>JARQOD010000005.1:283503057-283538331 GCA_033576555.1 Oophaga sylvatica
GTTTCGGTAGCTGAGGAGGACAGGAACAACAGCAGGGCAGCCGAACACCTGAGATGTTGGTAACTGAGGGGTTGCAGATTCCTAAACTAATGACACAACTAGAGGTAGCCGTGGAGCGTTCCTACGTTGATCCTACGCGCCTCGTCACAGCCTGAGAGATAACTACACCTAAAGGCAGAAAGATAAAAGCTATCTGCCCCGAGCAGATCCCCAAAGAAAATAGGAAGCCCCCAAACATATAATGGCGGTTAGACAAGATGAAAATACAAACATAGGCAGAAATTAGACTGAGCAAACGCTGGGGCCACAAGCTGACTAAATAGGATAGGACAGGAGAGATTACTTTCTGCAACCCAGAAAACCCTACAAAAATCCAACAATTGTGATTACAAAAATACTGAGATCACACGATCTCGCCACCCACTAAATCAGATCTCAGTGTGAACAAAAACCGAGCTGCAGCCGTTGAAAAAACAGGAAAAAGCAAATGAGCAAATAACAGTGGCTGCAGAAAAACTGTGAGGAGCCCAGGCCCCAGGAGGGGACCTGGCTGACCTCCACAAAAGTGCAGAAAACAATGCAAAGAGCAAGCACAAAAAGAAAAGCAAAAAATATCTTATCTGAAAGCAGGAGATGCAGGCAAGACTCCAGCAAACTTCCAAATGAACCAGGAACCACAATTGAGACAAAAACAATTGATCACCGGCAACCATCATGGGAGGGAACCTCCCTTATATCAGACCAGTCCGTGATTCCAGATTGCCACTCCTCGCTGAAAGGTTCAGTACTGTCTGTAACCACCAGAGGGAGCCCCCGCTCAGAAACCATCTCCAGCACATTCACAACAGGGCTCGCTTTCCCTGCCAGGTCTTCATGGACCACAAAAACTTGGTGTACTTGCAAACAGCTCAGCGGCTGAATTCCCGCCAGGCCAGATAGTCCCTTTTCTTCTCCCTGTTCCATTTCACCCTCCATTTCCTCTCCGGTGAGAAGAACAATCGGGACGATGCTCTGTTTCGCTCCGTAGTATCTTCTGAGGAGGTTGAGGAGGAGCCTCGGCTTATTGTCCCCTGTGAGAGCCTAAGAACTGTGGCTCCTGTTTCGCTTGAGTCTGTGCCTCCGGGAAAGACTTTTGTACCCACCAATTTGCGACCGGAAGTACTTTCTTGGGCACATTCCTCCAGGGTGGGTGGACATTTCGGGACAAAAAGGACATCTGAGTTGCTGGCGAGGACATACTGGTCGCCACATATGGTCCAGGACGTCAGGGAATATGTTCAGGCGTGCGTGTCCTGCGCCAGTAATAAGTCCCCTTGACAATGGCCAGCTGGGCTACTTTTTCCTTTGCCGGTGGCAGACAGGCCTTGGGAGATGGTCGGGATGGATTTTGTGGTGGGCTTACCCAAGTCTCGGGGCTGCACCATCATCTGAGTGATAACTGACCACTTCTCCAAAATGATGCATTTGGTGCCGTTACCACAGTTACAGTCTGCACGGGCCTTGGCAGCATTATTTATCAGGCATATTTTCCGTTTACACGGTATGCCAGACAAAGTCGTTAGTGATCGAGGTCCCCAGTTTGCATCTCAGTTCTGGAGTTAGCTGTGTCGGCTACTCAGCATTGAGTTAAATCTCTCCTCTGCGTACCATCCCGAGACGAATGGGATGGTAGAGAGGGTCAACCAGACCTTGGTGACATATTTGCGACATTTTGTCTCTGCCAGGCAGGATGACTGGGCATCTTTGCTACCGTGGGCTGAGTTTGCTCTTAATAATGCTGTGGCTGACTCCACCGTACAGACCCCATTCCTCTTGAACTACGGTCAGCATCCACGGGTCCCTGTTCCCATGCCCGTGTCGTCCGCCGACTCCAGGGTGGCAGACTGGGCTATGGAGGCACGGGACATTTGGGACCGAACCCAGGATGCCATTCAGGCCTCCAAGGAGAGGATGAGGTCTTCAGCTGATGTTCAGCTCAGACATTTGCTCCGGGCGACTTAGTGTGGCTCTCTGCCCAGAACATCAGGCTGCGAGTAGAGTCTACCAAGTTGGCACCTTACTATTTGGGCCCCTATAAGATCCTTGAGCAGGTAAACCCTGTAGTTGCCTTGCCCTTCCACCTCGTCTTGGTATCGCTGATACCTTTCACGTGTCACTTTTGAAACCTGTGGCTATCTCCCGGTTTGCCGAGTCATCTGCCGGGACGTCGGGTTCATCTACCGACGATCATGAGGTGAATTCCATCGTAGGGTGTAAGGTGGTACGGGGCAACAAATTTTATTTGGTGGATTGGAGGGGTTATGGGCCTGAGAATAGGTCCTGGGAGCTTGCAGAGCACATTCACGCTCCGCAGCTCATCGCTACCTTTGAGCACAGCAAGGCCCAAAGAAGGGGGCCCTAGGAAGGGGGGTAATGTTAGGGATTGAGTTCCCACTGCTGCACAGGGGGAATCTCGAACCAGTCCCGCTGTTGTCCCCCATCCATCTCTGGCGCAGTGGAACATGCTCAGCAGAGACATCGGTCCCAGCGTCTCGCCCGGCATAGTACTGTGCAGAGACTTGCTGTTGACGCTCCTGGATCCTCTGTTGTAACCAGTGTTGGAGCAGGCAGATTTGGGACTAAGTCCTCTGTTTCTCCATCTGAGCATGCCCAGGGCAAGATCTTCCATTGGAGATCAAGGGTCATATGTTCGGATACAGCTGCGACTCCTATTAGTCCTCCAGGAAGGTCCTGAAGCTGTTGGTGTTCTGAAGCAGCTTCCTATTGGTCCTTTCTGGAAGGTCTCGTGCTCGTGGCTACTATAAAAAGGTGGCATAACCGCACAGCTGTGTGCTAGTATCAGATTTGTTACGTGCCTGCGCCAGTGTGGTTATGCATGTGTTTAGGGACCCGGCTGAAGTAAGCCCCTAGAATACCGGCACCTCCAGTGAGGAGTTTTGTGTATGGGTTCAGGGCTCTGGCTGAAATAAGCCCCTAGTATACCGGCTTCTCTGGTGAGGAGTTCGCGGTGTGCATTGCAAACTACTTTATGTTGAAGCTGCACAGTCCGGACGTAACCCGGTGGCGGCACGCGGACATCGCTATTAGTCAGCGTTTAGGTTGCGACTCTATGGAGCAACAGAGTTATCTAATATCGCCATATAGCGCCACATCCTTTTATTTAGCGGCTCTGTGGAGTAGCAGAATTTGCCCACTTCGCCATATAGTGCTACGGCGACCAAATCTGCGACTCTGCGGGATAACAGAGTTCGCTCATACCACCTACTGCGCCATCTTACTAGCAGCAGGTTTTGCTTGCACGGTGGACCCCGGGCTGCGAACGCACCTTCTATTTATATTTATTTGGTGCGTTCCGCAACCCCTAACACTAGGAAACCACTTCTAAGGACAGGCAACACCGTGAAGCATGGTGGAGGTGGTGTGATGCTGTGGGGATGCTTTGCTGGTGACACTGTTGGGAATTTATTCAAAATTGAATGCATACTGAACCAGCATGGCTACCACAGCTTCTTGCAGCAGCATGCTATTCCATCCGGTTTGCGTTTAGTTGGACCATCATTTATTTTTCAACAGGACAATGACCCCAAACACATCTCCAGGCTGTGTAAGGGCTATTTGACCAAGAAGGAGAGTGATGGGGTGCTACGCCAGATGACCTGGCCTCAACAGTCACCAGACCTGAACCCAATCGAGATGGTTTGGGGTGAGCTGGACCGCAGAGTGAAGGCAAAAGGGCCAACAAGTGCTAAGCATCTCTGGGAACTCCTTCAAGATTGTTGGAAGACCATTTCCGGTGACTACCTCTAGAACCCATATGTCAAAGTCAAGGCCCGCGGGCCAGATCCGGCCCGCGAATTGATTATCTATGGCCCCCTGAGCAGGCGGGGGGCCCACTCGCAGTCTGGCACCCCCGCGCCCGTTAGCGGAGGAGAGCGGTGTCAGCGCCGCCACTGGGCCCCCCCGCCTGCTCAGGGCCCCAGCAGCAGCTGGCAACAATACTTACCTCTCCGTGCCTTCGCTGCCGCAGCTCCGGGCTCCAGGGGGCACCGGCGCTTCCTCTCACAGCCGGCCGCTGAATGACGTCATCATTCAGCGACCGGCTGTGGCTCAGAGCGCGGGGACGCTGAACAGGTAAGACGTCTCTGTGTGTGTGTCTCTGTGTGTGTATGTAGTGCGGTGCTTTGTGTGTGTATGTATGTGTGTGTGTGTATGTGTGTGTGTATGTATGTATGTGAGAGAGTGCTTGTGTGCTGTCTGTGTGTGATGATGGCAGGCATTGCTGATAATGGGGAGGCATTGATGATGGGGAGAAGATGATGATGGGCAGGCATTGCTGATAATGGGGAGGCATTGATGATGATGGGGAGAAGATGATGATAATGGGCAGGCATTGATGATAATGGGGAGGCCATGATGATGATGGGGAGGCAATGATGATGATAATGGGGAGTCTTTCCACAGCGCCCTTGACTGAGCTGTAACAGTGCAGAACGCAGTACAGCGCAGAGGAGAGCTCCATATTTTGTATGGAGCATTATATGGGGACCAGTATCCTGTATGGAGCATTATATGGGGACCAGTATCCTGTATGGAGCATTATATTGGGTCCAGTATCCTGTATGGAGCATTATATTGGGTCCAGTATTCTGTATGGAGCATTATATGGGGGGTGACATCCTGCATGGGGTATTATATGGGTGATGAGGGGGAGACTGTGGTGCCCATAATATTGTATAGAGGACTGTACTGTCCAGTCTGTACTGTGCGCTGTGAGGATTTGGCGGTTTTTGAGCTATTGTACAATTTACAATAGATATCACTCATGTAATGGAAGAAGAGAAGTGTTTGGCATTGTACTATACCTATATTTCTCTGCAGTATCTGTGCATCATGAATTGTGGTCTGTGTTAAAGGGGCCCACTGAGGCTCTTTCGCCCGGGGCCCATAAAAACCTGGAGCCGGCCCTGGCACCAACACTACATTTCCCACAATGCACCGGTAGCAGGGCCGGCGTCAGTCCGGCCCTAGGCTTGTAGAAAATTTTTTTTTTTGGCCCTCGGTGTGTTTGACTTTGACATCCCTGCTCTAGAAGCTCATCAAGAGAATGCCAAGAATGTGCAAAGCAGTCATCAAAGCAAAACGTGGCTACTTTGAAGAACCTAGAATACAAGACATATTTTGAGTTGTTACACACTTTTTTGTTAAGTATATAATTCCACATGTGTAAATTCATAGTTTTGATGCCTTCAGTATCAATGTACAATTTTCATAGTCATGAAAATACAGAAAAATCTTTAAATGAGAAGGTATGTCCAAACTTTTGGTCTGTACTGTACATTACAACCATTAGGCCTAAATTAAACCCTCAATTATGTTCCCTTTCTCTGATCCCCAGATTCCTTTTTCTTGTTCAACATTTTTGGCTTGTTATTATTTCTATTTGTTTTATGTGTTTTTATTATTAACATTATTAATTTTACCCTTTTGTCTCTATTTAAGATCCATTCCATTTGATGCATATACTCACATTAATGGGATTTATGCTGCTCATAAGATTTTCCACATCGTTGCCACAAATTTGTTGTATACTATTAATTTATTTCTAATATTTTTTCTTCACCCAGGTTTCCAATTTTATTTTAGTTTTAAACCAGGTTTGCACAATATATTTTTTCTTCAATTTCATGTCTATTATTAGTACTTTTTACACTCATTTATTTTCATATTTATCCTGATTTTCATTTGTTTTTTATTTTTCATATGGCATATTTTTGCATACATGTTGCCCATTCATATTTATACACTGTATATATATGTATATTTTTTTTAATTTTTACACACATCAACATGCAGCCGAGATGTATGTCATTTATACAATAAATACTTTCACTGTGCACTGTCACTTTCAATGTGTGTTGCTATTGATATATATATATATTTTAAAATCATTGTCTGCTTATTGTTATTTCATGAGTATGCAATTTCCCTATCATCATTGTTGTTATATAATAATGGGTACCTTTATTTATGCACAGTCACTTTATCATGCCTGTCACTTTATCACCTTTATATTACACAAAGCACTGTCACTTTAACACATCCATGTTCCCACATCTTACCTTCCCACATTAACCCCTTCATGACCCAGCCTATTTTGACCTTAATGACCTGGCCATTTTTGGCAATTCTGACCAGTGTCCCTTTACGAAGTAATAACTCAGGAACTCTTCAACGGATCCTAGTGATTCTGACATATTGGGCTTCATGCTAATGGTAAATTTAGGTCAATAATTTTTGCGTTTATTTGTGAAAAAATCGGAAATTTGACTAAAATTTAGAAAATTTTGCAATTTTCAAATTTTTAATTTTTATTCTGTTAAACCAGAAAATTATGTGACATAAAATAGTTAATAAATAACATTTCCCACATGTCTACTTTTCATCAGCACAATTTTGGAAACAATTTTTTTTTTTTGTTAGCAAGTTATTAGGGTTAAAATTCACCAGCGTTTTCTCATTTTTACAACAAAATTTACAAAACCATTATTTTTAGGGACCACATCATATTTGAAGTCAGTTTGAGGGTTTATATGTCTGAAAATACCCAAAAGTGACACCATTCTAAAAACTGCACCCTTCAAGCTGATCAAAACCACATTCAAGAAGTTTAATAACCCTTCAGGTTCTTCACAGGAGCTGAAGCGACGTGGAATGAAAAATTAAACATTTAACTTTTTAGTCACAAAAATGATTTTAACAAAATTTTTTTTTATTTTTTCAAGGGTAAAAGGAGAAAATGGACAGATAAAGTTGTTTTGCAATTTCTCCTGAGTACACCGATACCCCATATGTGAGGGAAAACCACTGTCTGGGTGCATGGAAGGGCTCGGAAGTGAAGGAGCGCCGTTTGACTTTTTCAAACCAAAATTGGCTGGAAATGAAGTTGGACGCCATGTCGTGTTTGGAGAGCCCCTGATGCGCCAAAACAGTGGAAACCCCCCACAAATGACCACATTTTGGAAACTAGACCCCCTAAGGAACTTATCTAGATCTGTTGTGAGCACTTTGAACCCCCAAGTGTTTCACTAATGTTTATAATGCCTGGGTGTGAAAAAAAAATTCCACAAAAGTGATTTTTTTAGTCCTCAATTTTGATTTTTCCCAAGGAAATTGGACCGCAAAAGTTGCTGTCCAATTTGTTCTGAGTATGCTGATACCTCATATGTGGGGGGGGGGAACTGTTTGGGCGCACGGCAGGGCTCGGAAAAGAAGTAATGATGTTTTGGGATGCAGACTTTGATGGGTGTCATGTTCAGTTTGCAGAGCCTCTGATGTGCCTAAACATTGGAAACCCCCCACAAGTGACCCCGTTTTGGAAACTAGACCCCCTAAGAAATTTATCTAGATCTGTGGTGAGCACTTTGAACCCTCAAGTGCTTCACACAAGTTTATAATGCCCGGGCATAAAGACCCCAAAAGTTATTGTGCAATTTGTCCTGAGTATGCTGATACCCCATATGTGGGGGTAAACCACTGTTTAGGTGCATGGCAGAGCTTAGAAGGGAAGGAGCGCCATTTGACTTTTTCAATGCAGAATTGCCTGGACGCCATGTCATGTTTGGAGAACCCCTGATGTACCTAAACAGTGGTAACCCCCCACAAATGACACCATTTTGGAAACTTATCTACATGTGTGGTGAGAAAAAAATCAAAAAATGATTTTAAGCCCTCATTTTTTTATTTTCACAAGAGTAACAGGAGAACTTGGACCCCAAAAGTTGTTGTCCAGTTTGTCCTGAGTACGTTGGTACCCCATATGTGGGGAACCACTATTTGGGCACACGTCGGGGTTTGGAAGGGAAGTAGTGATGTTTTAAAATGCAGACTTTGATGGAATTGTCAGCGGCGTCATGTTGCGTTTGCAGAGCCCTGATGTGCCTAAACAGTAGAAACCCCCCACAAGTGACCCACTTTTTTTAAACTAGACCCCCAAAGGAACTTATCTAGATGTGTGGTGAGCACTTTGAACACCCAAGTGCTTCACAGAAGTTTTTAACGTAGAGCCATGAAAATAAAAATCATTTTTTTTCCTCAAAAAATGATTTTTTAGCCCGCATTTTTTTATTTTCCCAAGGGTAACAGGATAAATTGGACCCCAAAAGTTGTTGTCCAGTTTGTTCTGAGTATTTTGGTACCCCATATGTTTGGGTAAACCACTGTTTGGGCACACTTCAGGGCTTGGAAGGGAGGGATCACCATTTGACTTTTTGAACCCAAAATTGGCTGGAATCAAGGGTGGCACCATTCCACGTTTGGAGACCCCTTGATGTGCCTAAACCGTGGAAACACCTCAATTCTAACTCCAACCCCAACCCCAAAACACCCCTAACCCTAATTCCAACCCTAACCCCAACACACCCCTACCCCTAATCCTGACCCTAACCCCCAACACACCCCTAACCCTAATCCCAACCATAACCCTAACCACAAGCCCAACCCTAATCCCAACCCTAACCCCAACACACCCCTAACCCTAATCTTAACCCTAATTCTAACCCAAACCCTAATTCCAACACTAACCCTAATTGCAACCCTAACCCTAATACCAACCCTAATCCTAACCCTAATGCTAACCCTAATGCTAACCCTAACCTAACCTAACCCTAATGGAAAAAAAAAAATTTTCTTTATTTTATTATTATTCCCTACCTATGGGGGTGATAAAGGGGGGGTTACTTACTATTTTTTTTATTTTGATCACTGTGATAGGGTCTATCACAGTGATCAAAATGTACTGTAAATAAATGAATGAATCTGCCGGCAAGGCAGATTCGCCGGGCGCACTGCTCATGCTCCTGCCATTTTGGAAGATGGCGATGCCCATGGACCGGGCAGGAGAGACGCCGGGAGGGAAACAGGGACTCCGGAGGTAACTGGGGGGATTGGAAGCCAGGGGGCAGGATTGGAAGGCGGGGGAGTGGAATAAAGAGGAGAGGGAGCATATGCTGATGGCGGCAGAAGATCGCCACCATCAGTTGGAGGAAGGGGCTAGATTGTGATATTTCACCAAATTTCATTGGTTAAATATTACAAATTGCTCTGATTGGCTGTTTCACTTTTAACAGCCAATCAGAGCGATCGTAGCCACGTGAGGGTTAAGCCACCCCCCCTGTGGTGCAGCACTAAGGATCTTGTGCCTGCGGGTTTTATACCATGACGCAGGAACGGGTTTTATACCATGACGCCTACATAGGCGTCACGAGTTGGAAAGGCACAGGTTTTCATGATGCCTACGTAGGCGTCATGGGTTGGGAAGGGGTTAACAGTGTTATTCAGGCACTTTCTTTTGTGTATCACGAGTTGCCATGGTTACATGTCGTCACAACACTAGTGGTGCGCATACGGTCCCACCTCCCCCTCTCTCCTATCTTCAGGCGCGTCTCCTCGGTCGCATCGCGATCTCTTTGTCTGGAGCCCACTCATGTGATACATGTGGGTGTGGCTCCTGGTCATGTGACGCTCTGTCCGATGGGAGCAGTGAGCGTCCTCATGTGCCAATCAACTCTGGTGGCACATATCTCCCTCATTAACTTTGTATGTTCATGTTTTCTTATTGGCCACAGATGTATATATAAAGATGCTGGTCCCCCATGTTAGACACTCCCCCGGAAGAAGGCTTATACGCCGAAACATATGTAGGAACTCCAGGTGCCATAGTGTATTTCTGGTAAATATTCCACTACCATCTACTCTTTACATTTGCCCACTTTTGCTCTGTGACACACCATATGATTTTTGGTGATTTCATTTGTACTATATATCACTGCTTACCATTTACCTTTTATTTGTTTGTCACACTTCAATTGTGGTTTGCATCTCTTTTTAACTACATTTAGCATGCATGTTTATTTACTTTGCTTGTAAAGCACTGGTGGCACCCTTTTTTCTCTAACTATGATCCTCTATATGTATTACACTGCTTTTATTGAGTCACAAATAAAAAAATTATACATCCAAGATCGATGAGAAAGAAGAAAAACAGCGGCACTCACTGGTTTGAAAACAAATATTGAGTCCTTTATTACACTCTTCACGGTGTGTTCAAGCGACATAAGGACATGCAGGTTCAAAGAGGAATGCAGGGGGAGGAAAAGTGGATGACGGCCGTTTCGCGACTGAATGCTTCAACGGGTCTAGGTGTGCTGCACCTTGAACTCGGGACCACCTAGACCACCACCAGGTAATAATTATTGGCTGATATACTACCTTTTACATATTCATATTACTATGTGTACCTTATAGTTAACATATATTTCCTACATGAGGATTGTTATATCCATATGGGTGATTAACATTACAGTGACCAATTTTGCTTTGCTATAGCCTCTGCTAATTTGGCATACTTCTTTTGGGGAATAGTACTACGCATTTGGTCTTACACTTGGATAAACCGTGTTGGGCATTTTTGTTCAGTATATACATATATATTTATCCAAATTCTCATATCATGATGTAGAAATTTAGTATATGTGTCCTTTTGATACATCTTTTTATGGTCATTTCTTAATATAGGTATTGTGATTAACCCTCATTTTTCTGTCCATTTTCTCTGAGGGATGAGGTTGTTCATCAGTATTACTGAACTTTTATGGACCTTAATTTATCATGGTTATTTAAACTGGTCAATAAGTATTTCCCCTTTAATATGGTCCCCAGTTGTTCATATCAATTGCATGTCACATATGTTTTTTTGTTTTATTGTCATTTTTATTCCTCACTATTGTGCAGGCACTCTTGCACACATTGCTGATTATTTGCCATTCATTTTGTAATAAAAGCTTTTTATATCATCTATATGTGTTCTGTGACCTATTTTCATTGGCCATCCATGTTCAGTGGTTTGTTCGGTTCTTTATGATTGCAATGAATTAGACCAGAATTGAACCAGATGGGAACTGAAGGTAATTGGACACATAATCACAGTAAACAATGTTTCTGTTGGTTCCCACTATCACCCTTATAGTCCTTCACTTCATGCTAACCCCCTAATTCCTACACCTAGTAATAAACTGTTCATCTCTCCATCCATTCTCTCCATCACAGACAGCCACCTCATGCCCTCTCTTGCTCCCTCCTGCTAACACTTTCTCTGCTACTCCTCACTGTAGGTGATATCTCTCCAAATCCTGGTCCTCGTCACCACATCTTCACAGTCACTGCTACCTCCCATCCATGACCTATCACAAATTTCTGCAACCTTTCTAAACTTATACCCATTCACCCAGCTCCCATTTTTCCAGTCCCTCTAACAGGAGATCTATGGAACAATCGCTCTGTCTGCAACAAACTTTCATGATCTTTATCTTACTAACAAATTTTCCTTCTTCAGCATCATTGAAACCTGGCTCACCCCCTCTTACACAGCCTCTCCAGATGCATTTTCTTATGGTGAATTCCATCTTTCTCACACACTCTCACCCCAGCAGCAAGCATGGTAGATGTGTTGGTTTTCTCCTGTCTGATAACTGCTCGTACATCCAAATTCCGCTGCCATACTGTGGAGCCCAGCTGTGACTGGATCCATATCTTCCAGAAGGATGCACTAAAGGAAGATCCCACTAGAGGTCATGACACACACACACATTTCAGTTTACCTAGAAGACCATTAGAGGGAGCTGTGTTAGGATATAAAAAGAGTTTAGTTTCAGTTCAGTTCAGAGCTCGTCCTGCAGAGAGCTAGTTCAGAGCTCACTCTGTAGAGTGAAGTGCAGAGCTCCACTCTGTGCAGAGCTGTTCAGTCAGTTCAACTTGAGCTTAAGTGGAGGCTAGTACGAGTGAAAGGGAAATCACTCTAGCCTAGTCAGAGCTGAATCTGAAGCGTAACTCACAAGGAAGCGTGCCGACGCTTAGAGAGCGGCGAAGAGGCAGATTACCAACTGCCGGCGTGTGTGATCTTAGTAGGACCCAGATAGGCCGAAGGCAAGTGGAAGTGGAGGGATCAGTGAGCATTAATAGCTCGCCTCAGCAAGAAATACCGGACACCGGGCCCGAGCCTATAAGGATCTCCACGACCTATTAGGAGAACACCGGAGTTCCTGGAGGACTACAAGTTCCAGGAGTACCACAGAATTGATACGTAGCAGGATCAGGAGAATGGAGTCGGTCTGATCAGCCATAAAAAGACCCTGTTCTGCCAGAGAGAAGGTCCAACCACCAAATCAGCCAGGTATAGGACAGAGACCAAGTTAGACCTAGCTACAAGCAGGTCAGGACTTTTTCATATAACGACAGAGGACAGGAGGCCATACACCTATCAGTGGAGGAATCTGGATGTGCATCCTTCGCCCTACCGTGCTCCGGGGAGTACCTGCCATTTCTACAGTAAAGGTACCAAACTGAATTTTGTGTGTGTCTCCCTTATTGTCTCTGACGGCGGGATCCCCACCTGTCCTGCATCCTCCTATTTCTATCTGCCCTGGAAGGACACCGTCTTGCCTGTAGAAGACCTACCATCTAGCTGCCCAACACCATCCCTTCCAGAGTATTTGCATAGCAGCGCTGGTCACCCTGACCAGATACTACAGGTGGCGTCACGATAAATTATATGAACATTCCATCATCCCCTGTAAATATCCCACATTACGGTGAGCGCTCAGGGCACGGACAGAGCTGTGCTACCCGTGACATCCCCCATAGACATCAACGGGCTCGGTGCCGAGTACCCCAAAGCCCTGGTACGTGCGGCTCGTCAATACTATGCTACTCTCCCTTCTTTTGAGGTGCACTCTGTGTGCATCTACTCCCCTCCAACCTCTGACTGGCTGTCATCTACCACCCCCTAGTACAAACCACCACCTTTTTTGACCAGTTCACCACCTGGCTACTTAATTTGCTTTCTGCTGACATCCCCACTATCATCATGGGTGACTTCAACATCCCCATTAATACTTCGACTCAGCTTATAACCTTCACTTCCTCCTTCGGCCTCGCAGCCACTCACAAAGATACCCACACACTAGACGGCATCTTCACCCGCCTCTGTTACCTATCTAACCTGTCTAACTCACTTCTACCCCTGTTTGACCACAACCTACTCACATTCTCTTTCCTCACTCCACAAACTTGCACACCCTCGCAGAAATCTGAAACACCTTGATTTACACTCATTTTCTGATTCCTCTCTCCTTCTTACAGACATAGGTTTCTTACACAATGCAGATGCTGCTGCCTCTTTATATAACATATAATACAGCAAAGGTGAAAGATAAAATATAACTTTTAATAAATATTAAAATTAAAATTAATATGGTAAGTCACCCAGTAAAAGTAAAGGTGCTGCTTGTTCAAATAATCAATTAATCAATATATAATGAACATAATGAAGACTAGCACCCATCCATAAGGATACAAATTGGCCCCTCAATGCATAGGGGAGGCAATAGAATTCAAAATCACAGCCGAAGCATGACAAGTTAGCCAAACAAATATCCAAGACTGTGACAAAAAATGTACATATAGTATACACCGTACAAAAATATGTGTGATGAGAAAAGAATTCTCACCACCAACATGCAAAAACATATATATGTTGAGAAAAAGGAACAATCTCACCGCCAATATTGAGATATAGCAGGAGCCACTTCAGGAACCTCGTGGAGTGCGATGAATCCATGGTACATTGAAAGGGAAGACAATACCCTGTCGATCCCTATGGGGCTATCATAATACTGACCCCAAAGCTCCTGCCCTAACAAGGGCAGTCCACAGCTAACCCTGTCACAAAAAAAGCCCTGCACTTTCCCTAGTGGGATGTCCCGACGCGTTTCCTTCAAGCCTATTCATCAGGGGACTAGCTTGTAGATAAAGTGCAAGAGTGCTGTAAACTAAGGACACATAAGACTTTTCTGATCTCAAAGCAGTCTGCAGACCACCATATTGGCGGTGAGATTGTTCCTTTTTCTCATTATATATATATATGTTTTTGCATGTTGGTGCATGATTATTTGAACAAGCAGCACCTTTCCTTTTACTGGGTGACAGTCACGCTACTTTTTAAGGGCTTGTGAAACTGGCTATATTTATTGGACCAGATAACTAGGTACCTCCTGATTAATATCCTGCTCAGCATATCTTGTTCCTACAAGAGGATATTGGATTCCACAGGGATTCCTTCTTTTCTCTTTCTTGCTCTCCTCCTCCTAAATCTCAGCTAGATAAAGCGATTTATGATTAAGACCCCGTAGGGGTCGAAACGTTAAAGTTGTGTCGCAATCGCTTTTTCTTACACCCCACTTCTTCTTTTCAGTGTGAAATTAACACTATTTTGTATGTACATAATAAAGTTGATTGAAATTTGCAGTATATTCCACGTGAGTGTGCAGTGAATCTTTAGTCCCCTATTCAGCTCCACAGGAGCACTTACCAATGTGAGCCTCTGCAGTACCGTTGAATGACGTCAGCAGCATGATCACATGGCCAACTCCCACTCTAGGAGATTGTAAAATGCAACCCCTGGTAGAGACACCTCAGACTATTGCTTCCCTGCCATTTGCGCCCAGGAAAGATGCCCCTGTAGTTACACCTCTGCTCTCCTCATTGCTACTCAACCCTCCTTCTCCAAAATCAGATTCTCCACCATTACGGAAGATCAACTTTACTCTCTGCTCTCCAGATCACATCTCACCAACTGTGCACTTAACCCGATCCTATCCCACCTCATCCCAAACCTCACCATGGTCTTCATCCCAACCCTTACCCATCTCTTAAACCTATCACTATCACTAACAACTGATGGTAAAGAAAGCCATCCACAACCTGTCTCCTTCATATATTCCTTACCTAGTCTCTCGTTACTTACCTGCACACAACCTCCGATCCTTATAACATTTCATTCTCTACTCCCCTATTATCTATTATCACACAATCACATACAAGATGTTTCCCTTGCATCCCACCTACTCTGGAACTGTCTACCACAATATATCAGACTCTCATATACCGTGTAAACCTTCAAAAGGAATCTGAAGACCAACTTCTTCCAACAAGCCTACAACATGCAGTAATCCTTGTTCCACCATACGCTTGCATGACCACCTCTACCCTCACTTACTGTATCCTCACCCATTCCTTGTAGAGTGTGAGTCCTGGTGGGCATGGTCCTCTCTCCTCCTGTACCAGTCAGTGAGTTGTTTTATTCAAGATTATTGTACTTGTTTTTTTATGTGTACCCCTTTTCACATGTAAATTTTCATTGAATAAATGGAGCTCTAAAAATAAATAATAATACATTTGTATGTAAATATAAGCAACATCATAGGAAATGGTAGCCTTGCTTACCAACACCAGGAAATAGTGCCAAAGCACTACAAAGAAGTATGAGACAGATTTCCGAATAAACCGCGCTGCTGTGAAAAAGGAGTAATTCCACATGTGGTAATACTTCAAGTATTACTACTCCTTTTTCACAGCAGTGTGGTGCACCAGAATCTCTGTCTCCTACTTCTCTTCAATCTACATGCAGAAAAAGGTCCTCTTCAATCTGCAAACGTAACTGTAGCAGCTGAATTATCTCAGGGCATTTATTGGAGTTGTGACAAACACAACCTTATCGGGTGAGCAACCCCCTCATGCCCAATTTCACTTTTAAAAAACATTATTTCTACGGATGAGTGAGCGCTAAAATGCTCGAGTGCTCATTTCTCAAACTGAGTAAAGTAATTCCTAATAATCACATGCTCGTTTCAAATATCGAGTATAATAGCACACCCTACAAAAGAGGTCTAGGGGCAGTGAAAATTTTTAAATGGATGGAAAAAGTGCTGAATGGAAGGAGAACAGCATGGGCAAGACCTTTGGAAGCATCTCTGACTCCCGGATAGCTTCTGAGAACAATGGTGTCAAACTTTTACTCCACTTTTTTAGGAGTGACAATAAAACATTCCAAACTGACAAGAAATTGCATTTTACAGGAAAAAATGATTCCCCGAACAGATGTCAGATGTGAACCACTCTTTCAGGTGATGTCTAGAATGGTGAAGCCATTTTTTATTTGTCAAATTAAATTTATTTAAAAAACATGAGTAATAAAGATTGTTTCATGCTTGTGATAACTGTAAAAGAATGAAAACCTTAAATCGGTATTAAAATCACAACTCGTTTCTGCTCTAGAAGAGCCTTCCTCAGGCGTTTATACACAAGACACCAAGAAAAGTGGCATCAATTGGCCCACAGTAGAAATGTGTAAATTGCACAGCAGAAGTCAGCTATGGGCCATGCAAGATGCATCTTGGTTTGGTCCAGCAATTACAGCTTGGAATTGAAGTTCTTCAGGTTGCTTTTGAAGGTTCCCATGGTAGGCAAGAGTATGATAAGTTGAAGGACACAGTTCCAGAGTTGAGGGGATCTACGTGACAATTCTAGTATACGATTGTGGGATGAGGAGTTAAAAGGGAAGTATTGAAGGAGATCTTGTAATGATTGTTGTAATGATTGGAGGTTGCGTGCTGGTAAGTACCAGGTGACAAGGTCACAGATGTATGGAGGAGACAGGTTTTGGATCGCTTTGTATGAAAAAAAGGAGGATGATTCAGCTTCCAAACTTGCAAAATTTATTGAATTAAAAAATAGGTTCCATCATGAGTGTAGACTCAGCTATGTGTTTCGAACATCCATTGCATTCTTTATCAAAGCTGTGCATGTGCTGAATACAGGGTAATTTAAGTAGGCATTAACCAATTGGAACACAAATAGCCAGTCACATGATAAAGTGTCATGATTGGATAAAAACACTACATGGAAGTGAATGTGAGAGATGCACCTAGACAAATAGTAAAAAAAAAATTACATGAATGTGAACAAAATACATGTGAACTAAACAGAATATTTAACAGTTCGCGTTTTAAGTTTAGACCATTAGGACAGCAAGTATCAAGGTTGAGCATCCAAAATGCTTCTCTAACCAAAAGATGCTTTTTAATATCACCGCCCCTAGGATTTGCGGCTACTTGCTCTATTCCAAAGACTTGCATAGAGGTGTTTTTTCTGTTGTGCTGTGATATAAAATGTCTTTATGCATGATAAACGCTGCAATTGTTGTTAGATACAATTAAGGTGTTCTGATATGTGTTTTTTTAGTGTTCGTGTGGTGCACCCCACATACGATTTGTTGCATGTGGTACATTTTATAATATACTGTCTACCACATGATCACTATTGCAGTTAATGCATTGTTTAATGTTGAATGCCTGGGTCTGAATGGTGTTAGACCGTTTTCAGTTACCGGTGCAAAGCGGCATTTGCTGCACATGTTGAAATCTCATTTATAGAACCTTTTGCAATTTAACCACATTTGTCTTATTTCAATTTATTGTGAGATAGAATATTTCCCAGGGTTCTAGCCCTTTTAGCTACTACTTTGACACCAGGATCCAAAATTCTTGTCATGACCGTATCATCACACCATAAAGGTAAGTATTTCATGATATGTGATATGTTTTTTATTTCATAAAATTGTTGGCTGTATTGCAGAGCTAAGGCTAATTTTGGTGGTATATTACAACTATTGTATGGTTTTGCAATTCTATTAGTACCTAATGTGTTGTCACGACTCAGCTAATTTTGAGCGTACATGAAAAAGTTATGAGACATGAGAAATGAAATTACATGCATAATGAAATTACACAAATCTGTGGTATAACTGCCCAAGTTGTTCATGTGATATTCTACCGCTTGCAGGACAATTTCCAGCGGAATGCATGTGTAAAGTGATGTGACATCACAACTCACCCAAGTATATTGGGGAGTCCATGATAGTCTAGACAGTTGTTTTAGTACATCACATGAGTCCTACAAGACGCCAGGCACCCTTTGAACAAGGGATTGTAGTAATGTGTCCAACCAGTCTTTTAAATGTTCAGTGACTGAATTAATGCTGAAAACTATAGGTCTCATAGGAGGAGGACTAGTTGCTTAATGTGTTTTTGGGAGACCAAACAAGGAAGCATGGCATGATCCACAATTAACTCTCAGTTTTTCAGTGATTACTCCTAGAGAAAAACCTTCAGAATTCAATTCGTGCATTTTTACAATGATAGATGGTAAAGGATTGTGTGGGCTTTATTATCGCTTTGTATGCCAAACTTATGTTTCAGGAAAGGAGTCTCTGAGCAATTGGGAGCCAGTGCAGGGATTTACAGATGGGAGAAACCTAGGAATAGCAGGGTGACAGGTGGATTAGTCAGACAGCAGAGTTTAGGATAGACTGGATGGGTGCGATCAGGGCCGGCTCCAGGTTTTTGAGGGCCCCGGGCGAAAGAGTCTCAGTGGGCCCCCCGTTTAACACATACCACGATTCATGATGCACAGATACAGCTGAGAAATATAGGTACAGTACAATGTCAGATTTCATTTCTTACATGAGTGATAGCGCCCGACTCAACGCAAGTCAATGGGTGCAGAAACGGTGCAGATCCGCACAAAGGAATTGACATGCTCCGGAAATGAACCCCCAGCGTTTATGCTGGTGATTTTTCCACATGCGCACAGCGGTTTTTATTTTACATAGACTATAATGGCACTGTACAACGCAGGAGAATCTGCTGCGGATCCGCAGCAGAATCCGCAACGTGTGCACAGACACGAAAATGAAGGTAAAAATCTGTGCGTTTTTTATGCAGAGTTTCAAGCGTTTTTTTGTGCGGTTTTGTATGCATTTTTGTAGGCTAAATAAAGATCTATTATTTACCAAAAAAAAAAGAATTGTGATGTCATTTCTTGTTCAGCCTCTTCATATCCTGGCTTTCGTATGTTGGGTTAACACTACGCCATCCACTCAATTAGGGACAGAATAGAAATTAAACAGGGATGAATTTTACCAGTACAGGGGCTGTAGGACCACAAGTATCAGCATGACCTGAAATGTAGACAGCACTAAATACTGCTTATGAACTGGCCTCCAGTTAGCTGTTATGTACTACAAAGCTCAGGGTGCCCAGTCAGACCATGAAAGGTCATAGTGTCTCTGGATGCTACTACAACCCCAATCATGCATATCTACTACTGTCGCTATTCCCTTGGAGATGAGCTGACATATGAGCACACATCGGCCCGGATGAATCAGGGGTGCTTGGCATATCTGACATTATGGAGATATGAATTATACAGATTTGAGGAGACCCCACAGCTGCATATACACTGACTCTGCACTCAGTGACGGAGCAGGAGCTGCAGACACCCGAGGCTTCACTGTGGTTAGAAGACATGGATGGCAGATGTGAAAGCACAGGGGCAAATTGTCAGGGAGGAGTTTAGGGGATTAAACCTGGGAAAGCAAAAACTTTCCAAACTTCAGAATGGCAACTAATCATAAAGAGAAGAAGCTTACTGTTATGGTCAGCCCAGGACCCAGCCCCCACGTGCACAGCAGCAGAGACTCACTGAGAGGCCCTCCCCCCCTCCGTCACTCCTCTCTTCCTGTTCCTGCGTCTGCTGCCTGTCACCTCACCACAGCACTGCAGAGACAGCCGGCCGGAGAGCAGCATAATGTATGCTAACAGGGGAGGAAGGGGGCCCGTTTAACCCTCATATCACCTGCGTGCAGTAGAGCGGGCCCCCTGCTTCTCCTGTTAGCAGTAATACTGCCGCCGGCTGTCATTCTCCTCATTGCTTTGTTTGCACCACTTGAACCAGCAGTATGTCTGCTCATGCTGAGTGGGCCCGGGTGTGCCGGGTGCTGACGCCGGCCCTGGGTGCGATACTGTTACAAGGAGGCCACAGAGCAGGAGGTTGCAATAGTCAAGGTGGGAGATGATGAGGACATGCACTAGTATTTTTTGCAGATTCATTGTTGAGGAATCCGCGTATTCAGGAGATATTTTTGAAATGGACTCGGCAGTAAGGGGAAAGGGCTTGCATCTTACATCATAGTCAAACCACTGATATTGATGGATAGGTCAGTTGAATGAGATGCTGGAAAGATTATGAATTTGGTTTTATCCATGTTAAGTTTTAGAAACCTAGCAGAGAAGAAAGATAAAATAGAGGACTGACATTGTGAGATTCTGGTAAGTAAAGAGGTGATATCAGGCCCAGAGTGGTAGATCTGTTTGTCATCAGCATAGAGGTGATACTGAAAGCTGTGAGACTCTATGAGCTGTCATAGGCCGAAGGTATAGATGGAGAAGAGCAGAGGTCCTAAAACTGAACCTTGGGGCACTGACAGATATGGTGTGAGATGAGGAGGTGGTGTGTGAGTGGGAGACACTGGATGTCCTGTCTGTTAGGTATGAGGAGATTAGAAGATAAGGCCAAACACCTATAATACATAGGACTAGCACTCTATCACCACTGATACTTATGTAATCTGTACCATATTCCAGGCACGGCTACCTTTAAAGATCTACGGTGAATACCTGATCTATATTGCTTCACACAGCATCGCCTTTTGTTGTGAATGTGCTAGAAATTAATTCTGAGCAGAAGCTCCCTCTGGTGGTTACAAACAGTACTGAACTATTCAATGAAGATTGTGAAGATTGGCGATCAGGTGTTACTGACTGGTCTTATATAAGGGAGGTTCCCTCCCATCAGGGTTGCCGGTGATCAATTGTTCTGGTCTCATCTTTGATTCCTGTTCACTTTGAAGCTTGCTGTTTCGTGCCTGCATCTTCTGCTAACAGATAAGACATTTTCTTCTTTTAGTTTTTTGGTGCTTGCTTTTGGCATTTTGTCCTGCACTTCTGTGGGGGTCTGCCGGGTCCCCTCCGGGGGCTTGTGCTCCTCTCAGTTTAGTTCAGCCACTGTTGATTGTTCATTTGCCTTTTCCAGTTTTTTCAGTGGCTGCTGTTTAGTTTTGTTACACCAGAGAACTAATTTAGGTGGTAGAGGTCGTGTGATCTCAGGTGTTTTTGTAATTAGTAGAGTTGGTACTTTTTAGGGTTTTTTGGGTTTGCAGTAAGTGTCCTTCCTATCCTTTTCTATCTAGGAAGTTTGGGCCCCAACGTTTGCTCATACTATTTTCTGTCTTTGTCTGTATTTCCTCTTGTCTAACCGCCATTACATGTTTGGGGGCTTTCTATGTTCTTTGGGGATCTGCTCCGGGGCAGATAGTTTTCCTCTTTCTGTCTTTAGGTGTAGTTAGCTTCTCAGGCTGTGACGAGGCGTCTAGGACCAACGTAGGTACGCTCCACGGCTGCCTTTAGTTGTGGTGGTTAGTCAGGGTACTGCAATCCAATAGATTCCAACCTCTCTGGTGTATTTCCTTTTTTGCCTGCTCTCTTCAGCTACCAAATAATAACAGTATCACCGGCCCAAAAACTGATATTTATATGGTACTCACAGAAGGGAAAAATAGTGTTAAAGAAAGAAGATTGTCAGAGTTGTCAGAGATTTTTTTTTTTTTTTCCCTCTGTATCTCTGGGTGCTGAGGAGGATTTTTTTTTCTCTCAATGGAGTTTGCACAGTTGTCTGGCCGTGTGGATCAGCTTGTCACTGAAGTTCGGAGTATTGCTACCTATCTTGCAGGGTTGCCGGTTGTGGTAAAAAATTGCCGACGCGTTTCAAAGGCTCGGTCTTCTTATACAGGCACATCTAGACCTTTTATTATTTGTCTTTTACCTTCATCTTTGTTTCTGAGGTTGAAACCTATCGCAGTTATCTTGTTTAGTTCTCATTGGAGGCGCTGGGGTCATTATCTAGTTTATTACTCTGTATTACCCCAGTCAGCAGTTGCACAGCAGCTGACAGCACCCCAGCAGCCTCCACACTATTGTGCAAGTGTAGGTGTGTACATCTGTCCAATTGTTTATGCACTTGCGCACACATATACGTATATATACGTTTTTATACGTTCAGTCTTACTTTTGACCTTTAGATAGCGCCAGTGTTATTTTTAATTTTAAACATTATCTCAGTATATTTGAATACTTTATAACACCAGCTTGAAAAAATGATTTTAAAATGAGAAATGTTGGCCTACTGAAATGTATGTTCAGTAAATGCACTCAATACTTGGTCAGGGCTCCTTTTGCATCAATTACTGCACCAATGCGGAGTTGCATGGAGGCGATCAGCCTGTGGCGCTGCAAAGGTGTTATGGAAGCCCGGGTTGCTTTGATAGCAGCCTTCAGCTTGACTGCATTGTTGGGTCTGGTGTCTCTCATCTTCCTCTTGACAATACCCCACAGATTCTCTATAGGATTAAGGTCAGACGAGTTTGCTGGCCCATCAAGCACAGTGATATTGTTTTTAATCCAGTGATTGGTACTTTTGGCAGTGTGAACAGGTGCCTAGTCTTTCTGGAGAATGAAATGTCCATCTCCAAAAAGTTTGTCGACAGAGGGAAGCATGAAGTGCTCTAAAATTTCCTAGTAGACAGCTATGCTGACTTTGGTCTTGATAAAACAGAGTGGACCTTCACCAGCAGATGATATGGCTCCCGAGACCATCATTGATTGTGGATACTATCACATGATATTCTAATTTTGTGAGATGCACCTGTAGGTAGGTCTGCATTATATTAACATCACTATACTTATCAAACTCCACTTACCTCACTGTATATTATAGGCTTTACTGGTTTAAGAGTCACGGTGTATACTGGATTTAAACAGCCCTATACAGCATTTATCAAAACCTAATGCTATAGGTAGGTTTACATTATTATTATATCATTATGCACAGCATAATTCACTCACCTCACTATATTTGCCCAGCAGGACACACTTCAGAGTGACATTCAATCCTATAGATTTCAGTATGCATATCTTCTAAACAGTATTCGGGTCCCTTTCCTTACCTTTATTTCCTATTATAGAATCCTTTGTATATCAAGATGTTAACTCTAATGCCACCCTGAGTAATGGTTTTTTGTTTTTTGTGAATTGACTGCTATTTTTTCCCCATCTTTCTGGGGATTTCTACTATTCGATCCAAAATATTGGAAAAGCCCCTATATGATTAACACTGAAACATGATTTTTTGTATTATTGATGTATATATAATTTTTTTTACTTTTATATTTACATTTTCATTTCTGTTGTAGCACACTAATGAAGGTCGTAAAATGACCAAACTGTCTGGGTTGTATGTACTACATTTTGGACTGTATTAAATTACCTTCACACCATTTGCTGAGTGCCAAATATATAATTACACATTTTGGCTTGGGACCCTACTTGAGCACCACTTACTTTTGTTCCATGCTTTATTACTACAAGATAGTGCCAAGTCTGTGATGCCAAGAGATGAGAGCGTCTGTAGTAAGAGGGAATGGTCCACTGTGTCATAGGCAGATGGCAGGTGAAGGAGGAGGAGGAAAAAGTAGTGTAATTTGGATTTGGAGGTTAGTAGGTCATTGTTGACTTTAGTCAGAGCAGTTTCAGTGAAATTGTGCTGCTGGAAGCCTGATTATAAGCGGTCAAAGAGGGAGTAGGAGGATAGATTTGAGGACAGTTCAAAGCTAGTGGAACAACATGTCCATACGTGTTGTTCCACTAGTTTTGAGGCATACGGGATAAGTGATAAGAGGAGATAGCTATACACAAAGGATGGGTGAACTTTTTGAGGATAAGTGTGATACACGTATGTCTGAAGCATGAGGGGAAGACAACTGTTGTTAGTGACAGGTTCAAGTAGTGGGTTAGTTTTGGGATGAAGACTGTTGTAAGGTTTGGAATGAGCTGGGATGGGATTGGATCAAATTCACAGGTGGTGAGATGTGAATCGGAGAGTAAAGAGGAAAATTGATCTTCCGTGATGGTGAAGTTGGTTTTGGAGGAGGAGAGGATGTGGGGACTTTAGGCGAAAGCTTTGCCTTATGTTGTCAATCTTCTGCTTAAATAATGAGGCAAAGTCTTCAGCTGAGATGAGTGGATAGGAAGGGGGAGCTGGGGACGAGGAGAGAATTAAAAGTACTGAATAGCTGTTTAGTGCTGTGAGACAGGGATGATATGATAGATGAGAAGTAGGTTTGTTTTGCTACAGGGACAAATTGCGCAGTATTTTGACAACTTCTGTTACTGGATGGGCTACTCGAATCCCTTTCTTTGGCAGCCGCAGATGGGTATGCCTTGTAAATGAGGGACAGAATGTGCTCTAGCGGATGGCAATCTCTGCATCAAGTGACCTCTCATCCTCTTCCTCCACCTTAACATCATACACAGTACAGTCCTCATAAGTGGCACCCCATTTACCCTTGTTTCCCCCCACGTCACAACTCTCCAACCACCCAACTGACTGTGTAGAACCACAGATGGGCGAGTCTTCGTAGCTGTTTGCACATTCTATTCCAATGGCTTTGCACATTTTATTCCCTGTTAGTACTGTGAGAAAGTTAATTCACAGGGAGAATTTCACTGTGGTGAATTATAACTGCGGTGAACTTGCCTCTGCAACATGAGACTTTCTCATGGTGCTAGCGGGGATCTCACCGAGGTCACCGTAGTTCATTGGCCTGGCTGGGAATGCAGCCTCAGTGACTGGCAGTAACCTCAATGACATCACCGCTAGTCACTGATGAGCTCTTTCACCAGTGGTTTTCAGCCTGGACTGTCACATCTTGGCACTATCATGATTGAAACGGTTTATCCGGAGACATGGATAACGGTGTGTGACAGAACGATGGACAGGTGAGGGATATTGTTGTTTTTTTATTTTTGTTTTGTTACAGAAGATGAGGGCTTTGGTGGATTTGGTGTTTGGTGAGTATAACTGTGTTTGTTATTTTTAAATAAAAAAGTAAAACTGTGTTTTGTTTTATATCAAATGAAAGACTTTATGTTGGCTGTGTCTTTTTTTACCATATAACTTTAGGATAAATAATAGGTGTCTAATAGACGCCTCTCCATTACTAATCCGTCGGCTTGATGTCACCTGACAATACAAAGTTGACATCAACCCCACAAATATTAACCCCACTTGCCACTGCTAAAGGACAAGTGGGAAGAATAAGGCAAAGCACCAGAATTGGCGCCTCTAATAAATGGGAAGAGGTCAATATCCATGGCTCCTTACAAGCCTGAGAATACCAGCCTCCAGCTGTCCGCTTTAGCAAGGCTGGTTGTCGAAAATGGGGGAACCCCACACCGTTTTTTTAAATTATTTGTTTAAATAATGACTTTTTTTTTAATTATTTGTTTACAGTGAAGGAGCCGGCTGATGAATACTCCCATCAGCAGCTCCTGCTCTCACTGTTATTAGCGGCAGCTGGCGTCGGCTGATGGGAGCAGTAGTCCCATCAGTCGTTGCCAGTGACCAGAAGTAAACTTTATACCTCCAATCACAGCTGAACGCTCAAGCTGTCATTTGACAGCATGGAAACCATGTCTGTCTGACCGGCGGTGATGATTTTATCGCAGATCAGAAACAGTGTTGCCGCACTGTTATGCACATGACAGCATAGTAAAAACTGGATGTTTGGGCTCCCCATTCACATGAATAGAGTCCAGATTCGGGTCTGGTACTGTTCCAAACCCGAACCTTTTGTAACTGTTCTGCCCAACCCGCCGGACCTGAACATCCAGGTGTCCGCACATCTCTAGACACTAGCTTGAAAAAGGTTCACACCTTGAACCGAAACGTTGCATCAATGGGCTCAATAAAGTAGCTCTTTTTTCACCCACCTGAACGGAGTGCTGTTCCTTTCTTTGGACTGTTAGACACTAGCTATCTAAACTATCTGACTTAGAAACAACCGCCTAGCTAACTAGCTAAAATCTCTCAGCATTGAGCATCGAGCAGCAGCGTCAAGAGCAGCCTCTCTGTGCTGTTATATTGGCAAAATGATGTTCGCTCTTTATGTAGAGAGGGACATGTGATTTCAGCAGCAAATGGCACAAGCCGTTGTGTCTGGATATTGTGGATGTTTCCTGCGCCCTGATTGGCTATTCGCAATGTGCATACATAGAAAAAAAATTACAAACATGCCACTTTTCTAAGCTCTGCCCACCCCCTCTCCCCTGATCATGCACGTACCCCCCACTCATCATACACCACCACTATTCTAGCCAAAATGCTAAAATACTTTAGTGGCAGCGCAAATATTTTCCCACCCTTTTACCGAACGTTACCGATTTGAAGAAAATTTGCTTGTGTTTCCAATCATGAATGCTAATGTGCCATATTCATGCCGAAGTTATGTTTGGTGATTGTTTTCCAAACATATTTGCTCATCTCTACACATGAGTCAACAGTGTGCTGCAGCAGCAAAAAAGGCAAACACAGTTCTAGGATGTATTAAGAAAGCATAGAGTCCAGATCATGTGAAGTAATTATCCCCCTCTACTCCTCCTTGGTCAGGCCTGATCTGGAATACCGTGTCAAGTTCTAGGTATCACATTTTAAAAAAGACATTAAAAAACTGGAGCAAGTTCAGAGAAGAGCCATCAGGATGGTAAGCGGACTGCAAAGTATGTCCTTTGAGGAATGGTTAAAGGATCTGGCAATGTTTAGCCTTCAAAAAAGAAGGCTAGGGGAGACTTAATAGCTGTCTACAAATATCTGAAGGGATGTCATAATGTAGAGGGATCATCATTATTATTATTTGCACATGGAAACGTGTGAAGCAATGGAATGAAACTGAAAGGGAGAAGATACAGATTAGATATTAGAAAAAACTTTTTAACAGTGGAACAGGCTGCCACAAGAGGTGGTGATTTCTCCTTCAATGGAAGTTTTCAAAGACAGGCTGGACAGACCTCTGTCTGAGATGGTTTAGTGAATCCTGTACTAAGCAGGGGGTTGGACACGATGACCCTTGAGGTCCCTTCCAACTCTAACATTCTATGATTCTATGACTACATCCTGTTGCCGCCTTGGCCACCAAAAACGATGAGAAAGGAGGTCCAAGGTTGCATTACTACCTGAATGCAACCTTGAAAGTTTCACTCATCTCTAAAAGATACCACTGAAATGTACTCAAGAAGAAGTAATACTCTATGGATGAGCAAGGTAAAGCCGATACGTTTTTGATCAATGTTCTTGAAGGTTAAATATCACCAAAATGTACCCACGATCATGTAATACTTTATAGATGAGCAATATAATACTGAAAACATTTTGAAATTTTGATTTTTTTTTGCAGGTTAGCCACCACCAAAATACACCCAAGACATGTATTACCCTATGGATGAGAAATATAATGCCGACACATTTTTCAGCAATATTCTTGAAGGTTATTTACCACCAAAATGTACCCAAGAACATGTAATACTCTATAGATGAGCAATGTAATACTTAAAAAATTTTGACCAATTTTTTTGGAGGGTTAGATACACCGAAAAGCAAACAAGTACACATGATACTCTACTGATGAGCAATAAAAGACCAATACATTTTTTAACAATTTTTTGGAGAGTTAGATACCACCAAAATGTAACCAAGAAAACGTAATACCCTACGGATGAGCAATATAATACCAATACATTTTTTAAAATTTTTTTGAAGGTTATATATCATCAAAATATACTCAAAGGCACAAAACGCTGAATTAGCAATATGATACTGATACTTTTTTAATTTTTGGGGAGGTTCAGATACCACAGAAATGTATTCAAGAACATGTATTACTGTTTGTATAAGCAATATAATTCCAATATATTTATGAACAATTTTTTTGAGGTTATATACCACCGAAATGTTCCCAAGAACATGTAATACCCTATGGATGAGCAATATAATACTCAAACAAAATTGAATAATTTTTTGGCTTGTTAGATACCATTGAAATGCATCCAAGAACAAGTAATATTCTATGAATGTGTAATATAATACCAATACATATTTGACCAATTTTTTGGAGTGTTAGATAGCACCGAAATGTACCCAAGAAGATGTAATTCCCTATGGATGAGCAATATAATACCGATACATTTTTTAACAAATTTCATTTCACTGGGTCCGGGTTTGAGTTCGGGTACCATTCTGGTAACCGAACCATACTTTTTAAAAATGTTTGGCCAAACTCGCCGCACCCGAATATCCACAGGTTCGCCCATCACTAATCATGTACACTATAAAATGATGAGGTGTAAAAAGTAATGTCACGTGGATGTCACAACAATTTAAAAACAGAAAGAAGAATGACATATGGATGTCAATATGGATGAAAATTGTCTGAGTTTTCTGGATATAAATTCAGTCAATTTTTCCTATGCTTGTCTGAGCAATGCCAAAAGTAGATTTATTACACCTGCCCCAAAACGTTCATGTAACAATAAATAAATAAAGGTACATACAACCCACAGTATAGTTGTATGTGGTTGCCAAATTGAAATATAAAAACAAGTGTGCACAAACAAAACGTGTATGGTATGCTAAAAGTAAAATGTGTGTATAAAGTTTTCAAACTGTTATTTTTTAAAAAACAGTATTATTCCCCCAAAAATACTTTTTGTGTGGTTCAAGTCTCGACTGGAGTATGGCTTGAGTAGGTTTCCACACATCTGAAAGGCTTCATCCCCTGCCACAACAAATGGCATTGGCGGGCCTTAAGTGTTGGGAAGAGGTCGTGGGAGAGGGAAATTAAAAGTATTGGTATACAAGAGTTGGCCCATGTCCGAGTTTATATAGGTCTGGGAGTCATTTCCACGGCCAAAAGAACCAATGTCCAAGAAACTACAGTCTGCAGCTGCTATGGCCATGAGAACTATAGAAAAGTATTTTTATAGTTAAAGTACTCGGATCCACTTCAAGCCGGTTTTGTTATCCTAATATTTTCCCATCCACTGCTCCCACACAGTTGGTGAAATTACAAATTTCCCAGAATTTTTCAGCATTTTCATGCCATATTGCCGTGGTGGGTAGGAGGATAAATTTATGATGAAGCATGTCCCACAAAGCCCGGCAAGTGTCTGCAATAGTGTTGAGCGATACTGCTCGATATCTAAAAATATCGGATCGGAATGGTATCGCCGATATCACTAAAATATCGGCGATACCCGATACCGATACCTGAAGTCCCATGTAAGTCTATAGGAACCAAATATCGACATTATAAAAAACTCATTCTTGCCTTGTTGGTTAATTGTACATGAAGGAAAACAACAAAGAGTAATGTAGAATGTATTGGGGGAGGTTGAGGAGACAATAAAGGCATACATGTTTAACTGAATGCATGGGAATAGCATTAATATATATTTTTTTGGAAATACGTTTGGATTGACGAACAAATTGACAATGTTGTTAACCTTTTTTCTATTTTGGCAAATATGTATGTTTCACAACTTCCATGCTCTTCACCTTTTTAACTTTTGCCAGTGCCACACTTTCTCCTTCATAATCTTCAGCAGCATCATCTTTCTCATCAAATTATTCTTCATCTTCACCTTCTTAATCTTCTTCTTAAACTTCTTGCTATTCATGTTTTTGTTTACATTACTCATATTGTTATTATTAAACTATTAATCTTCTTCATATTCAAATTCTTCATCTTCTTCCTCTTCATCTTCTTCATCATATTCTTATTTGTGACAGAGATTCCTGTACTTGTAATCTGTAAAAGTATGAATTGTTCATCCTTCCGTTCTTGCTGTCACAAAAGATTTAAATTACAACAGTATTTGTCCGTGTTCAGTTTAGCCTGCAGCAGCAGGCATTTTCCAGGGGCACCACGAGGAGGAACGGACTCACCCCCATACACTGCTTAGTCTTCTTCTGCTTAGAATTTAGAGCATATATTTTGCTCTTCATTTTGGTCTTATACTTCATGTTCTTCTGCTTTTTGATCTTCTGCTTATTGTTCTTCTGTCTCTTGTTCTGTATCTTGTAGTTTGTCTTAACCTTCTTTGTCCTGTTGGTGATCTTCTTCTGGTAATCTTTTATTTTTTTTTTGTGATGGTGTTCAGGCTGGTTGGCTTCATGCTCGTCGTCCTTGTTGTCGTCATCTTCTTCTGGGTGGTCTTTAAGGTCGTCTAATTTCCGAGAACCAGCTGACGTTACTGGAACCCGGACGGGTATCAGATGGAGCAAGAGACAATGGAAGTAACGAGGACCAGCTGACTGTGCTGGAACCCGGACGGGTAGCAGAAGGAAAAGATGCAATGTCACAACCGAGTACCAGCTGACGTTACTGTGACACGGTTACTAAGCAGGAGGTACCTGTGCTCCAAAGCACTACCAAGGACCAGCAGACGTTGGTGGAACTCGGATACGGAGATGGAGGCACCTAGGCCAAAGGCACTGGGGAGAACCAGTTGACGGTACTGGACCCCGGACGGGTAGCAGAAGGAAAAGAGGCAATGTCACAACCGAGTACCAGCTGACGTTACTGTGACACGGTTACTAAGCAGGAGGTACCTGTGCTCCAAAGCACTACCAAGGACCAGCAGACGTTGGTGGAACTCGGATACGGAGATGGAGGCACCTAGGCCAAAGGCACTGGGGAGAACCAGTTGACGGTACTGGACCCCGGACGGGTAGCAGAACGCACCCATGAAAATGTAAGTTGACAGGACGCAAGCCGTCTGCAGTTACCGAATCACACAGTCCTACAGTGGGTGCTTGTCCTATTGTCACAATGGAAACAGCCTTTATTTACATATCCCACAGCACACATAGGAATCACCTAAACTGCAGGCACCATAGAGTCGGCTAACCCGAATGCAACACGACAGCACAACTTATTGGAGGATAATTGACGTTCACACTGCCAGGAAACAGCTGTCGTGCTGTAACCAGGCTGGCCAGGAGTCAGTACCCCTGCCAATTACTTACGAGCAACAAATGGCGGTATTGTAGCCCAGGGAGTAGAGTTCAGGTGGTAGAAAGATGAACATAACAGGAGACATGGAAAACGTTGCCAAACAGTTATTTAATCTGAAAACGGACAGGCAAATTCAGGTGAGATCCATGCCTTGTTCATTTTCAGAAAAGTAAGCCAGTCTACATTCTCTGAGGATAGTCGCATGCGACGGTCTGTTACTACACCACCTGCAGCACTAAAGACGCGCTCAGATAATACACTGGCAGCAGGGCAAGCCAGCACCTCCAATGCATACTGGCTAAGCTCTGGCCATGTATCCAACTTAGAGACCCAAAATTTGAAAGGGGAAGAGGCATCTGGGAGTACACTTAGAGGGAAAGCCAAGTAGTCTGTCACCATCTTACGGAAACGTTTCTTCCTGGTGACTGGAGCCGTCTCGGATGGTGTAGACCTTGCTGGCGCTGTCACAAAACTTCACCACATTTGTAACATACAGCTCTTGCCCTGTGCAGAGGCGCTGCTTGTGCTCCCTCTTGTTGTAGAGGTGTCTACACTGCCTCGACGCACAGAGCTGCTTTGTAAAGCAGTAGCAGCAGCAGCTCTCTCGGCTGGAATGTACAACAGTATGGATTGCACCAGTGTGTCTTGGTACTCCTGCATTTTACGGTCCCGGTTCACCGGTGTGATGAGGGTTTGTAAGTTGTCCCGGTAGCGAGGGTCTAGGAGGGGGTACACCCAATAATCTGACGTGGTGAGAATGTGGGCGATGCGGCGTCGTTTCTCAGGCACTGAAGCATGAAATCAACCATGTGCTGCAGACTCCCAACTGGCCAAAAAAGGCTGTCCTCTGGAAGAGGCGTAATCTCTGCCTCCTCTGCATCACCCCACCCTCGCTCTACATACTGACTAGAGCGTTGTGTACCTCCCTCTGTAGGGATTTCTTCCTCCTCCATTGACTCCTCCTCCTCCTCATCCTCCTCACAAAGTGAGCCCTGCCCAGCCCTTTGTGAGGAACCACGTTGCGCTGACTGTCCTGAAGGTAATTGAATTTGTGACTCCTCATCCTCCACCTCTTCCAAAACCTCTTCCTTTAGTGCTTTCAGTGATTTCTGAAGCAGGCAGACAAGGGGGACAGTCATGCTGACTAGTGCATCATCTGCACTCGCCATCCGCGTTGAGACATCAAACGCACGCAAAACGTCGCAGATGTCCTTCATAGAGGCCCACTCAGTAGTGGTGAAGTGTGAACGGCGCAAATTGCGAGTTGATTGCGCCTGTTGCAGCTGATACTCCATTACTGCTGGCTGCTGCTCACACAACCGCTCCAACATATGTAACGTGGAATTCCACCTGGTGGGTACATCACATATGATGCGATGTTCAGGAAGGCGAAATCTGACTTGCAGAGCTGCAATGCGCGATCTGGCCATGCTGGAACGTCGCAAGTGAGCGCACTCTAGGCGGACCTTGTGCAGCAGTGCATCAAGATCCGGATAGTCCCTCAAAAACTCTGCACGACCAAGTTGAGCACATGTGCCAGACATGGTATGTGAGTGAGGTTGCCAAGGCCCAGAGCTGCCACCAGATTTCGGCCATTGTCACCCACTACCAACCTGGCTGGAGATTAGCTGACAAAAACCACACGTCGCTCTCCTGCTTGATGGCATCCCAGAGCTCCTGCGCTGTGTGGCTTCGATTCCCCATGAAATTAATTTCAGGACGGCCTGTTGACGTTTGGCACGGCTGTGCTCATATCGGTCGCAACAGGTAGCGTTCACGGTCCATGTGGAGGTATACCGTGACGGCTCATGCAGCGATGATTCTGAGGAACTGGAGTAGGAGGAGGAATCAATGTGTACAGACTGGATTCCTGCAATCCTTGAGTTGGCAGAACACTACAGCACCACTGGCAAGATCTGTACCCGCTCCACAACATTGACCCAATGGGCAGTGAGGGAAAGGTATCGTCCCTGGCCATGGGTACTGGTCCACGCATCGGTGGTCAGGTGGACCCTGCTGCTGATGGCGTTTAGTAGCGCATGTTTAATGTTTCCCTCGACATGTTTTTGCAGAGCAGGACGGCTTGCCTGCTGAAATAAATCGGCTTGGCACATTATATTGTGGGACTGCCAATGCCATTAAGTTCCTGAAACTGTCAGTCTCCACCAGCCTGAATGACAGCATTTCAAGGACAGGAGTTTTGCAATGGCCAGCATTCAGAGCCTGTGCTCGTGGATGTGTTTGCCGAGTATGGCGTCTTTTATCCATGCCTGTGTACCGATGGCTGTTTTGTGGTCTGGATGTGACGATGACTGAACTTGCTGCTGTGGGTGGAATAACAGTTTGTCTATGGACAACAGTGACCGAGGTTCTTCCATGGAGATCCTGTGAGGAAGCCGAACCAGGTGTGTGTGAGCTGGAGGTAGAGGCTCCAACACGACCTGAAGATGTAGGTGCTGCTGTAGGTTGGCCTACATCTCCAGTGTGTCTTTGTAACTCAGCTACGTGCTTTGTCCGTACATGTTTCCACATATTTGTGGTATTCAGGTTACTGATATTTTTACCTCTTTTAACTTTTGCTTACACAGCTTGCATTGAACATAGCAAATATCATCTACAAGTCTGTCAAAAAAGGACCACGCAGTGCAAGTCATGGGAGCGCCAATTTTGACATTTGTAAGAGAACTGCTCCCAACAGGTGCCAAACTGGAGCTACAGGCAAGCGAGTCTGCAGCCTACCTCTCCCTCCTCTTTGTACCGTTGGGCCAATCTCTTCCTCAGAGCTGCTCCCACCACCTTCCTGTTGCTCACGCCATGTTGGGTCTCGGACTTCATCATCTCCACTACCTTCTTCCAACACCTGCTGCTGTTGGATGGTCTGGGCAGCACCATGCTCCACAAAACCTGGCACCTGAGTCTCATCATCATCATGAGATGCGTTCTGCGGTGTGCTGTCCATCGGCACTGGCTCACCCGCCTCTTCAGATTGAGAGAGACACAGCTGTTGCGCATCACTGCATACTCCCTCTTCTTCAAATTGCAGAATGCTGCTTGCCTGTGCCCGTGTTTGCGAGCCAACAGATTCTGAGAACAGAAGCAGAGACTCAGCTGGCTCCTGTACAGAACTCTCTGACTGCCTGGCCAATTTGACAGGCGGTGAACAGACAGATGGTTGCTCAAAATGTTGTGTTCCTGAGAGGGGTGGAAGGAATTGAAGTCGATGCATTGGCTGCCATCCAACCAACAACGGCTTTCAATTTGTTCTTCCCGCAGCAGGGGGGCACGCCGAGCTCCTACCAAGTGCGCATAAAGGAACGCTCACGGGGATAAATGGTGGATGCTGTGTCACTGAGGCGGCAGCAGCCACAGAATCCCCCACGTCCTCTCCCTGCTGAAACTCCACGGCCACGACCACTTGCCTTATCACTGACTTCTTCATCTTGGTAGATTGATAAAGAAAGTCAGAAAAAATTTTTAAGGCCTAAGTGTGGGTATTACGCAGAGACTGAAGTGAACACTGAAACACAACTGTTCACAATCTGTGAAAGGCTACTCCTTTGTCTACTTCTTAGTGTTTGCAACCAATGTATTGATACGGATGGAAGCGCGTCACACTAATAGATTATATTTTTTTAAATGGGAATGGAGCAGAACCCAAATTGGAGAGAAATGACCAAGGATGAGGAACTGAGACACGCTCGCAGAGTACAAGCAGCAGTGCTTGAACAAGTAACTGGAGCGTGATGTGCACTCAAAAAATAAAAACACAGACTGAAGTGAACACTGAAACACAACTGTTCACAATCTGTGAAAGGCTACTCCTTGTCTACTTCTATAGTGTTTGCAACCATGTATTGGATACGGATGGAAGCGCGTCACACTATAGATTATATTTATTTTAAATAGAATGGAGCAGAACCAATTGGGAGAAAAAACAAGGATGAGGAAGGAAAACGCTCAGCGAGTAAAGCCAGTGCTTGAACAAGAAGGAGGGATGTGCACTCAAAAAAAAAAAAAAAACACAGCTGAAGTGAAACTGAAACACAACGTTCACAATCTGTTAAAGGGATCCTTTGCACTTTAAGGTTTTTCAACCAAATTATTGGATACGATGGAAACGCTCACACTAATATTAAATTCATGGGGCAGCAAGAAATTTCACTGAAAAAAAAAAAGAGTCGTGAGTGACCGTTCAATCGCAGACGCGTTGCATGCAGAGCAAACTGCAGCGCCCGCATCACACCACCCTTTCAGAGCTGTTAAAACAACATGCAGGCAAAAGGAAGCTTTACACAGCGGTGGGCTGCCTGCCACAGCACAGTACACAAATGCAAACTCTAACTGTCCCTCAAGGGCACACAGCACGTTCGTCCCCTTTTGAATTCACACACAGTGACGTAAAAGGCGGCGGCGCCTTTTAATGCATTTTACATCATTTCAGATCCCAAAACGCCATCCATTTTAGTTAAATGACCGCGCAGTGCAGATGTCCACACTTCTTAGGTTTTCCTCATTGGCTGACAAAATCAATTGCCCCTCAAAGAATTATGGGGAAATTCCGATTCCGGTTTTCATAAAAA
>JARQOD010000005.1:283538431-283581476 GCA_033576555.1 Oophaga sylvatica
AAACAGAGAAAAAATTTTTTTTTAAGACAAATAATTTTAAAAGGGGGGGGTTTTTGAAAAAAAAAAAAAAAAAAAAGGACATTGAAAACAAAAAATAAAAATTTTTTTTTTAAGTTTTCGTCCCTTTTAGGCACACAACATTCCTCACGGGAATAGCTCTCCCGGACCCGGGTTCCTGTCTGCTGAGGGCTCCTTCTACAGAGTCAGAAATTCCTGGAACTCTCTTGAACGTCCTTGTTTTTAACCAAAAAATTTTTGCCCGGGGTTTTCACTGAAAAAGGGAGGGGTTGGTCCACAGCTCCCCGGGACTTAAATTTTCCCCCAAAAAAGCAGCGATGAAACTTTTCCCCTTTCTTTCTCTTTCTCTTTCTTGCCCAAGCAAAGGCAAAGGCAAGAGCCAATTTGATATCCAAATCCAGTTTAAACAAGAAAGTCTCCTTGGGAATATCCATCTTGACGCAGGATACTGTTAGGGTCTGCGGAACGCACCAAATATATGATGTAGAGAGGTGCGTTCGCAGCCCGGAGTCCACCGTGCAGGCGGAGCCTGCTGCTTGTAAAATGGTGCAAGAAGCGAACTCTGTTATCCCGCAGAGTCGCCAAAATAAATGCTGTAACGCGCTGTGGCAATATGTGCGAACTCTGTTATTCCACAGAGCCGCTAGAAGGAGTGCCGTAGCGCTATATGGCGATGTGTGCGAACTCACTTAACACCACTGAGTCGCAAAATAAACACGCTAGGGCGCTGTCTAGCGTTGAAAGCGAACCCTGTTATGTCACAGAGCCGCTGAGACAAACTTCTGTGTCTTGTCAGGCACCCAGGTACACAGTTGACTGCTAAGCGAACATAGAACGTGATCATGCCCTAATGTCCTTGCGGGAGTTACCCGCAATCTATGGCGTCTGAACGCCAGACCCTGAATATGGCAATCAAACTCCTCACCGGTTATGCCGGTAATCTAGGGCATCTAGGACACCGACCCTGACCAGCTAGCATACCAAACTCCTCACCGATTAAGTCGGTATTGTAGGGGCTTATTTCAGCTGGGCCCTAACCACACACACGCATGACCACACTGGCGCAAAGTATATAACGATTGATATTAGCGCATGGCGGCCCAGCCATGCCACCCTTTTATAGTAACAGCTACAGGACCTGCCAGAAACAAGAACCAATGAAACTGTTCCAGAACACAGTAGTCACAGGACCTTCCTGGCGGACCAATAGGAGCTGCTGCAGTACCTGAGCATGTGACCCCTGATCTCCAATGAGAGATCTCACCCTGGGCATGCTCAGAAGGGGAAAATAAGGACTTTGTCCTAAAGACGTCTGCTCGCCGCTAACCAGTACTGGACACAATAGCAGAGCCTGGAGAGGCAGCAGTAACCCTCTGCACACTGTTAGACTGGGCGAGACGCTGGGACTGACGTCTAAGCTGAGCAGAGTCCACTGCGGCCGGAGACGGATGGGAGACCGCAGCAGGGATGACTCGAGATTCCTCTTGTGCAGAAGCGGGAACTCGACCTCTAACATTACATCTCTTCCTAGGGCCACCCCTTCTTTGGGCCTCGCTGCGCTCAAAGGCAGCGATGAGCTGCGGAGCATGAACGTGCTCGGCAGGCTCCCAGGACCTATCCTCAGGCCCATAACCCCTCCAATCCACCAAATAAAATTTTTTGCCCAGTACCACCTTACACCCTACGATGGCATTCACCTCATGGTCATCCGTAGACGAACCAGATGTCCCGGCAGATGACTCGGAAAACCGGGACATGAGCACGGGTTTCAGAAGGGATACGTGAAAGGTGTCGAAGATACCCAGGCGTGGTGGAAAAGCCAAACGGTATACCACAGGATTAACCTGTTCAAGGACTTTGAAAGGACCCAGGTAGCGGGGTGCCAACTTAGTGGACTCAACTCGCAGCCTAATGTTATGGGCGGAGAGCCACACCAAGTCCTCAGGGGCAAATGTCGGAGCGGGACGCCGATGTGCGTCGGCGTAAGACCTCATCCTCTCCTTGGATGCCTGAATGGCATCCTGGGTATGGTCCCAAATGTCCCGTGCCTCCACTGCCCAGTCTGCCGCCTTGGAGTCGGCGGAAGACATGGGCATGGGCACTGGAACCCGTGGATGCTGACCGTAGTTTAGGAGGAATGGAGTCTGTCCGGTGGAGTCAGCCACAGCATTGTTTAGTGCAAACTCAGCCCACGGTAGCAAAGATGCCCAGTCATCCTGCCTGGCTGAGGACAAAATGTCGTAGATAGGTGACCCAGGTCTGGTTGGCCCTCTCTACCAACCCATTCATCTCAGGATGGTACGCTGAAGAGAGATTTAACTCAATAGTGAGTAGACGACAAAGCTCTCTCCAGAACCGAGATGCAAACTGGGGACCTCGATCACTGACAATTTTGTCCGGCATGCCGTGTAGACGGAAGATGTGCCTAACGAACAACGCTGACAGAGCCGTGCAGAAGGTAACCGTGGTAGCGGCACCAGATGCACCATTTTGGAAAAATGGTCGGTGATGACCCAAATGATGGTGCAACCCCGAGACTTGGGCAAGCCCACCACAAAGTCCATCCCAACCATCTCCCAGTGCCTGTCTGCCACCGGCAAAGGGTAAAGTAACCCAGCTGGCCGTTGTCGTGGAGACTTATTCTTGGCGCAGGAGACACACGCCTGAACATAGTCCCCAACATCACGGACCATATGCGGCCACCAGTATGTCCTCGCCAGCAATTCAGATGTCCTCTTTGCCCCAAAGTGTCCACCCACCCTGGACGAATGTGCCCAAGAGAGTACTTCCTGTCGCAAATTGGTAGGCACAAAAGTATTGCCCGGGGGCTCAGACTCTAGCGAAACTGGGGCCACAGTTCTCAGGCTCTCTGTGGGGACAATAAGCCGAGGCTCCTCCTCCTCCTCAGAGGACACCACAGAGCGAGAGAGAGCGTCGGCACGAATGTTCTTCTCTACCGAGATTAAATGGAGTGTGAAATGAAACCGGGAGAACAAGGACCATCTGGCCTGGCGAGAATTAAGCCGCTGAGCTGTCTGAAGATATACCAGATTCTTGTGGTCGTTGAAGACTTGGAAGGGAAAGCGAGCCCCCTCCAACAGATGTCTCCACTCAGAGAAAGCCAACTTCATTGCTAGCAACTCCCTGTCCCCAATGGAATAATTCCTCTCCGCTGGTGTGAAGGTCTTGGAGAAGAAGAAGCAAGGATGCTTCCGACCTTGAGCATCCTTTTGAAAGAGGACTGCTCCAGCACCAACGGATGAGGCATCCACCTCCAATATGAATGGCTTATCAACATCAGGGCGGTGTAGAATGGGAGCGCTAGCAAACTGAGACTTAATGGAGATGAAAGCCTTGGAGACTTCCTCAGCCCACAATTTGGGATTTGCTCCCTTCTTGGTGAGGGCTACCAAGGGAGCTACCAAAGTTGAGAAATGGGGAATGAACTGGTGATAATAATTAATGAACCCCATAAAGCGCTGCACCGCTTTAAGGGAATGGGGTTCTTGCCAGTCCATTACAGCCTGCAGTTTGGCAGGATCCATAGCCAATCCCTGGGCGGAGATGATATAGCCCAGGAATGGTAAAGACTCCTGCTCAAACACACATTTCTCCAACTTTGCGTGAAACCCACTTGTGCCCGCTCAGTAGGAAAACGTGCAGCCAGAAGCTCGAGCTGTATAGAGCACTGACTCACGAATCCCCGACAATGTTTGCTGTCACCAGAAAACTTGTCTGGAAGCGGGAGACGGGACAAGGTCGGAGCAGAGGTGTTGGCGGACAAACTGGCTGCCGCCGTGCTAGCAGCCTGAACAGCGACTGCGGTCACATCCACAGCTGAGGTTGTGCGCTCAAGAGCCGCCAACCTACCCTCCAGCTGCTGGATGAACTGTCGTAGACGCTGGTCGTCCGCCATTTTACTAGCCAGACCCTGGCTCTAATATTATGTTAGGGTCTGCGGAACGCACCAAATATATGATGTAGAGAGGTGCGTTTGCAGCCCGGGGTCCACCGTGCAGGCGGAGCCTGCTGCTAGTAAAATGGCGCAAGAAGCGAACTCTGTTATCCTGCAGAGTCGCCAAAATAAACGCCGTAACGCGCTGTGGCAATATGTGCGAACTCTGTTATTCCACAGGGCCGCTAGAAGGAGTGCTGCAGCGCTATATGGCGATGTGTGCGAAATCACTTAACACCACTGAGTCGCAAAATAAACACGCTAGGGAGCTGTCTAGCATTGAAAGCGAACCCTGTTACGTCACAGTGCCGCTGAGACAAACTTCTATGTCCTGTCAGGTACCCAGGTACACAGTTGACTGCTAAGCGAACATAGAACGTGATCATGCGCTAATGTCCTCGCGGGAGTTACCCGCAATCTATGGCGTCTGAACGCCAGACCCTGAATACGGCAATCAAACTCCTCACCGATTATGCCGGTAATCTAGGGCATCTAGGACACCGACCCTGACCAGCTAGCATACCAAACTCCTCACCGATTAAGTCGGTATTGTAGGGGCTTATTTCAGCTGGGCCCTAACCACACACACGCATGACCACACTGGCGCAAAGCATATAACGATTGATATTAGCGCATGGCGGCCCAGCCATGCCGCCCTTTTATAGTAACAGCTACAGGACCTGCCAGAAACAAGGACCAATGAAACTGTTCCAGAACACAGTAGTCACAGGACCTTCCTGGCGGACCAATAGGAGCTGCTGCAGTACCTGAGCATGTGACCCCTGATCTCCAATGAGAGATCTCACCCTGGGCATGCTCAGAAGGGGAAAATAAGGACTTTATCCTAAAGACGTCTGCTCGCCGCTAACCAGTACTGGCCACAATAGCAGAGCCTGGAGAGGCAGCAGTAACCCTCTGCACACTGTTAGACTGGGCGAGACGCTGGGACCGACGTCTAAGCTGAGCAGAGTCCACTGCGGCCGGAGGCGGATGGGAGTCCGCAGCAGGGATGGCTCGAGATTCCCCTTGTGCAGAAGCGGGAACTCGACCTCTAACAGATACAGCCTCAAAATCTGCTGTTTTCAGCTCTGCAAGGGTCTATATAACGAAATCCCATGAGACACGCCCATTGGGCGTGGGATGTGTCCCAAAATATGTCATGGAAAAATTTTTCCAAACGGGAAGCAAGCACCTAAAAAATGCAAACGCATATAAAAACGCATGCAAGCATGAACAAAAGCAGCGTTTTTTTTACATTTTGCTTAAAACGATGTGGTTATAAACACTGCGTTTTTATTCGTTTGTACACGTTTGTGCATGCGTCTGTGGTTGCGGATGAAATGCTGCGTACTCAACCGCAAATATGAACCTAGCCTAAGGGCTTTGTCTTGGATGCAGATTTCATCAGCAGCTTTGTAACATTTGATGGCAATAATAGAGCAGTATATATAGCTATTCTTACTATCTAAGCGCTTAGAAGAATACTGATGGACTTCAAAAGGGTTTTTCAGGAGAGAGGGGCATGTAGATCTATCAATGAATCTAGCAGAGTGATATGGCATTTCCTGTGAACTGAAGCCATGACATACTGTACATGTGATTATAACATAGGTATATTACTGTTAGTTTTACTTTTTTGATGCCAATTTGGTTTAGGGCTTGGAAAGCTCCTTTAAGTTTTAATGTAATTTTAACCTTAAAGGGAATGCATAAGCCTGGGTGGAATTCTGAAGCTATATATAAAGATATAGACATTTAAAATTGCTTAGCTCTTATGTTGTCATATGTCATGCTTCACTAGCTGTATGCTTCATAGAAACTGCTGTAGCAAAAGTTCATGCATCTCATTTACCACTTCAAAGCTATATTATTCTTTTCATGTTAAAAGAAAATCGCTCCAGAAAGCAAAGCTAGTGCCGTCACAATTTCGCATTCAAAAGGCATCACTTGGAAAAATAATAGACAAGTATTTTGCCAAACTAAACATTTTGTTACAAGTACCTCTGCGTCTTATTATAAAATACAACAAAAATGTATTTCTCAATGCAGTGTAAAAATATAATAAATTATAAAAATAAACTTAGGATAACTGAAAATTCTCTGTAACCTAGATTATTGGTTACTATCAAATGCAAATTTTAATCCATTGGTAATTTACTGTGAAATCTATTCTTAATGGTCTTATTAGAGCCTTTTTGGTAACATAATACATCTCCTGTCGTGTTTAGATTCATGTAGGTGTACCCTCATAGTGTCATATGTCGCCCCCACTACCTGACAGTTTAAATTGATATCACTTTTTGAAGAAAACTTGTCAAATCCAAAAATGCTATTTAGGTGAAGATATACTGTAGTGGTAATATGCAGGTAAATTGCATTTTAACCATGTTTGGTAGCCTTGTTTTAAACACATCTGCAGGGAGAAACTGAACTTATATTCTCCCTGCAGCCACTTGCTTCCAAACATCTGGGCTGTAACGGTCACCACTCACTACACAGTGAGCTCACTGATCTCACTCCTTACACTGTGACTGACAGCAGACTCTGCAGACACGCTGCAGAGCAGGATGTCAATCAATGTGAAGGGAGAGTGATAACAGCACATTAGTGATCATTAACTATTATTGCCCCTTGCTTTTTCCTGATGATGGGATGTCAGTACTTCCAGAGGAATTATAACTTTTTACATTTTCTCCATTTAGCCAAGATTCCACTACTGCAGAAAAACAGTAAAGTTGCATTGTGTGTATGGACACCTGACAATTCTTAATAGAGCTTTAACGGACTGACTTTGCAAAAGCCACTCCATTTATGTCCAAAAGGACCCCAACCTTCACCTTTTAATACAGGGGTCTCAAACTGCATTCTTCGAGGGCTGCAAACCGTGCGTGTTTTCAAGATTTCCTTAGCATTGCACTAGGTGCTGGAATCATTATTTGTGCAGGTGATTAAATTATCACCTGTGCAATACAAGGAAATCCTGAAAACATGACCGGTTTGCTGCCCTTGAGGAATGCAGTTTGAGACCTCTGTTTTAATACCTGTACAGGAATATGGATTTACAACTTTGTCCCACGTTTTGCTTCCACAGAGCAGTTGGAGCGAGCTGGAAGAGGAATTTAATCTAGCCAAGGCAATATCAGAGTGGTGAACACGTACAAGACAAAATCAGAAAATGGAAAAGGTCAAGATATAGCCCAGGCCAAAACCAGGAGAACGGAGTCAGGGTCAGAATCAATAGGCAAGTGGAGGGTTAAGTAGGTACAAGTCAGCAACTTGTATCAGTAGTTAAATGAGGCAGCACAGAATCCAGACAATAAACCTGGGTCTGACTATATTAACTGAAAACTTCACAGCAACTTCTGGGAGGTTAAATAGGATGTGGTCCTGCTCAAAGCTCACAACAGAGAGCTATTAACATCCACTGATTAGCCTCTCCATATACACTCAGGCTTCTAGGCTGTGTGACACTAAAACTCATAGCCACACCATTATGCTTAGCTGGACCACGGTGTTAGTGACAGAGATGAGGGTTGTATGAGCAGGTTAAAACAAAGATGATGTGTGCCTTGCTATATTGCTGCATTCTTCAGCATACTGTGACCCACCCCATCAGTGTACTGTGTTAACATTTTGAATTTTTAACCAAGGGAGATACCTATTACAAGACAATATGGAAGTGCTATGAATGAATAAGATGAGAGTGGTGCAGTGGCGTCGGCACTTCCATTTACCATTGCATCCGTGGGTGTAAACTGCTCAGTGAATGGCATCATTGAGAAAAGACCAGCACTGAGGTCAAACCTATATTTTACTCACTATACTTTTACTCACTTCTTAGTCATTTACCAGTAATTGATAAGGGATGACCAAGAGTTTTCATGAGATTGTAGGTACTTTATTATTATTGTATAATCACAACCTATTAAGAAGGAGAGGTGGATATGAATCACACGTGTGAGTACTATATGTATTCTCTTTTTGTGCTATATTTTTAACTTAGTAGTAAAGGTTGAAGCAACACTCCATCGTTTTTTTTATTGCACTGCTGGGTTGGTGCTTTAAATGTAAGTCTCCTGCCTCCTGTCTTGTACACACCTGTCGTCCCCTTCATTCTTTTCCAGCATTGCTCAGGTCCATCTCAGGCAAAAAGTGACCTGTTGGAACGCATTAAAGGTCACTTTTCAATACAAGTCTATAAGAGCCTCATTCTGGCTCTCACAGACTTGTAATAAGAGCTTGTGATGTAACTTCTCACTTCTGGCTAGTCATTAGTTATGGGCACAAGATGGAGTAGCGGGACCAGAGCATTGTTGGTAAGAGGTGACGCTGACAGAAGGTTAGTAAAAGAATGGGGGCAGGATCTTACATTGAAAACGACACCCGAACTCTGAAAATAAAACTTTGGAGTGGGGCTTTATGTATTATGGGTAATTAAACCCTTTATCCATGATTTTTTGATCTCTGGGATTTTTAGACTTTACAATAATTTACAACTGTAAGATGGTTATTCTCACATTTGAGCTGGCTATACACTTACAATATTTGTCTGCGGACCATTGACAGATCCAGCTATCCAGTTCACTTTGACAGTCACTTTGTTATTTATTTTTATGTGGCTCTGGTGTGACTTGCTCCATTTCTTACTTCCAGGAGGATGATATCCACACACATCGATCCTCAATCAGTAACTCTCTTGTACTATCACTTGTTGACAGGTTCACTTCTTCCTTCACTCTCAGTACACATTTTTTTTATTATGGTTCCAAATGGCTTTTGGCTAGTCTTTGGGCAACCAGTTCTATTTCTAAACTTGCTTAGATATTCATGATGCTCTTCATGAAAAGTAGCCAATAACTCCCTTTCAAAGAGTCTCTTATATTCATCCACTTATAAATTTTTGTATTTATCTAAATGGTATGGCTAAGGGTGTTTGAGACAGGTCATTAATTAGCTGAACAAGCATTTATAATAAATCCAATCATTAGTCCATGTCAACATGACAATTAGCTGATGAATGAGCAAACGCCTCATTTAGGACTTTTCTCTAATCTCACAAGAGCATTTAACTCTAGACTGGCATGCACACAGTACTAGATGTGTCAAACACGCAAGCTTTCATGGGCTCCTTTGGATATAAAAAATGTGTCCTTTTATTATAAATTGAGATATTCAAAATGGTGAATAATTAAAAAAACAGTATTTTGAAGTTGCTATACTTTTCAATATGTGTACTACCGTATATACTCGTGTATAAGCCGAGATTTTCAGCCCATTTTTTAGGGCTGAAAGTCCCCCTCTCGGCTTATACGCGGGTCATATACGGGGGTCGGCGGGGAGGGGGAGAGGGGTGTCGGATTATACTCACCCCTCCGCCGCGGTCTCTGCAGCCCCCTCTGCTTCTCCCACGATCTCCGGCTCCTTCCTGCAGCGGTCACATGCCACCGCTCATTAAAGTCATGAATATGCACATATTCATGACTTTAATGAGCGGTACCATGTGACCGCTGTAGGAAGGAAGCGCTGCGGAGAGCGCCGGGAGAACAGGAGAGGCTGCAGGGACGCGCGGTGGAGGGGTGAGTATAGCGATACTTACCTGTCCCGTTCCACGCTGCAGGCTGCGTCCTCGTCTGACTCCTCTGGCTGTGAATGATCAGCAGAGGGCGCGATGACGTCATTAGTGAGCACCGCGCCCCCTGCCTGATCATTCACTGCCGAGGACCAGGACGAGGACGCAGCGCTGCGGTGCAGAGAGGACAGGTAAATATCTCAGGTGCCAGTGTCACTGCCTGCTCAGGACACCGGCACCTGGCCCAGCGACAAGAGGTATGTCATTTTTTTTTTTTTGCAGCAGCAGCATATGGGGCATAATCTGGAACATATGGGGGCATAATATGGAGCATATGGGGGCATAATATGGAGCATATGGGGGCATAATATGGAGCATATGGGGGCATAATTTGGAGCATATGGGGTCATAAGCTGTGGAGCATATGGGGGCATAATCTGGAGCATATGGGGGCATAATCTGGAGCATATAGGGGCATAATCTGTGGAGCATATGGGGCATAATCTGGAGCATATAGGGGCATAATCTGTGGAGCATATTGGGCATAATCTGTGCAGCATATGGGGGCATAATCTGTGGAGCATCATATGGGGACATAATCATTTTTCACCCTAGGCTTATACGCGAGTCAATAAGTTTTCCCAGTTTTTTGTGGCAAAATTAGGGGGGTCGGCTTATACACGGGTCGGCTTATACATGAGTATATACGGTAAGTTTTTTTTTAATATACAGGTAAGCAGAAACATTTATTGTTAATATATCATGCTGTCTGCAGCTGCCATTAGGAGTTTAGTAGCACACTGTATATGGTACTTTTTTGACAAGTTCAATCTGTAGAAGTATGTCATAAGCTAGCCTTAGTGGCAACTGCGGGCAATCAGACAGCATTTAATCTTTGGCACAAAAGAAACTATGTCGCCTATTCATCATTTAGATTTTTTGTTGTCACTTTTATTTTTTGTTTAGTGGTATTCATTGCTACAAAATCTTCAAAATGATGCTTGTGGTTCATGAATTTAGCATAAAATAAAAAATTGTCTCTATTGAGCTGTCTTTAAATTTTTTTTTTCTTTTTAAAGCAAATAGTCTCACGTTTCGCAAAATGGCACACAAAATTAGCCAAAATACATGGCCTACACAAGGGGGGAAGAGGACTGTAGTACATTTGAGGCAAATTGAGCAACTTTTCAAAAAGACACAAATGATTCGGGCAAAAACATCTGAAAATCCTAAACTCTGCGAACAATATTTAACTAAAAAAATGTAGGTGAACACATTTAACATTGACTTAATAAAAGGCACAGATGAAAAGATAAATATAAATATAAAAAAAGCATACAACTCTAAAATATAGACAAAAATCAGACAAAAATACTATTAATTGGGCTCTATGTGTATGCAATCATTTGGTGCTCTGTATATAAAGTTGTGATTTGATATTTTTGTGGATAAATGTCTCTATTCTCAGTAAAGAAATGTTTGCAAGTATCTACCATTTTTCAGTAAGCGTTCCATTTAAAAAAAAATGTTTTATAGCAATATGAGCAGCTAAAATCATTTTGTCTTTGCATCACATCATTCCCAAAGTATTGAAAGGAACATATTAATAACACAAGATAATAAAATAACATCATATTTTAAGGATGCTTTGTATTTTCAAGCTTCTGGGGAAATTGGTGGTTTGAGGCCAACAAGTTTCCCAGACACATTAGTTTTTTCTTTGTCTGCAAAGAAAATTATTATGGCGTGTCATATCTCTTTAGAGCTTTTAAAATAAATGTAGAATTTACAAGCACAGGAAAAATGGGGCCCTGGAAACATAAGAACCATAGAAATGATATCTGTGTTCCCTCTCATATATTCTCTTTTTAAAGTTGCTACCACCTCAATTACTCATGTCCTTTATGATCACTTTATCAAGCATTTGTATTTAGAAAAAAAGGCTTCAGCAGGAGCATTGACATATTATACAGCGGTGCTTTGACAGCTATGGTTAGGAATGAGTTCTGAAATTAATAACTTGTCTAATTGACTGTAACTGTCATGTCGATAATTATATAAGTGCTAATTCATTCTGAAAGGATATAAACTGGATTTACCGCTGAAATATTAAATAGACATCTCTACATTTATCGTACAGCCTGCATCATTAGCTCAAGGAAAACATATTTAGATAATCCATTCATGTGTAATTTCAGAACATTATTTCTTGATAAAAATGATGAAATTCCTAGGAAAAGGTTTACTTTTTGTGGACACTGAAAAAAGTAAATGTACTCTATGTTCATATCTTAGATTAGAACACAATGTTCAAATATTGTCATGCCATAAGCCATTGCACGAGGATAACGTAGCAAATAAATGCCAAATTGGGACAAAAAGTACACCAAATCTATTACCGTAGGTCTTGTTCAAAACTGACTGATTGGCAGACATTTCCATTGTTCTATACATATGAACTTATTCTCTAAAAATCCATGCAAAATCTGCAGGAAGTAATTTAGGCTTCATTCACACGTCTGCGTTTAAAACATCTAGAAGAAAAAGTGAGACCGGTGTCATCAATGTTTTGAATCAGTGTTTTTCATGGACAGATAAATAAATGACAGAGCTTCTTTTATTCTTTGCAATGTTAAATACGGACAGCACACCGACTGTACACTTGTGCCATCCGTGTGCGGTACGTGTTTTCCATGGACCCATAGACTTAATTTGGGGCTTCTCATCTGTACTACTGGAAAAAACTAACATGTCTCCATGAGTTTTGCATGGACACAGTGCGTGAAAAAACAGGGACATGTGAATACCTCCACAGACAATATGGGTATGTGTTCTATCCAAGAAAAAAAACCTAATAGAACACGTACATGAAACATGGACATCTTAGCTGTATAGATTTTAGGTTTAATCACAGAAATTTCTGCAACGAAGCTGCCACATGTTAATTTAGCCTTTCTTTTATACTTAACATGACAATCTTTTGGTGTCTAGAAAAAGTGACACCATATTGCTCTTGGACCCATGTTATTCTATGGGGCCATGAAGATGAGTCGCAGTACCAGGGCTTTGGGGTACTCGGCACTGAGCCCGTTCACTTCACTGGGGGATGTCACGGGTAGCGCAGCTCGGTCCGTTGCCCTGGGCGCTCACTAAAGGGGGATATTTACAGGGGATGATAGAATGTTCGTGACGCCACCTGTGGTTCCTGGTCAGGGTGACCAGCGCTGCAGGGTAGGTCCTCTGAGGGTTTGGGGCAGCAAGGTGTTAAGTCTCCCACAGGCGAGACTGATTCCTCAGAGTATATGGCGGTGTAGGGGTGCAGGAGCAATAATGCAGATACACACAAGCAAGTCTCTTTCTGTACCTTTACTGGTGATATTTGCAGGCACGTCCCGGGAAGCCGTCAGGGTGGAGGATACACGTCCAGTAATCCACTGAGTAGGTGTAGGGCCTCCTTACGGCTTTAATGTTTGTGAGTTTCTGACTTGCATAAAACAAAGCTTAACTCTGTGTTTTCAGCTACGCCCGGCTGACCTTGTGGTGAGGTCTTCTTGTGGACAGAACAGCGTCTTTGTGGCGGTACCTGCCAGACCCCCGTCTTCCTAACCTCGGTTACGTATCAGCACTGCTGGGACCCTGCGACTTGAAGTCCAGGGTCTCCGGTGTCTCCTACCAGTCGTGCAGATGCTGGTAAGCGCGGACCCGGTGTCCGGTGGTGCAGAGTGGAGGTAAGCTATCAATGCTGGTTGACCTCGTTCACTCTCTTTTCCTCTCTCTTCCACCTGCCTTTCGTCCTACTCTCACCACTATCATAAGCACAAACTAGCAGCAGATGTCAGCTTTTTTTTCTTCACCGCTCTCCAAGCGTCGGCACGCTTACTTACTGAAACGCTCGCTGAAGCACTCTCAGTGGACTCAACTTTGACCAGACTAAGTGGCAATCCTTTCCACTACACTGGACTCCACGATGTAAGCTGAATAAGTCCTGAAGTCCCCAGGCTTTCAGATAAGTCTTTCTTTGGCTAGTCTTTCCCTCTCTACTCGTCTGAGGTAACTAGCTTGTCTGTCTCAGCCCTCCGGCTAAACCGATCTGAGATAACTGCCGTTCTGAGGTAAAACCAACGACTAGCTAACTCGCAGCTAGACTGCCTTCATCTCACTACTGTCGTCTCAAGGGCTCCCTCTGGTGGAACCAGGGAAAATGTGAAGTGTTGTGTGCTTATAGGTTATCATGGATTTACCTTTCGTGCATCCTCCAGGGTAACATGTGGCTCCAGTCACAGCTGGGCTACACACACATGTCCAATCTTTTCCTTGGACCAAGACTGTCCAAGGAATAAATTTCAGCATGCATGATTTGTATTCGTAAATCAGATTGCACTCCACCATGCAAGTCAATGGATCCATCAACAAAAGTTGTACTGCACTCGAATGATTTTGACAGATTGATAGAATGGAGGAGATGAAGAAAATTTGTTTTTGCATCTTATCCACATGGGAAAAAATCAGATCACATTATGGTGACACTCTCATCACACTCTGATCAGTCTGATCACAATGTAATAGCATAATCAGATGGATTCTCTCGGATGTGAGAAAGGCATCTTGTGACCCTACCCGAAGGTTTGTGTTATTTCAGGACCATGTATCGACGCAAAACTCATTGAAACATGTCCATTTTTCTCCAGTATCATGGATAAGAAAATGCTAATACAGGATTATGGATCTGAAAAACTCATATGGCACATGGATGGTATGTCATAGATCTTATGCCATCCATGTGACATCCATGTCCTGTCTGTATTTAACATTGCAAAGGAGAGAAGTGTTGTAAATTACTTCTTTATTCATCAGTAAAAAGCACTGATGACTGATGATTAGTGATGAGCGAACATGCTCGGTTATACTTGGATAACACTCGAGTATCTGGGTGCTCGGATGTGCTCGTTACTCAGCAAGCATTGTCTGGTGCTCTGATGTAATGCTACAATCCCCACTCCGCATGTTTGGTGCCTGTTACACAACCAATAAACATGCAGGAATTGTCTGCCAGTCAATGTAATGCCGTAGCCATCTTGGTAGTGGCATTACTGTGATTGGCTGGCCGCATTACCTCATCAAACGTTATAAAAGGAACGGCGACAAAGCGCACAGCACACTGACGCCATTATGCAGTTCTGAATGGAGGGAGAGAGTAGTTCAGACCTGCATGTACAGTACAGACCAAAAGTTTGGACACACCTTCTCATTCAAAGATTACTCTGTATTCTCATGACTATGAAAATTGTACATTCACACTGAAGGCATCAAAACTATGAATTAACACATGTGGAATTATATACTTAACAAAAAAGTGTGAAACAACTGAAAATATGTCTTATATTCTAGGTTCTTCAAAGTAGCCACCTTTGGCTTTGATGAGTGCTTTGCACACTCTTGGCATTCTCTTGATGATTCAAGAGGCAGTCACCGGAAATGGATTTCACTTCACAGGTGTGCCCTGGCAGGTTTAATAAGTGTGATTTCTTGCCTTATAAATGGGGTTGGGACCATCAGTTGTAAGGTGCAGAAGTCTGGTGGATACACAGCTGATAGTCCTACTGAATAGACTGTTAGAATTTGTATTATGTCAAGAAAAAAGCAGCTAAGTAAAGAAAAATGAGTGGCCATCATTACTTTAAGAAACGAAGGTCAGTCAGTCCACAAAATTGGGAAAACTTTGAAAGTGTCCCCAAGTGCAGTTGCAAAAACCATCAAGCGCTACAAAGAAACTGGCTCACATGAGGACCGCCCGAGGAAAGGAAGACCAAGAGTCACCTCTGCTTCTGAGGATAAGTTTATCCGAGACACCAGCCTCAGAAATCGCAGGTTAACAGCAGCTAACATTAGAGACCAGGTCAATGCCACACAAATTTCTAGCTGCAGACACATCTCTACAACAACTGTTAAGCGGAGACTTTGTGCCGCAGGCCTTCAAGGTAAAATAGCTGCTAGGAAACCACTGCTAAGGACAGGCAACAAGCAGAAGAGACTTGTTTGGGCTAAAGAACACAAGGAATGGACATTAGACCAGTGGAAATCTGTGCTTTGGTCTGATGAGTCCAAACTTGAGATCTTTGGTTCCAACCACCGTGTCTTTGTGCGACGCAGAAAAGGTGAACAGATGAACTCTACATGCCTGGTTCCCACCGTGAAGCATGGAGGAGGAGGTGTGATGGTGTGGGGGTGCTGTGCTGGTTACACTGTTGGGGATTTATTAAAAATTGAAGGCATACTGAACCAGCATGGCTACCACAGCATCTTGCAGCGGCATGCTATTCCATCAAGTTTGCGTTTAGTTATTATTATTATTATTTATTATTATAGCGCCATTTAATCCATGACGCTTTATATGTGAGGTGGGGTATACATAATAAATACAAGTACAGTAATCTTAGACAATACAAGTTACGACTGGTACAGTAGGAGAGAGTACCCTGCCCGTGAGGGATAATAATCAACAAGGGATGGGTGAGGATACAGTAGGTGAGGGTAGAGCTGGTCATGGAGCGGTTTGGTTTAGTTGGATCATCATTTATTTTTCAAAAGGACAATTGTTGTGTTTCGGTAGCTGAGGAGGACAGGAACAACAGCAGGGCAGCAGAACACCTGAGATGTTGGTAACTGATGGGTTGCAGATTCCTAAACTAACGACACAACTACAGGTAGCCGTGGAGCGTTCCTACGTTGATCCTAGACGCCTCGTCACAGCCTGAGAGATAACTACACCTAAAGGCAGAAAGATGAAAGCTATCTGCCCCGGAGCAGATCCCCAAAGAAAATAGGAAGCCCCCAAACATATAATGGCGGTTAGACAAGATGAAAGCACAAACATAGGCAGAAAATAGATTGAGCAAACGCTGAGGCCACAAGCTGACTAAATAGGATAGGAAAGGAGAGATTACTTTCTGCAACCCAGAAAACCCTACAAAAATCCAACAATTCTGATTGCAAAAATACTGAGATCACACGATCTCGCCACCCGCTAAATCAGATCTCAGTGTGAACAAAACCAAGCTGCAGCCGCTGAATAAACAGGAAAAAGCAAATGAGCAAATAACAGTGGCTGCAGATAAACTGTGAGGAGCTCAGGCCCCAGGAGGGGACCTGGCTGACCTCCACAAAAGTGCAGAAAACAATGCAAAAAGCAAGCACAAAAAGAAAAGCAAAAAATATCTTATCTGAAAGCAGGAGATGCAGGCAAGACTCCAGCAAACTTCCAAATGAACCAGGAACCACAATTGAGACAAGAACAATTGATCACCAGCAACCATCATGGGAGGGAACCTCCCTTATATCAGACCAGTCAGTGAACCCAGATTGCCATTCCTCGCTGAAAGGTTCAGTACTGTCTGTAACCACCAGAGGGAGCCTCTGCTCAGAAACCATCTCTAGCACATTCATAACAGTATCCCCCCCTTGAGGAGGGGTCACCGAACCCTCACTAGTGCATCCAGGCCGATCAGGATGAGCTCAGTGATAGGCACGGATCAGCCTCCTAGCATGGATGTCCGAAGCAAACACCCAAGAATTGTCCTCCTGACCATAACCTCTCCACTTAACCAAATACTGGAGTTTCTGTCTAGAAAAACGAGAATCCAATATTTTCTCAACCACATACTCCAGATTGCCCTCAACCAAAACAGGGTCAGGAGGCGCAGCCATAGGAACCACTGGCTCGACAAACCTCTTCAATAAGGACTTGTGGAACACGATATGGATCTTAAATGTCCCTGGAAGAAACAAACGGAAGGAAACAGGATTAAGAATCTCCATGATCTTATAAGGTCCAATGAACCTGGGCTTAAACTTTGGAGATGCAACCCTCATAGGGATATTTCTTGAGGACAACCAAACCAAGTCCCCCACTTTAAACCGAGGACCATCAGTCCTATGCCGGCTGGCAAACCGTTGGGCCTTCTACTGAGAGAGAGACAACCTCTCCACTACCTGGTCCCAAATCTGCTGCATTCGCTCCACAACAGAGTCAACACCCGGACAGACAGAAGCCTCCGCCTGTCCCGAAGAAAATCGAGGGTGAAACCCAAAATTGCAGAAAAATGGAGACATCAAAGTGGCAGAGCTAGCCCTATTATTAAGAGCAAACTCAGCCAAAGGCAAAAAAAAGACCCAGTCATCTTGATCAGCAGACACAAAACATCTCAAATAAGTCTCCAAGGTCTGGTTTGTTCTCTCGGTTTGTCCATTGGTCTGAGGATGAAAAGCAGATGAGAAAGATAATTGTCCAAGTTTAGAACAAAATGTCCTCCAAAATCCGGAAACAAACTGGACTCCTCTGTCAGACACAATGTTCTCCGGAATGCCATGTAACCAACCACGTGCTGAAGGAACAAAGGCACCAATTCGGAGGAGGAAGGTAACTTAGGTAATGGCACAAGATGTATCATCTTGGAAAACCTATCACAGATTACCCAGATAACGGTCATTCTCTGAGAGACAGGAAGGTCAGAAATAAAATCCATAGAAATATGGGTCCATGGCCTCTTGGGTACAGGTAATGGCATTAACAAACCACTAGAACGAGAGCAAGGCTTGGAGCGAGAGAAAGTCCCACAGGACTGCACAAATTCCCTGATGTCACGAGACAAAGTAGGCCACCAAAAGGACCGACTCACCAAGTCTCTGGTACCAAAAATCCCGGGATGACCAGCCAACGCGGAACACTGAAGCTCAGACATCACACTCTTCTTCCACTGGTCTGGGACAAACAATTTCCCAATAGGGCAGCGCTCAGGTTTATCCTCCTGACACCCTTCGAAGGCCAGTCTCAAATTGGGTGAGATGGCGGAAAGACTACACCCTCTTTCAAAATAACAGTAGGATCAGATAGCTCAGGAGAGTCCGCAAAGAAACTCCTCGAGAGGGCATCCGCCTTAACATTCTTAGTGCCAGGAAGAAAAGAAACCACAAAATTAAAACGTGTGAAAAACAAGGCCCACCTGGCCTGTCTAGGATTAAGTCGCTTGGCTGATTCGAGATAAACCAGATTCTTATGGTCCGTGAGGACCACCACCTGATGTTTGGCTCCTTCCAGTCAATGTCTCCACTCTTCAAAGGCAAACTTCATGGCCAATAACTCCTGATTACCCATGTCATAATTACGTTCAGTTGGAGAACATTTTCGAGAGAAAAAGGCACAAGGGTTACTCTTAGAGGTCTCTGGATCTCATTGGGACAAAACGGCACCTGCCCCAATTTCAGAGGCATCAACCTCCACCTGAAACGGTAGAGAAACATCAGGCTGCCGTAGAACAGGAACATAAGTGAATCTCTGCTTAAGTTCCTGAAACGCAGAGACTGCCTCAGGAGGCCAATTCACCACATCAGAACCCTTTTTGGTCAAATCAATCAATGGTTTAACAATACCGGAGAAATTACCAATAAATTTACGATAAAAATTGGCAAAACCCCAAAATCTCTGAACAGCCTTTAATGAAGTAGGTTGGACCCAATCACAGATGGCCTGAACCTTGACCGGGTCCATTTCAATAACAGATGGAGACAAAATGAATCCCAGAAATGAGACCTTCTGTCATGTATAGTGTACTGTTCCAATAGCGTCTTGTGCTTGGGTGCGAGGAAAACACATGAGACATAGGTTGATATGAAATGACTTGTATTACTTCATACAAGCATGCAGAAAAGGTCACACAGTTTGCAGGAACAGAGGCAGGAGAACACAGCAGGCCAGAGTAACTTCAAGCTCTACAATAACTCTCCAAGCAGGTTCAGGATTTCTTCTCTGTACCGTAATTCCTCTGCAAACATGGATTCACCAGACAGCAGGTTTCCAAAGTCCAAAAGTGTTCCAAGTTCCTCAGTAGGAAATAGCTGGAGTCCAAAATCCTAGGTTTCCAGGAGTCAGGTCACAGGCTGACTGAAGCTTGATTCAGGAGCACTGATTGTTCAGCTGAGGCTGCTTAAGAAGCAAGAGGGAGAGAATCAGGGCGGGAACATGAAAACTGGAAACTCCATATTAACTGAGGGCAAGAGCTGCAGAAAGACAGAAAGCAAAATGGCCGACGGAAAACTGAGTTTCAAGGAACATGTCAAAAGAGACAAAGAACCTTACATTACTCCCCCCTTAAGGACAACCTCCGGTTGACCTCAGCCAGACTTGTCAGGGTACCTCTGATGAAACTGGCGGAGCAGGCGAGGAGCATTTACATTATTGACTGGTTCCCATGAGTTGTCCTCCACTGGGTAGCCCTGCCATTTAATCAAATATTGCAACTGATTTCTGTACAACCTGGAATCTAGAATCCTTTCCACCATAAATTCTTCCTGACCATCGACCAGCACTGGGTCAGGGCAAGGAGAAGAGCGTCCAGGAAACGTATTGGGTGTTGCAGCCTTTAGTAGGGATACATGAAAGACAGGGTGGATTCTCATAGTTCTGGGCAGTTGAAGACGACAAGCAACAGCACTTATAATCTTACTGATCTTATAAGGTCCAATGTACTTATGTCCCAATTTAGACGATGGAATCTTTATTTTAAGATTTCTGGTTGACAGCCAGACCAAATCTCCTACCTTGAAAGCTGGTGCAGGTTTACGAAATTTATCTGCTGCTTTCTTGTACCTTTCCTGAGCCAATTCTAGATTTTCCTTTAGAAGATCCATATTCTTTTGTAAAGAAGTGATTCTTTCAGCCACTGCCGGCAAGGGCGTATCTATGGGAAATCGAGGAAGAATGTTAGGATGATAACCTAGATTGGAGTAAAAAGGAGACTGCTTAGTGGAGGCGCTCTGAGAGTTATTATAAGAGAACTCAGCCAGTGGAAGTAGATCCACCCAATCATCTTGTAGGTGGCAGATAAAGCAGCGGAGATACTGCTCCAGGGTCTGATTGATTCGTTCTGTCTGTCCATTAGTCTGGGGATGAAAAGCAGAAGAAAGGTTTACTTTAATGTCCAATGCGGCACAGAAATTTTGCCAAAACCTTGAAGTGAATTGCACCCTCGATCCGAAATGACCTCATCCGGTACTCCATGTAAGCGAAACACATTCTTAATCATCAAGTCTGATGTCTGTTTTGCAGTGGGTAAGCCGACACAAGGGATAAAATGAGCTGCCTTTGTTAGACGGTCAACCACCACTAGAATGGTGTTCTTCCCTTGAGAGGTTGGTAACTCCACAATGAAGTCCATAGAAATGGATCCCCACGGGCGGGACGGGGTGGGAAGAGGTTGTAACAGACCAGTTGGTGAGGAGCGAGGTGTTTTGCATCTTGCACAGACTTCACATGAAGTGACATAGTTTAAGACATCTTTCCTGTAAGTGGGCCACCAAAAGAAACGAGAAAGAAATTCTTGTGTCTTTAGAATTCCCCTATGCCCGGCTATCTTGGAATCGTGGATGAGTTGCAATACTCTCAATCTGACTGTTTCAGGTATATACAGACGTTGTCCCTGAATCCACACACCATTCTTAAAGACAAGACTTACGTCCCTTGGGGGTTGAGCCAACAAAGAATCCGCATGGTATGCTTCCTTGATGTCCTTAAGTAGGTCTTGATTATGAATCACTCCCAGGAATCTAGAGTCAGGAAGAATAGTCTTAGGAGGAGTAAGTGGACGTGTCTCTGCTGAATGAATCCTAGAGAGTGCATCAGCCTTTCCATTGCGCGATCCTGGTCTATAAGAAATGACAAAATTAAATTGGTTTAGGAAAAGATTCCAGCGAGCCTGGCGAGGAGTCAGGCACTTAGCCGACCTGATAAATTCAAGGTTACGATGGTCTGTCAGGACGACTATTTGCTGTGCAGCTCCCTGAAGAAGGTGTCTCCATTCCTTGAAGGCGGCAATAATGGCCAACAATTCTCTATTGCCCACATCGTAGTTCCTCTCAGCCGAAGACAACTGCTGGGAAAAGAAGGCACAGGGATGCAAGACATTCTTCTCACCTGTTCTCTGAGAGAGTATAGCTCCAACGGCACAGTCTGAAGCATCCACCTCTATTATGAAGGCAAGCTCGGGGTTGGGATGTACTAAGATAGGTGCGGTGGTAAATTTGTCCTTTAAACAGGAAAATGCTTCCTGAGCTTGCGGGGTCCAGGAGAACCTAGACTGTTTCCGGGTAAGTTGGGTGATAGGTGACACTACCTCAGAAAAATTCTTAATGAAACGTCTAGAGAAGTTGGCAAACCCGATGAAGCGCTGCACCTCCTTCACATTTCTAGGAATTGGCCAATCCTTGATGGCTTGGGTCTTGCTTCCATCCATACTAATCCCTTGCGTAGATAGTACATACCCCAGAAATTGAATTTCGGTCCTATGGAATTCACACTTTTCAAGTTTGATGTAGACATGGTTTTGTCTTAGGCGTTCTAAGACCATTCTCACATGTCCATGATGTTTCTCTGTGGAGTTAGAAAAAATTAGAATATCATCCAGATAAATCACCACAAATGTATCTAGGAGATCCCTGAAGATGTCATTCACCAAGTGTTGGAAAGTGGCTGGGGCGGTACTCAGACCAAAAGGCATAACTAGATATTCGAAAGTGTCCATAGCGTGACCTGAATGCAGTCTTCCATTCATCCCCAGGTCTAATACGGACCAAGTTATAGGCCCCACGGAGATCCAGTTTAGAGAAAATTTTGGCATGCCGCAATCTCTCCAACAACTCAGGGATTAAAGGCAATGGATAACGGTTTCTAATAGTAACCTTATTGAGTTCCCTATAGTCTATGCAGGGTCTCAGAGATCCATCTTTCTTCTTCACAAAGAAGATGGGTGCACCTGCGGGAGATGAAGAGGGGCGTATGAAGCCTTTGGCTAGATTTTCATCTATGTAGCCCTTCAAAGCTTTTAGCTCGGGCCCCGCTAGGGGGTAGATCTTACCAAAAGGTATCTCGGCTCCAGGCAATAATTCGATTGGACAATCATATGGACGGTGAGGAGGAAGCTGATCAGCGTTCTTCTTGTCACATAAATCTACATAGTCCTGGTATACAGCTGGTAGTTCAGGGACTGACATGGTTCCTTTAGGAACAGAGCAAGCTGAAACTCCTTGACTCATCTGTTTCTCCGGAAAGTGTAATTCCTTGGTCTCCCAGTTAATCGTAGGATTCTGCGCCTGCAGCCATGGTAGCCCTAGAATAATGGGAAAGTGGGGAGAAGAGATAAGCATAAAAGACTTTTTCTCCTGATGATCTTTACCCATAAGGACCCTCAAAGGCTCTGTTTCCTGATCCACTGGTCCAGAGGTCAGCAGGGAGCCATCCACAGTCTCCATCTGTACTGGAGTAGCCTTCTTCACTGAACGTATCCCCTGTTTCAGAGCAAAGGAGATATCCATAAAATTTCCACTTGCTCCTGAGTCGATCATAGCAGAGCTAGACACCCAGACTGAGTCAACCCAGAGTTTGATGGAAAGGAAGCAATGAGAATTGTTTCTTTTACAACTCAGCTGGGACACCGCTGAGGAAACTTGAAAAATTGCAGCGTTTATACCGTCATTGTCCCCAGAACTAACAGAGTTTAAGTCCGAAAAATCAAGATCTCTTGCAGCAGATCTCTCTGGAGTCTGAGGCTCGGACATGACAGAGCTCCTCTCGCAACACTCACAGTGAATGACTGCTGCAGTAGTCTTACGAGAACGGCTGGGGCAGTTTATAATGAAGTGCCCTGACTTACCACAGTAGAAACATAGATTTTCCTTTATACGATGTTCTTTGCGTGCATCACTAACCCGTCTTTGTAAAGAGTCCACCTGCATGGGTTCAGGTTCTGGTTCCCTTGTGATCCTACTCAAAGGTTCCTTAGCTGAGGAGGGAGGTAGAAAAGGTTAGTGCGATTATTTTCGAACCATCTCTCTTGTCTGCGTTCAGTCAGACGAGCATCAATACGGATACAATAGTTAATAAAGTCACCTAACGCAGTGGGAGGGTCGGCACGAGCAAGTTCATCCTTAATCAGTGGAGACAACCCTTTCCGAAAAATAGATTTTTTAGCGGAAGTGTCCCAAGTGGTATCAAGAGCCCATCTCCTGAAATCCAGGCATATTCGGCTACTGAACGCTTACCTTGGCGCAAAGTTAACATGGCTGCTTCAGCTGTTGCACCTCGATTGGGGTCATCAAACACCTGCCCATGGCTGAAATAAAAGCATCAAGGTGATTCAAACAATCATCCTCAGTCTCAATCAGAGGGTTTGCCCACATCAAAGCCTTATTGGTAAGCAACATGATTATAGTAAGCACTTTGGATCGTTCAGTGGGAAATTGTGAAGCATGTGCAGAGAAAAATAGATTGCATTGATTAATAAATCCCCTGAATTTCTCACGTTCACCGCCAAAACGAAAAGGAGGTAATTTGGGGATCCCAGAACTCGGGGTTATGGCAGGAGCCTGGACTCGTTCCTCTAGAGCCTCAATCCTGGCTCGAATTCCTGGGTAGTCTTGTCCAAACACTTGCAAATTATGATTAGTGAGGTCCTGTAGGCTTGCAAAACGGGTTTTTATAGTCTGTACATCTGAAGGATTGTATCAGTCACTCCGCAAAGCTCCTTTATGCGGGCCTCCATCTTCCAGATCTTTTAAGGCAGAAGTGCTGGAAGGAGAAGAGGAAAGGAAAAAAAAAAAACAATAGTGTTTACCTGTGGTAACACTCCAGAGTAAAATTTAAGGGAATGCGCTCACCTGGAATGGTTGTGAGAAGTCACAACCACTGTCATCACATAAGGTATTAAACGGACATCTGATATCCACAGTCACAGCAGACACGGCTTTCCCAGACCCAGCAGACACTAAACATTGGCTCCTGAATCTTGTCATGTATAGTGTACAGTTCCTATAGCGTCTTGTGCTTGGGTGCGAGGAAAACACAGAGACATAGGTTGAAATGAAATGACTTGTATTACTTCATACAAGCATGCGAAAAGTTCACACAGTTTGCAGGAACAGGCAGGAGACACAGCAGGCCAGAGTAACTTCAAGCACTACAATAAATCTCCAAAGCAGGTTCAGGATCTCTTCTCTGTACCGTAATTCCTCTGCAAACATGGATTCACCAACAGCAGGTTTCCAGAGTCCAAAAGTGTTCCAAGGTTCCTCAGTAGGAATAGCTGGAGTCAAAGTCCAAGGTTTCCAGGAGTCAGGTCACAGGCTGACTGAAGCTTGATTCAGAGCATGATTGTTCAGCTGAGGCTGCTAAGAAGCAAGAGGAAGAATCAGGCGGGAACATGAAAACTGGAACTCCATATTAATGAGGCAAGAGCTGCAGAAGACAGAAAGCAAATGGCCGACGGAAAACTGAGTTTCAAGGAACATGTCAAAAGGACAAAGAACCTTACAGCTCAAGAACTGACAAAACTCCATTTAGGTCAAACTGAGGGCAAGGTTCAGAACAGAGAAATGACTAAGAAGAAAATTGGCCAACCCAATCGAAAGCAATGTAGTGGTTACAACCGAAATACATGTCCAAAATTGAGACCATGAAGAACCTTACACGGGTCCATTTCAATAACAACGGAGACAAAATGAATCCAGAAATGAACCTGTACGCCAAAAAGACACTTTGATCCCTTCACATACAGTGCATTCTCTCTCAAAATCTGGAACACAGTCCGAACATGTTTCACATGAGAGTCCCAGTCATTGGAAAAAATCAAGATATCATCCAAATAAACAATCAGAAATTTATCCACAAAATCCCTGAAAATATCATTCATGAAGGATTGGAAGACGGAAGGAGCATTAGTGAGCCCAAAGGGCATCACTAGGTACCAAAATGCCCCTCTGGGGTATTAAACGCCGTCTTCCATTCATCCCCGTGCTTAATGCGAATAAGGTTATACGCCCCCCTGAGGTCAAGCTTGGTAAACCAACTAGCACTTTTCACCTGGAAAACAGGTCAGAAATCAAGGGTAACGGATATTGATACTTCACAGTGATCTTTACAAGAGACGATAATCAATACACGGCCTCAATGAACCATCCTTTTTGGCCACAAAGAAAAAACCGGCACCCAAGGGTAAGAGGATGGTCTGATATGACCCTTCTCCAATGACTCCTTGATATAAGATCGCATAGCATCGTGTTCAGGTACAGACAAGTTAAAAAGGCGACCTTTAGGAAATTTACCACCAGGCACTAATTCAATAGCGCAATCATAGCTCCTGTGAGGGGGCAAAGATGCAGATTTACTTTCACTAAATACATCCAAAAAATCCGTCAAAAAGTCAGGAACATCCTGAGACTTGGGAGAGGCAGAAAAAACAGGAGTGTCGGCATTAACACATTGGCAGCCCCAACTGGTCACAGACACAGATTTCCAATCCAAAACAGGATAATGAGACTGTAACCAAGGGAAACCAAGTACAATAATGTCATGCAGATTATACAGCACCAGAAATTTGCAACTCTCCTGATGATCTGGTTCAACCCTCATTATCACCTGAGTAGAAAACTGGGGTTTATTCTCCGCCAAAGGGGTAGAATCAATGCCCAGTAGGGGAATAGACTTCCGTAGGGGTATCATGGGAAACCCACAACGTTTGGCAAAGTCAAAATCCATCAGGTTAATAGCTGCTCCTGAATCAACAAAAGCCTGAGCAGAAAATGTGGACAGGGAGCAAATCAGGGTAGCAGTCAACAGAAATTTAGTCTGAACACTATCCAAGACAACTGAGCGTGCAAAACGTCTTCCCCGCTTAGGGCAGACTGAAATAGCATGAGAGGCATCACCACAGTAGAAACATAACCCATTGCGCTATCGAAACTCATGACGCTGTGCCCCAGAAGTCACTCTATCACACTGCATGGGCTCAGAAGCATGGCTTGGGTCACAAGGCAACACTATCTCACGCATACCTCTGCGCTCACGCAAACATCTGTCAATTTGAATAGCCAATGACATAGAATCATTGAGACCAGAGGGAACAGGGAATCCCACCATAACATCTTTTACATTCTCTGACAGCCCCTTCCGAAAAATGGCTGCCAAAGCATCATCATTCCATTTGGTCAGGACTGCTGTTATGTTTTGGTAGCTGAGGAGAGCAGGCAAAAACGGCAATACACCAGAGAGGTTGGAATCTACTGGATTGCAGTACCCTGACTAACCACCACAACTAAAGGCAGCCGTGGAGCGTACCTACGTTGGTCCTAGACACCTCGTCGCAGCCTGAGAGGCTAACTACACCTAAAGATAGAAAGAGGAAAGCTATCTGCCCCGGAGCAGATCCCCAAAGAACAAATGAAGCCCCCAAACATGTAATGGCGGTTAGACAAGAGGAAATACAGACACAGACAGAAAATAGTATGAGCAAACGCTGGGGCCCAATCTGCCTAGACAGAAAAGGATAGGAAGGATACTTACTGCAATTCCAAAAAACCCTAAAAAAAACAACACTACTAATTGCAAAAACACCTGAGATCACACGACCTCTACCACCTAAAATAGTTCTCTGGTGTAACAAAACTAAGCCGCAGCCACAGAAAAAACTGGAAAAGGCAAATGAACAAACAACAGTGGCTCCAGAGGAACCGAGAGGAGACCAAGCCCCCCGGGAGGGGAACCTGGCCAACCTCACAGAAATGCAGAGAAAAATGCAAATGGCAAGCACAAAAACAAAAAACAGAAAATATCTTATCTGAGAGCAGGAGAAGAGGCAAGACTCAGAAGCTTCCAAGTGAACCAGGAAACAAAGTTGAGACAAGAACAATTGATCACCGGCAACCATGATGGGGGGAAACCTCCCTTATATGCAGCCAGTCTGTAATTCCTGATTGCCAATCCTCATTGAATGGTTCAGTACTGTTTGTAACCACCAGAGGGAGCTTCTGCTCAGAATTCATTTCTAAAACATTCATAACAGTACCCCCCCTTGAGGAGGGGTCACCGAACCCTCATTTGTGCAACCAGGTCGGTCAGGATGAGCTCTGTGATATGCACGGATCAGTCTCCTAGCATGGATGTCCGAAGCAAACACCCAAGAATTGTCCTCCTGACCATAACCTCTCCACTTAACCAAATACTGGAGTTTCCGTCTAGAAAAACAAGAATCCAATATTTTCTCAACCACATACTCCAGATTGCCCTCAACCAAAACAGGGTCAGGGGGCACAGCCATAGGAACCACTGGCTCGACAAACCTCTTTAATAAGGACTTGTGGAACACGTTATGGATCTTAAATGTCCCTGGAAGAAGTAAACGAAAGGAAACAGGATTAAGAATCTCCATGATCTTATAAGGTCCAATGAACCTAGACTTAAACTTAGGAGATGCAACTCTCATAGGGATATTTCGTGAGGACAACCAGACCAAGTCCCCCACTTTAAACCGAGGACCATCAGTCCTATGCCGTTTGGTAAACAGCTGGGCCTTCTCCTGAGAGAGGGACAATCTTTCCACTACCTGGTCCCAAATCTGCTGCATACGCTCCACAACAGAGTCAACACCCGGACAGACAGAAGCCTCCGTCTGTCCCGAAGAAAATCGAGGGTGAAACCCAAAATTGCAGAAAAATGGAGACATCAAAGTGGCAGAGCTTGCCCTATTATTAACAGCAAACTCAGCCAAAGGCAAAAAAGAGACCCAGTCATCTTGATCAGCAGACACAAAGCATTTCAGATAAGTCTCCTGTTATGTTTCGGTAACTGAGGAGTACAGGTAAAAAAGGAAATACACCAGAGCAGTTGGAAACTATGAGATTGCAGTACCCTGACTAACCACCACAACTAGAGGCAGCTGTGGAGCGTTCCTACGTTGGTCCTAGACGCCTCGTCACAGCCTGAGAAACTAACTACACCTAAAGATAGAAAGAGGAAAGCTATCTGCCCCGGAGCAGATCCCCAAAGAACATAGAAAGCCCCCAAACATGTAATGGCGGTTAGACAAGAAGAAATACTGACACAGACAGAAAATAGTATGAGCAAACGTTGGGGCCCAAACTTACTAAATAGAAAAGGATAGGAAGGGCACTTACTGCAATCCCAAAAAACCCTGAAAAGCACCAACTCTACTAATTCCAAAAACACCTGAGATCACACGACCTCTACCACCTAAATTAGTTCTCTGGTGTAACCAAAATCAAAACAGCAGCCACTGAAAAAACTGGAAAAAGCAAATGTACAAACATCAGTGGCTGAACTGAACGAGAGGGCAAAAGCCCCCAGAGGGGACCCTGAAGGCCCCCACAGAAGTGCAGGACAAAATGCAAAAAATCTAGCACAAAAACAAAAAGAAGAAAATGTCTTATCTGTTAGCAGGAGATTCAGACACGACACAGCAGGCTACCAAGGAAACAGGAATCAAGGATTGAGACCAGAACAATTGATCACCGGCAACCCTGATGGGAAGGCGACTCCCTTATATAAGACCAGTCAGTAACACCTGATTCCCAATCCTCACAATCTTCACTGGACAATCCAGTACCGTTTGTAACCACCAGAGGGAGCTTCTGCTCAGAACTCATTTCCAGCCTATTCACAACAGTACCCCCCTTGAGGAGGGGTCACCGAACCCTCACTAGAGCAACCAGGTTGGTCAGGATGAGTTCTATGATACGCACGGATGAGTCTCCTAGCATGGATGTCCGAAGCAAACACCCAAGAATTGTCTTCCTGACCATAACCTCTCCATTTAACCAAATACTGGAGTTTCCGTCTAGAAAAACGAGAATTCAATATTTTCTCAACCACATACTCCAGATTGCCCTCAACCAAAACAGGGTCAGGAGGCACAGTAGTAGGAACCACTGGCTCAACAAACCTCTTCAACAAGGACTTGTGGAACACGTTATGGATCTTAAATGTCCCTGGAAGAAGCAAACGAAAAGAAACAGGATTAAGAATCTCCATGATCTTATAAGGTCCAATGAACCTAGGCTTAAATTTAGGAGATGCCACTCTCATAGGAATATTTTTTGAGGATAACCAGACCAAGTCCCCCACTTTAAACCGAGGACCATCAGTCCTATGCCGGTTAGCAAACCGCTGGGCCCTCTCCTGAGAGAGGGACAACCTCTCCACTACCTGGTCCCAAATCTGCTGCATACGCTCCACAACAGAGTCAACACCCGGACAGACAGAAGCCTCCATCTGTCCTGAAGAAAATCGAGGGTGAAACCCAGAATTACAGAAAAATGGAGACATCAAAGTGGCAGAGCTAGCCCTATTATTAAGAGCAAACTCAGCCAAAGGCAAAAAAGAGACCCAGTCATCCTGATCAGCAGACACAAAGCATCTTAGATAAGTCTCCAATGTCTGGTTTGTTCTCTCATTTTGACCATTGGTCTGAGGATGAAACGCTGAGGAGAAAGACAATTGAACACCAAGTTTAGAACAAAAGGTCCTCCAAAATCTGGAAACAAACTGGACTCCCCTGTCAGACACAATGTTCTCAGGAATGCCGTGTAAATGAACCATGTGCTGAAGGAACAACGGCACCAATTCAGAGGAGGAAGGCAACTTAGGTAATGGCACAAGATGTATCATCTTGGAAAACCTATCGCAAATCACCCAGATGACGGTCATTCTCTGAGAAACAGGGAGGTCGGAAATGAAATCTATAGAGATATGGTCCATGGTCTCTTGGGCACAGGTAATGGCATCAACAAACCACTAGAACGAGAGCAAGGCTTGGAGCAAGAGCAAGTCCCGCAGGACTGCACAAATTCCCTGACATCACGAGACAAGGTAGACCACCAAAAGGACCGACTAACCAAGTCTCTGGTACCAAAAATTCCGGGATGACCGGCCAACGCGGAACAATGAATTTCAGACATTACACTCTTTTTCCACTGGTCCGGGACAAACAATTTCCCAACAGGGCAGCGCTCGGGCTTATCCTCCTGACACCCCTCCAGAGCCAGTCTCAAATTGGGCGAGATGGCGGAAAGAACTACACCCTCCTTCAAAATAACAGAAGGATCAGATAACTCAGGAGAGTCCGCCAGGAAACTCCTCGAGAGGGCATCCGCCTTAACATTCTTAGTGCCAGGAAGAAATGAAACCACAAAATTAAAACGTGTGAAAAACAAGGCCCACCTGGCCTGTCTAGGATTAAGTCGCTTGGCAGATTCCAGATAAACTAGATTCTTATGGTCCGTAAGGACCACCACCTGATGTTTGGCTCCCTCCAGCCAATGTCTCCACTCTTCAAAAGCCCACTTCATGGCCAACAACTCCCGATTACCCACATCATAATTACATTCAGTAGGAGAAAATTTTCGAGAGAAAAAGGCACAAGGGTTACTTTTAGAGGTCTCTGGATCTCTTTGGGACAAAACGGCACCTGCCCCAATTTCAGAGGCATCAACCTCCACCTGAAATGGCAGAGAAACATCAGGCTGCCGTAGAACAGGAGCAGAAGTGAATCTCTGCTTAAGTTCCTGAAATGCAGAGACTGCCTCAGGAGGCCAATTCACCACATCAGAACCCTTTTTGGTCAAATCAGTTAATGGTTTAACAATAACCGAGAAATTACCAATAAATTTACGATAAAAATTTGCAAAACCCAAGAATCTTTGAAGAGCCTTCAATGAAGTAGGTTGGACCCAATCACAGATGGCCTGAACTTTGACCGGGTCCATTTCAATAACAGATGGGGACAAAATGAATCCCAGAAATGAGATCCTCTGAACGCCAAAAAGACACTTTGATCCCTTCACATATAGAGCATTCTCTCTCAAAATCTGGAACACAATCCGAACATGTTTTACATGAGAGTCCCAGTCATTGGAAAAAATCAAGATATCATCCAAATAAACAATCAGAAATTTATCCACAAAATCCCTGAAAATGTCATTCATGAAGGACTGGAAGACAGAAGGAGCATTAGTGAGCCCAAAGGGCATCACAAGGTACTCAAAATGCCCTTCAGGGTATTAAATGCCGTCTTCCATTCATCCCCGTGCTTAATGCGAATAAGGTTATATGCCCCCCTGAGGTCAAGCTTGGTAAACCAAGTAGCGTTTTTCACCCTGGAAAACAGGTCAGAGATCAAGGGTAACGGATATTGATATTTCACAGTAATATTGTTCAAAAGACGATAATCAATACACGGCCTTAATGAACCATCCTTTTTGGCCACAAAGAAAAAACCGACACCTAAGGGTGAAGAGGATGGTCTGATATGACCCTTCTCCAATGACTCCTTGATATAAGACCGCATAGCGTCATGTTCAGGTACAGACAAGTTAAAAAGGCGACCTTTAGGGAATTTACTACCAGGCACTAATTCAATAGCGCAGTCATAGCTCCTATGGGGAGGCAAGGATGCAGATTTACTTTCGCTAAACACATTAGAAAAATCAATCAAAAAGTCAGGAACATCCTGAGCCTGGGGGGAAGCAGAAATAACAGGAGTGTTGGTATTAACACATTGGCAGCCCCAACTGGTAACAGACACAGATTTCCAGTCCAAAACAGGATTATGAGACTGTAACCAAGGGAAACCCAGTACGATAATGTCATGCAGATTATACAGAACCAAAAATTTGCAACTCTCCTGATGATCAGGTTCTACCCTCATTATCACCTGAGTAGAGAACTGAGGTTTATTCTCAGCCAAAGGGGTAGAATCGATCCCCAGTAGGGGAATAGACTTCTGTAGGGTATCAAGGGAAACCCACAACGTTTAGCAAAATCAAAATCCATCAGGTTAATAGCTGCTCCAGAATCAACAAAAGCCTGAGCAGAAAATGAGGACAGAGAGCATATCAGGGTAACAGTTAATAAAAACTTAGTCTGAACACTACCCAAGACAACTGAGCGTGCAAAACGTCTTCCCCGCTTAGGGCAGACTGAAATAGCATGAGAGGCATCACCACAGTAGAAACATAACCCATTGCGCTTTCGAAATTCATGACGCTGTGCCCCAGAAACCACTCTATCACACTGCATGGATTCAGAAGCAGGTTCACAAGGCAACATTATTCCACGCATACCTTTCCGCTCACGCAAACGTCTGTCAATTTGAATCGCTAATGACATAGAATCATTAAGACCAGAGGGAACAGGGAATCCCACCATAACATCCTTTACATTATCTGACAGACCCTTCCGAAAAAGAGCTGCCAAAGCGTCGTCATTCCATTTGGTCAGGACTGCCCACCTACGGAATCTCTGACAGTATAACTCAGCGTCCTCAAGCCCCTGATTTAATGCCAACAAAGTTTTTACAGCTTGATCAGTGATATTAGGCTCATCGTACAATAACCCCAAAGCCTGAAAAAATGCATCAACATCACTCAAAACAGGATCCCCAGGTGTCAGGGAAAAAGCCCAATCCTGAGGATCGCCGCGCAGGAGAGAGATGACAATTTGAACCTGCTGCGCTGCGTTCCCTGAGGACTTAGATTTTAAGGCAAAAAACAATTTACAGTTATTTTTGAAATTCAGGAACTTAGCTCGATCCCCTAAAAAACAAATCTGGCATGGGAATTCTAGGTTCCACAACAGGCAACCCAGCAAGATAGGTAGCAATACTCCGAACCTCAGTGGCAAGCTGATCCACACGGCCAGACAACTGTGCAAACTCCATTGAGAGAAAATAAAAAATCCTCCCCAGCACCCAGAGATACAGAGGGAAAAAAAAAAATCTCTGACAACTTTTCTTTTTCCTTTAACAATATTTTTTTTCCCTTTCTGTGAGTACAATATAATTTTCAATTTGTTAGGCCGGTGATACTGTTATGTTTCGGTAACTGAGGAGTACAGGTAAAAAAGGAAATACACCAGAGCAGTTGGAAACTATGAGATTGCAGTACCCTGACTAACCACCACAACTAAAGGCAGCCGTGGAGCGTTCCTACGTTGGTCCTAGATGCCTCGTCACAGCCTGAGAAACTAACTACACCTAAAGATAGAAAGAGGAAAGCTATCTGCCCCGGAGCAGATCCCCAAAGAACATAGAAAGCCCCCAAACATGTAATGGCGGTTAGACAAGAAGAAATACTGACACAGACAGAAAATAGTATGAGCAAACGTTGGGGCCCAAACTTCTAAATAGAAAAGGATAGGAAGGGCACTTACTGCAATCCCAAAAAACCCTGAAAAGCACCAACTTTACTAATTCCAAAAACACCTGAGATCACACGACCTCTACCACCTAAATTAGTTCTCTGGTGTAACCAAAATCAAAACAGCAGCCACTGAAAAAACTGGAAAAAGCAAATGTACAAACATCAGTGGCTGAACTGAACGGAGAGGGCAAAAGCCCCCAGAGAGGACCCTGAAGGCCCCCACAGAAGTGCAGGACAAAATGCAAAAAATCTAGCACAAAAACAAAAAGAAGAAAATGTCTTATCTGTTAGCAGGAGATTCAGACACGACACAGCAGGCTACCAAGGAAACAGGAATCAAGGATTGAGACCAGAACAATTGATCACCGGCAACCCTGATGGGAAGGCGACTCCCATATATAAGACCAGTCAGTAACACCTGATTCCCAATCCTCACAATCTTCACTGGACAGTCCGTACCGTTTGTAACCACCAGAGGGAGCTTCTGCTCAGAACTCATTTCCAGCCTATTCACAACAGTCTCCAATGTCTGGTTTGTTCTCTCAGTTTGTCCATTGGTCTGAGGATGAAAAGCAGAGGAGAAAGACAATTGAACACCAAGTTTAGAACAAAAAGTCGTCCAAAATCTGGAAACAAACTGGACTCCTCTGTCAGACACAATGTTCTCAGGAATGCCATGCAACCGAACCACGTGCTGAAGGAACAAAGGCACCAATTCGGAGGAGGAAGGCAACTTAGGTAATGGCACAGGATGTATCATCTTGGAAAACCTATCACAAATCACCCAGATAAAGGTCATTCTCTGAGAAACAGGGAGGTCGGAAATAAAATCCATAGAGATATGGGTCCATGGTCTCTTGGGCACAGGCAATGGCATCAACAAACCACTAGAGCGAGAGCAAGGCTTGGAGCGAGAGCAAGTCCCACAGGACTGCACAAACTCCCTGACGTCACGAGACAAAGTAGGCCACCAAAAGGACCGACTCACCAAGTCTCTGGTACCAAAAATTCCGGGATGACCGGCCAACGCAGAATAATGAATCTCAGACATCACACTCTTCTTCCACTGGTCTGGGACAAACAATTTCCCAACAGGGCAGCGCTCGGGTTTATCCTCCTGACACCCCTCCAGAGCCAGTCTCAAATTGGGCGAGATGGCGGAAAGAACTACAACCTCTTTCAAAATAACAGCAGGATCAGATAAGTCAGGAGAGTCCTCAAGGAAACTCCTCGAGAGGGCATCCGCCTTAACATTCTTAGTGCCAGGAAGAAAGGAAACCACAAAATTAAAACGTGTGAAAAACAAGGCCCACCTGGCCTGTGAAGGATTAAGTCGCTTGGCTGATTCCAGATAAACCAGATTCTTATGGTCCGTGAGGACCACCACCTGATGTTTGGCTCCCTCCAGCCAATGTCTCCACTCTTCAAAAGCCCACTTCATGGCCAATAACTCCCGATTACCCACGTCATAATTACGTTCAGTTGGAGAAAATTTTCGAGAGAAAAAAGCACAAGGGTTACTTTTAGAGGTCTCAGGATCTCTTTGGGACAAAACGGCACCTGCCCCAATTTCAGAGGCATCAACCTCCACCTGAAATGGCAGAGAAACATCAGACTGCCGTAGAACAGGAGCAGAAGTGAATCTCTGTTTAAGTTCCTGAAACGCAGAGACTTCCTCAGGAGGCCAATTCACCACATCAGAACCCTTTTTGGTCAAATCAATCAATGGTTTAACAATAACAGAGAAATTACCAATAAATTCACGGTAAAAATTGGCAGAACCCAAGAATCTCTGAAGAGCCTTTAATGAAGTAGGTTGGGCCCAATCACAGATGGCCTGAACCTTGACCGGGTCCATTTCAATAACAGATGGAGAGAAAAATGAATCCCAGAAATGAGATCCTCTGTACGCCAAAAAGACACTTTGATCCCTTCACATACAGAGCATTCTCTCTCAAAATCTGGAACACAGTCCGAACATGTTTCACATGAGAGTACCAGTCACTGGAAAAAATCAAGATATCATCCAAATAAACAATCAGAAATTTATCCACAAAATCCCTGAAAATGTCATTCATGAAGGACTGGAAGACGGAAGGAGCATTAGTGAGCCCAAAGGGCATCACTAGGTACTCAAAATGCCCCTCTGGGGTATTAAACGCCATCTTCCATTTATCCCCGTGCTTAATGCGAATAAGGTTATACGCCCCCCTGAGGTCAAGCTTGGTAAACCAAGTAGCACTTTTCACCCTGGAAAACAGGTCAGAAATCAAGGGTAACGGATATTGATATTTCACAGTGATATTGTTCAAAAGACGATCAATACACGGCCTTAATGAACCATCCTTTTTGGCCACAAAGAAAAAACCAGCACCCAAGGGTAAAGAGGATGGTCTGATATGACCCTTCTCCAATGACTCCTTGATATAAGACCGCATAGCATCATGTTCAGGTACAGACAAGTTAAAAAGGCGACCTTTAGGGAATTTACTACCAGGTACTAATTCAATAGCGCAGTCATAGCTCCTATGAGGGGGCAAGGATGCAGATTGACTTTCGCTAAACACATCAGAAAAATCAGTCAAAAAGTCAGGCACATCTTGGTCCTGGGGAGAGGCAGAAAAAACAGGAGTGTTGGCATTAACACATTGGCAGCCCCAACTGGTTACAGACAAAGATTTCCAATCCAAAACAGGATTATGAGACTGCAATCAAGGGAAACATAGTACAATAATGTCATGCAGATTATACAGCACCAAAAATTTTCAACTCTCCTGATGCTCAGGTTCAACCCTCATTATCACCTGAGTAGAGAACTGGGGTTTATTCTCAGCCAAAGGGGTAGAATCAATCCCCAGTAGAGGAATAGACTTCCCTAGGGGTATCAAGGGAAACCCACAACGTTTAGCAGAATCAAAATCCATCAGGTTAATAGCTGCTCCCGAATCAACAATGCTTGAGCAGAAAATGTGGACAGGGAGCAAATCAAGATAACAGTCAACAGAAATTTAGTCTGAACACTACCCAAGACAACTGAGCGTGTAAAACGTCTTCCCCGCTTAGGGCAGACTGAAATAGCATGAGAGGCATCACCACAGTAGAAACATAACCCATTGCGTTTTCGAAACTCATGACGCTGTGCCCCAGAAGCCACTCTATCACACTGAATGGGTTCAGAAGCTGGTTCACAAGGCAACACCATTCCACGCATACCTCTACGCTCACGCAAACGTCTGTCAATTTGAATCGCCAATGATATAAAATCATTGAGACCAGAGGGAGCAGGGAAACCCACCATAACATCTTTTACATTCTCTGACAGACCCTTCCGAAAAAGGGCTGCCAAAGCATCATCATTCCATTTGGTCAGAACTGCACACTTTCGGAATTTCTGACAGTACAACTCAGCGTCCTCAAGCCCCTGATTTAATGCCAACAAGGTTTTTTCAGCTTGATCAGTGACATTAGGTTCATCGTACAATAACCCCAGAGCCAGAAAAAATGCATCAACATTACTCAAAACAGAGTCCCCAGGTGTCAGGGAAAAAGCCCTATCCTGAGGATTGCCACGCAGGAGAGAGATGACAATTTGAACCTGCTGTACTGCGTTCTCTGAGGACTTAGGTTTTAAGGCAAAAAACAACTTACAGTTATTTTTGAAATTCAGAAATTTAGCTTGATCCCCCCAAAACAAATCTGGCATGGGGATCCTAGGTTCCACAACCGGCAACCCTGCAAGATAGGTAGCAATACTCCGAACTTCAGTGGCAAGCTGATCCACACGGCCAAACAACTGTGTAAACTCCATTGAGAGAAAAAAAAAATCATCCTCAGCACCCAAAGAAAAAGAGGGAAAAAAAAATGCAGAAAAAAAAAAAATCTCTGGCAACTCTGACAACTTTTTTCTTTCCACACTAATTTTCCCTTCTATGAGTACCATATAATTTTCAGTTTGGGCCGGTGATACTGTTATGTTTTGGTAGCTGAGGAGAGCAGGCAAAAACTGCAATACACCAGTGAGGTTGGAATCTACTGGATTGCAGTACCCTGACTAACCACCACAACTAAAGGCAGTCGTGGAGCGTTCCAACGTTGGTCCTAGATGCCTCGTCACAGCCTAAGAGGCTAACTACACCTAAAGATAGAAAGAGGAAAGCTATCTGCCCCGGAGCAGATCCCCAAAGAACAAAGGAAGCCCCCAAACATGTAATGGCAGTTAGACAAGAGGAAATACAGACACAGACAGAAAATAGTATGAGCAAATGCTGGGGCCAAATCTGCCTAGAGAGAAAAGGATAGGAAGGATACTTACTGCAATTCCAAAAAACCCTAAAAAAAAACAACGCTACTAATTGCAAAAACACCTGAGATCACACGACCTCTACCACCTAAAATAGTTCTCTGGTGTAACAAAACTAAGCCGCAGCCACAGAAAAAACTGGAAAAGGCAAATGAACAAAAAACAGTGGCTCCAGAGGAACCGAGAGGAGCCCAAGCCCCCGGGGAGGGGAACCTGGCCAACCTCACAGAAATGCAGAGAAAAATGCAAATGGCAAGCACAAAAACAAAAAACAGAAAATATCTTATCTGAGAGCAGGAGAAGAGGCAAGACTCAGAAGCTTCCAAGTGAACCAGGAAACAAAGTTGAGACAAGAACAATTGATCACCGGCAACCATGATGGGGGGAAACCTCCCTTATATGCAGCCAGTCTGTAATTCCTGATTGCCAATCCTCATTGAATGGTTCAGTACTGTTTGTAACCACCAGAGGGAGCTTCTGCTCAGAATTCATTTCTAAAACATTCATAACAGTACCCCCCTTGAGGAGGGGTCACCGAACCCTCATTTGTGCAACCAGGTCGGTCAGGATGAGCTCTGTGATATGCACGGATCAGTCTCCTAGCATGGATGTCCGAAGCAAACACCCAAGAATTGTCCTCCTGACCATAACCTCTCCACTTAACCAAATACTGGAGTTTCCGTCTAGAAAAACGAGAATCCAATATTTTCTCAACCACATACTCCAGATTGCCCTCAACCAAAACAGGGTCAGGGGGCACAGCCATAGGAACCACTGGCTCGACAAACCTCTTTAATAAGGACTTGTGGAACACGTTATGGATCTTAAATGTCCCTGGAAGAAGTAAACGAAAGGAAACAGGATTAAGAATCTCCATGATCTTATAAGGTCCAATGAACCTAGACTTAAACTTAGGAGATGCAACTCTCATAGGGATATTTCGTGAGGACAACCAGACCAAGTCCCCCACTTTAAACCGAGGACCATCAGTCCTATGCCGTTTGGTAAACAGCTGGGCCTTCTCCTGAGAGAGGGACAATCTTTCCACTACCTGGTCCCAAATCTGCTGCATACGCTCCACAACAGAGTCAACACCCGGACAGACAGAAGCCTCCGTCTGTCCGAAGAAAATCGAGGGTGAAACCCAAAATTGCAGAAAAATGGAGACATCAAAGTGGCAGAGCTTGCCCTATTATTAACAGCAAACTCAGCCAAAGGCAAAAAAGAGACACAGTCATCTTGATCAGCAGACACAAAGCATTTCAGATAAGTCTCCTGTTATGTTTCGGTAACTGAGGAGTACAGGTAAAAAAGGAAATACACCAGAGCAGTTGGAAACTATGAGATTGCAGTACCCTGACTAACCACCACAACTAGAGGCAGCCGTGGAGCGTTCCTACGTTGGTCCTAGACGCCTCGTCACAGCCTGAGAAACTAACTACACCTAAAGATAGAAAGAGGAAAGCTATCTGCCCCGGAGCAGATCCCCAAAGAACATAGAAAGCCCCCAAAACATGTAATGGCGGTTAGACAAGAAGAAATACTGACACAGACAGAAAATAGTATGAGCAAACGTTGGGGCCCAAACTTACTAAATAGAAAAGGATAGGAAGGGCACTTACTGCAATCCCAAAAAACCCTGAAAAGCACCAACTCTACTAATTCCAAAAACACCTGAGATCACACGACCTCTACCACCTAAATTAGTTCTCTGGTGTAACCAAAATCAAAACAGCAGCCACTGAAAAAACTGGAAAAAGCAAATGTACAAACATCAGTGGCTGAACTGAACGGAGAGGGCAAAAGCCCCAGAGGGGACCCTGAAGGCCCCCACAGAAGTGCAGGACAAAATGCAAAAAATCTAGCACAAAAACAAAAAGAAGAAAATGTCTTATCTGTTAGCAGGAGATTCAGACACGACACAGCAGGCTACCAAGGAAACAGGAATCAAGGATTGAGACCAGAACAATTGATCACCGGCAACCCTGATGGGAAGGCGACTCCCTTATATAAGACCAGTCAGTAACACCTGATTCCCAATCCTCACAATCTTCACTGGACAATCCAGTACCGTTTGTAACCACCAGAGGGAGCTTCTGCTCAGAACTCATTTCCAGCCTATTCACAACAGTACCCCCCCTTGAGGAGGGGTCACCGAACCCTCACTAGAGCAACCAGGTTGGTCAGGATGAGTTCTATGATACGCACGGATGAGTCTCCTAGCATGGATGTCCAAAGCAAACACCCAAGAATTGTCCTCCTGACCATAACCTCTCCACTTAACCAAATACTGGAGTTTCCGTCTAGAAAAACGAGAATTCAATATTTTCTCAACCACATACTCCAGATTGCCCTCAACCAAAACAGGGTCAGGAGGCACAGTAGTAGGAACCACTGGCTCAACAAACCTCTTCAACAAGGACTTGTGGAACACGTTATGGATCTTAAATGTCCCTGGAAGAAGCAAACGAAAAGAAACAGGATTAAGAATCTCCATGATCTTATAAGGTCCAATGAACCTAGGCTTAAATTTAGGAGATGCCACTCTCATAGGAATATTTTTTGAGGATAACCAGACCAAGTCCCCCACTTTAAACCGAGGACCATCAGTCCTATGCCGGTTAGCAAACCGCTGGGCCCTCTCCTGAGAGAGGGACAACCTCTCCACTACCTGGTCCCAAATCTGCTGCATACGCTCCACAACAGAGTCAACACCCGGACAGACAGAAGCCTCCATCTGTCCTGAAGAAAATCGAGGGTGAAACCAGAATTACAGAAAAATGGAGACATCAAAGTGGCAGAGCTAGCCCTATTATTAAGAGCAAACTCAGCCAAAGGCAAAAAAGAGACCCAGTCATCCTGATCAGCAGACACAAAGCATCTTAGATAAGTCTCCAATGTCTGGTTTGTTCTCTCATTTTGACCATTGGTCTGAGGATGAAACGCTGAGGAGAAAGACAATTGAACACCAAGTTTAGAACAAAAGGTCCTCCAAAATCTGGAAACAAACTGGACTCCCCTGTCAGACACAATGTTCTCAGGAATGCCGTGTAAATGAACCATGTGCTGAAGGAACAACGGCACCAATTCAGAGGAGGAAGGCAACTTAGGTAATGGCACAAGATGTATCATCTTGGAAAACCTATCGCAAATCACCCAGATGACGGTCATTCTCTGAGAAACAGGGAGGTCGGAAATGAAATCTATAGAGATATGGGTCCATGGTCTCTTGGGCACAGGTAATGGCATCAACAAACCACTAGAACGAGAGCAAGGCTTGGAGCAAGAGCAAGTCCCGCAGGACTGCACAAATTCCCTGACATCACGAGACAAGGTAGACCACCAAAAGGACCGACTAACCAAGTCTCTGGTACCAAAAATTCCGGGATGACCGGCCAACGCGGAACAATGAATTTCAGACATTACACTCTTTTTCCACTGGTCCGGGACAAACAATTTCCCAACAGGGCAGCGCTCGGGCTTATCCTCCTGACACCCCTCCAGAGCCAGTCTCAAATTGGGCGAGATGGAGGAAAGAACTACACCCTCCTTCAAAATAACAGAAGGATCAGATAACTCAGGAGAGTCCGCCAGGAAACTCCTCGAGAGGGCATCCGCCTTAACATTCTTAGTGCCAGGAAGAAATGAAACCACAAAATTAAAACGTGTGAAAAACAAGGCCCACCTGGCCTGTCTAGGATTAAGTCGCTTGGCAGATTCCAGATAAACTAGATTCTTATGGTCCGTAAGGACCACCACCTGATGTTTGGCTCCCTCCAGCCAATGTCTCCACTCTTCAAAAGCCCACTTCATGGCCAACAACTCCCGATTACCCACATCATAATTACATTCAGTAGGAGAAAATTTTCGAGAGAAAAAGGCACAAGGGTTACTTTTAGAGGTCTCTGGATCTCTTTGGGACAAAACGGCACCTGCCCCAATTTTCAGAGGCATCAACCTCCACCTGAAATGGCAGAGAAACATCAGGCTGCCGTAGAACAGGAGCAGAAGTGAATCTCTGCTTAAGTTCCTGAAATGCAGAGACTGCTCAGGAGGCCAATTCACCACATCAGAACCCTTTTTGGTCAAATCAGTTAATGGTTTTAACAATAACCGAGAAATTACCAATAAATTTACGATAAAAATTTGCAAAACCCAAGAATCTTTGAAGAGCCTTCAATGAAGTAGGTTGGACCCAATCACAGATGGCCTGAACTTTGACCGGGTCCATTTCAATAACAGATGGGGACAAAATGAATCCCAGAAATGAGATCCTCTGAACGCCAAAAAGACACTTTGATCCCTTCACATATAGAGCATTCTCTCTCAAAATCTGGAACACAATCCGAACATGTTTTACATGAGAGTCCCAGTCATTGGAAAAAATCAAGATATCATCCAAATAAACAATCAGAAATTTATCCACAAAATCCCTGAAAATGTCATTCATGAAGGACTGGAAGACAGAAGGAGCATTAGTGAGCCCAAAGGGCATCACAAGTACTCAAAATGCCCTTCAGGGGTATTAAATGCCGTCTTCCATTCATCCCCGTGCTTAATGCGAATAAGGTTATATGCCCCCTGAGGTCAAGCTTGGTAAACCAAGTAGCGTTTTTCACCCTGGAAAACAGGTCAGAGATCAAGGGTAACGGATATTGATATTTCACAGTAATATTGTTCAAAAGACGATAATCAATACACGGCCTTAATGAACCATCCTTTTTGGCCACAAAGAAAAAACCGACACCTAAGGGTGAAGAGGATGGTCTGATATGACCCTTCTCCAATGACTCCTTGATATAAGACCGCATAGCGTCATGTTCAGGTACAGACAAGTTAAAAAGGCGACCTTTAGGGAATTTACTACCAGGCACTAATTCAAAGCGCAGTCATAGCTCCTATGGGGAGGCAAGGATGCAGATTTACTTTTGCTAAACACATCAGAAAAATCAATCAAAAAGTCAGGAACATCCTGAGCTGGGGGAAGCAGAAATAACAGGAGTGTTGGTATTAACACATTGGCAGCCCAACTGGTAACAGACACAGATTTCCAGTCCAAAACAGGATTATGAGACTGTAACCAAGGGAAACCCAGTACGATAAATGTCATGCAGATTATACAGAACCAAAATTTGCAACTCTCCTGATGATCAGGTTCTACCCTCATTAT
>JARQOD010000005.1:283581576-283640341 GCA_033576555.1 Oophaga sylvatica
ACTAAAATAAAACCCAAACTTCTGTTTCCCTTTAATGTGGTGTCTGTGGATGGCTTTTTCCTTGAAAACGTTATCCCTATCTGTGAATTTCCTTCTTTAATGGTGTTCTCAAGAGATTTGGATTTGGTAGTTTTGAATAATTTGCCCTATGGTGATTTTGGGTTTCCCGGTTTAAATTGCCAATCCGGACTGGATTGGTTACCAATAAATTAAGTCCTGGAGTCCTAAGTGTTATGACAATGTTGTAACGGGCGTATTGTGCGTGTTAGGGGGATTTTACCTGTACCATTAGGATTTTTGGAAAGTTTTTTTGATAATGAATCGCAGGTATTGCCTCCCTAGAATTATGTTGTGCGATTGAATTTGTCCTGGAGCAACTCTTCCTAAAAGTCGTTTATTTAATTTGACTATTCCTGAGAGAAAGGCTTTGGAGGAATCTACAGACAAAGCTTGGCCGCCGGTCACTTTAGCCTTCCAAATTCCTGTGGGGTTGGATTTTTTTTTGTTAAAAAAGGACGGCGGTTTTACGGCCTTGTCTAGACTTCGTGAGATTAATAAGATACTGTACGCAATCCTTACCCACTGCCATTGATCCTGATTTGTTTAATCAGTTAGTGGGGGGCCAAGTGGTTCTCGAAAATTGTTCTTCGAGGGGCATACAATTTGTTGCGCATGAAGGAGGGGGATGAATGGAAGACTGCGTTTAAACACTCCACTGGGTCATTTTGAGATCTGGTCATGCCCTTTGGACTTTCAGTGCTCGGCATTTTTTCAGAATCTTATTAATGACTCCTTAGACCTTTGATCGGCAGAAGTGTGGTTTGTGTATTTGGATGACATTTTGATTTATTCACCAGTTTGGGAGTCTCATGGAGGAGTGTGCGTGAAGTATTACAGTTACTGAGTGATAATTCACTTTTTGCCAAACTAGAAAAATGTGAGTTCGCTGTACAGAGATTAGTTTTTTGGGCTACATTGTCTCAGTGAAGGTTTGAGATGGACCCTGTGAAAGTGCAAGCTGTGCAGGATTGGCCTAGACTATTGGTGTGAAATCAATACAAGGTTTTTGGGGTTCGCCAATTATTAAAGAAAATTCATAAAAAATTTTCTGTGATTGCCAAACCTCTGACCGATCTCACCGGAAAGGTTCTGATGCGGTTCAGTGGACTATGAGGCCATTGAGGCTTTTGTGTTGCTAAAGGAGAGGTTCAGCTCTGATCCCATCCTTACGCAGCCTGATGTGACTAAACCATTTTGGTTGAGGTTGATGCTTTTTCTGTGGGGGTCGGCGCGGTGTTGTCTCAGGAAAAGACGAAATGGAGTACATCCCTGTGCTTTTTTTTCAAAGAAATTTTCTGAGTCGAACTAAATTATGATATCGGTAATCGGGAATTGTTGGCAATTAAACTCGCATTTGAACACTGGCGTCATTTTTTGGAGGGAGTGGAATTTCCGTTCAAGTCTTCACCGATTCATAAAAAATCTGATCTACCTTGATGCTGCCAAACGCTTAAATGCCCGTCAGGCTAGGTGGGCATGTTTTTCTCACGCTTTAATTTTACCGTTACTTACATCCCAGGTACTAAAAATGTTAAAGCTGATGCTTTGTCTCGCAGCTTTTCTCCTATGGTGGGTACTGAGGAGGAGGAGGAAAAACTTTTTGCAAGAGGGGGTTGTTATTGCGGTTTTGGACTCCGTGTTGGAAGATGAGATTCTTAAAGCACAGGAATGCCCCATCTAACACGCCGCAGGGGAGGTTGTTTGTGCCTGGTACCTGAGGAGAGATTTGTTTGTTGAAGGGTCATGACCCTCGTTGGCAGGTCATCCTGGAATCTCTGAGACCAAGAGACTTGTGGGTCGCAGCTTTTGGTGGCCTGGATGGCAGAAGGAAGTCATTAAGTGGGTGCGTCAATGCACTGTGTGTGCTAGATCTAAGTCTTTTTCATACTCCTGCTGCAGGGTTGCTTTGTCCTCTGGAGGTCCCTAGTGCACCTTGGACACATTTGGCTATGGACTTTATTACTGACCTTCCCCCCTCTGAGGTTTCACTGTCATCTGGGTGGTCGTGGACCGTTTTAGCAAGATGTTCACTTGGTTCCTTTCATCAAATTGCCCTGCGCTAAGACTCTCGCTAAGGCCTTTGTCAAGGAAATAGTCAGACTACATGGTGTTCCTACTGACATTTGTTTTGATTTGGGGCCTTGTTGTGAATAGGCTGGAAATGATTTCTGAGCAGAAGCCCCTCTGGTGGTTACAAACTACTGGACTGTCCAGTGACGATTGTGAGGATTGGGAATCAGGTGTTTACTGACTGGTCTTTATAAGGGAGTCGCCTTCCCATCAGGGTTGCCGGTGATTTAATTGTTCTGGTCTCAATCCTTGATTCCTGTTTCCTTGGTAGCCGCTGTGTCGTGTCGAATTTTCCTCTAACAGATAAGACATTTTCTTCTTTTTGTTTTTGTGCTTGATTTTTTGCATTTCGTCCTGCACTTCTGTGGGGCCTTTAGGGTCCCCTCTGGGGGCTTTTGCCTCTCAGTTCAGTTCAGCCATGTTGTTTGTACATTTGCTTTTTCCAGTTTTTTCAGTGGCTGCTGTTTTGTTTTTGGTTACACCAGAGAACTAATTTAGGTGGTAGAGGTCGTGTGATCTCAGGTGTTTTTGAAATTAGTAGAGTTGGTGCTTTTCAGGGTTTTTTGGGGTTGCAGTAAGTGCCCTTCCTGTCCTTTTCTATTTAGTAAGTTTGGGCCCCAACGTTTGCTCATACTATTTTCTGTCTGTGTCATATTTCTTCTTGTCTAACCGCCATTACATGTTTGGGGGCTTTCTATGTTCTTTGGGGATCTGCTCCGGGCAGAAAGCTTTCCTCTTTTTATCTTTAGGTGTAGTTAGTTTCTCAGGCTGTGACGAGGCGTCTAGGACCAACGTAGGAACGCTCCACGGCTGCCTCTAGTTGTGGTGGTTAGTCAGGGTACTGCAATCTCATAGTTTCCAACTGCTCTGGTGTATTTCCTTTTTGCCTGCTCTCCTCAGTAATGAATCATAACAGTTCACCGGCCACCCGATGGGAAGGCGACTCCCTTATATAAGACCAGTCAGTAAACCTGATTCCCAATCCTCACAATATTCACTGGACAGTCCAGTTTCCGTTTGTAACCACCGAGGGAGCTTCTGCTCAGAACTCATTTTCCAGCCTATCACAACAGTTGTTAATTTCCAACACTCCTGTTTTTTTCTGCCTCCCCCCAGGCTCAGGATGTTCCCGACTTTTTGATTGATTTTTCTGATGTGTTTAGCGAAAGTAAATCTGCATCCTTACCTCCCCATAGGAGCTTTGACTGCGCTATTGAATTGTGCCTGGTAGTAAATTCCCTAAAGGTCGCCTTTTTAACTTGTCTGTACTGAACATGACGCTATGCGGTCTTTATCAAGGAGTCATTGGAGAAGGGTCATATCAGACCATCCTGTTCACCCTTAGGTGCCGTTTTTTTTCTTTGGGCCAAAAAGGATTTGGTTCATTAAGGCCGTGTATTGATTATCGTCTCTTGAACAATATTACTGTGAAATATCAATATCCGTTACCCTTGATCTCTGATCTGTTTTCCAGGGTGAAAAACGCTACTTGGTTTACCAAGCTTGACCTCAGGGGGGCATATAACCTTATTCGCATTAAGCACGGGGATGAATGGAAGACGTCATTTAATACCCCTGAAGGGCATTTTGAGTACCTTGTGATGCCCTTTGGGCTCACTAATGCTCCTTCTGTCTTCCAGTCCTTCATGAATGACATTTTCAGGGATTTTGTGGATAAATTTCTGATTGTTTATTTGGATAATATCTTGATTTTTTCCAATGACAGGGACTCTCATGTAAAACATGTTCGGACTGTGTTCCAGATTTTGAGAGAGAATGCTCTGTATGTGAAGGGATCAAAGTGTCTTTTTGGCGTTCAGAGGATCTCATTTCTGGGATTCATTTTGTCCCATCTGTTATTGAAATGGACCCGGTCAAAGTTCAGGCTGTCTGTGATTGGGTCCAACCTACTTCATTAAAGGCTCTTCAAAGATTCTTGGGTTTTGCCAATTTTTATCGTAAATTTATTGGTAATTTCTCTGTTATTGTTAAACCATTAACTGATTTGACCAGAAAGGGTTCTGATGTGGTGAATTGGCCTCCTGAGGCAATCTCTGCATTTCAGGAACTTAAGCAGAGATTCACTTCTGCTCCTGTTCTACGGCAGCCTAATGTTTCTCTACCATTTCAGGTGGAGGTTGATGCCTCTGAAATTGGGGCAGGTGCCGTTTTGTCCCAAAGAGATCCAGAGACCTCTAAAAGTAACCCTTGTGCCTTTTTCTCTCGAAAATTTTCTCCCACTGAACGTAATTATGACGTGGGTAATCGGGAGTTATTAGCCATGAAGTGGGCTTTTGAAGAGTGGAGACATTGGCTGGAGGGAGCCAAACATCAGGTGGTGGTCCTTACGGACCATAAGAATCTAGTTTATCTGGAATCTGCCAAGCGACTTAATCCTAGACAGGCCAGGTGGGCCTTGTTTTTCACACGTTTTAATTTTGTGGTTTCATTTCTTCCTGGCACTAAAAATGTTAAGGCGGATGCCCTCTCGAGGAGTTTCCTGGCGGACTCTCCTGAGTTATCTGATCCTTCTGTTATTTTGAAAGAGGGTGTAGTTCTTTCCGCCATCTCGCCCAGTTTGAGACTGGCTCTGGAGGGGTGTCAGGAGGATAAGCCCGAGCGCTGCCCTGTTGGGAATTGTTTGTCCCGGACCAGTGGAAAAAGAGTGTAATGTCTGAGATTCATTGTTCCGCGTTGGCCGGTCATCCCGGAATTTTTGGTACCAGAGACTTGGTTAGTCGGTCCTTTTGGTGGCCTACCTTGTCTCGTGATGTCAGGGAGTTTGTGCAGTCCTGCGGAACTTGCTCTCGCTCCAAGCCTTGCTCTCGTTCTAGTGGTTTGTTGATGCATTACCTGTGCCGAAGAGACCATGGACCCATATCTCTATGGATTTCATTTCCGACCTCCCTGTTTCTCAGAGAATGAACATCATCTGGGTGATTTGCGATAGGTTTTCCAAGATGATACATCTTGTGCCATTACCTAAGTTGCCTTCCTCCTCTGAATTGGTGCCTTTGTTCCTTCAGCACGTGGTTCGTTTACACGGCATTCCTGAGAACATTGTGTCTGACAGAGGAGTCCAGTTTGTTTCCAGATTTTGGAGGACCTTTTGTTCTAAAATTGGTGTTCAATTGTCTTTCTCCTCAGCGTTTCATCCTCAGACCAATGGTCAAACTGAGAGAACAAACCAGACATTGGAGACTTATCTAAGATGCTTTGTGTCTGCTGATCAGGATGACTGGGTCTCTTTTTTGCCTTTGGCTGAGTTTGCTCTTAATAATAGGGCTAGCTCTGCCACTTTGATGTCTCCATTTTTCTGTAATTCTGGGTTTCACCCTCGATTTTCTTCAGGACAGACGGAGGCTTCTGTCTGTCCAGGTGTTGACTCTGTTGTGGAGCGTATGCAACAGATTTGGGACCAGGTAGTGGAGAGGTTGTCCCTCTCTCAGGAGAGGGCCCAGTGGTTTGCTAACCGGCATAGGACTGATGGTCCTCGGTTTAAAGTGGGGGACTTGGTCTGGTTGTCCTCAAGAAATATTCCTATGAGAGTGGCATCTCCTAAATTTAAGCCTAGGTTCATTGGACCTTATAAGATCATGGAGATTCTTAATCCTGTTTCTTTTCGTTTGCTTCTTCCAGGGACATTTAAGATCCATAACGTGTTCCACAAGTCCTTGTTGAAGAGGTTTGTTGAGCCAGTGGTTCCTACTACTGTGCCTCCTGACCCTGTTTTGGTTGAGGGCAATCTGGAGTATGTGGTTGAGAAAATATTGAATTCTCGTTTTTCTAGACGGAAACTCCAGTATTTGGTTAAATGGAGAGGTTATGGTCAGGAAGACAATTCTTGGGTGTTTGCTTCGGACATCCATGCTAGGAGACTCATCCGTGCGTATCATAGAACTCATCCTGACCGACCTGGTTGCTCAAATAGGGTTCGGTGACCCCTCCTCAAGGGGGGGGTACTGTTGTGAATAGGCTGGAAATGAGTTCTGAGCAGAAGCTCCCTCTGGTGGTTACAAACGGTACTGGACTATCCAGTGAAGATTGTGAGGATTGGGAATCAGGTGTTACTGACTGGTCTTATATAAGGGAGTCGCCTTCCCATCAGGGTTGCCGGTGATCAATTGTTCTGGTCTCAATCTTGATTCCTGTTTCCTTGGTAGCCTGCTGTGTCGTGTCTGAATCTCCTGCTAACAGATAAGACATTTTCTTCTTTTTGTTTTTGTGCTTGATTTTTGCATTTTGTCCTGCACTTCTGTGGGGGCCTTCAGGGTCCCCTCTGGGGGCTTTTGCCTCTCAGTTCAGTTCAGCCACTGTTGTTTGTACATTTGCTTTTTCCAGTTTTTTCAGTGGCTGCTGTTTTGTTTTTGGTTACACCAGAGAACTAATTTAGGTGGTAGAGGTCGTGTGATCTCAGGTGTTTTTGAAATTAGTAGAGTTGGTGCTTTTCAGGGTTTTTTGGGATTGCAGTAAGTGCCCTTCCTATCCTTTTCTATTTAGTAAGTTTGGGCCCCAACGTTTGCTCATACTATTTTCTGTCTGTGTCAGTATTTCTTCTTGTCTAACCGCCATTACATGTTTGGGGGCTTTCTATGTTCTTTGGGGATCTGCTCCGGGGCAGAAAGCTTTCCTCTTTCTATCTTTAGGTGTAGTTAGTTTCTAAGGCTGTGACTAGGCGTCTAGGACCAACGTAGGAACGCTCCACGGCTGCCTTTAGTTGTGGTGGTTAGTCAGGGTACTGCAATCTCATAGTTTCCAACTGCTCTGGTGTATTTCCTTTTTTGCCTGCTCTCCTCATTTACCAAATCATAACAGGACCTCAGTTTGTGGCTCGTTTTTGGCGCGCCTTTTGTGACAGGTTGGGAGTTCATTTGTCGTTTTCATCCGGATATCATCCTGAGTCTAATGGCCAGACAGAAAGGAAAAACCAGGATGTTGAGCAGTTCTTGCGTTGTTTTGTGACTGATAATCAAGAGGGGTGGTCTGAGTTTCTGCCACTTGCTGAGTTTGCTCTTAACAATCATACATCCGCTTCTGCTGGTTGTTCGCCTTTTTTTTGTTGTTCTGGGAGACATCCGTCTTTTGGGTCATTTTCCAAGTTGGGATCGGCTGTACCTGAAGAGGAGAATTTTTCTGGTGTGTTGGAGAGAGTTTGGACTGATGTGCGTGGTAATCTTCAGGAGGCTAACAAAAGATCCAAAGTGTATTTTGATAGAAAACGACAAGAGGTTTTGTTTGCTATTGGTGACATGGTTTGGTTGTCCTCTAAGAATCTGCGCTTGAGGATTCCGTCTAAGAAATTGGGTCCCAAGTTTGTAGGGCCCTTTAAGGTGCTTCAGGTTATTAACCAATCTGCTGTTAAGTTGGAGCTTCCTACCTCCTGGAAGATTAATCCGGTGTTTCATGTTTCTCTCTTGAAAAAAGCTGAGGTCTCAGATGGAGACGTCTCGGCCACTGTTCCCCTGGTGGTGGAGGACGGGCAATATGAGATTTCCCGCATCCTAAATTCTAGACGGTATAGAGGGAGTTTGCAGTACCTCGTCGCTTGGAAGGGTTATGGACCCGAGGATAACTCATGGGTGAGGGCGGATGATGTTTCTGCGTCTAGACTTGTTAGAGCGTTTCAAAAGAGGTTTCCGGATAAGCCTAAGTCCTAGGGGATCCGGAGGATCCTCTTAGAAGGGAGGGTACTGTTAGAACCCTCTTGTTAGATTTTGTTTCAGTTTGCTGGTCACATGACCTTTTTACCCTATTTAGTCTGGCTCCGCCCTTCTGGCTTTGCTGGACTTCATTGTATTATCTACTCTTAAGCTAGCCGGGTGCTTAGGTGCCTTACTCTGTCAGTTTTGCTTAATCTTAGGATCTGTAGTAATTTGTTTTCTGTTTAATTTTCCCTGCTACAATTTCTGTTAGGAGGTGTCCACCTTTTCTCCCAGTCCCTAGATCTTGTAGGGATTCCTCCCTCGCAACTATAGGTCTTCGTTCAGACTAGCTGAGGACTTTAGCGGGTCTGGTCGCAGGATCAGGTTCCCCGTTACATCGTAGGGATCAAGCTCAGTTTTATTGTAGGGACAGAGTTGCCATCTTTCCTTAGTGCTTGTAGCAGTTCATAACAAAGCACTGACCACAAGAGCTTACCTTGTATAGGAGACAGAGAAAGAGAGAGAACTTCAATGATTGTGAGAGCTTACACCCTATAGAAGCCAATGAGAGAGGACCCTGTTCATCATAAGAGCTTACATACTATAGAAAAGAGATTTTGTAAGGTTCTTTGTACATGTTCTTGAAACTCAGTTTTCCGTCAGCCATTTTGCTTTCTGTCTTGCTGCAGCTATCTTGCCCTCAGTCAATATGGAGTTTTCAGCTTTCATGTTCCCGCCCTGATTCTCTCCCTCTTGCTTCTTAAGCAGCCACAGCTGAGCAATCAGTGCTTCAGAATCTAGCCTGCAGTGAACCTGTGACCTGACTCCTGGAAGCCTTGGACTATGTACTCCAGCTATTCCTACTGAGGAACTCTGAACACTTGTGGACTCTGGAACCCTGCTCTTTGAAAGATCCACGTTTGCATGGACTTACGGTAACAGAGAAGAAGATCCTGAACCTGTTGTGGAGAGTGATTGCTGAGCTTAAGTTACTCTGGCCTGCTGTGTCTCCTGCTTCTGTATCTGCAAACTGTGTGACTATTTTTGCCACTTGTATGAAGTAATACAAGACCTTCTATATCAAACCTGTGTCTCATATATTTTCATCGCACCCAAGCACAAGACGCTATATGAACTGTACTACATACATTACAAGATTCTGAAGCCAAAACGTTAGTGTCTGCTGGGTCTGGGAAGGCTGTGTCTGCTGTAACTGTGGATATCAGACGTCCAGTTGTACTTTCTGTGATGACAGTGGTTGTGACTTCTCACAACCATTCCAGGTGAGCAATTCCCTTAAGTTTTTTTTTCTCTGCAGTGTTACCACAGGTAAACACTATTGTTTTTTTTTTTTTCTCTTCCCTCTTTTGTGTCTGCTTTAACTGTGGATATCAGATGTCCGGTTGAACTTTCTGTGATGATAGTGGTTGTGACTTCTCACAACCATTCCAGGTGAGCAGTTCCCTTAATTTTTTTTTCTCTCTGCAGTGTTACCACAGGTAAACACTATTGTTTTTTTTTTCTTTTCTCCTCTCCTTCCAGTACTCCTGTCTTAAAAGATCTGGAAAATGGAGGCCCGCATAAAGGAACTTTGCGGAGTGACTGATAATATCCTTGCAGATTTACAGACTATAAAAACCCGTTTTACAAACCTACAGGACCTCACTAATCACAATTTGCAAGTGTTTGGACAGACTGCCCAGGATTTGCGAGCCAGGATTGAGGTTCTAGAGGAGCGAGTCCAGGCTCCTGCCGTAGCCCCAAGTTCTGGGATTCCCAAGTTGCCCCCTTTTCGTTTTGGCGGTGAACGTGAAAAATTCAGGGGATTTATTAACCAATGCAATCTGTTTTTTTCTGCACATGCTTCACAATTTCCCACTGAACGATCTAAAGTGCTTACTATAATTATGTTATTTACCAACAAGGCTTTGATGTGGGCAAACCCTCTGATTGAGACTGAGGATGAATGTTTGGATCATCTTGATGCTTTCATTTCAGCCATGGGGCAGGTGTTTGATGACCCCAATCGAGGTGCAACAGCTGAAGCAGCCATGTTAACTTTGCGCCAAGGTAAGCACTCGGTAGCCGAATATGCCTTGGATTTCAGGAGATGGGCCCTTGATACCACCTGGGACAGTTCCGCCAAAAAATCTATTTTTCGAAAGGGGTTGTCTCCACTAATTAAGGATGAACTTGCTCGTGCCGACCCTCCCACTGCGTTAGGTGACTTTATTAATTACTGCATCCGTATTGATGCTCGCCTGACTGAACGCAGGCAAGAGAGATGGTTCGAAAACAATCGCACTAACCTTTTCCTACCTTCCTCCCCAGCTAAGGAACCTTTGAGTAGGATCACACGGGAACCGGAACCTGAACCCATGCAGGTAGACTCTTTACAAAGACGGGTTAGTGATGCACGCAAGGAACATCGTTTTAAGGAAAATCTATGTTTCTATTGTGGTAAGTCAGGGCACTTCATTATAAACTGCCCCAGCCGTTCTCGTAAGACTACTGCAGCACTCATTCACTGTGAGTGTTGCGAGAGGAGATCTGTCAGGTCCGAGCCTCAGGCTCCAGAGAGATCTGCAGCAACAGATCTTGATTTCTCGGACTTAAACTCCGTTACTTCTGAGGACGATGACTGTGTAAACGCTGCAATTTTTCAAGTTTCCTCAGCGGTGTCCCAGCTGAGTTGTAGGAAAAACAATTCTCATTGCTTCCTTTCCATCAAACTCTGGGTTAACTCAGTCTGGGTGTCTAGCTCTGCTATGATCGACTCAGGGGCAAGTGGGAATTTTATGGATGTCTCCTTTGCTCTGAAACAGGGGATACGTTCAGTGAAGAAGGCTACTCCAGTACAGATGGAAACTGTGGATGGCTCCCTGCTGACCTCTGGACCAGTGGATCAGGAAACGAAGCCTTTGAGGGTCCTTATGGGTAAAGATCATCAAGAGAAACTGTCCTTTATGCTTATCTCTTCTCCCCACTTTCCCATTATTCTAGGGCTACCATGGCTGCAGGCTCAGAACCCTACCATTAACTGGGAGACCAAGGAATTACACTTTCCAGAGAAACAGATGAGTCCAGAAGTTTCAGCTTGCTCTGTTCCTAAAGGAACCATGTCAGTCCCTGAACTACCAGCTGTATACCAGGACTATGTGGATTTATGTGACAAGAAGAACGCTGACCAGCTTCCCCTCACCGTCCATATGATTGTCCAATTGAATTATTGCCTGGAGCAGAGATACCTTTTGGTAAGATCTACCCCCTGGCGGGGCCTGAGCTAAAGGCTTTAAAGGATTACATAGACGAAAATCTAGTCAAAGGGCTTCATACGCCCCTCTTCATCTCCTGCAGGTGCACCCATCTTCTTTGTGAAGAAGAAAGATGGATCTCTGAGACCCTGCGTAGACTATAGGGAACTCAATAAGGTTACTATTAGAAACCGTTATCCATTGCCTTTAATCCCTGAGTTATTGGAGAGAGTGCGGCATGCCAAAATTTTCTCTAAATTGGATCTCCGTGGGGCCTATAACTTGGTCCGTATTAGACCTGGGATGAATGGAAGACTGCATTCAGGTCACGCTATGGACACTTTGAATATCTAGTTATGCCTTTTGGTCTGAGTACCGCCCCAGCCACTTTCCAACACTTGGTGAATGACATCTTCAGGGATCTCCTAGATACATTCGTGGTGATTTATTTGGATGATATTCTAATTTTTTCTAACTCCACAGAGGAACATCATGGACATGTGAGAATGGTCTTGGAACGTCTAAGACAAAACCATCTTTACATCAAACTTGAAAAGTGTGAATTCCATAGGACCGAAATTCAATTTCTGGGGTATGTACTGTCTACACAAGGAATTAGTATGGATGGAAGTAAGACCCAAGCCATCAAGGATTGGCCAAGTCCTAGAAATGTGAAGGAGGTGCAGCGCTTCATCGGGTTTGCCAATTTCTATAGACGTTTCATCAGGAATTTCTCTGAGGTAGTGTCACCTATCACCCAACTTACCCGGAAAGAGTCTAGGTTCTCCTGGACTCCCCAAGCCCAGGAAGCATTTTCTCGTCTAAAAGATAAATTTACCACCGCACCTATCTTGGTACATCCCAACCCCGAACTTGCCTTCATAATAGAGGTGGATGCTTCAGATTGTGCCGTTGGAGCTATACTCTCTCAGAGAACAGGTGAGAAGAATGTCTTGCATCCCTGTGCCTTCTTTTCCCAGCAGTTGTCTTCGGCTGAGAGGAACTACGATGTGGGCAATAGAGAGTTGTTGGCCATTATTGCCGCCTTCAAAGAATGGAGACACCTTCTTCAGGGAGCTGCACAGCAAATAGTCGTCCTGACAGACCATGTAACCTTGAATTTATCAGGTCGGCTAAGTGCCTGACTCCTCGCCAGGCTCGCTGGAATCTTTTCTTAAACCAATTTAATTTTGTCATTTCTTATAGACCAGGATCGCGCAATGGAAAGGCTGATGCACTCTCTAGGATTCATTCAGCAGAGACCCGTCCACTTGCTCCTCCTAAGACTATTCTTCCTGACTCTAGATTCCTGGGAGTGATTCATAATCAAGACCTACTTAAGGACATCAAGGAAGCATACCATGCGGATTCCTTGTTGGCACAACCCCCAAGGGACGTAAGTCTTGTCTTTAAGAATGGTGTGTGGATTCTGGGACAACGTCTGTATATTCCTGAAACAGTCAGATTGAGAGTATTGCAACTCATTCACGATTCCAAGATAGCTGGGCATAGAGGAATTCTAAAGACACAGGAATTTCTTTCTCATTTCTTTTGGTGGCCCACTTGCAGGAAGGATGTTTTAAACTATGTCACTTCATGTGAAGTCTGTGCAAGATGCAAAACACCTCGCTCCTCACCAACTGGTCTGTTACAACCTCTTCCCACCCCATCCCGCCTGTGGGGATCCATTTCTATGGACTTCATTGTGGAGTTACCAACCTCTCAAGGGAAAAACACCATTCTAGTGGTGGTTGATCGTTTAACAAAGGCAGCTCATTTTATTCCTTGTGTCGGCTTACCCACTGCAAAACAGACATCAGATTTGATGATTAAAGATGTGTTTCGCTTACATGGAGTACCGGATGAGGTTATTTCGGATCGAGGGGTTGCAATTCACTTCAAGGTTTTGGCAAAATTTCTGTGCAGCATTGGACATTAAAGTAAACCTTTCTTCTGCTTTTCATCCCCAGACTAATGGACAGACCGAACGAACCAATCAAACTCTGGAGCAGTATCTCCGCTGCTTTATCTGCCACCTACAGGATGATTGGGTGGATCTACTTCCATTGGCTGAGTTCTCTTATAACAACTCTCAGAGCGCCTCCACTAAGCAGTCTCCTTTTTACTCCAATCTAGGTTATCATCCTAACATTCTTCCACGATTTCCCATAGAAACGCCTTTACCAGCAGTGGCCGAAAGAATCACGTCTTTACAGAAGAATATGGATCTTCTAAAGGAGAATCTGGAATTGGCTCAGGAAAGGTACAAGAAAGCAGCAGATAAATTTCGTAAACCTGCACCAGTTTTCAAGGTAGGAGACCTGGTCTGGCTGTCAACCAGAAATCTTAAGTTAAGGATTCCATCGTCTAAGTTGGGACATAAGTACATTGGACCCTATAAAATCAGTAAAATTATAAGTGCCGTTGCTTGTCGTCTTCAACTGCCTAGAACTATGAGAATCCACCCTGTCTTTCATGTATCCCTACTAAAGGCTGCAACACCCAATACGTTTCCTGGACGTTCTTCTCCTTGCCCTGACCCAGTGCTAGTCGATGGTCAGGAAGAATTTGTGGTGGAAAGAATTCTAGATTCCAGGTTATACAGGAATCAGTTACAATATTTGATTAAATGGCAGGGCTACCCAGTGGAGGACAACTCATGGGAACCAGTCAATAACATTAATGCTCCTCGTTTGCTCCGCCAGTTTCATCAGAGGTACCAAGACAAGCCTGGTCTGAGGCCATCCGGAGGTTGTCCCTAAGGGGGGAGTAATGTAAGGTTCTTTGTACATGTTCTTGAAACTCAGTTTTCCGTCAGCCATTTTGCTTTCTGTCTTGCTGCAGCTATCTTGCCCTCAGTCAATATGGAGTTTTCAGCTTTCATGTTCCCGCCCTGATTCTCTCCCTCTTGCTTCTTAAGCAGCCACAGCTGAGCAATCAGTGCTTCAGAATCTAGCCTGCAGTGAACCTGTAACCTGACTCCTGGAAGCCTTGGACTATGTACTCCAGCTATTCCTACTGAGGAACTCTGAACACTTGTGGACTCTGGAACCCTGCTCTTTGAAAGATCCACGTTTGCATGGACTTACGGTAACAGAGAAGAAGATCCTGAACCTGTTGTGGAGAGTGATTGCTGAGCTTAAGTTACTCTGGCTGCTGTGTCTCCTGCTTCTGTATCTGCAAACTGTGTGACTATTTTTGCCACTTGTATGAAGTAATACAAGACCTTCTATATCAAACCTGTGTCTCATGTATTTTCATCGCACCCAAGCACAAGACGCTATATGAACTGTACTACATACATTACAGATTTATAGAGTGTCTCTGGAAAAGGAAAATAACTGTTTTACTGAGTGCCTCTGATGGCCCAGTTACTGACCACTGCTGTACAAGGAATGATAATTGTTTAGGTGACATAGCTGTAAGACATTATGAGAAAACTCATGTAACTTGTCAATGTGTTCAAATTTGCATAAAACAATGATATCCAGGAAATTCAACTTGAACTCCATCTTACACTGAACAATCCGCTTTTCTCTAATATAATGATTTGTTGCAGAGTTAAGATTTCTCAAGGACTACACTGTTTAAATTACCTGAGAGTGCAGGTTCCAAAACCTACTACAATTGTTTAATTATTAACCTGCTTAAACTGTCAGGGAGAAATTTATCACAAGCAGGAGGCATGGTAAGAGATCAGTTCTGTGTCACTGAGGGAAAATGCTCCCTTACCTGGCCCACTGCAAAAAAAAATGGCCTCTTAAATAATAACTCAACTAATTGACCATATTTGGTATACACAATGATTCAATTTTACTAGCCACAGCCAGCAAGTATTACTACTTAATTCAATGTTCAATTACCTTTCAACCATGTAATCATTTAAATAGAACTTGCCTGGTAATGTAAGCAATAGAGATCAGTGAATATATTTGAGTGATACTGAATTTTTCTCAAACATTACAAAAATCTTGTAAAGACTTTCTTGACTGAAAAAAACATAACTGTGGACATTTTTGCAAATTTATTAAAAAAGAAAAACTGAAATATCACATGGTCATAAGTATTCAGACCCTTTGCTCAGTGTTGAGTAGAAGCACCCTTTTGAGCTAGTACAGCCATGAGTCTTCTTGGGAATGATGCAACAAGTTTTTCACACCTGGATTTGGGGATCCTCCGCCATTCTTCCTTGCAGATTCTCTTCGGTTCCGTCAGGTTGGATGGTGACCATTGGTGGACAGCCATTTTCAAGTCTCTCCAGAGATGCTCAATTGGGTTTAGGTCAGTGTTCTGGCTGGGCCAGTAAAGAACTGGTCAAAGAGTTGCTCTGAAGCCACTCCTTTGTTATTTTAGCTGTGTGCTTAGGGTCATTGTCTTGCTGGAAGGTGAACCTTTGGCCAAGTTTGAGGTTCAGAGCACTCTGGAATAGGTTTTCAGGATATCTCTATACTTGGCAGCATTCATGTTTTCTTCAATTGCAATCAGTCTTCCTGTCCCTGCAGCTGAAAAACACCCCCATAACATGATGCTGCCACCACCATGTTTCACTATTGGGATTTAATTGTGCAGGTGATGAGCAGTGCCTGGTTTTCTCCACACATTCTGCTTAGAATTATCACCAAAAAGTTCTATATTCATCTAATCAGACCAGAGAATCTTATTTCTCATAGACTGGGAGTTCTTCATGTGTTTTTTAGCAAACTCTATGTGGGCTTTTATATGTCTGGCACTGAGGAGAGGCGTTCGTCGGTCCACTCTGCCATAAAAGCCCGACAGATGGACGGTTGCACTGATAGTTGACTTGTGGAATTTTCTCCCATCTCCCTACTGCATCTGTGAAGCTCAGCCACATTGATCTTGGGGTTCTATTTTACCTCTCTCACCAAGGCTCTTCTCCCATGATTGCTCAGTTTGGCTGGATGGCCAGGTCCAGGAAGATTTCTGGTGTTTCCAAACTAATTCCATTTAAGGAATATGGAGGCTACTGTGGTCTTCGGAACCTTGAGTACTGCAGAAATTCTTTTGTAACCTTGGCCAGATCTGTGCCTTGCCAAAATTCTGTCTCTGAGCTCCTTAGCCAGTTCCTTTGACCTCATGATTCTCATTTGGTCTGACATGCTCTGTGAGCTGTGTGGTCTTATATAGACAGGTTTGTGCCTTTACAAATCAAGTCCTATCAGCTTAATTAAACACAGCTGAGAACTATCTCAAGGAGGATCACAAGGAAATGGAAAGCATGTGACTTAAATATGAGTGTCTGAGCAAAGGGTCTGAATACTTATGACCATGTGATATTTCAGTTTTTTTTAAATAAATTTGCAAAAATTTCTACAGTTCTGTTTTTTTTCAGTCAAGATGGGGTGCAGAGTGAATTTACCAAATGGATGTAATGAAACAAAGAGTGAAAAATTTAAAGGGGTCTGAATACTTTCTGTACCCACTGTAGCTGACAACTTGTTGCATCAGCCATGATCAGTGTTGGTACGGACTAGGGCCATTTATCCCCTTAAATACTGATGTAAATAGTTACTACAGCATTTGGATGGTTAACAGAGTGTTGGGGCTCCCTCTTTAACCCCATTGGCACCCTGAGATCTTGATTGTGTGGTCCTGATGGTTGCAATGGCAATTCATGGCCAAATAATGGTCTTAAGGTCTTCCAGCTATAGCGGCCTGTTTAGAAGTTAGAAACATTTAGATGATACAAATACATTTTTTCATTCCTGTCATGTCACTTTGCATTAATTCCTGAAACGCACCTGAATAGTTAATAAATTACCTGAAAGCAATATTGAATATTTTGAGGGGCACTGTTTTTAAAATGGTATCACTTTTGAGAGTTTCCAATATATAAACCCACAAAGTCATTTGAAAATAAGTTTTGTAAATTTCTTTGAAAAAAAAGTCAAATTACTGTAAAATTTTTAAACCTTTTAGAATGTTAACAAAATAAAACAGTTTACAAATGGTTCTAATGTAAAGCAGACATGAGGTAAATGTGATTTATTAATGTTTTAGTGTGGTATGATTATCTGGATTAAAGGGATAATCATGCAAAATTTGAAAATTGCTAATTTTTTTACATTTTTGTCACATTTCTGATATTTTTTATAAATAAACACAAAACATATCAACCTAAGTTTACCATTATCATAAAGGATAATGCTTCTCAAAAAAAACATTCTCAAAATCAATGGGGTATGTTAAATTATTCCAGAGTTATTGCTACATAAATTGACAATAGTCAGCTTTAAAAAAATTGGCCTGGTCATTAAGGGGTTAATTACATCGCTGCTCATCACTGCAGCAGGAAATTTCTCATGGTGCTCTCATTGTGTTCCAGGTGGTTTGGTGAGCTGTCACGTTACTGATGTCATCGCTCACCACACGATCCGGATGTAGCAGAGATGGGGATCGTTGTTTGACCTCATATAAATGGATTAACGGCGGACAGGTTAGGATTACTTTTATTTTTTATTTTTATTTTTAGGTTATGGGTAATAGAGAGGGTAATTGTCGGGGAGTGATTTGTACATTTAACCCCTTAATGTCCAATGACGTGCACAGTCCGTCATGGCAAGGTGTCAGTTTTGGCACCTTGACGAACTGTGCACGACATGCCTTTGAACTACCACTGCGTGTAAACACGCAGTGGTAGTTCAGTGCCGACAGCTGTCACAGACAGCTGACAGGCACAGCAAGCGGTGAGGGGACCTTTGCAGTCGGTCCCCGCACCTACAGAGCTGTGATTGGTCAGTCAATGTGACTGACCAAACACAGCAGCGATCAGGCAGAAGAGGCTGAAATTTCAGCCTCTTCTGCCCGATCAGTGCAGGAGCTCAGCGCTGCAGTGGCCGAGCTTCCTGCACTAACAGCCAGGAGCGGCGCCCCCACCGCCCCTGGCTGTTAACCCCCTGACTGCTGCGATCGAGTGCGATCGCAGCGCTCGGGGGGGAGGCAGAGGGTCGGGAGCTCTCTCTGCCTCAGATCGGCGCTCTGCAATGTAATTGCAGGACCCGATCTCTGCCTTGATGACCCGGGGGTTGTCATGACAACCCCGGGTCATCTAGCTACGGAAAGCCGCTGTGACCATGCTCACAGCAGCTTTCACTATAGGTAAAATGCATTGCAATGCTGGAGCATTGCAATGCATTGTACCTGCAATCAAAAGTAAAAAAGTGAAAGTCCCATAAAGGGACAAGGTAAAAATAGCATTTTTTTAAAAAAATTGTAAAAAAAATTAAAAAATAATTTAAAAAAATTCCCCTAAAAAATACATGTTTTTATGTAATAAAAAAAACAAAAAACAAAAAAAATACACATGTTTGGTATCGCCGCGTCTAAAAATCCCATCTATAAAAGCGTAACCCTAGTTAACCCCTTCAGTGAAAGCCGTAAAAAAAAACACAAAAAAGTAGTAAATTATACTTTTTCCAAGTGGTATCATCATACCGCTTGGAAAAAGTGCATTAACACGCGATCAAAAAGTCAGATATAAATAATCATGGTACCGCTGAAAACGTCATCTTGTCCCACAAAAAACAAGCCCTATACAGCATCATCAGCGAAAAAAATAAAAAAGTTATAGCTCGCGGAATAAACTGATGCAAAATAATTATTTTTTCTATAAAATTTTTTATTGTGTAAAAAACGCCAAAACATAAAAAAATATATAAATGAGGTATCGTGTAATCGTAGTGACCCGAGGAATAAAGCTGCTTTATCAATTTTACCACACAGCGGAACGGAGGAAAAAAAAAAAAAACAATTCCTGAATTGCTGGTTTTTGTTCATTCTGCTTCCACAAAAATTGGAATAGGAAGCGATCAAAAAACGTTATGTGCCCGAATATGCTACCAATAAAAACGTCAGCTCGTCCCGCAAAAAATAAGCCCACAGATAACTCTGTCGGGCGAAATATGGAAAAATTATAGCTCTCAAAATACGGCAATGCAAAAATTTCTTACAAAAAATTCTTCCAAAAAAAACAGTCTTTTAGAGTGAGACAGAAGCTAAACATGAAAAAAGGGTATAAATCTGGTATCGCTTTAATCGCACCGATCCAAGGAATAAAGTCGCCTAATCACTAATACCGCACGAGGAACAGCGTAAAAAAGAAAACCAATTCTTCACCTTTTGTGGATTTGTTCATTCTGCCTCCCAAAGATCGCAGTAAGGCGATCACAGTGGTTCCCCCCTACATATGGGATATCAGCGTACTCAGGACAAAATGCACATCAACTTTTGGGGTCCTATTTCTCCTGTTACCCTTATAAAAATAAAAAATTGGGGGCAAAAAGTTCATTTTTGTGGAAAAAAATATGATTTTTTTATTTTCACGGCTCTACGTTATAAACTTCTGTGAAGCCCTTGGGGTTTCAAAGTGCTGACCACACATCTAGATAAGTTACTTGTGGGGTCTAGTTTGCAAAATGGGGTCACTTGTGGGGGTTTCTACTGTTTAGGCACATCAGGGGCTCTCCAAGCGTGACATGACACCCGCAGACCATTCCATCAAAGTCTGCATTTAAAAACGGTGCTCCTTCCCTTCCGAGCTCTGCCATGCGTCAAAATACTGGTTCCCCGCCACATATGGGTTATCAGCGTAGTCAGGACAAATTGCACAATAGCTTTTGGGGTCCTATTTCTCCTGTTACCCTTATAAAAATAAAAATTTGGGGTCAAAAAGATTATTTTTGTTGAAAAAAATATGATTTTTTTATTTTCACGGCTCTACGTTATAAACTTCTGTGAAGCACTTGGGGTTCAAAGTGCTCACCACACATCTAGGTAAGTTCCTTGGGGGGACTAGATTCCAAAATGGAGTCACTTGTGTGGGGTTTCTACTGTTTAGGCACATCAGGGCTCTCCAAATGAGACATGACACCCGCAGACCATTCCATCAAAGTCTGCATTTGAAAATGGCGCTCCTTCCTTTCCGAGCTCTGCCATGAGTCAAAATAGTGGTTTACCCCCACATATGGGGTATCAGCGTACTCATGACAAATTGCACAATAACTTTTGGGGTACTCTTACCCTTTGGAAAATAAAATTTGGGGGTGGAAAGATAATTTTTGTGGAAAAGATATGATTTTTTAATTTTACAGCTCTATGTTATAACCTTCTGTGAAGCCCTTGGGGGTTCAAACCTCTCACCACACATCTAGATAAGTTCCTTGGGGGGTCTAGTTTCCAAAATGGGGTCAATTGTGGGGGGTTTCCACTGTTTAGGCACACAGGGACTCTCCAAATGCAACATGGCGTCCAATCTCAATTCCAGCCAAAAAAGTCAAATGGTGCTGCTTCCCTTCCGAGCTCTGCCATGCGGCCAAATAGTGGTTTACCCCCACATATGGGGTATCAGCGTACTCAGGACAAATTGCACAATAACTTTTGGGGTCCTTTTATCCTTTGGAAAATAAAAATTGGGATGAAAAGATCATTTTTGTGGAAAAAATATGATTTTTAAATTTTACGGCTCTACGTTATAACCTTCTGTAAAGCCCTTGGGGATTCAAAGCTCTCACAACACATCTAGATAAGTTCCTTGGGGGGTCTAGTTTCCAAAATGGGGTCACTTGTGGGGATTTCCACTGTTTAGGCACATCAGTGACTCTCCAAATGCGATATGGCGTCCAATCTCAATTCCAGCCAAAAAAGTCAAATGGCGCTGCTTCCCTTCCGAGCTCTGCCATGCGCCCAAATAGTGGTTTACCCCCACATATGGGGTATCAGCGTGCTCAGGACAAATTGCACAATAACTTTTGGGATCCTTTTATCCTTTGAAAAATAAAAATTGGGGTGAAAAGATTATTTTTGTGGAAAAAATATGATTTTTAAATTTTACGGCTCTACGTTATAACCTTCTGTGAAGCCCTTGGGGGTTCAAAGTGCTCACCACAGATCTAGATAAGTTCCTTGGGGGGTCTAGTTTCCAAAATGGGGTCACTTATGGGGGGTTTCCACTGTGTAGGTACATCAAAGACTCTCCAAACGCGACATGGTGTCCGCTCTCGATTCCAGCCACTTTGACATTCAAAATCTCAAATGATGCTCCTTCCCTTCTGAGCACTACCGTGCGCCTAAAGATTGTTTTTTCCCCACACATGGGGTATCGGTGTACTCAGGAAAAATTGTACAACAAATATTGTGGTTCATTTTCTCTTGATACCCTTGACAAAATTTAAAAAATTGTGTCGAAAGAAAAATTTTGGGAAAAACAGTTAAATGTTTATTTTTTCTTTCCACATTGCTTCAATTCTTGTGAAGTACCTAAAGGGTTAATAAACTTCTTGAATGTGGCTTTGAACACCTTGAGGGGTGCAGTTTTTAGAATGGTGTCACTTTTGGGTATTTTCTGTCATATTGACCCCTCAAATTCACTTTAAATGTGAGGTGGTCCCTAAACAAAATGGTTTTGTAAATTTTGTTGGAAAAATGAGAAATTGCTGGTCAACTTTTAACACTTATAACTTCCTAACAAAAAAAAATTTTGGTTACAAAATTGTGCTGATGTAAAGTAGACATATAGGAAAGGTTATTTATTAACTATTTTTTGTGACATATCTCTCTGATTTAATAGCATAAAAATTGAAGTTTGAGAATTGCAAAATTTTCAAAATGTTTGCCATATTTCCGTTTTTTTCATAAATAAACGCAAGTTATATCGAAGAACTTTTACCACTATCATGAAGTACAATATGTCACGAGAAAACAGTCTCAGAATCGCCAAGATCCGTTGAAGCGTTCCAGAGTTATAAGCACATAAAGAGACATTGGTCAGAAATGTAAAAATTGGCCTGGTCATTAACCTACAAAATGGCTTGGTCGTTAAGGGGTTAAAGGACCCTTTTCTGCGTGTGTTTTTATTACTTTTAACTACGGGGTTAGTAAGGGGGAGTCTGAGAGACACTTCTCCATTACTAACCCCTGGGCTTGTTGTCAGCGGACATAAAACAGCTGACATCAACCCCACAACTATTACCCTACTAGCAAACTCACCATGGCAAGTGGGAAGAGCCATGACTAAGCACTCTAATGGATGCACCATTTTTGAGGCATCTGAGGGCTGGTGTTATTAATCTGGGCGGGTGCGCTACCCAACCTATTACTATCAGCCTGCAGCTGTCTGTTTAGCCTTTGCTAGATACAAAAAATAGGGGGGACTCCATGTCACTTTTTGGGGGTTCTCCCATTTTTAAAAACCAGTAAAGTCTAAGCAAACAGCTGTGAGCTGTTATTAACAGTCTTGGAACCTTTTTGGCTATTGGCACCTTCTCAGAATATTAACACCTGCTCCCAGCTTTTCCTCAACTAGTTAGGAAAGATAAAGGGGACCCCACACCATGTTTTTTTATTTATTTATTTAATTCATGCTATGCACAGATGGCGGATGCTGACTCCAACTCTGATCAGAGTCACCTGGTCACAATTATTGCAAGGAGACCAGGCAATGATGATGAGAGTCGGATTCAGCACCCGGCACATGGCAACAGCGATAACAGTACTGCTTTTCAAAGATGCCAGTACGTATCACACTGATGACACACAGATGTCATCCGTGATTCATCAGTGTGCATGTGTGCAGGATGTATTGCGGACTGTGCTGCTGGCAAAAATGAGCATGCCTACATATTTTGCACACAGACACATGATCTGTGTGAACACACTGGCATGTGCGCAGACCCATACATTTGAAATGGTCTACATGTATAGGTGTCTCCAGTATGTGTGAAAACTGTCACTACATGTATTGGAGACACTGGCGTATGAAACGGGCCTAAGGTGTGGGAACATGTGCAAGCTTGAGAGAAATTAAAGAACAACAATTTACCAAAGTGTGTGACCAGAATTAAGGCTCATTCAGATGTCCATGTAATACCGTCCACGTACAGACCATGATGCACAAACTGACTGCAAGACTCCTGACTTGAACTTGATAGCGTCAAAGGTCTAGAGACCTGTGGCTAGTCAGTGCACCATGGGTCGTACATGGTCTTCTGAATGAGGCTTTATTGTGTAAAGCTATATATGTTGGAGAAAGGCTAGTGTAGGTACAGGTCCTTCTCAAAAAATTAGCATATAGTGCTAAATTTCATTATTTACCATAATGTAATGATTACAATTAAACTTTCATATATTTTAGATTCATTACACACCAACTGAAATTTGTCAGGTCTTTTATTGTTTTAATACTGATGATTTTGGCATACAACTCCTGATAACCCAAAAAACCTGTCTCAAAAAATTAGCATATCAAGAAAAGGTTCTCTAAACGACCTATTACCCTAATCTTCTGAATCAACTAATTAACTCTAAACACATGCAAAAGATTCCTGAGGCTTTTAAAAACTCCCTGCCTGCTTCATTACTCAAAACCCCCATCATGGGTAAGACTAGCGACCTGACTGATGTCAAGAAGGCCATCATTGACACCTCAAGCAAGAGGGTAAGACCCAGAAAGAAATTTCTCAACAAATAGGCTGTTCCCAGAGTGCTGTATCAAGGCACCTCAATGGGAAGTCTGTTGGAAGGAAACAATGTGGCAGAAAACGCTGTACAACGAGAAGAGGTGACCGGACCCTGAGGAAGATTGTGGAGAAGGACCGATTCCAGACCTTGGGGGACCTGAGGAAGCAGTGGACTGAGTCTGGTGTAGAAACATCCAGAGCCACCGTACACAGGCGTGTGCAGGAATTGGGCTACAGGTGCCGCATTCCCCAGGTAAAGCCACTTTTGAACCATAAACAGCGGCAGAAGCGCCTGACCTGGGCTACAGAGAAGCAGCACTGGACTGTTGCTAAATGGTCCCAACTACTTTTTTCTGATGAAAGCAAATTTTTCATGTCATTCGGAAATCAAGGTGCCAGAGTCTGGAGGAAGACTGGGGAGAAGGAAATGCCAAAATGCCTGAAGTCCAGTGTCAAGTACCCACAGTAATTGATGGTGTGGGGTGCCATGTCAGCTGCTGGTGTTGGTCCACTGTGTTTCATCAAGGGCAGGGTCAATGCAGCTAGCTATCAGGAGATTTTGGAGCACTTCATGCTTCCATCGGCTGAAATGCTTTATGGAGATGAAGATTTCATTTTTCAGCACGACCTGGCACCTGCTCACAGTGCCAAAACCACTGGTAAATGGTTTACTGACCATGGTATTACTGTGCTCAATTGGCCTGCCAACTCTCCTGACCTGAACCCCATAGAGAATCTGTGGGATATTGTGAAGAGAAAGTTGAGAGATGCAAGACCCAACACTCTGGATGAGCTTAAGGCCGCTATCAAAGCATCCTGGGCCTCCATAACACCTCAGCAGTGTCACAGGCTGATTGCCTCCATGCCACGCCGCATTGAAGCAGTCATTTCTGCCAAAGGATTCCCAACCAAGTATTGAGTGCATAACTGAACATTATTATTTGATGGTTTTTTTGTTTGTTTTGAAAAAACACTTTTATTTTATTGGACGGTTGAAATATGTTAATTTTTTGAGACAGGTTTTTTGGGTTATCAGTAGAGTTGAGCGATACTTTCCGATATCCTAAAGTATCGGAATCGGAATGGTATCGCCGATATCACTAAAATATCGGCGATACCCGATACCGATACCGGAAGTCCCATGTAAGTCTATGGGAACAAAATATCGAAATTAAAAAAAACCCATTCTTGCCTTGTTGGTTAATTGTACATGAAGGAAAACAAGAAAGAGTAATGTAGAATGTATTGGGGAAGGTTGAGGAGACATTAAAGGCATAGATGTTTAACCCAATCAAATGGAATAGCATAAATATTTTTTTTTTTAAAGATGTTCGGATTGACGAAGAAATTGACAATGTTAACGTTTTTTATATTTTGGCAAATATGTATATTACACAACTTCCATGCTCTTCATCTTCACCTTTTTAACTTTTCACACACTTTCTCCTTCATAATCTTCTGCAGCATCATCTTTTTCATCAAATTATTCTTCATCTTCACCTTCTTTATCTTCTTCTTAAACTTCTTGCTATTCATCTTTGTTAACATTACTCATATTCTTCTTATTAAACTATTATTCTTATTCATATTCTGCTTCATCTTCTTCATCATATTCTTATTTGTGACAGAGAATCCTGTACTTGTAATCTGTCAAAGTATGAATTTTTCATCCTTCCGTTCTTGCTGTCACAAAAGATTTAAATTACAACAGTATTTGTCCGTGTTCAGTTTAGCCTGCAGCAGCAGGCATTTTCCAGGGGCACCACGAGGAGGAACGGACTCACCCCCATACACTGCTTAGTCTTCTTCTGCTTAGAATTTAGAGCATATATTTTGCTCTTCATTTTGGTCTTATACTTCATGTTCTTCTGCTTTTAGATCTTCTGCTTATTGTTCTTGTGTCTCTTGTTCCGTATCTTGTATTTGTAGCACAATCTTGTACCAGCTGATGTTACTGGGACACGGTTACTAAGCAGGAGGTACCTGTGCTCCAAAGCACTACCAAGGACCAGCAGACGTTGCTGGAACTCGGATACCGAGATGGAGGCACCTAGGCCAAAGGCACTGCGGAGAACCAGTTGACGGTACTGGAACCCGGACGGGTAGCAGAAGGTACAAGAGCCAATGCAAGTAACGAGGACCAGCTGACTGTGCTGGAACCCGGAGGGGCAGCAGAAGGAAAAGAGCCAATGGCACAACCGAGGACCAGCTGACGTTACTGAACCCCAGTAACACAGGAGCAAGTGTTGACTGTGCTAACAGCACTTCCGAGCAACAACTGGCGGTGTTGGAGCCCAGGGTCAAGGAGGATGTTTAAATACTAGATCAAGTAATTTCCTTGTTACCTGTCAATTTTAAATGTCTATACTTCAAACAAGAGAAAGATAACCTTTACTACCATAAGATGATGATTTCATTTAAACTAATATCTAGATAAATAAAGAATTGACAAACATAAACACATACATTAACATGTTGAACAGCAATGCAAACCACAAAATAAATTAGTTAAGGAATCTGCTATACGGTTGTACATAAAAGCATACAAGTACATATCTGAATCCATTAATGATGGATAAGTAACAGTATGTACACCATTTTTATTGTATAGACAATGAATGTCTGACTTCAAAACATCATCAGCATTACAAGTTATCTGTGATATTACTAAAATGTTCCATTTGCTGAATAATGTCCCTAAATATTTTATACAAAATTATACAATTTCCATCATGTAATACTCATAATATGTGGCAATAATCATTTTTATTAACAAACATAACCTTTAAAAAGTACATAGTGCATAGTGAAAATTGCTATTTATGGCTGACTGTCGACTTGGAATCATGACAACAGATAGATAAGGTATATATAGATGACACTGCATAGCCACAGATGGTGAATGGCGATGTAATACTGTACCTCAATAAAGTGTGCGTCACTACTACATATTTTTTTTTATATAGCTGTATAAACAGGGTACATGGATGTATGCTTGTGCCTTTGTTTTGACGCACAGACTGCCTTCCTGCTGAGACGCATTGGGTAGTGAACAGTTGTGTGCAGTGTTCACTGCAGTCTCTGCGGAATAACCACACTTAGACCTTATAACTTTTCAGACTTTCTTTATCAATCTACCAAGATGAAGAAGGCAGGGAGTAAGGCACGTGGTCGTGGAGTTTCTTCAGGGAGAGGACGTGGGGATTCTGTGGCTGCTGCGGCCCCCAGTGACACAGCATCCACCAGTTTTCCCGGGCCGTGAGTGTTCCTTTATGCGCACTTTTGTAGGAGCTCAGAGTACCCCCCTGCTGCGGGAAGAACAAATTGAAGCCGTTGTTGTTTGGATCTCAGCCAATGCATCGACTTCAATTGCTTCCACCTCCTCTCAGGACCACAGCACTGTTGGGCAACCATCTGTCTCTTCACCGCTGGCAAATTGCCCAGGCAGTCAGAGAGTTCTGTACAGGAGCCAGCTGAGTGTCTGCTTCTGTTCTCAGAATCTATTGGCTTGCAAACAGGGGCCCAGCCAAGCAGCATTCTGTAATGTGAAGAAGAGGGAGTATGCAGTGATGCGCAACAGCTGTGTCTCTCTGAATCTGAAGAGGCGGGTGAGACAGTGCCGATGGTCAGCACACCGCAGAACGCATCTGATGATGATGATGAGACCCAGGTGCCAGTTTCTGTTGAGCATGGTGCTGGCCAGACCACCCAACAGCAGGTGTTGGAAGAGGGTAGTGGAGATGATGAGGTCCAAGACCCAACATGGCATGAAGAACAGGAAGGTGGTGGGAGCAGCTCAGAGGAATAATAATAATATTTATTTATATAGCGCCATCATATTCCGCAGCGCTTTACAGTTTAGCAGTTTCAGAACACAAGTCATAAGTAACAACGTTAACAATACAATAATTTAAGCTAAATAAGTCGCCCCTGCTCGTGACAGCTTACAATGTACAATGAGATGGGGGAGATACAAAGTATAGGTGTTTATATACAATGGTGCATTTACAATGATGTTCCAGCCATCTTAAGGGACTGAGGGATGGAGATAGTGAATGGGCTAGAGACACACACACACTTACACAGAATACATAGAATGACTTTGATTAGTGAATGTGATAGGCCGCTCTGAACAAATGTGTTTTGAGGGAGCGCCTGAAACCATGCAAATTGTGGATAGTCCTAATTTCTTGGGTACAGCATTCCAGAGGATTGGCGTAGAGCAGGAGAAGTCTTGGAGTCGGGAGTGGGAGGTACGTATTAGTGCAGAGGTTAGTCGAAAGTCGTTTGCAGAGCGCAGCAGTCGGTTAGGCCGATAGATAGAAATGAGGGAGGAGATGTAGGAGGGGTGCTGCACTGTGGAGAGCTTTGTGGGTGAGAACCAGTACTTTGGTTGAAAGCTGGGAGAGGCCTAGAGAAATGGTTAGTGATAGAAGGAAGATAGAGGAAGACATTGCCCCAACGGTACAAACAGGAGGGAGAGTTAGGCTGCAGACTCGGTTGCCTGTAGCCTCCAGTTTGGCACCTGTTCGGAGCAGTTGTCTTCCAAAAGTCAAAACGTGCGCTCCCAGGACTTGCACTGCGTGGTCCTTTTTTCACACACTTGCACATGATATTTGCTATGTGAAATGCAAGCTGTGTAATTAAAAATTAAAAATAGCTAAAAGTGTCAGTCACCTCAATACCACAAATATGTGGAAACATGTGCGGACAAAGTACATAGTTGAGTTACAAAGACACACTAGAGATGTAGGCCAACCTACAGCAGCACCTACATCTTCAGGTTGTGTTGAAGCCTCTTCATCGAGCTCACACACAGCTGGTTATGCTTCCTCACAGGATCGCCATGGAAGAACCTCGGCCACTGTTGTCCAGAGACAAACTGTTATTCCACACACAGCAGCAAGTTCCCTGTCATCCTCACACTCCCAGGCCACAAAACAGCCATCGGTAGCACAGGCATGGGATAAAAGACGGCCATACTCCGCAAACCATGCACGAGCACAGGCTCTGAATGCTGGCATTGCAAAACTCCTGTCCCTTGAAATGCTGTGATTCAGGCTGGTGGAGACAGACAGTTTCCGTAACTGAATATCATTGTCAATCCCACAATACAATGTGCCAAGCCGATTTCATTTCAGCAGGCAAGCCGTCCCTGGTCTGCAAAAGCATGTTGAGGGAAAAATTAAACATGCGCTACTAAAAGCCCTCAGTAGCAAGGTCCACCTGACCACCGATGCGTGGACCAGTACCCATTGTTATGATCTGCTACAACCAGTAAGGAAAGAAGGGAATTCTGTCCCTACAATACAACTAAGCTGAATCCCTACGATGTAACGGGGAACCTGATCCTGCGACCAGACCCGCTAAAGTCCTCATCTAGTGTGAACGAAGACCTATAGTTGCGAGGGAGTAATCCCTACAAGATCTAGGGACTGTGAGAAAAGGTGGACACCTCCTAACATAAATTGTAGCATGGATAATTAAACAGAAAAATAAATACTTTGTGATCCTAACATCAAGCAAAACTGACAGATTAAGGCACCTAAGCACCCGGCTAGCTTAACAGTAGATAATACAATGAAGTCAAGCAAAGCCAGAAGGGCGGAGCCAGACTAAATAGGGAAAAAAAGGTCATGTGACCAGCAAACTGAAACAAAACCTAACAAGAGGGTTCTAACACCCATGGCCAGGGACAATACCTTTCCCTCACTGCCCATTGGGTCAATGTTGTGCAGCTGGGTACTGATCTTGCGAGTGGCGCTGTACGTGTTCTGCCAACTCCAAGGATTGCAGGAATCAAGTCTGTACACATTGATTCCTCCTCCTATTCCAGTTCCTCAGAATCATCGCTGCAGGAGCCGTCACGGTCTACCTCCACATGGACCCGTGAACGTTTACCTGTTGCGACCGATATGAGCACAGCCGTGTCCAAATGTCAACAGGCCATCCTGAAATTAATTTCCATGGGGAATCTTAGCCACACAGCGCAGGAGCTCTGTAATGCCATAAAGCAGGAGAGCGACGTGTGGTTTTTGGAAGAGAATCTACAGGCAGGCTTGGTAGTGTGTGACAATGGCCGAAATCTGGTGTCAGCTCTGGGCCTTGGCAACCTCACTCACATACCATGTCTGTCATATGTGCTCAACTTGGTCGTGCAGAGTTTTTTGAGGGACTATCCGGATCTTGATGCACTGCTGCACAAGGTCCGCCTAGAGTGCGCTCACTTGCGACGTTCCAGCATGGCCAGATCGCTGATTGCAGCTCTGCAACGCAGATTTCACCTTCATGAACATCGCATCATATGTGACGTACCCACCAGGTGGAATTCCTCGTTACATATGTTGGAGCGGTTGTGTGAGCAGCAGCCAACAGTAATGGAGTATCAGCTGCATCAGGCGCAGTCAACTCGCAATTTGCGGCGTTCACACTTCACCACTACTGAGTGGGCCTCTATAATAAGAATAATAATATTATTTATTTATATAGCGCCATAATATTCCGCAGTGCTTTACAGTTTAACAGTTTCAAAACACGAGTCATAAGTAACAACGTTAACAATACAATAATTAAAGCAAAATCAGCCGCCCCTGCTGGTGAAAGCTTACAATCTACAATGAGGTGTGGGAGATACAAAGTACAGGTGTTTATATACAATGGTGTTTTTACAATGATGGTCCAGCCATTTTAAGGAAGTGAGGGATGCATGGAGATAGTGAATGGGCTACACACACAGAATTACACATAGAATGACTTTGATTAGTGAATGTGATAGGCCACTGTGAACAAATGTGTTTTGAGGGAGCGCCTGAAACCATCCAAATTGCGGATAGTCCTAATTTCTTGGGGTAGAGCATTCCAGAGGATTGGCGCAGCGCGGGTGAAGTCTTGGAGTTGGGAGTGGGAGGTACGGATTAGTGCAGAGGTTAGTCGAAGGTCGTTTGCAGAGTGCAGCAGTCGGTTAGGCCGATAAATATAAATAAGGGAGGAGATGTAGGGGGGTGCTGCGCTGTGGAGAGCTTTGTTGGTGAGAACCAGTAATTAGAATTGGATCCTATAATGAATGGGCAGCCACTGCCAGTGTAATGAGTGGCGAATAACTCTATGAAGGATATCTGCCACGTTTTGCGTGCGTTTGATGAGTCAACGCGGATGGCGAGTGCAGATGATGCACTAGTCAGCCTGACTGTCCCCCTTATCTGCCTGCTTCAAAAAACACTGCAAGCACTAAGGCATAAGGTTTTGGAAGAGGTGGAGGATGAGGAGTCACAAATTCCATCACCTTCTGGACAGTCAGCGCAACGTGGTTCCTCACAAAGGGCTGGAGGACTTTCAAAGTACCATGCTGTATCAACAATTGAACCTCCAGAGTCGCTGTCTATATTTTCATAACCATTACAAACTTTTAATGTATTTACAAAGCACATAATGTACAGTTTTTGTCTATCCTTTTGTAATGCTATTGTGTTTCCATAAACTGATGTTACAGAATTATGATACAAAGTTTTTAAATTTTGAGTTTTAAATTTTGTAAATTTATATGTATTTGAAGGACTTTGTGAGGAGGATGAGGAGGAGTCAATGGAGGAGGAAGACATCGCTCCAGAGGGAGGTAGACAATGCTCTAGTCAGTATGTAGACCAAGGGTGGGGTGATGCACAGCAGGCGGAGATGACGCCTCTTGCAGGGGACAACGTTTCTTGGCCAGTTGGGAGTCTGCAGCACATGGTTGATTTCATGCTGCAGTGGCTGAGAAACGACCGCCGCATCGAACACATTCACACCACGTCTGATTATTGGGTGTACACCCTCCTAGACCCTCGCTACCGGGACAACTTACAAAGCCTCATCACACCGTTGAACCGGGAGCGTAAAATGCGGAAGTACCAAGACACACTGGTGCAATCCATAATGTTCTCCATTCCAGCCGAGAGCACTGCTGCTGCTACTGATTTACAAAGCAGCTCTGTGCGTCGAGGCAGTGGAGACAGCTCTGCAACAAGAGGGAGCACAAGCAGCGCCTCTGCACAGGGCAAGAACAGTATGTTCCAAATGTGTCGAAGTTTTGTGGCAGCGCCACCAATGTCTACACCATCCGAGACGGCTCCAGTCAGCAGGAGGCAACATTTCCGTAAGATGGTGACAGACTACATGTCTTGCCCTCTCAGTGTACTCCCAGATGGCTCTTCCCCATTCAAGTTTTGTGTCTCTAAGCTGGATACATGGCCAGAGCTTAGCCAGTATGCATTGGAGGTGCTGGCTTGATCTGCTGCCAGTGTATTATCGGAGCGAGTCTTTACTGCTGCAGGTGGTGTACTAACAGACCGTTGCATGCGACTATCCTACGATAATGTAGAACGGCTTACTTTTCTGAAAATGAACTAGGCATGGATCTCGCCTGAATTTGCCTGTCCGGTTTCAGATTAACTAACTGGTTGGCAACGTTTTCCATGTCTCCTGTTATGTTCATCTTTCTACCACCTGAGCTATACTCCCTGGGCTACAACACTGCCAGTTGCTGCTCAGAAGTGTTGTGTCCACAGACCAATACACAAGCTATAGTGATAGTGGGGTTCAGTAACGCCTGCTGTTCCCCTGCTGTGTGTCCGGCAAAAATTACTGCTACCTAGCTACACATGTTTAAAAAAACATGACATGTTAAAGTGGCTAGTGCTACACATAGATATCAGGCTACACCCTTATTTCTAAGCTGTAAACAAGTGAAACGTCAAATTTAAAACCATTCAATGATTAGTGTTGGTAACAAATCTGTAACTAAATAATTGTGACATATTATGGCAGATGTCCACATGTCTAACACAAATGCTAACACAAAAGCATACTTATGCTATAGGGTACTGATGGTGAACCTTCTCACTCCATAACTTTGACCAATCCAACTCACATCATGCCTCAAATGCTGCAATGTTGGAAGTGCATAATGTGGGTTGAACTTTGACAACAGCTGCAGTGCGAAGGTTATCCTTCTGTGTTCTTGGCTTTTAAATAAAAGCATACAAGTAAATATAATAATACATTGTTGATTAAGGGACATGATGTACACCTGTAATATTGTGCAAACAATGGATGTAGGACTATTCCTCTTCAACATTACTTATATTTGTGTCATTTGAAAAAATACATATTTTAGTTAAAAATTAAAAACCCATGTTCAGTAGCTGTGAAAGGCCCGTTTGTGTACTTCTATATTGTTTGCAACCAATGTATTGTATACGGATGGAAGCGCGTCACACTAATAGATTAGATTTATTTTAAATGGAATGTAGCAGAACCAATTGGAGATAAATGAAAAGGATGAGCCACTGAGACACGCTCAGCAGAGTACAAGCAGCAGTGCTTGAACATGTAACTGGAGCGTGATCTGCACTCAAAAAAGTAAAAAACACAGACTGAAGTGAACACTGAAACACAACTGTCCACAATCTGTGAAAAGCTCCTTTCTGTACTTCTATAGTGTTTGCAACCAATGTATTGTATACGGATGGAAGCGCGTCACACTAATAGATTAGATTTATTTTAAATGGAATGTAGCAGAACCAATTGGAGATAAATGAAAAGGATGAGCCACTGAGACACGCTCAGCAGAGTACAAGCAGCAGTGCTTGAACATGTAACTGGAGCGTGATCTGCACTCAAAAAAGTAAAAAACACAGACTGAAGTGAACACTGAAACACAACTGTCCACAATCTGTGAAAAGCTCCTTTCTGTACTTCTATAGTGTTTGCAACCAATGTATTGTATACGGATGGAAGCGCGTCACACTAATAGATTAGATTTATTTTAAATGGAATGTAGCAGAACCAATTGGAGATAAATGAAAAGGATGAGCCACTGAGACACGCTCAGCAGAGTACAAGCAGCAGTGCTTGAACATGTAACTGGAGCGTGATCTGCACTCAAAAAAGTAAAAAACACAGACTGAAGTGAACACTGAAACACAACTGTCCACAATCTGTGAAAAGCTCCTTTCTGTACTTCTATAGTGTTTGCAACCAATGTATTGTATACGGATGGAAGCGCGTCACACTAATAGATTAGATTTATTTTAAATGGAATGTAGCAGAACCAATTGGAGATAAATGAAAAGGATGAGCCACTGAGACACGCTCAGCAGAGTACAAGCAGCAGTGCTTGAACATGTAACTGGAGCGTGATCTGCACTCAAAAAAGTAAAAAACACAGACTGAAGTGAACACTGAAACACAACTGTCCACAATCTGTGAAAAGCTCCTTTCTGTACTTCTATAGTGTTTGCAACCAATGTATTGTATACGGATGGAAGCACGTCACACTAATAGATTTGATTTTTTTCTAATATAATGGAGCTGCACCAATTCCACTAAATAAAATTAAAAAAAAAAAAAAAAAAGTGACACGTGCAGATGCCTACAAACAGCGGTGGATGCAGAGCAAACTGCAGCGTCACCTGCACTCTCACACACACCTTGCACAAAGCTGTTAAAACAACACTGGCAAAATGAAGCTTTACACAGCGGTTGGTAAACTAGCCTGCCTAAAGCACAGTAGAGTACACAAAATCGCAATATCTAACTGTCCCTCAGAGTCAGCACAGCAGCGTTCTGTCCCTAACTGAGTTCACAGCACAGTGACGCTAAAATGGCTGCGGCGCCTTTTATAGTGCATTCTGACATCATTTCAGCAGCCAATCACAGCCATGCCATTAGTTAAGATGACCGCATCATTACAGGATGTGCCCACACTTCGTAGGATTCCTCATTGGCTGACTAAAATCACATTGCCTCTCAAAGAATTATGGGAACTTCCGATTCCGGTATACGATATGGAAAAAGTATCGGAATTAAGTATCGGAATTCCGATAACGCGAATATCGGCCGATACCCGATACTTGCGGTATCGGAATGCTCAACACTAGTTATCAGGAGTTGTATGCCAAAATCATCAGTATTAAAACAATAAAAGACCTGACAAATTTCAGTTGGTGTGTAATGAATCTAAAATATATGAAAGTTTAATTGTAATCATTGCATTATGGTAAATAATGAAATTTAGCACTATATGCTAATTTTTTGAGAAGGACCTGTATATCCACACATTTGTTTTTTTTTTAATTTTTTATAATGAGGTCTGGAGTTTTCTTTATTGATAAGTTAGTATAAATTTTATAGCTTAATTTGCCCTTGCCTGTCATTATTCCTATTAACTTATGAGCTTGCTCAAACATTTGTGTAATTTAAAGGACACTTTTGTTATAAATTAATGTAAACAGAGAAATTAAGTGATAAGAAATGTCAGTTCCACAATTATAACAGATTCTATCTGTTTAATGATCAGGAAGGGAACAAATTAATAAAGTAGTCTTATCTGTGACTACAGTGTACATAAAAACTTATTTGACATACTAATTACTGTCAGACTTTGGGTGATTGTTTCAGGACATAACAAGTGATAGATTTTAAAATGAAATGTGTATTATACCTTGGTTGTTCTAATTTATAGTATTAATGATTTTGGGCTGACAAATTACAGTATGATTAATTGATTAATGCAAATGGATGTAAACTATTTATATGCACACCTCAAATACAGTACAAAATGTGAAATAATCCAACCTAAGATTGCCCAATTGGTGAGCAATTTATATTCTAGAAAATGGAACAAATTATAAGGAATGATGTTAAAATGACATTTTCACCAGTTTTGGAAAATTAATTCCTGTCTTCTTTGTACAGGTATGTAACCTTGAGAGAGCCTCTTGCTCTACACTTTAAGGGCTCATTCAAACGAGTATATCAACCCCTTAATGACCACCCATACACATTACTGCCATTTTAAAACAGCGATAGGGAATAAGGGAATAGTGCCATCCAATGGCAGCGATTCCAGCGGGTGTCAGCTGTATATGACAGCTGACACCCTGCAGTATCAGCCACAGCCGATTTTGTGACTAATCAGGGCCAATTAACCTTTTAAGTGCTGCTGTCAAGTGCAAAATCAGTGTTTAAGTTATTACAAGGGGGTCACAAGACCCCCTTAGTAACCATCGGACCCCCACGATGAGACTCGCAGGTCCCGATGGTTACCATGGCACCCTTAGGTCATGTGATGACCTTAGGGTACAGTTGCCTGTGAGATACAGCTCTAAGCTTTGTCTTACAGGCACAGTCAATGAGACACTGACAGACAGACACTGACAGTCTCATACACTGCTGTACGTGAGACAAGTGATCTAATTAAAAATTATACATGTCCCACAGTGAAAAAGTGTAAGAAAAAGTGACAAAAGTAAAATTAAATATGCACAAAAGTAAAAAAAAAACACAAAAATAAATTACGCTACTCAAAACGCAGCGTTTCTGATAAAAAAAAAGTAAACAATTCTTATTGCCACGTCCGAAATGACCCACTCTATGAGACTGGCACATTATTTATTCTGCTTGGCAAACCCCGTAAAAAATAATAAAAAACATGCTAAAAATGTTGCTGTTTCATCATACTGACTCACAAAAAGTGATTAAAAAGTGATTTAAAAACTGATATGTAAAAAAAATTTAAAAAATTAAAACGCTAAATCATCTCCCAAAAAACAGGCCCTACTATAGCTCATTCAGGAAAAAAATTAAAAAGTTACCGCTCTCAGAATATGATGATTCAAAAACAAATTCCTTTAGCTAAAATATTGTTTTTAGTGTGTAAACATAGCAAAGCATAAAAAAATACCGTATTTTTCTGACTATAAGATGCACCGGACCATAAGACGCACCCCAATTTTTCAAAAGGAAAATAGGGAACAAAAAATAATGTGTCAAATGGAGGTCTGTCTTACAGTCCGAATTCAGCTTACTGGGGGAGATCGGCACAGGTGGAGGGTGGTCCAGGCTGGTGCGGTGTCCTCCGGGAAATCACATCCCAGTCTGAGGCGGCGGTGGTGCTCTGTGGTGCTTGGTACTCCGTCGGCATTTTGCATCAGGTGCGGCAGCGGTGCTATGTGCTGCAGCAGCGGTGCTCTGTGCTGGGGCGGTAGTGCTCTGTGCTGGGGAGGTGGGGCTTCACTGGCATTTTGTCAAAGCCCGGATGCCACCATAGCTCCATTGCTGCGATGCGGTGGCCTCCAGGAAAATGGCTGCTGGGGGCGGCGCATGCTCAGATTCAGTTTTCGGCAATGAGATCTCGTCCCGAGATCTCGTCTCCTGAGATCTCATTACAGAGATCTCAATCTGAGCATGTGCCGCCCCAGTGGCCATTTTCCCATAGGCCACAACATCGCAGCAATGGAGCTGAGGGGGCCTCAGGGTTTTGATAAATTGCCGGCTGAGCCCCATCGCTCCAGCACAGAGCAATGCCGCCCCAGAACAGAGCACCACCGCCGCCCCAGCATAGAGCACCGCAGCTGCCCCAGCACAGAGCACCGCAGCAGCCCCTGCACAGAGCACCGCTGCCGCAGCATTTGTAAGTATATTCTGACTATATTTTGGGGGAAAAGTGCGTCTTACCGTCCGAAAAATACGGTAAATGTGGTATCGCTGTAATGATGTACTGTAACATCCTTGCCGGCATCACTGCATGGCTTCCCATCTCCCATCAGGCTGATACACCGACTCACTCAACACTGCAGGCCATGCTGTGAGTTCTGCCCTCCACCTGCTCCATGCTGTAAACCATGCATCCTCTGCTTGGTGTGTGCATACCTCCGGACTGTGCGCTCTAGGGAGGCAGCGCCTGCACTTCCTGAGTTTTATAGAGACAGTGTGCACATTCCTAATGTGTCCCCAGCCTATTGCCAAGAGGTACTGAGTACTTAAGGCATCTTCACTAATTAGAAGATGTCTGCGCAACAAACTCTCTCAGTCTGCTTTCTGCTACTGAGTTCCCAGGTCCTGTCCTGTTTCTTGCACCCTGGGGGCTGTATAACCAGGCCTGAATCCTTTGTCTTGAACTTTTTCCCGTGTCTTACATGTCTGAACTAAGTCCTTTACCTGAACCTGTTTGTATCCTTGTCTGAAGCCTTCCCTACCTTGCTGTGTCTATCCTTGTGCTCTGCTCCCTTTTTGCCTCAGTGGCTCTGCTCTGCTCCCATCTCGCATACTGCGGCTCTGCTTCCATCTCGCATTCTGTGGCTCTGCTCTGCTCCCGTCCCGCATCCTGCGGCTCTGCTCTGCTCCCTTTCCGTATCCTGCGGCTCTGCTCTGCTCCCACTCCGCATTCTGTGGCTCTTTGTCCTTCCAATGTGATCTGGTTCCTACCTGTTCCCATATCCCAATCATACCCGCCAGTGTTCCTGTCCTTCTGAAACAGTACCTGTTCCTCCTGTTTGAACCCCCACCTGCCTGCCATATTGCCAGCAGTGCCCGCCCTCCTGCCAGAGAGCCAGCCATGCCTGTCTGCCTGCCAGAGAGCCAGCCGTGCCTGTCTGCCTGCCAGAGTGCCAGCTGTGCCCACCTGCCTGCCTCAGTGCCAGCTGTGTTTGCTGCCTGCTAGAGTGCTAGCCGTGCCCGCCAGTACTTGCCAGTCTAAACATCAGCTTTCTTCAGTACTTGCCTGCACCTGTCTTAAGTGTGCTGTCCCCCTGTGGGATCAGCTGCTACTGCCAGATGCCGCCCTAGAGTGGTACATGGCAGCTATCTGCCACACAAGCCTGACCTCACCACTAGCTACAGTGAACACCAAGGTAGCTGCTTAGTCACGTCCCTCCATGGTTAGTCTGGTTTGTGGAACAGTGGGGCCGCAATCCTCGCTCACGCGATCCCGTCTGGGTGTGAGCGTTACAGGCACTGACTCGACGAACAAATGGGTCTTATAACTTTTACTGCGCGGTGAACAGGGCAAAAAAAATAAAATAAAAACAATAACTGAATGGCAGGATGTTGTTAATTTTGTTTCTGCAAAATCTGCAGAAAAGCACACTTGGACCTTTCTGTTTTTCTGTTACCCACACTGGTTGCATGCTTTTAAGTGGTTCTAATAAAAATTCAGTTTTTTATTCTATTTCGCAAGTGGATCATTTTACCGCTGGAGACTATATTCCTTTCTTTGCTATTTGACTACGCCCGAGACTGGGGCGGCTCCATGCGGAGGATTTCCACTTACAAGGTGCATAACATACCGGTAAGCTGACTTTCCAATTCCCTCTTCCCTTTCTTTTTATACAAAAAATATTATATGCCCCAAAATGGTACCAAAAAAATCTGCAACTTGTCCTGCAAAAATAAAAAGTTACAGCTCTTAGAATATGGCGACAAAAAAACACACTTTTTATAAAAAAGCATCTTTAATGTGTGGTAGCAGCAAAACCTAAAAAAATATATATAAATCTGTTATCACTGTAATCGCACCGACCCGAAGAATAAATCTGCCTTATCACTTATACCACATGGTGAACTGCACAAAAATAAAAATAAGAGCTACTCTTGTACTGCTGTCTATTTGTTCTTACTGCTTCCCAAAAATCAGAATATGGCTCAGCTCACATTTATCCTGCAATCTCCGCTGAGCGCTTACTTCGGGGTTTCAGTGTAATTTCCCCAAAACCATAATTCAGACAAAACCACGGACAGAACAACTCACTAATGAGGCAGATGGGGTCACTTTGGACTGGTCTCTGTTCCAGGGATGTTAATTTTTTTAGCTGTCTTTTTAGCGCACAAGTGTGGGTGACCACAGAACCAGGGCCGGCTCCAGGTTTTTATGGGCCCCGGGCGAAAGAGCCTCAGTGGGCCCCTTTAACACAGACCACGATTCATGATGCACAGATACTGCAGAGAAATATGGGTACAGTACAATGCCAAACACTTCTCTTCTTCCATTACATGAGTTATATCTATTGTAAATTGTACAATAGCTCAGAAACCGCCAATCCTCGCAGCGCACAGTACAGACTGGACAGTACAGTCCTCCATACAATATTATGGGCACCACAGTCTCCCCTCATCACCCATATAATACCCCATGCAGGATGTCACCCCCCATCCCCCATATAATGCTCCATACAGAATACTGGACCCAAAATAATGCTCCATACAGAATAATGGACCCAATATAATGCTCCATACAGAATACTGGACCCAAAATAATGCTCCATACAGAATACTGAACCCAATATAATGCTCCATACAGGATACTGGTCCCATAAAGCTCCTACAGGGTACTGGTCCCCATTTAATGCTCATAAAAAATATGGAGCTCTCCTCTGTCTGTACTGCGTTGCACTGTTTCGGCTCGGAAAGGGCGCTGTGGAAAGCCCCCATTATCATCAATGCCTGCCCATCATCATCATTGCCCCCCCAATTCTCAATGCCTGCCATCTATCTGGCCTCCCCATTATCTCATGGCCCCCCCATTATCATCAATGTGCCCCTCATCTCATCGCCTCCCCAATATCATCATGCCTGCCCACATCATCATGGCCTCCCATTATCATCAATGCCCGCCCTATCATCTCGCCTCCCCAATATCATCATGCCGCCCCTCATCATCTGGCCTCCCCTTATCATCAAAGCCTGAAAATATCATCATCGCTTCCCCATCATCTCAATGCCTGCCCATTATCATCAGGCCCCCCATATATCTGGCTCCCCTTATATCAATGCCCGCCCATCATCATCATCGCCTCCCCAATTCATCAATGCCTGCCCATCATCATCATGGCCTCCCCCTTTTTCTCAATGCCCGCCCATATCATCATCGCTCCCCAATATCATCAAAACCCGCCATATCATCAGGCCTCCCACCCTTTTAAAAAGGGGTTTTTTTGGGGGCCCCCCAAAAAATTGGGGTTTGGCCCCAAAAATCCAAATTTTTTTTTTTTAAACCCAAAATTTTCCCAATTTTTGGGGGAAAAAAAAAGGGGGGGGGGAAAAAAAAAAAGGGGGGAATTGGGGGGGGGCCCGGGGTTTTTCGTGAGCATGGTGCTGGCCCAGACCACCCAACAGCAGGTGTTGGAAGAGGGTAGTGGAGATGATGAGGTCCAAGACCCAACATGGCATGAAGAACAGGAAGGTGGTGGGAGCAGCTCAGAGGAATAATAATAATATTTTATTTATATACGCCATCATATTCCGCGCGCTTTACAGTTTAGCAGTTTCAGAACACAAGTCATAAGTAACAACGTTAACAATACAATATATTTAAGCTAAATAAGTCGCCCTGCTCGTGACAGCTTACAATGTACAATGAGATGGGGGAGATACAAGTATAGGTGTTTATATACAATGGTGCATTTACAATGATGTTCCAGCCATCTTAAGGACTGAGGGATGGAGATAGTGAATGGGCTAGAGACACACACACACTTACACAGAATACATAGAATGACTTTGATTAGTGAATGTGATAGGCCGCTCTGAACAAATGTGTTTTGAGGGGAGCGCCTGAAACCATGCAAATTGTGGATAGTCCTAATTTCTTGGGGTACAGCATTCCAGAGGATTGGCGTAGAGCAGGAGAAGTCTTGGAGTCGGGAGTGGGAGGTACGTATTAGTGCAGAGGTTAGTCGAAAGTCGTTTGCAGAGCGCAGCAGTCGGTTAGGCCGATAGATAGAAATGAGGGAGGAGATGTAGGAGGGGTGCTGTCACTGTGGAGAGCTTTGTGGGTGAGAACAGTACTTTGGTTGAAAGCTGGGAGAGGCCTAGAGAAATGGTTAGTGATAGAAGGAAGATAGAGGGAAGACATTGCCCCAACGGTACAAACAGGGGGAGAGTTAGGCTGCAGACTCGGTTGCCTGTAGCCTCCAGTTTGGCACCTGTTCGGAGCAGTTGTCTTCCAAAAGTCAAAACGTGGCGCTCCAGGACTTGCACTGCGTGGTCCTTTTTTCACACACTTGCACATGATATTTGCTATGTGAAATGCAAGCTGTGTAATTAAAAATTAAAAATAGCTAAAAGTGTCAGTCACCTCAATACCCAAATATGTGGAAACATGTGCGGACAAAGTACATAGTTGAGTTACAAAGACACACTAGAGATGTAGGCCAACCTACAGCAGCACCTACATCTTCAGGTTGTGTTGAAGCCTCTTCATCGAGCTCACACACAGCTGGTTATGCTTCCTCACAGGATCGCCATGGAAGAACCTCGGCCACTGTTGTCCAGAGACAAACTGTTATTCCACACACAGCAGCAAGTTCCCTGTCATCCTCACACTCCCAGGCCACAAAACAGCCATCGGTAGCACAGGCATGGGATAAAAGACGGCCATACTCCGCAAACCATGCACGAGCACAGGCTCTGAATGCTGGCATTGCAAAACTCCTGTCCCTTGAAATGCTGTGATTCAGGCTGGTGGAGACAGACAGTTTCCGTAACTGATATATCATTGTCAATCCCACAATACAATGTGCCAAGCCGATTTCATTTCAGCAGGCAAGCCGTCCCTGGTCTGCAAAAGCATGTTGAGGGAAAAATTAAACATGCGCTACTAAAAGCCCTCAGTAGCAAGGTCCACCTGACCACCGATGCGTGGACCAGTACCCATTGTTTGATCTGCTACAACCAGTAAGGAAAGAAGGGAATTCTGTCCCTACAATACAAACTAAGCTGAATCCCTACGATGTAACGGGGAACCTGATCCTGCGACCAGACCCGCTAAAAGTCCTCATCTAGTGTGAACGAAGACCTATAGTTGCGAGGGAGTAATCCCTACAGATCTAGGGACTGTGAGAAAAGGTGGACACCTCTAACATAAATTGTAGCATGGATAATTAAACAGAAAAATAAATACTTTGTGATCCTAACATCAAGCAAAACTGACAGATTAAGGCACCTAAGCACCCGGCTAGCTTAACAGTAGATAATACAATGAAGTCAAGCAAAGCCAGAAGGGCGGAGCCAGACTAAATAGGGAAAAAAAGGTCATGTGACCAGCAAACTGAAACAAAACCTAACAAGAGGAGTCTAACACCCATGGCCAGGGACAATACCTTTCCCTCACTGCCCATTGGGTCAATGTTGTGCAGCTGGGTACTGATCTTGCGAGTGGCGCTGTACGTGTTCTGCCAACTCCAAGGATTGCAGGAATCAAGTCTGTACACATTGATTCCTCCTCCTATTCCAGTTCCTCAGAATCATCGCTGCAGGAGCCGTCACGGTCTACCTCCACATGGACCGTGAACGTTTACTGTTGCGACCGATATGAGCACAGCCGTGTCCAAATGTCAACAGGCCATCCTGAAATTAATTTCCATGGGGAATCTTAGCCACACAGCGCAGGAGCTCTGTATATGCATAAAGCAGGAGAGCGACGTGTGGTTTTTGGAAGAGAATCTACAGGCAGGCTTGGTAGTGTGTGACAATGGCCGAAATCTGGTGTCAGCTCTGGGCCTGGCAACCTCACTCACATACCATGTCTGTCATATGTGCTCAACTTGGTCGTGCAGAGTTTTTTGAGGGACTATCCGGATCTTGATGCACTGCTGCACAAGTCCGCCTAGAGTGCGCTCACTTGCGACGTTCCAGCATGGCCAGATCGCTGATTGCAGCTCTGCAACGCAGATTTCACCTTCATGAACATCGCATCATATGTGACGTACCCACCAGGTGGAATTCCTCGTTACTATGTTGGAGCGGTGTGTGTGAGCAGCAGCCAACAGTAATGGAGTATCAGCTGCATCAGGCGCAGTCAACTCGCAATTTGCGGCGTTCACACTTCACCACTACTGAGTGGGGCCTCTATAATAAGAATAATAATATTATTTATTTATATAGCGCCATAATATTCCGCAGTGCTTTACAGTTTAACAGTTTCAAAACACGAGTCATAAGTAACAACGTTAACAATACAATAATTAAAGCAAAATCAGCCGCCCCTGCTGGTGAAAGCTTACAATCTACAATGAGGTGTGGGAGATACAAAGTACAGGTGTTTATATACAATGGTGTTTTTACAATGATGGTCCAGCCATTTTAAGGAAGTGAGGGATGCATGGAGATAGTGAATGGGCTACACACACAGAATTACACATAGAATGACTTTGATTAGTGAATGTGATAGGCCACTGTGACAAATGTGTTTTGAGGGAGCGCCTGAAACCATCCAATTGCGGATAGTCCTAATTTCTTGGGGTAGAGCATTCCAGAGGATTGGCGCAGCGCGGGGTGAAGTCTTGGAGTTGGGAGTGGGAGGTACGGATTAGTGCAGAGGTTAGTCGAAGGTCGTTTGCAGAGTGCAGCAGTCGGTTAGGCCGATAAATATAAATAAGGGAGGAGATGTAGGGGGGTGCTGCGCTGTGGAGAGCTTTGTTGGTGAGAACCAGTAATTAGAATTGGATCCTATAATGAATGGGCAGCCACTGCCGTGTAAAGAGTGGCGAAAAATTTGAAGGATATTGCCAGTTTTGCTGCTTTTGATGGGTCAACGCGGGGGGCGAGTGGTTGATGCACTAGTCAGCCGACGTCCCCCTTTTTGCCTGCTTTTAAAAAACACTGCAAGCATAAGGAAAGGTTTTGGAAGAGGGGAGGATGAGGAGTCACAAATTCCATCCCCCTTTGACGCACGCACGTGGTTCCCCACAAAGGGGTGGAGGGGTTTTTTAGTACACTTACACAATTGAAACCCCCGAGCGCTGTCTATATTTTTTAACCATTACAAATTTTTTTTGTATTTACAAGCACTAAAATCGTTTTTGTCTATCCTTTTTTAAAGCTTTTTTTTAAAAAACTGATGTTACGATTTGATACAAGTTTTTAAATTTTTATTTTTAAAATTTTGAAAAATTTTAAAGTATTTGAAGACTTTTTGAGGAGGTGAGGGGAGTCAATGGAGGAGGAAGACATGCTCCAGGGGAGGTAACAAACTCTGCAGTATGAGACCAAGGGTGGGGGGATGCACAGCAGGCGGAGATGACGCCCTTGCAGGGGGGGCAACGTTTTTTGGCCCGTTGGGGGTCTGCAGACATGGTTGTTTTTATGCGCGTGGGTGGAAAAGGGCCGGCATCGAAACATTCACCCACGTTGTTATTTGGGTGTACACCCCCTAGACCCCTACCGGGAAACTTACAAAGCCTCATCAACCGTTGAACCGGGAGGTAAAATGCGGAAAATACCAAGACACACTGGTGCAATCCTAAAGTTCCCATTCCCGCCGGAGCCTGTGTGCTACTGATTTACAAAGCGCTCTGTGGGAGGCGTGGGAAAAGCTCTGCAACAAGGGGAGCCAAGCAGCGCCTCTAAAAAGGGCAAGAACATTGTTCCAAATGTGTCGAAGTTTTGGGCGCGCCACCAATGTTCCCCCCGAGACGGCCCCAGCAGCGGAGGCAAAAATTTTCCCTAAGATGGGGACAGACTAATGTCTTGCCCTCTCGTTGTACTCCCAATGGTCTTCCCCCTTCAAGTTTTTGGGGCTCTAAGCTGGGTCGGCCAGAGTTAGCCAGTATGCTTGGGGGTGCTCTTTATCTGCTGCCGTGTATTATGGAGCGGTCTTTACTGCTGCAGGGGGTGTTTTCTAACAGACCGTTGCTGGACTATCCCGATAAGTAGAACGGCTTACTTTTCTGAAATAACTAGGCAGGATCTCGCCTAATTTTTTGTCCGGGTTTTTGTTTTTCTAAAGGTTTGGGAACGTTTTCCTTTCTCCTGTTATGTTCATCTTTTACCACCTGGCATACTCCCTGGGGACAAACCCCCCTGCCCCCCCCCCCCCCCCCCCCCCCCCCCCCCCCCCCCCCCCCCCCCCCCCCCCCCCCCCCCCCCCCCCCCCCCCCCCCCCCCCCCCCCCCCCCCCCCCCCCCCCCCCCCCCCCCCCCCCCCCCCCCCCCCCCCCCCCCCCCCCCCCCCCCCCCCCCCCCCCCCCCCCCCCCCCCCCCCCCCCCCCCCCCCCCCCCCCCCCCCCCCCCCCCCCCCCCCCCCCCCCCCCCCCCCCCCCCCCCCCCCCCCCCCCCCCCCCCCCCCCCCCCCCCCCCCCCCCCCCCCCCCCCCCCCCCCCCCCCCCCCCCCCCCCCCCCCCCCCCCCCCCCCCCCCCCCCCCCCCCCCCCCCCCCCCCCCCCCCCCCCCCCCCCCCCCCCCCCCCCCCCCCCCCCCCCCCCCCCCCCCCCCCCCCCCCCCCCCCCCCCCCCCCCCCCCCCCCCCCCCCCCCCCCCCCCCCCCCCCCCCCCCCCCCCCCCCCCCCCCCCCCCCCCCCCCCCCCCCCCCCCCCCCCCCCCCCCCCCCCCCCCCCCCCCCCCCCCCCCCCCCCCCCCCCCCCCCCCCCCCCCCCCCCCCCCCCCCCCCCCCCCCCCCCCCCCCCCCCCCCCCCCCCCCCCCCCCCCCCCCCCCCCCCCCCCCCCCCCCCCCCCCCCCCCCCCCCCCCCCCCCCCCCCCCCCCCCCCCCCCCCCCCCCCCCCCCCCCCCCCCCCCCCCCCCCCCCCCCCCCCCCCCCCCCCCCCCCCCCCCCCCCCCCCCCCCCCCCCCCCCCCCCCCCCCCCCCCCCCCCCCCCCCCCCCCCCCCCCCCCCCCCCCCCCCCCCCCCCCCCCCCCCCCCCCCCCCCCCCCCCCCCCCCCCCCCCCCCCCCCCCCCCCCCCCCCCCCCCCCCCCCCCCCCCCCCCCCCCCCCCCCCCCCCCCCCCCCCCCCCCCCCCCCCCCCCCCCCCCCCCCCCCCCCCCCCCCCCCCCCCCCCCCCCCCCCCCCCCCCCCCCCCCCCCCCCCCCCCCCCCCCCCCCCCCCCCCCCCCCCCCCCCCCCCCCCCCCCCCCCCCCCCCCCCCCCCCCCCCCCCCCCCCCCCCCCCCCCCCCCCCCCCCCCCCCCCCCCCCCCCCCCCCCCCCCCCCCCCCCCCCCCCCCCCCCCCCCCCCCCCCCCCCCCCCCCCCCCCCCCCCCCCCCCCCCCCCCCCCCCCCCCCCCCCCCCCCCCCCCCCCCCCCCCCCCCCCCCCCCCCCCCCCCCCCCCCCCCCCCCCCCCCCCCCCCCCCCCCCCCCCCCCCCCCCCCCCCCCCCCCCCCCCCCCCCCCCCCCCCCCCCCCCCCCCCCCCCCCCCCCCCCCCCCCCCCCCCCCCCCCCCCCCCCCCCCCCCCCCCCCCCCCCCCCCCCCCCCCCCCCCCCCCCCCCCCCCCCCCCCCCCCCCCCCCCCCCCCCCCCCCCCCCCCCCCCCCCCCCCCCCCCCCCCCCCCCCCCCCCCCCCCCCCCCCCCCCCCCCCCCCCCCCCCCCCCCCCCCCCCCCCCCCCCCCCCCCCCCCCCCCCCCCCCCCCCCCCCCCCCCCCCCCCCCCCCCCCCCCCCCCCCCCCCCCCCCCCCCCCCCCCCCCCCCCCCCCCCCCCCCTTTTTTTTTTTTTTTTTTTTTTTTTTTTTTTTTTTTTTTTTTTTTTTTTTTTTTTTTTTTTTTTTTTTTTTTTTTTTTTTTTTTTTTTTTTTTTTTTTTTTTTTTTTTTTTTTTTTTTTTTTTTTTTTTTTTTTTTTTTTTTTTTTTTTTTTTTTTTTTTTTTTTTTTTTTTTTTTTTTTTTTTTTTTTTTTTTTTTTTTTTTTTTTTTTTTTTTTTTTTTTTTTTTTTTTTTTTTTTTTTTTTTTTTTTTTTTTTTTTTTTTTTTTTTTTTTTTTTTTTTTTTTTTTTTTTTTTTTTTTTTTTTTTTTTTTTTTTTTTTTTTTTTTTTTTTTTTTTTTTTTTTTTTTTTTTTTTTTTTTTTTTTTTTTTTTTTTTTTTTTTTTTTTTTTTTTTTTTTTTTTTTTTTTTTTTTTTTTTTTTTTTTTTTTTTTTTTTTTTTTTTTTTTTTTTTTTTTTTTTTTTTTTTTTTTTTTTTTTTTTTTTTTTTTTTTTTTTTTTTTTTTTTTTTTTTTTTTTTTTTTTTTTTTTTTTTTTTTTTTTTTTTTTTTTTTTTTTTTTTTTTTTTTTTTTTTTTTTTTTTTTTTTTTTTTTTTTTTTTTTTTTTTTTTTTTTTTTTTTTTTTTTTTTTTTTTTTTTTTTTTTTTTTTTTTTTTTTTTTTTTTTTTTTTTTTTTTTTTTTTTTTTTTTTTTTTTTTTTTTTTTTTTTTTTTTTTTTTTTTTTTTTTTTTTTTTTTTTTTTTTTTTTTTTTTTTTTTTTTTTTTTTTTTTTTTTTTTTTTTTTTTTTTTTTTTTTTTTTTTTTTTTTTTTTTTTTTTTTTTTTTTTTTTTTTTTTTTTTTTTTTTTTTTTTTTTTTTTTTTTTTTTTTTTTTTTTTTTTTTTTTTTTTTTTTTTTTTTTTTTTTTTTTTTTTTTTTTTTTTTTTTTTTTTTTTTTTTTTTTTTTTTTTTTTTTTTTTTTTTTTTTTTTTTTTTTTTTTTTTTTTTTTTTTTTTTTTTTTTTTTTTTTTTTTTTTTTTTTTTTTTTTTTTTTTTTTTTTTTTTTTTTTTTTTTTTTTTTTTTTTTTTTTTTTTTTTTTTTTTTTTTTTTTTTTTTTTTTTTTTTTTTTTTTTTTTTTTTTTTTTTTTTTTTTTTTTTTTTTTTTTTTTTTTTTTTTTTTTTTTTTTTTTTTTTTTTTTTTTTTTTTTTTTTTTTTTTTTTTTTTTTTTTTTTTTTTTTTTTTTTTTTTTTTTTTTTTTTTTTTTTTTTTTTTCTGGGGTTTTAATTCATCAATTTTCTTTTTAATTAAAACTAGAAGTACAAAAAAATGCCCTCAAAAATTGTTTTAAAAAACATTAAAAAAAAATTTCATATTTTTTCTGTATTTTAAAACAGGGGAAAATTTTGTAAATGAAAACGTTTTAATCTAAAGACTTCATTGTTGCTAACCATTTCCCGAAAGAAGTAAAAATAATATTCAGAAAAGCGGAAATATCAATATTAATAGTTATTTTTGACATTATTTTTTTTTATTTTTTTCCCCTTAGCAAAGTTGGGGAAGGGTTCTGCCTACTATAAACCTGAGAGTACTTTAAGGGGATGGACTTGCCTGCAGCGTTCATTAATAGGGAAAACAAATACTGCATGCATTTTTTAAATTCGCAAAGTTTGGTGCCAAAAAGTAGGTCAACTACACAAAAAGCACTAGAAAGTATTGAATTGATGCTTTTTAATAATAAAGAAAAACAGATTTTATAATTGACAAACAAAACATATTAAAAATACATTTTTTACAAATTTGGGATATTAGTACCCCACAAAGCCAAAATTTAACACATTTAATTTTGGGAAAAAGCCAAAACATTTTTTCCCGTGGTATGATTTTCCCCAAATTTAAATCTTATAAAATTAAATATTCCCAAAATAAGTTCACTTATCTTTTTTAATTTGGGGCGTTTTTTTTAATTACCGCTGCTCTAAAATCATGTCATCCCCCTCTCAAACGAACCGTCAAAAACGGAAATCCTCGGTTTCCCTGTTTGAATGTGCTAGAGATGGTTTCTGAGCAGAGCCCCTTTGGTGGTTACAGCAGACTGAACCTTTCAGGGGGAAAAGGCAAACTGGTTCATGAATGGCTGATTAAGGGGGGTTCCCCCCCATTTGGGTGCCCGGGATCAAGTTCTTTTCTCAAGTGTTCCTGGTTCAATTGGGAATTTGCTGAGTCTTGCCTGCACTTCTCATAATATTTTTTTGCTTTTATTTTTGTCTTGCTTTTTGCATTGTTCCCTGCACTTCTGGGACTCGCCCGGGCCCCCCGGGGGGTTTGCTCCTCTCAGTTTTCTGAAGATTTTTTGTTTTTTTTGTTTTTCCGTTTTTTTAGTCGCTGTGGCTTAGTTTTTGTTACACCCAAAATCTGATTTAGGTGGTAGAGATCGGGATCCAGGTGTTTTTTCAACAAAAAGTTGTATTTTTAGGGGTTTTTTTTTTTATTACAGTGAGTTACTTTCCTGTACTTTTCTGTCTAACAGATTGGGCCCCACGTTTCTCTTTCTATTTTTTGTCTGTGTCCTATTTTCTTGTCAAACCGCCATTACATGTTTGGGGGTTCCCTATTTTCTTTGGGGTTTGCTCTGGGCAGATAGCTTTCATCTTTCTGCCTTTAGGTGTAGTTATCTCTCAGGCTGGATGGGGTCTAGGATCAACGTGGGAATGCTTCACGGCTACCTCTAGTTGTGTGGTTAGTTCGGGTTACTGCAACCCAAATGGGTTCCACCTCTCTGGTGTATTGCCTTTTTTTGCTTTTTTTCCTCGCTAAAAAAACAAAACGTATCCCCGGGCCCAAAAAATGAAAGTTATAGGGTACCCAAAAGGAAAAATTGTGGAAAGAAAAAAAAAAAGTTGTAGAGATTTTTTTTTTATTTCTTTTTTTGTTTTTTTTCCTCTTTTTCTCTGGGTGCTGAGGAGGATTTTTTTTCTCTCTCAATGGAGCTTGCACAGTTGTTGACCGTGTGGAAGTTCCCACGAGGTTGGAGTTTTGCCCCTATTTTTCAGGTTCCCGGTTGTGGAACCTGGTTCCATCCCAATTTTTTTTTGGGGATGGGTTTAAATTTCTAATTTCAAAAAAAATGTAAATTTTTTTTGCCTTAAAGCCTAAGTCCTCAGGGAACGCAGCACGCAGGTTCAAAATTTTCATCTTCTCCTCGCGGAATCCCCGGTTGGGGTTTTTCCCCCACCTGGGGATCCCGTTTTGAATGATATTGAGAATTTTTCTGGCTATGGGGGTTATTTTCCGAGAACCTAATGTCACTGATCAAGCTGAAAAAACCTTTTTGGCATTAAAATCAGGGTTTTTGAAAACGCTGAGTTTACTGTCAGAAATTCTGAAAAATGGGGCATTCGACCAAAAAAAGTGAAGTTTTGGGAGCCCTTTTTTGAAGGGGGTGCAGAGAAGTAAAAGATGTTATGGTGGGGTTCCCCGCTCCCTCTGGCTCAATGATTCTATGTCATTGGCTATTAATTGCGACGTTTGCGTGAGCACAGAATATGCGGTGGATAGTGTTGCCTGTGAGCCAGCTTTGGCCCCCGCAGTGTGATGGTGACTTTGGGGCCGCGCATGAGTTTCAAAAGCGCAATGGGTTAGTTTTTTGTGGTGACGCCTCTTTGCTATTTTATCTGCCCCAAGGGGGGGAAAGTTTTGCTGCCGTTGTCTTGGGGGAGTTTTGAATGTGTAGAAAAAAAATTTGAGCAGAAGCCCCCTGGTGGGTTTCAAAACTACTGAATTCAATGAAGATTGTGAAGATGGCGATAGGTTTTTTCTGATGGTCTTATATAAGGGAGGTTTCCCCCTCCCTCAGGGTTCCGGGTGACAATTTTTTGGTCTCATCTTTGATTCCGTTCACTTTGTGCTTGCTGTTTCGTGCCGCATCTTTGCAAACAGATAAACATTTTTTTCTTTTAGTTTTTTTGTGCTTTTTTGCATTTTGTCCGCACTTTTGTGGGGTCTGCGGTCCCCCCGGGGGGTTGGGCTCCTCTCGTTTAGTTCAGCCACGTTGTTTGTTCATTTTCCTTTTCCAGTTTTTTTAGTGTGCTGTTTATTTTGTTTAACAGAAAACAATTTTTGGTAGAGGTCGTGGTCTCAGGTGTTCTTGAATTAGTAGGTTGGGGATTTTCAGGGTTTTTTGGGATTGCAGTAAATGTGTTCCTATCCTTTTTTATTTTTGTATTTGGGCCCCCCCGTTTGGTCTACTATTTTCTGCCGTGTCTGTATTTTTTTCTTGTCTCCCCCTTTTTTTTAAAAGTGGGGGGGATTTTTTTTTTTCCAAAGGGTTTGAAAAGTTGTTTGGGGCCCTTTTGGGGGCAGTTTCCCCCTTAAATTCGGATATTGCTTTCCTATTTTCCCGGGTTTCCCGTTGGGGAAAAATAGGTTTCCCCCGCCAGTTTTTTTTTGGGGGGATCGAGCAAAAATTTTTTAATTTCAAAAAAAATGTAAGTTTTTTTTTCCCTTTTAAATTAAGTCCTCGGGAAAAACCCCCAAGCGGGGTTAAAATTTAAACTCTTTCCCCGGGGGGCCCTGGGTTTTGGGTTTTTCCCTGACCCCGGGGGGCCCCGTTTTTAGAAAATTTTTATGCATTTTTTCGGGGTTGGGGGTTATTGTACGGGGAACCTTTAAAGCATTTATAAAACTGAAAAAGCCCTTTTTGGTTAAATCAGGGAGTTGCAAATTTTTTTGGGGTGTATAATTTTGTGGGCTTTTCGGATGGGTTTCCCTTTGGGTTTTTGTTCATAATCCTGTTTTTGGGGTTGGGAAAAAAGGGTCTTTAAACCATTTTGGGGGGGCCAAAAAGTTAATACCAACACTTCCCCCTTTTTTTCTGCCCCCCCCCCAGGTTTTTCCCCCCTTTTTTTGTTTTTTGATGTGTTTAGCCCAAAATAAATTTTGCTCCTTTCCCCCCCCAAAAGGGGTTTGACGCGCTATTGAATTTTGGGGGGGGTAAATTTTAAAATTCCCCAAAAAGGGGGCCTTTTTTTTTTGTTTTACCGCTTTACCTTGGGTCTTTAAAGGAGTTTGGGAAAGGGGGGTTTTTAGCCATTTTTCCCCTTTCCCCCTTTGGTTTCCCCGGGGGTTTTTTTTTGTGGCCAAAAAAGGGGGTTCATTTAAGGGGCCCCCCTTGATTTATTTTCTTAAAAATTTCATGGAAAAAAACAAAATCCGTTTTCCCCCGATTTTGACCGTTTTCCCGGGTGAAAAAGTGTACTTGGGTTTTTAAGCTTTCCTGGGGGGGGGATATAACCTTATTTCCTTTAAAAGGGGGGTAAAGGAAAAAGGGGGGTTTTTCCCCAAAGGGGGATTTTGAGTCCCCAGGTGCCCTTTGGGCTCCAAAATGCCTTTGGGCTTCCCCCCCTTATTAAATGGGGTTTTTTTGGGGGTTTTTTGGGGGGAAAAAATTTTGTTTTTTTTTTGGTGTTTTTTTTTTTTTCCAATAGGGGATTTCTGGAAAAAAAGTTCGGACTGGTTCCGATTTTTAGAGAAAAGGTCTGAGTGAAGGGACAAAAGGGCTTTTTGGGTTTTCAAGGATTCATTTTGGGGTTCTTTTTGCCCCCCTTTTTTTTTAAAAAGGCCCCCCTCAAGGGTTTGGGCCCCTCGGGGTTTGGGCCCCCCTTCCTTAAAAGGGTTTTAAAAAATTTTGGGGTTTTTTCCAAATTTTTTTCTAAAAATTTTTTTGGTTTAAATTTTTTGTTTTGTTAAACCCTTGACTGTTTTTACCCAAAAAGGGTTCTGATGTGGGGAAATTTGGGCCCCCTGAGGCCGTCTTGCGTTTCAGGAACTTAAAAAACAAGATTTCCCTTTGCTCCTGTTTACGGGAGCCGGGTGTTTTTCTGCCATTTTAGGGGGGGGTGGAGGTTGTGTCTGAAAATTTGGGGAGGGGGTGTTTTGTCCCAAAAAGGGTCCAGCCCCCTTTTTAAAAAAAACCCCCTTTTGGGCCCTTTTTTTCCCCAAAAAATTTTTTTCCCCCAAAGAAGTTTATGAAGTGGGTTTAGGGTTAAATTTACCTGGAAGGGGGGTTTTAAAAAGGGGCTTTTGGGTGGGGGAGAAAAAATAAAGGGGGGGGCCCTCAGGGGAAAAAGAATCTGGTTTTCTGGAATAGGCCCAAACGAAATCCCAACAGGGCCGGGGGGTTTTTTTTTTCAAAATTTTAATTTTTTTGGGTTTCCCTTTTTTCCTCAAAAAGAATGTTAAGGGGGGTTTCCCTTCGGGGATTTTCCCTTTCCCGGGCTCCCGAGTTATTGACCCGTGTTTTTTTTTAAAGGGGTTTTGTTTTTTCCCCCCCCCAATTTGAGCTGGTCGGGGAAAGGGTTTTTAGGAGGATAAACCCAGCGCTCCCCCTTTTTGGGAAAAATTTTTTGGCCCAGACCCGGGGGGAAAAAAATGTGATGTCTGAATTCTTTTTCCCCGCGGTTGGGGCCGGGGGCCCCCCGGAAATTTTTTTTGGGCCCCCAGTTTTTGGGTTTGTCGGTCCTTTTGGGGGCCCTACTTTGTCTCGGGGGCTCGGGGGTTTTTTTCCCGCCCCCCGGGACTTTTTCTCCGCTCCAAAACCCCTTGGGCCCCCTCTAGTGGTTTGTTGTGCCATTCCCCCCGTGCCCAAAAACCCGGACCCTTTCCCTTTTGGATTTTTATTTCCGACCCCCCTTTTTCTCAGGAAAGACCCTTTCTGGGTGATTTGTGATTGGTTTTCCCCAAAAAAAAACATCTTTTTTGGGCCCTTACCTAGTTGCCCTTTCCCCTTGGGAAATTTGGGGCCTTTGTTCCTTAAACACGTGGTTTTGGTTTTCCGGGTTTCCCCCCAAAAAAATTTTTTCGGCAGAGGAGTCCCGTTTGTTTCCAGATTTTGGAAGGGGGTTTTTTTTTTAAAAAAAGGTGTTCAATTGCTTTTCCTGGGTTTTTATCCAACCAAGCAAACTGGAGAACAAACCAAAATTGGAATTATTAGATGCTTTGTGTTGCTGATCAGGTCGTGTCTCTTTTTCCCTTTGGCGAGTTTGTCAAAATTAATATGTACCGCCATTTGTGTCCCTTTTTTCCAATTTTGGGTTTCCCCCTCGATTTTTTTCAGGAAGCGGGGCTTCTGTTCCCCAGGGGTTGTCTTTGGGACGAGCAGCAATTTGGGACCAGGTAGTGGAGAGGTTGTCTCTCTCTCGAGAGGGCCCAGCGGTTGCCACCGGCATAGGACTGATGGTCCTCGGTTTGAAGGGGGGGACTTGGTCTGGTTGTCCTCAAGAAATTCCCTATGGGGTTGCATCTCCAATTTAACCCTGGTTCATTGGACCTTATAAGATCATGGAGATTCTTATCCTGTTTCCTTCGGGTTTGCTTTTTCAGGACATTTAAGATCCATAACGTTTCCACAAGCCCCTTTTATTGAAGAGGTTTGTCGAGCCAGTTTTCCTATGGCTGCGCCTCCTCACCCTGTTTTGGTTGGGGGCAATCGGAGTTTTGGTTGAGAAAATATTGGATTCTCATTTTTCTAGACGAAAACCCAGTATTTGGTTAAGTGGAGGGTTATGGTCAGGGGACAATTTTGGGTTTTTTGCTTCGGAACCATGCTAGGAGACTGATCCTGCCTAACAACAAGCTCATCCTGATGGGCCTGGTTGCACAAGTGAGGGTTCGGTGACCCTCCTCAAGGGGGGGTAGTTATGAATGTGCTAGAGATGGCTTCTGAGCATGGCTCCCTCTGGTGGTTACAACAGTACTGAACCTTTCAGCGAGGAATGGCAATCTGGGTTCACGACTGGTTTGATATAAGGGAGGTTCCCTCCCATGATGGTTGCCGGTGATCAATTGTTCTTGTCTCAATTGTGGTTCCGGTTCATTTGGAAAGTTTGCTGAGTCTTGGGTGCATCTTTTTGCTATCAGATAAGATATTTTCTGCTTTTTTTTTTGTGCTTGCTTTTGCATTGTTTCCCTGCACTTCTGTGAGGTCAGCCCGGTCCCCTCCGGGGGGCTTGGGCTCCTCCATTTATTTTGAAGCCACTGTATTTGTTCATTTGTTTTTCCTTTTTTTTAGTGGCGTGGCTTAGTTTTTGTTACACCAAGATTGATTTAGGTGGTAGAGATCGTGTGATCTCAGGGTGTTTTGCAATCAGAAGAGTTGGTATTTTTAGGGTTTTTTGGATTGCAGTGAGTATCCTTTCCTGTACTTTTCTGTCTAGCAGTTTGGACCCCAGCGTTTGCTTTTTCTTTTTTTGTTTGTGTCCCTGCTTCTTCTTGTCTAACCGCCTTACATGTTTGGGGGCTTCCTATTTTCTTTGGGGATATCTGGGGCAGATAGCTTCATCTTTCTGCCTTAGGTGTAGTTATCTCTCAGGCTGTGACGGGCGTCTAAGATCAAGTAGGAACGCTCCACGGCTACCTCTAGGTGTGTGGTTAGTTCAGGTTACTGCAATCCAAAAGGTTCCCAGCCTCTCTGGTGTATTGCCGTTTTTGCTTATTTCCTCAACTACCAAAACAAACATTCCTCCCCCTTCTAACCTTCTTTCCCGACGTCGCCATCTCCGTGTGTGGCTCCACCCTTGTCCCCAGCAACATGCCCGCGTCTTGTGATCATACTAAATTTCCAAGCTTTCATTCCCCCCACATCCAAACCTTGCTCGCTCTTGTTATCTGCACCTCAAAACATCTCTAGAATTCGACCTTTTCTTACTTTTGTCCCCTGCAAAAACTCTACTGTTCTTTATTCATTCTCATTTGGACTTTGTACTCTCTACTAACGGTCTCCCTCTTACCAAACTCTCCCCTCTCCAATCTGTCTTTAATAATGCAGCAAAATCGGGATTCCCACCAATCGTTATACCGATGCCTCTACCTTTGCCAATCATTACACTGGTTACCCATCCATTACAGAATCCAGTACAAACTTATTACCCTCATCATAAAGCCCCTCCATGGCTCAGCACCACCCTACATCTCTTCCCTCATCTCAGTCTACCCCCTACCCGTGCCCCCGTTCTGCTAATGACCTGAGGTTGCATCCTCAAAAATCAGAACCCCCACTCCCTCTCCAAGACTTTTCACGTGCTGCGCCTATTCTTTGGAATGCACTGCCCAGGTTAATACGAATAGTCCCCAATCCCCACAGTTTTAAGCGTGCCGTAAAAACGCATTTTTTCAGAATGGCCTACCGCCTCAATGCATTAACCTAACTATCCCTCTTGACCAATTCAAAATTTTTTTTACCATTATCAGGTACCTCGTATTATGTTCTCACCCGCTTTATGCATTTAATAGTCCTCTGTGTCTGTACTGTTACATACTTTGGCTGTTAACTGGTTCATGCAGAATTATATGAACACACAATTCTTACACTATAGCTGGTTCGAACAATGAAAGCAATTGTAACCATTTACCTTTCGTGTCTCCCCTTTTTCCTCTTAGATTGTAACTTGCGAGCAGGGCCCTCATTCCTCTTGGTATCTACTTTGATCTGTGTTATTGTTTGCTGTAATGTCTTTTGTCTGTACAAGTCCCCTCTATAATGTAAAGTGCTGCGAAATATGTTGGCGCTATAGAAATAAAATTATTATTATTATTATTATTATTAATAATTTAAATGCATTTAATAGGGGATAAATTAATTTTGGCAATTGAGTTCATTAAAAAAAAATTGTACCACAAGCCTTATATAGCCTTTGATTTGCACTGTCTATTGCTGGCTGAAAAATGAGTAGGCCGGGGTCAGACATGCGAGAAACTCGCACGAGTCAATACCCGGCACTGCCGCCAGCACTCGGCACCGAGCGTGCGGCTGCATAGAAATACATGTAGCCGCAAGCTCTTGTCCGAGTGCCAGTGACGCATGCGAGTTTCTCGCATGTCTGACCACGGCCTTAGTGGAAAATCTGTCAGCCATCCTGCTATGACAGTCTGTTGGAGAGTTTCTAACATTATATGTCTAAGGCCATGGTCACATGTTCAGTATTTGGTCAGTAGTTGTAAGCCAAAACCAGGAGTTGGTGATAAATCCAGAAGTGGTGATGTGTTTTTATTATACTTTTCCTATGATTGTTCCACTCCTGGTTTGGCTTATAAATACTGAGATTAAATATTGGTCAAATACTGAACGTGTGAACGTGGCCTAATTCTGAGCTCCTCTCAGCTTAGTTATGACCACACATTACATCAAAGTTGAATCCGCATGAAATAAAGAGTCTTATTCTTTTACTTATTTAATTGTTCATTTTTCACCCTTTTGTGCCCCCTGTAAGGTCATAAAAGCTTTGGGGTACATTTAAATTTTTAAATGCTTTTTTTATGTGATTTACCCTGTAACTGGGGCTGGTATATCAGGGCTGGTATATCAGCCCCTGTTACAAAGATAATTCAGCCTCCTGGCTGCACAGAAGGCTAATCAGGGTTTGTCAGGCCCCTGCACTACAGTTCCCTCCTTGCATCCAGTGATATCATGATTACTGGGTCCAGAAAAGCAGTGCTCGATATATTCCTATTCTGTATAGAGAACACTTGTTCAGCACTGTGTATACAGCAAATGAGAAAGGCGAGATTGTAATAAACAACAGCCGTGTCTCATAGCTGGCTCCCCATGGTATAGCGGCTATACTATGTAGTGATGTTTTAGAACATCCCTGCAGCGTAACATGCAGAGACCAGCTGGATGTTTAACTTCTTCACCCCCTGACTATTTTCCGTTTTTAGTTTTTGTTTTTCCTCCCCTGCTTCCAAGAGACATCATGTTTTTTATTCTCCCTTCAACATAGTCATATGAGGGCTTGTTTTTTGTGGGATGAAGAGTTGTACTTTTGAGTGACACCATTGAGCTACCATGTAGTGTACTGGAAAGTGGGAAAAAATATTCCAAATGCCGTAAAATTAACAAAAAAAGGGCTATTCTACAATTGTTTTTTTGTTTTTTTTATTTACCATGTTCACCAAATGCTAAAGTAGACCACCCAATTTGATTATCCAGTCAGTACGAATACACAGATACCTAAATGTATAGACTCTTTATTATTTAAGTGGTGAAAAAAAAATTGTAAGAAAAAACAAAATTCGCTTATGTTGCCATTTTCCAAGACCTGATGGCTTATTTTTTGCACCATGGCTGAAATTTTTATTGATACCAATTTGGGTTGATACAATGTTATGATCACCTGTGATTGCATTTTATTGCAATGTTGGGGAGAACAAAATAACATAAATCTTGGTGTTTCGATTTTTTTTTCCCATTGCGCCATTTACCATTCAGATTAATTTTACTTTATATTTTGATAGATTGGACATTTCTGAACACAGCATTAACAAATATGTGTATTTTTATGCTTTATTTTTAATGGGGTAAAGGGGTGATTTGAACTTTTGTGTGTTTTTATTTTTAAATTATTTAAAAAATTTAACAGTCAGCAGACAAATTTATTCCCTTATTTTACTTCAGTGGTGCGGAATAATGTTGGCACTGTATAGATAAAATTATATACCGTATATACTCGAGTATAAGCCGAGATTTTCAGCCCTTTTTTAGGGCTGAAAGTCCCCCTCATCGGCTTATACTCGAGTCATTACCAGGAGATCGGCGGGGGAGGTGGAGCGCAGCTGTGCTATTAACTCACCTCCTCCTGGCATGGTCTCTGCAGCCCCCCTGCTCTCTCTCCCAGCGGTCTCCGGCGCCTGTGTTCAGCGGTCAGGTGGTACCGCTCATTAAAGTCATGAATATGCACATATTCATGACTTTAATGAGCGGTACTACTGACTGCTGAAACACCGGCGCCGGAGACGCGGGAGCAGAGCAGGGGATGCAGAGACCGCACCGGTGGGAGGGTGAGTATAAGGGATATTCACATGTCCCATTCCACCACTGCTCGCTGCTGTGTCCTCGCATCCTCTCTAGCGTGAGTGTTCAGGCAGAGGGCGCGATGACATAGTTTGTGCGCGCCGCGCCCTCTGCCGGGCAATCCTGCGGGAGGACCTGGAAGACAGCGGCGCTCAGCGGTAGAACGGGTGACAGGTAAATAACTCAGATGCCGGGCCCTGAGCGAGCGTGACAACCGGGACCTGTCCC
>JARQOD010000005.1:283640441-283660904 GCA_033576555.1 Oophaga sylvatica
GGGCTGATCTTAGCTAAATACACAGATTAGACATATAAGACAGACAGGATAACACTCGCTTGCATACACACTCAAAAACCAAGGAACATAAATGGTCTGGGAAATAAACTCTAACCAAGTTGAGCTTAGAACAACTAAGGAGCTCACAACTAAAGTCTATACAGATTCATTCCTATCTGTGGTCTGCATGATGGTTTCACTGGCAACTCCCCAAGCAGACAACCAGGAATTTAAAGGAAACCAATCAACAAATAATCAATTGCAGCCGGGAGAAACTGCACCCAGTCCCAGCACCGAGCACAGACAGAATTAACTCCCTAGCTGCCAAACACAAAGAAACAGCAGCTCAGCTGTGAGAAGTCAAAATGTGCAACCGCGACGATCTTCGTGGCAATGCACACATGACACACAGCTGAGGAGTTGTCGTCAGCTCTGGAGAACCAGTTTCATGAATGGTTGTATCCACTGGACCTGCAACCAGTGAAGGCCGTGTGCGACAATGCAGCAAACCTGGGTGCGGCCCTTCGCCGGGGCAATGTCACACACGTGCCTTGTATGGCTCATGTGTTGAACCTGGTTGTCCAGCAATTTTTAGGCCACTATCCTGGACTACATGGCCTTCTGCAGAGGGCACGGTCGCTGTGTGCGCACTTCCGCTGTTCGCAACCCGCAGCTCAGCGACTTACATCTCTACAGAAGTCGTTGGGCCTGCCACTTCACTGGCTAAAATGCGATGTGCCAACACGGTGGAATTCAACTCTGCACATGTTGCAGCGACTGTGACAGCACCGACAAGCCCTGGTGCAATACGTTCTGAGTTATAGCCTGGGCCAACGAGATCCAGAGGTGGGGCAAATCACACTGGAGGAGTGGTCTCTGATCAGGGACCTATGCACCCTTCTGCACAGTTTTGAAATGGCCACGAAGATGTTTAGTGCTGACAATGCCATTATCAGCATGACTATTCCGGTGATTTACATGCTGGAGCACATGTTAAACAGAATTCGGAGTCAGGTGGTGGAACAAGAGGAGGTGGAGGAAGTAGAGGAGAAGTTGTATGCAGAAGGGCTAACACCTGCAAGGTCCAGATGGTCGGCAGCACTAAGGCGGCTGGCATGGGAGGGTGGGGGAGAGGGATTAACCAGGGCGCATGATAGCAGCCAAACTAGTGAGGAAGGTGCAGGAGCCCAGGAAGAAACATTTATCCCATTGTGAGTAACAGAAGGACTTCCCTAGTTCCCTTTCACATTCACCGCAAAATCCTGGCCTATTGTCAGTTACCTGGGCAATGAGGAGATTATACAGTAGGGAGATGGAGTGTGTAGGGGGTGACAATGATAGGCTCAATTTTTCAAAGTTTGTGAGATCTCTGTGAAGATGTGTACGCTTCTTCACAGTTGAATAGAAGTGTTGTAACTGGCTATATTCAAAATTTGCCTTTGGGGAAATGACTCTTCCCTGTAACAAGTCATTGAGGGGGAGAAGCAAAGTATTGGAGATGACATGAGAAAATAATATCGGATGGGATTTATTTAAACCGAGAAATCTATTTGCAGATAGTCCTGGTGGGAAATCTGGATTATCTGAAATCGGGAGCAAGGGGCCCTGGGGTTGATTGAGGAAAAGCTTTTTTTTGGGGGATCTCAAAGCCAAAGCAGTGGCATAAGTACTATATGACATGAGGCTAAGAGAGGGGACAATTAAATGGGCGCACCATGGGAGAGTGCTAAGAGCTTTAGGACAAATGGATTGAGCTATTTGACCCACAATTTCCCCTCCGAATGATGGAAGAAGTCGAGGATTCTAGCGTGTACTGCTGCCATGTAATACCTTCTACAATCCGGAAGGCTAAGGCCCCCCTTTTGTTTGTGTCTGATCAGAACGTTCCCCCGAATGCGTGGACGCCCACTTGCCCAGATAAATCTGCAAAAGCTAATGCGTATTCTTTTCCAAAAATTTGAGGGAATTACCACGGGAATGGTTTGGAAGAGTTATAAGAGTTTGGGTAAGACGTTCATTTTTAGTATATTTATTATGCCGATCCTGGAAAAATCCTTCACCGTCCAAGAAGTAAGATCTCTATGAAGTTGTTCAATAAAGGGCCCAAACTTAAGAAAAAATAGACGGGAGAGGTCTCTATGAATACGAATTCCTAAGTAATTGATACCCTGTGAGGGCCAGGCAAAGGGAAAGTTGGACTGGTTGGAATCCTGTATGGATTTGGGGAGGGAAACGTCGAGGGCCTCAGACTTCGCTGCATTGATTTTAAAATTTGACCATGTACCAAAGTGATCTATTTCAGCCATAACAGCAGTGATGGACATATGTGGTTGAGTAATATATACTAGGACATCATTCATCAGCAAATGCAGAGCACTTGTACTCTGTGCCTCCCACCTCAATCCCCTAATATTGGGGTTATCGTGAATTGATGAGAGCTGGTGCTCCATCACTAGGATGTATAAGAAAGGGGACAGAGGACATCCCTGCCTTGTCCCATTCGTGATTATGAAAGGTGATGATAATGTTCCATTTTTCTTCAGCCTAGCTGACAGATTGCGATACAGGGCCATGATTTTGGCTCTAAAAGGCTCCCCTACCCCAAGTTTTTTAAGAGAATAATATATGGCGTGCCAGGAGACTTTATGGAATGCTTTCTCGGCATCCAACGAGAGTATCTAATTACAAATTTTTAACTGCATCTAGCCCAGACAATAATTTTGGGCCTAGTAGCAGTGTCTGCTAGTCAGCGGATTAACCCAGCTGTTAAGCAAGCTACACCACCTGTACTTTGGACACTTAATTTTTTCAAAGGAAATGCTTCGGGCCCCTGGACACTCAGTGAAGAACATCGGGGAGGCACCGTACCGAACCGAACTCGAACACTACGGGGGTGGCTCAACTCTAATGGCTACACAAATCAAATACATTTTGTATCGGCATAATTGTGCTTACCAGTAAAATAAAGTTCACTGTATTTGTGCAACATATGACTAGTAGGGATGAACAAACTTGAATGGTAAAGTTAGGGATCCGTACTGAACATCTAGCATCCGTGAACGGAAGTCAAACTGTTCGGGTCCTGCTGATGTCTGACAGAGCGAGAAACACTGGCTAACTAACTTACCGATGACAAGAGCGTTGCGGTTCCCATGTGATAACATGTAATCCACTAACTTTGACCGGCGGTAAAAAGGTTACTGCTGGTCACAGGCGTTGGCTGATGAGAGTACTACTCTCATCATTGTACGCTCGTTCTCGCTGATAGAAGCGAGAACATGCATAAAATGATGAGAGTATTGTTCAGCTGGCCCCTGTGCAATAAATAAATAAGTAAAACAAAAAATGGCATGCGGTCCGATCTATTTTTGTTAACTAGCGCCAGCTAGACCTTGGAAATCAAGATTCGAGAGTCTAGAGGAAGAGTGGAGATAGACAATTTAAGCTGCCTGAGGTGTAGTGTGAAGTTTCCACAATCAGTGATGGTTTGATGAGCCATGTCATCTGCTGTGATAGGTAAACTGTGTTTTATCAAGACCAAAGTTACGCAGCCGTCTACCAGGAAATTTTAGAGCACTTCATGCTTCCCTCTGTCGACAAGCTTTTTGGAGATGGAAATTTCATTCTCCAGAAGGACTTGGCTCCTGTCCACACTGCCAAAAGTACCAATACCTGGTTTAACCCCTTAATGACCAAGCCATTTTGTAGGTTAAAGACCAGGCCAATTTTTACAATTCTGACCACTGTCTCTTTATGAGGTTATAACTCTGGAACGCATCTACGGATCTTGGCGATTCTGAGATTGTTTTCTCGTGACATATTGTACTTCATGATAGTGGTAAAATTTCTTCAATATAACTTGCGTTTTTTTTATGAAAAAAATGGAAATATGGCAAAAATTTTGAAAATTTTGCAATTTTCAAACTTTTAATTTTTATGCCATTAAATCAGAGAGATATGTCACAAAAATTAGTTAATAAATAACATTTCCCACATGTCTACTTTACATCAGCACAATTTTGGAACCAAAATTTTTTTTTGTTACGAAGTTATAAGTGTTAAAAGTTGACCAGCAATTTCTCATTTTTCCAACAAAATTTACAAAACCATTTTTTTAGGGACCACCTCACATTTGAAGTGAATTTGAGGGGTCAATATGACAGAAAATACCCAAAAGTGACACCATTCTAAAAACTGCACCCCTCAACGTGTTCAAAGCCACATTCAAGAAGTTTATTAACACTTTAGGTACTTCACAAGAATTGAAGCAATGTGGAAGGAAAAAATGAACATTTAACTTTTTTTGTCAAAATTTTTCTTTCGACACAATTTTTTTAAATTTTGTCAAGGGTATCAGGAGAAAATGAACCACAATATTTGTTGTACAATTTCTCCAGAGTACACCGATATACCATGTGTGGGGGTAAACCACTATTTGAGCGCATGGCAGAGCTCGGAATGGAAGCAGCGCCATTTGACTTTTTTGGCTGGAATTGAGATTGGACGCCATGTCGCATTTGGAGAGTCCCTGTGTGCCTAAACAGTGGAAACCCCCCACAAGTGACCACATTTTGGAAACTGGACCCCTCAAGGAACTCATCTAAATGTGTTGTGAGAGCTTTTAACCCCCAAGGGCTTCACAGAAGGTTATAACGTAGAGCCGCAAAATTAAAAAATCAAATTTTTTCCACAAAAATGATCTTTTCATCCCAATTAATATTTTCCAAAAGATAAAAGGACCCCAAAAGTTATTGGGCAATTAGTCCTGAGTACGCTGATACCCCATATGTGGGGGTAAACCACTATTTGGGCGCATGGCAGAGCTCGGAAGGGAAGCAGCGCCATTTGACTTTTTTGGCTGGAATTGAGATTGGACGCCATGTCGCATTTGGAGAGTCCCTGTGTGCCTAAACAGTGGAAACCCCCCACAAGTGACCCCATTTTGGAAACTAGACCCCCCAAGGAACTTATCTAAATGTGTTGTGAGAGCTTTTAACCCCAAGCGCTTCACAGAAGGTTATAACGTAGAGCCGTAAATTAAAAAATCATATTTTTTTCCACAAAAATGATCTTTTCATCCCAATTTTTATTTTCCAAAGGATAAAAGGACCCCAAAATTTATTGTGCAATTAGTCCTGAGTACGCTGATACCCATAGGTGGGGGTAAACCACTATTTGGGCGCATGGCAGAGCTCGGAAGGGAAGCAGCGCCATTTGACTTTTTTGGCTGGAATTGAGATTGCATGCCATGTCGTATTTGGAGAGTCCCTGTGTGCCTAAACAGTGGAAACCCCCCACAAGTGACCCCATTTTGGAAACTAGACCCCCCAAGGAACTTATCTAGATGTGTGGTGAGAGCTTTGAACCCCCAAGGGCTTCACAGAAGGTTATAACGTAGAGCAGTAAAATTAAAAAATCATATCTTTTCCACAAAAATGATCTTTCCACCCCCAATTGTTATTTTCCAAAGGGTAACAGGACCCCAAAAGTTATTGTGCAATTTGTCCTGAGTACGCTGATACCCCATATGTGGGGGGAAACCACTATTTTGACGCATGGCAGAGCTCGAAAGGGAAGCAGCGCCTTTTTCAAATGCAGACTTTGATGGAATGGTCTGTGGGTGTCATGTCACGTTTGGATAGCCCCTGATGTGCCTAAACAGTAGAAACCCCCCACAAGTGACTCCATTTTGGAAACTAGACCCCCAAGGAACTTTTCTAGATGTGTGGTGAGCACTTTGAACCCCCAAGTGCTTCACAGAAGTTTATAACGTAGAGCCGTGAAAATAAAAAAATCATATTTTTTTCCACAAAAATAATCTTTTTGCCCCAAATTTTTATTTTTATAATGGTAACAGGAGAAATAGGACCCCAAAAGCTATTGTGCAATTTGTCCTGAGTACGCTGATATCCCATATGTGGGGGGAACCACTATTTTGACGCATGGCAGAGCTCGAAAGGGAAGTAGCGCCTTTTTCAAATGCAGACTTTGATGGAATGGTCCGCGGGTGTCATGTCACGTTTGGATAGCCCCTGATGTGCCTAAACAGTAGAAACCCCCCACAAGTGACTCCATTTTGGAAACTAGACCCCCCAAGGAACTTTTCTAGATGTGTGGTGAGCACTTTGAACCCCCAAGTGCTTCACAGAAGTTTATAACGTAGAGCCGTGAAAATAAAAAAATCATATTTTTTTCCACAAAAATAATCTTTTTGCCCCAAATTTTTATTTTATAATGGTAACAGGAGAAATAGGACCCAAAAAGCTATTGTGCAATTTGTCCTGAGTACGCTGATATCCCATATGTGGGGGGGAACCACTATTTTGACGCATGGCAGAGATCGGAAGGGAAGGAGCACCGTTTTTAAATGCAGACTTTGATGGAATGGTCTGCGGGTGTCATGTCGCGCTTGGAGAGCCCTGATGTGCCTAAACAGTAGAAACCCCCACAAGTGACCCCATTTTGCAAACTAGACCCCCAAGGAACTTATCTAGATGTGTGGTCAGCACTTTGAACCCCAAGGGCTTCACAGAAGTTTATAACGTAGAGCCGTGAAAATAAAAAAAATCATATTTTTTTCCACAAAAATGACCTTTTTGCCCCCAAATTTTTATTTTTATAAGGGTAACAGGAGAAATAGGACCCCAAAAGCTATTGTGCATTTTGTCCTGAGTACGCTGATACCCCATATGCGGGGGGAACCACTGTGATCGCCTTACTGCGATCTTTGGGAGGCACAATGAACAAATCTACCAAAGGTGAAGAATTGGTTTTCTTTTTTACGCCGTTCCTCGTGCGATATTAGTGATTAGGCGACTTTATTCCTCGGATCGGTGCGATTACAGCGATACCAGATTTACACCCTTTTTTCATGTTTAGCTTCTGTCACACACTAAAAGACGCTTTTTTTTGGAATAATTTTTTGTAAGAATTTTTTGCATCGCCGTATTTTGAGAGCTATAATTTTTCCATATTTCGGCCGACAGAGTTATCTGTGGGCTTATTTTTTGCGGGACGAGCTGACGTATTTATTGGTACCATATTCGGGCACATAACGTTTTTTGATCGCTTCCTATTCCGATTTTTGTGGAAGCAGAATGAACAAAAACCAGCAATTCAGGAATTGTTTTTTTTTTTTATTTTTTTTCCCCCGTTCCGCGTGTGGTAAAATTGATAAAGCAGCTTTATTCTTCGGGTCACTACGGTTACGGCGATTCCTCATTTATATATTTTTTTTATGTTTTGGCGTTTTTTACACAATAAAGAATTTTATAGAAAAAATAATTATTTTTGCATCAGTTTATTCCGCGAGCTATAACTTTTTTATTTTTTCGCTGATGATGCTGTATAGCGGCTTGTTTTTTGCGGGACAAGATGACGTTTTCAGCGGTACCATGATTATTTATATCTGACTTTTTCATCGCGTGTTATTGCACTTTTTCCAAGCGGTATAATGATACCGCTTGGAAAAAGTATAATTTACTACTTTTTTGTGTTTTTTTTTTACGGCTTTCACTGAAGGGGTTAACTAGGGTTATGCTTTTATAGATGGGATTTTTACGGACATGGCGATACCTAACATGTGTATTTTTTTTGTTTTTTATTTTTTTTATTACATAAAAATGTGTATTTTTTAGAGGATTTTTTTAAAATTATTTTTTAATATTTTTTTTACAATTTTTTTTAAAAAATGATTTTTTTCAACTTGTCCCTTTATGGGACTTTCACTTTTTTTTACTTTTGATTGCAGTTACAATGCATTGCAATGCTCCAGCATTGCAATGCATTGTACCTATGGGGAAAGCTGCTGTGACATGATCACAGCAGCTTCCCGTAGCTAAATGACCCGGAGGTTGTCATGACAACCCCCGGGTCATCAAGGCAGAGATCAGGCCCTGCGATTACATCGCTGGGACGCTGATCTGAGGCAGAGGGAGCACCCGACCCTCTGCCTCCCCCCCTGAGCTCTGCGATCGCGCTGGATCGCAGCAGTCAGGGGGTTAACAGCCAGGGGCGGTGGGGGCGCCGCTCCTGGCTGTCAGTGCAGGAAGCCTGGCCACTGCAGCGCCGGCTCCTGCACTGATCGCGCTGGGGAAGCTGAAATTTCAGCTTCTCCTGCACGATCGCTGCTGTGTTTGGTCAGTCAGATTGACTGACCAACCACAGCGCTGTGAGTGCGGGGACCGACGGCAAAGGTCCCCGCACCGCTTGCCGTGCCTGTCAGCTGTCTGTGACAGCTGTCGGCACTGATCTACCACAGCGTGTTTACACGCTGTGGTAGATCAAAGCCATGACGTGCAGAGTCCGTCCTGGTGCCGGAACTGGCACCTTGTCATGACGGACTCTGCACGTCATTGGACATTAAGGGGTTAAAAACAACAGTATCACTGTGCTTGATTGACCATCAAACTCACCTGACATTAACCCCATAGAGAATATATGGGGTATTGTAAAGAGGAAGATGAGAGACACCAGACCCAACAATGCAGGTGAGCTGAAGGCTGCTATCAAAGCAACCTGGGCTTCCATAACACCTCAGCAGTGCCACAGGCTGATCGACTCCATGCCATGCCGCATTGATGCAGTAATTGATGCAAAAGTAGGACCGACCAAGTATTGAAAGCATTTACTGAACATACATTTCAGTAGGCCAACATTTTGGATTTTAAAATAATTTTTTCAAGATGGTGTTATAAAGTATTCTAATTTACTGAGATAATGACTTTTGGGTTTTCATTGGCTGTAAGCCATAATCTTCAATAATAATAGAAATAAACGTTTGAAATAGATCACTATATTTGTAACGAGTGTATCTAATATACTGTATGAGTTTCACTTTTTGTATTGAAGAACTGAAATAAATTAACTTTTTGATGATATTCTAATTTTGTGAGATGCACCTGTATATTACTGGTTAAATCATGAATGGTTTCTGATAAAAATAACTACTCAAAGAAATACATTACAATACAATTAATATCATTAATTGACATCGATAATTAATTGATAACAATGAAAAATAGAAACATAGTTAGTTTTAAACAAGTCTATATAGTCGAAGTGTTGATTCAAAAGGATTATTTTCTAATGTTTCCTTCTGAACCCAATTGTGGTATTCCAAATAAATTCCTACATTAACAAATGATATTTAGTAATATAATACAAATAATTTGCACTTTCAAGAAAGTAATATACACTTGCAAATGTTTCCTTTCCCCTGTTTTTATTAGTTTTCAATTCTATTGGTAACCTATGCTTTCTATCTTATTTTAGTCATATAAATAGTCAAGTTGTAATTTTACCAGAAGGGGCCCTCAGGGTTGTCTCTTCTGGCACTGGTAGTTACACTCTTGAGAACTGAAGAAAATGCCAGAACAGTAACAATTGAAAGAAGCCAAGAATCAAATGGAATTGTATTGAGATCAAAGTACAGAGACAAAGTTAGCAAAGGAAAATTCTGAAAGTAGAGTCAGAACATTTCACATTAGATTTCAATTTCATTAATATTTTATACAATATGTATGTATGTATGTGCGTATGTGTGTTGATAAAATTACTATTAATAATAATAATAATAATAATAATTATAATAGATATGATTACTGTACTCATTTTTATCATGTATACCCTCTTCAAATGTAAAGCGCCATGGAATAAGTGGTGCTATAATAATAAATTATTATCATTTATTATTATAGCGCAATTTATTTCATGGCACTTTACGTGTGAAAAGGGGCATACATAATAAAAATTAGTACAATAATCTTAAACAATAAAAGTCATGACTAGTACAGGAGGAGAGAGGACCCTGCCCGCGAGGGCTCACAATCTATAAGTGATGGGTGAGAATACAATCGTTGAGGGTAGAGCTGGTCATGCAGCGGTTTGGTAGATGGGTGGTTACTGCAGGTTGTAGGCTTCTCAGAAAAGGTAGGTCTTCAGGTTTCTTTTGCAGGTTTCCATGGTAGGCGAGAGTCTGATATGTTGTGGTAGAGAGTTCCAGAGTAGGGAGGATGTGCGGGAGAAATCTTGTATGCGATTGTGGGAAGAGGAAATAGGAGGGAAGTAGAGAAGGAGATCTTGTGAGGATCAGAGGTTGTGTGCAAGTAAGTACTGGTAGACTAGGTCACAGAAGGAGACAGGTTGTGGATGGCTTTGTATTCAATTGTTAAGTCTCTTTCTCACATCAGTATTTTGGCGTCAGTCGCAATCCAGCAGTTTTGAAAAAAACGGATCCGTTGCAGATTGTGAAAAACTGATGCGACGGATCTGTTTTTTTGCTGGATACGACTGCCCTACCTGGTAATAATAATTGGAGCATGCTCAGTTTAAAAAAACTGAATCCGTCGCCCATCCTGCGCCCATAGTCTTCCTTTATAGCCAACGACGGATGGCGCTGCATCCGTCGCTGTCCGACTTTTCAAAGTCGACAAAAAGCGTTACTTTGTCTGTCATCTCCACCCGACAGACACAAAATTTCCAACGGATCCAGTGAACGACGGACAAAGCGTGAGGCCATCCGTTGCAATCCGTCGCTAATACAAGTCTAAGAGAAAAAAACGGATCCAGTGTCATCAGTTGCTGATAAAAACGAAGGATCACGACTGATGGCAAAAAACTGATGTGTGAAAGAGGCCTTAGGGTTTTGAACTGGAGTCTCTGGGTAATGGGGAGCCAGTGAAGGGATTAACAGAGGGGAGAGGCTGGGGAATAGTGAGGGGATAAGTGGATTAATCGGGCAGCAGAGTTTAGATGAGTTTAGAGTTTAGTTTATTAAACCAAGTAAAATATTCATAGTGTGATTTTTTATGTAAAATAATCACACAGTTATATTTAATTATCCAGTTTGAATTATTTTGCAGTAATTATTATTTGTTATTTCTTGCCAGCAGTAGCCTCTCAATTTAGTAGGAAGATTCCACCCAGTCTGTATAAAATAAGTCTACATGAAAGTGCTCCAACTATAGTGAAAAAATGTTCATTATGCTATGAGTTCTCTCCAGGTCCTTAAGCAAATATACAGATAGTAAGAAATGTTTTAAGACATAATAAAATACAATATACTCACCTGTCCTAGGCCTCACTGTTATTGGTGTTTTCTGTTCCTCTGTACTAATTTTAGTTCTTCCTTCAATCCCTTCTTGCACTGCTGTTATGAATGTAACACACACTCACTCACGAGTAATGGAAAAAGGGAAGACCTACTACAGGGAGATGTTGCACCCACACCCAACTTGTCCCTACACCCTAGCTCACAACTCAAAAACACCACCTTGGTCCTGGCTCTCAAAAAGGCCATCAAGGGGTTTCTCGTACCTTCTGAGGAACAAGAGAATAGGCTGCAACACACTGCCAATAAGAGAAGAGGAAAGTATGCAGGAAGATACAGAAAGCAGGGTGAGAAAATTGAAACACATTCATATAGGATAGAGAAAGTAAATTAAGGAGAGGCAGAAGTAAATAAAGTATAACATCCCAGAAATATAAAGAAGTGAAAGCAAGAGGTACTGGGAAGGAAAACAAACAGATTCACTTTAGGAATTCAACAAGTAAACTCATACCAGTGATAGGGCTGATGAAAATGGGAAAATGGAAAATACTCGGAGAGGGGCAAACCAAAAGGGGGAACAAAGACAATTAGAACCATCAACACTTAGACAGAGAATAAAAGACAATAAGTCAGTTGACAGGTCACCTGACCATGCAGTAACAGGTCAGCGTATCAAATCCAGAAACCGAGCCATGAAAACTGGCTCCAGATGGAAGTTCCAGAGTAAACAAAGCCCATTCCAGAAGACCAGGGAGCTGTGGTGGCAGTGGAGGTGGGTCATGGACAGGGGAGGACAAGGACAGATTACTACTTTGTATTTTATTATTTTAACCCCTTTTTGGTCCTCAAAAGAAGACATCAAAATAGTTGCAGAGTTTGTGCAAATGAAATATCAAAATGTTCAGATTTGCGTTGAGCTGAATTATCTCTACTTGTATACTTTGCATAAACTTCTTGATTTTATGTTTTTTTTTGAACATGCAACTAGTTTAATAATGATAGTATGTGAAGGTATACCTGGTGCTAAGGAAATTAATTTAAAACCATAATAATTCACTGAAGAGCTAATAACCCCACTAAATGTCCCACTCCCTGATGATGCCATGTACATCAGGGTATACTGAGGGGAGTTGCAAAAGTTTTTAAAAAACTTTACCTGCCTCTGTTGTCAGAAATAGGGACAGTTATTCCAGAGCCCTGATTCCTTATATCATTAGTCAGTTTATAGAAACCCTGGTAACAATACTGTAACTGATCAAATAATCAGCTGAACAAATAAATGAATAAAATAAATTTAGATGGCTAGGCAGGTACATAGTTGATATTAGTCACAATTTTTCAATCTTTTACACAGTATGGACGTATCTTGTATTACATGTTTTTTTATTGAAGTACAAGTTGAAATGGCAATAAGCGGTATATATGAGAAACAAAGCGGTAATACCCTTTTCAAGGGTAAGGAGAAATAAATTTCAAAGGAGCAAAGTACAGTGGGGAAAAAAGTATTTAGTCAGCCACCAATTGTGCAAGTTCTCCAACTTAAAAAGATGAGAGAGGCCTGTAATTGACATCATAGGTAGACCACAACTATGAGAGTCAAAATGAGAAAACAAATCCAGAAAATCACCTCGTCTGAAGTGCTCTAAAATTTCCTGGTAGACGGCTGCGCTGACTTTGGTCTTGATAAAGCTAAATGGACTTACACCAGCAGATGACATGGCTCCCCAAACCATCACTGATTGTGGAAGCTTCCACTAGACCTCAAGCAGCTTGGATTTCCTGCCTCTCCACTCTTCCTCCAGACACTGGGACCTTGATTTCCAAATTAAATGCAAAATTTACTTTCATCTGAAAACAATACCTTGGACAACTGAGCGACAGTCTAGTCCTTTTTCTCCTTGGCCCAGGTAAGGTGCTTCTATTGCTCATGAGTAGCTTGACACAAGGAATGCGACACTTGTATCCCATGTACTGGGTACATATGTGTGTGGTGGCTCTTGAAGCAATGACTCCAGCAGCAGTCCACTCCTTGTGAATCTCCCTCAAATTTTTAAATGGCCTTTTCTTGACAATCCTTTCAAGGCTGCGGTTATCCTTGTTGCTTGTGCACCTTTTTCTACCACACTTTTTTCCTTCCACTCCATTTTCTATTATTATGCTTGGATACAGCACATTGTGAACAGCCAGCTTCTTTAGCAATGGCTAGTGATAAGCGAGCATGCTCGGAAGGGCTTGGTGCTCGCCCGAGCATCTCACTGTTCACGATGCTCGGCGTGTGCCGAGCATTTCCAGGGTTGCTCGGTGGGAGCTCGGGTCCCCACCCTGCATGTTTGGCTCTCTTTAGAGCACCAATCAACATGCAGGGATTGTTTGCCACACACTGTAATGCTGCAGCCATGTTGGTTGTGGCATTACAGTGATTGGCTGGCCACACAGCGTCATCAGGTCTATATCAGACCTGGCGATGCCGTGTTCTTCACAGTCAGCTCCGGAATCAGGCAGTGTAGGGAGAGTTGCTGCAGAGATAGGTACAGAATTGGTGTTGTATAAGTTACACAAATCCTGCTAAACCAACAGTCCTTCTGAGGACTAATTACGGTGTATATAGATATCAGTGCTAGGTAGGCAGGCATTGTATGTAGCATACTTCATTGCATACAGCATGAGGGTCCATTCCATTACTGTCTTCTGCTGCCTATTAGTAATAGGCTATTACAGATATTAGATATTTACCATATATACATAGCCCAGGTATCAGTGGCCAGGAATATTTTTTTTGCATCTTAATCCTGATTATTTTCTTCAAAAGCAATTCAGAGCAAACTTTTTTTTCTCCATTGGCTTGTTGGCACAGCAGAATACAGCCAGATCCTTTCCACAGTACAGCGTGAAAATCCAGCTATTTTAAAAAGAGGTTTGGCCATTAAAGCAATCACATCTGAGTGCGCAGAAAATTCTGCCATTTCTGTGCTACTGTAAAATTTTGTTGGAGTGTCTTATACAATTTATTGACACCAGTTAGCTGAAAAAAAAAATTACCTACAGGGTATTTATTTTAAACAGCGATTTGGCTGTCACAGTGATCACATCTTAATGCGCAGAAAATTCTGCCATTTCTGGGCAACTGTAAAATTTTGTTGGAGTGTCTTATACAAGTTATTGACACCAGTTTGCTAAAAAAAAATAGTTACCTACAGGGCAGATATTTTACACAGGGTTTTGTCCGCCACATGGATCGCATATCAGTGCCCTCAAAATTGTGCCTTTTCAGGCCTCCATTGTATTTTTTTGGCTGTGTCTTAGCCTAGTTATTGACACCATTTTGTTGGTAAAAAAAACTATGTGACAGATATTTTAAAGTGGAGCATCTACATCACAGGCATCACATATTAGTGCGCTAAAACTTGTGCATTTCAGGCCTTCATTGAAATTTTTTTGCTACTCACATTAGTTTACTGCCAAAAATAAATACAGGCCAGATATTTTAACCCCTTTACCTACAAGGGTGGTTTGCATGTTTATGAGCAGGCCAATTTTTACAATTCTGACTACTGTCCATTTATGAGGTAATAACTCTGGAATGTTTCTATGGATCTTGGTGATTCTCACAATGTTTTATCGTGACATATTGTACTTCATGATAGTGGTAAAATTTATTTCATATGACTTGCATTTATTTGTGAAAAAAATGGAAATTTGGCGAACATTTTGCAATTTTCCAACTTTGAATTTTCATGCCCTTAAATCAGAGAGATGTCACACAAAATACTTAATAAGTAACATTTCCCACATGTCTACTTTACATCAGCACAATTTTGGAACCAAATTTGTTTTGTTAGGAAGTTATAAGGGAATAAAAGTTGACTAGCAATTTCTCATTTTAACAACACCATTTTCTTTAGGGACCACCTCACATTTGAAGTCACTTTGAGGGGTCTATATGATAGAAAATACCCAAAAAAGTGAAATCATTCTAAAAACTGCACCCCTCTTGGTGCTCAAAACCACATTCAAGAAGTTTATAACCCTTCGGGTGCTTCACAGGAATTTTTGGAATGTTTAAAAAAGTGAACATTTAACTTTTTTTCACAAAAAATTTTTTTTTCAGATCCAAGTTTTTTTATTTTACCAAGGGTAAGAGGAGAAATTGGCCCACAAAAGTTGTTGTACAGTTTGTCCTGAGTACGCTGATACCCCATATGTGCAGGTAAACCACTGTTTGGGTGCATGGCAGAGCTCGGAAGGGAAGGAGCATCATTTGACTTTTCAATGCAAAATTGGCTGAAATTGAGATCGGACGCCATGTCACGTTTGGAGAGTCCCTGATGTGCCTAAACAGTGGAAACCCACATAACTGACACCATTTAGGAAAATAGACCTCTAAGGAACTTATCTAGATGTGTGGTGAACACTTTGAATCCCCAAGTGCTTCATAGAAGTTTATAATGTAGAGCGGTAAAAATAAAAAATCATAATTTTTTCACAAAAATGATTTTTTTTGCACCCAATTTTTTATATTCTCAAGGGTAACAGGAGAAATTGGACCCCAAAAGTTGCTGTGTAATTTGTCCTGAGAATGCTGATATCCATATGTTTTGGTAAATCACTGTTTGGGCACATGGCAGAGCTCGTAAGGGAAGCAGCACCGTTTGACTTTTCAATGCAAAATTGGCTAGAATTGAGATCAGACACCATGTCGCATTTGGAGAGACCTTGATGTGCCTAAACAGTAGAAACCCCCCAATTCTAACTTCAACCCTTCCCCCAACACACCCCTAATCTTAATCCCAACCCTAACTGCAACCCTAACATACCCCGAACCCTAATCCCAACCCTAAACCTAATCCAAACCCTAATCCTTACTGTAGCCCCAACCCTTACCCTACCTTTAGCCCCAACCATAACCCTAGCTTCATCCCCAACCCTAGCTTTAACCCCAACTAACTAAGGGAGTAATAAAGAGGGGTTTGATTTATAATTTATAGCGGGTTTTTATTTGTGGCAACTGTCATACAATAAAAAATGCTTTTTATTGCAAAAAATAGTTTTTGCATCACCACATTTTGATAGCTATAATTTTTCCATATTTTGGCCCACAGAGTCATGTGAAGTCTTGTTTTTTGACTGACGAGATGTTGTTTTTATTGGTACCATTTTCGGGCACATGACATTTTTTGATCGCTTTTTATTCTGATTTTGGGAGGCAGAATGAACAAAAGCCAGCAATTCATGAATTTCTTTTGGGGGGGGGCGTTTACATCGTTTCGAGTGTGGTAAAATTGATAAAGTAGTTTTAATCTTCAGGTCAGTACGATGACAGTGATACCTCATTTATATTTTTTTATGTTTGGCACTTTTATACAATAAAAACTATTTTATATATAAAAAAATGATTTTTTCATTGCTTTATTCTGAGAGCTATAAATTTTTATTTTCCTGTGATGGAGCTATATGGTGGCTGTTTTCTTGCTGGCCAAGATTACGTTTTCAGCGGTATCACGTTTATTTATATCCATGCCGTGGCAGCCTCACACACGTGCCTTGCATGGCTCACGTCCTCAACCTGGTGGTACAGCAATTTCTTCGCCACAATCCTGGCCTGGAAGCATTGCTGTAGAAAGCACACTCGTTGTGTGCTCATTTCCACAGATTGCACATTACAGGTCATCGACTTGCATTGCTACAGAGGTCTTTTGGCCTACCGGTTAACCGTTCTATTAGCAATGTTCCTACAAGGTGGAATTCCACTCTGCACATGTTGCAGTGGCTGTGGCAGCAGCAACAAGCCCTGGTGCAGTATGTACTTTTGCATAGCCTTGGCCAAAGCAGTGGTACAAATCACGCTTGCAGAGTGGGCACAGGTGAAGTACATCTTCTCCCTTTTACACAGTTTTGAAATGGCTATTAAGATGGCTAGCGCTGATGATGCCGTCATCAGCATAACTATTCAGGTCATCTACATGCTGAAGCACGCTTTGAATACTCTGTTGAGGAGTTGATGTTCCCAGGGGAAGAGTTGGAAGCAGAGGAGGAGATAACAATATCTGAAATTTCTGGACTGTCGTCGCACAGGTGGGGGCTATGGGAGGGTGGCTTACAGAGATCAAGTGGGGTTCATGGTACCAGACAAACTGTTAGTGAAGATGCAGGAGCCAAGGAACATATTAAGTAGGATGAGGTGATGGACATGCAAAAGGGAGGAGATGAAGAGGATAATGATACGCTCTCTGTTGTCTGTGGTTTGCGAGAGTGGATGGAGGAAGTATCCTTAAGTGTTACCCTACCACCAACACAGCATGGACTTGGACCTCATGGAAGTACACGACATATGATCGCCTTCTTGCTGCACTATCTTCAACACAATGCCCATATTCTTAAGGTTAGAAATAGTGCTGACTACTGGGTTGCCACTCTATTAGATCCACCGTACAAGAGTAATTTTAGTCAGATCCTTCAGCCCTGGAAAGGGATACGTGCATGCTGGAGTATTGAAATATGTTTGAAGACAATCTTAAGAGTGATTTTCCCCAAGGCAGCAGTGAGGCACAAAGTGTGCATCCCAGTTGTAGACGTCCAACCCCGGGAATGTCAAGGCCTCATCGCCAAAACATTAGCAGCAGCAGTGTAAGTGGCATAAGCAATTTCTTTGAGTCGTTTAACATATTTTTACTCCAGCCCGTGCACCAGCAGAGCAGAGTACAAGTCTGACACGTTGTGAATGACTGGAGAGGATGGTGCAGGAGTATCTGGAGCTCAATATCAATGACATCAGAGGGGGTTCATACCTTTTTAAGCCTTGGAGGTTTTGTCATGCCTGGCAGCCAGTATTCTCTCAGAGTGTGTCTTCAGCACTGCTGATGGTGTCCTGATGGATAAGCACATCCGGCTGTCCCTTGAAAGTGTACACCGCCTAACTTTCATCAAAATGAACAAGTCATGGATCTCCAATGACTTTTGCACCCCAGTCGCAGATTGGACAGTCTAGGCGATGGTGTCGTTTTTAGTCTTGTGTATTGATTTTGCATTATTGCAGTATGTGCCATCTATGTGGTGTCTTCTGTGCCTGCTGTTGCCATTGCCGCTGGTGTTGCAAACAATTTTTTGAAATGTGGAGACTCAAAGATGGGTCTCCATCTGGTGGGTTGCCTATAGTAGAAGATATGTCACAGGCTCACAGGCCTTTTATACTTTTTCTATCCTGTGAAAATTGATGCCACTTTAGTTCTGTGTGACAATTATTTTTTGAAATGTGGAGACTCAGAGTTGGGTATCCATCTGGTGAGTTGTCTATGGTGGGAGGTGTTTCACAGGCCAATTACACAGTTACTACTCTGGAAATTAATGCCAGTTTAGTGATGTGTGACAATTATTTTTTGAAATGAGGAAACTCCAAGTTGGGTCTCCATCTCTTGGGTTGCCTGTGGTAGAAAATGTGTCAGAGGCCAATTATACAGTTACTACTCTGTGGAAAATGATGCCACTTTAGTGCTGTTTGACAATTATTTTTTTTAAAACTGGAGACTCAAATTTGGGTCTCCATCTAGTAGGTTGCCCATAGTAGAAGATGGGTCAGAGGCCTAATGTACTGTTTCTACTCTGTGGAAATTGATGCCACCTTAGTGCTGTGTAACAATTATTTTTTCAAAATGTGGAGACTCAAAGTTGGGTTTCCATCTGGTGGGTTGCTTGTAGTAGAAGGTGTGTCAGAGGCCTATTATACTGTTTCTACTCTGTTGAAAATGATGACACTTTAATGCTATGTGACAATTACTTTTTGAAATGTGGAGACTCAAAGTTGGGTGTCCATATGGTGGGTTGCATGTAGTGGAAGGTGTGTCAGAGTCCTATTATACTGTTTCTACTGTGTGTAAATTGGTGTCATTTAGTGGGTGTGATAATATTTTTTTCAAATGTAGAGACTACAAGTTGAGGCTCCATCTGTTGGGCTGCCTTTATAAGTAGGGATTCCAGACAGACAGAACTGCAATCACTATCAGTCAACTACCTGTTTTACTTTCCTTACATTTTTATACCAATAATACTGTATGAAACTGATGTTTGTGCCATCTGAGTGAGGCTGGAAAAAAAAAGGTGTTGCATGAGGTATCTGGGCTCCCAGATAAGAACGCTTACACCACTCCCTTTGGCACCACCTTTTAAATTAAACTTCAATTCAAAGCTCTAAATGCTGGCCCAGACCCTGATACCTCATTTATGCACATGGCTGACTCCCGCTTTGCCCTTGTCAAGTTTCTACTGTAGGCAAATTGATGCCACGTTTCCTGTTGTCTGCCTCTAATTTTGGGAAATATTTGTACTGCAATTTGGGTCTCCTTCATATGTAGTGCCTGTTGCAGCATGGCTCCCAGACCAGCAGGCCTAGACTTACTTTTAGTTACTATTCTCACATTACTGTTCTACCATTCTGATATTTGTGCAAACTGAATCTTACTGGGAAAAAAAATGAGCTGCTGCATCCATTTCAGTTCTCCCAGCACAACTGGCCTACACTGGTCCCTCACCCACCTCATCTTTATTTAAACTTAAATTCAAATCTCTAAATGTTGGCCCAGAGCCTGATACAACTTGTATGGCCTATTGCTGACTGCTGCTATCCCATTATAAAATGTTCCACTGTGGGACAATTGATCAGACACCAACCTGTGTACCAATCCTTAAATATTTCTACCAATAGTGGTCTATGAAACTGATGTTTGTGCCACCTGACTGTGGCTGGGAAACTGAAAAATTTGAGATGTTGCATTGGGTATCTGGGCTCCCAGCAAAGAAGGCTTACACCACTCCCTTAGCCATCATGTCTTAATTGAAACTTGAATTCAAAGCTGTAAATGCTGTCCCAGACCCTGGTACCTCATGCATTGGCCATGGCCGACTGTTTCTGTGCTATTATAATGGGTCTACTATGGATCAATTGATCAAGTCAACAAACTGTGTTACTTTCCTTACATTTTTCTACCACTAGTACTGTATGACACTGATGTTTGTGCCACCTGAGTGTGACTGTAAAAAAAAAAAAATTGGAGGTGTTGCATAAGGTATCAGGTTTCCCAGATAAGAAGGCTTAGGCCTCTTTTACACATCTGGCGGGCGCCTTGCGGCGCCCGCGGCATTTTGCCGCAGCGCCGCATCAGAAAACCTGATGCGCCGCATGCGGCTTTTTTCGCATTGACATGCATTAGCGCCGGATGGCGCCGCATGTCAGTGCTTTGCATGCGGTTTTGTCCGGATGCGGCGCAAATGTACATTGCGGCGGCCGGACAAAACGCAGCATGTAACGTTTTTTGTTTTTGCCGGATGGTTTCTGATGTCTCCAAGCATCAGAAACCATCCGGCAAAAAACCGCATGCGGCCGCCGGCGGCGCATCAGGTTTTCTGATGCGGCGCTGCGGCAA
>JARQOD010000005.1:283661004-283686042 GCA_033576555.1 Oophaga sylvatica
GGGGTCTAAGAATGTAAAGGCTGATGCCTTGTCTCGCAGTTTCCCAGGGGCCGGGAAAACGGATGACCCGAGTCCTATCCTTCAGGAGGGGTGGTATTGTCGGCTGTATTTTCTGAGCTTGAGGAGGAGGTGTTAGAGGCTCAGGGGGACGCCCCTGCAGGACCTCCAGGGAGACTGTTTGTCCCAAATCTGTTGAGACAAAAGGTTATTGAGGCACATCATAATTCTGCTCTAGCAGGACATCCAGGGAGTAAGGCTACTTTAGATCTCCTTTCTCGCCGGTTTTGGTGGCCTAATGCTAATAAAGATGTTATAACTTTTGTCGCGTCATGTGGGTGTGTGCTCGCTCTAAAACCCCTCATACCCGTCCGTCTGGGACCCTTTTACCCTTGAAACTTCCGGAGCGTTCATGGACTCATTTATCTATGGACTTCATTACGGACCTTCCTCCGTCGTCAGGGAATACTGTCATACTGGTGGTTGTTGACAGGTTCAGTAAGATGGCACATTTCGTTGCTCTTCCTGCACTCCCTAATGCTAAAACTCTGGCGCAGGTGTTCATTAGGGAGATCGTTAGACTTCATGGGTTGCCTTCTGATGTGGTGTCAGATAGGGGGTCTCAGTTTGTGTCCAAATTTTGGAGGGCATTTTGTTTACGTCGGGGGATGCAATTGTCATTTTCCTAGGCTTTTCATCCGCAGACCAATGGTCAGACAGAGCGTCTAAAGTCAGAGCTTAGAGACATATCTCTGGTGTTTTGTCTCAGAGAACCAAGAGGACTGGTCTTCTTTCTTGCCTCTGGCAGAGTTCGCTCTTAACAACAGGCGGAGCGAGTCCACTGGTAAGTCCCCGTTTTTTGGGGCATATGGTTTTCATCCTCAGTTTTGTACTTTCAATGGGGGGGCCCTTCTGGGGTTCCTGAGGAGGAGCGTTTCTCGTCGTCACTTGCTTCTGTGTGCAGAGGTGTATTGAATAATCTGAGTGCGATGGGGAACCGTTACAAACGTATGGCTGATAGGAGGAGAGTTTCTGGTCCAGATCTGAATGTGAACGATCTGGTATGGTTGTCTACCAGGAATATAAAACTTAAAGTGCCCTCCTGGAAACTGGGTCCCAGATTCATCGGGCGTACAGGATCAGTTCCATAATTAATCCTGTGGCATTTCGTCTGGACCTCCCTCCTACGTTTAAAATTCATAATGTGTTCCACAAGTCATTACTTAAAAGGTATGTGGCACCAGTCATACCGTCACCTCTACCTCCTCCTCCTGTGTTGGTCAATGGTAACTTGGAATTTCAAGTATCAAAGATCATTGACTCACGTCTGAATCGCCGGTCCCTTCAGTACTTGGTGCATTGGAAGGGGTATGGTCCAGAGGAGAGGACGTGGGTCCCTGCGTCTGATGTTAACGCAGATCGTTTGGTTCGGACCTTCCACAGAACTCACCCGGGCAGGCCTGGCCCTGAGGGTCCGGAGGCCCCTCGTAGAAGGGGGGGTACTGTCATGTGTGCATTGCCACGAAGATCGTCGCGGTTGCACATTTTGACTTCTCACAGCTGAGCTGCTGTTTCTTTGTGTTTGGCAGCTAGGGAGTTAATTCTGTCTGTGCTCGGTGCTGGGACTGGGTGCAGTTTCTCCCGGCTGCAATTGATTATTTGTTGATTGGTTTCCTTTAAATTCCTGGTTGTCTGCTTGGGGAGTTGCCAGTGAAACCTTCATGCAGACCACAGATAGGAATGAATCTGTATAGACTTTAGTTGTGAGCTCCTTAGTTGTTCTAAGCTCAACTTGGTTAGAGTTTATTTCCCAGACCATTTATGTTCCTTTGGTTTTTGAGTGTGTATGCAAGCGAGTGTTATCCTGTCTGTCTTATATGTCTAATCTGTGTATTTAGCTAAGATCAGCCCATATCCCTTTGGTGGTAGTCAGGATCCTTCTTAGGACTGATTACAGGGTTCAGGGTCTGATAGGAGACAGGGTTAGGTTGGTGACTTGGACCTCTGAACCATTATCAGTACCTCCAAGGTGAGGGATTAGTTAGGACCCCAGTTTAGGGTCAGGTTAGATCCCGGTCCACCTCTTTCCTGTTTCAGCTCATCAAGTGCTCAAGATTAACCCTGGGTTCAGCAGATATCGTGTCAGGTAAATCTATTCTATACGTACATGCTGATGTTGCTATACTAGTTGTTGTATAGAGTGTTGTTCCTGTATTAATAGTTTACTGACATTGTATACATATCATTAGACAGCGTGACATTGTGTGACTCACATTTCCCAGACATTTCAAGGTAAAAACCGCCTGATGACGTTGAGCCCTGCTGCCAGCATAACAAGGAGGTGTGCAGGATCCCTTCTGCGCAGTTAGAAAGCCGGTGACGTGACCTGACAGGCTTTGGATGCAGGTGGAGGACCGAGAGGAGGTTGAGGAGGCAGAAGCATGGAGGAACTTCGACATAAAGAGGATTGACGCACAACTCGTGGGGACGGCAAGACTTGGACAGCAGCCCCTTGTCCTGCTGTCACCATAGTTACCCAGTGCCCAGTCAGCGACATGTAAAAATTATTAGGAATTTGAATGCTGGTGGAGCTTTGTATAGATGGCCTAATAGAATGAGTACCACACACTGCTACAATGCCCACAATTATTCTAAAGGCAAGATGCAGCTAAAAATTCTTTTTTATTTGAACGCTGGTGGAGCTTTGTATAGATGGCCTAATAGAATGAGTACCATACAATGCTACTATGCCCACAATTATTCAACAGGCAAGATGCAGCTAAAAATTCTTTTTTATTTGAATGCTGGTGGAGCTTTGTATAGATGGCCTAATAGAATGAGTGCCACACATGCTACTATTCCCACAATTATTGTCCAGGCAAGATGCAGCTAAAAATTCTTTTTTATTTGAACGCTAGTGGAGCTTTGTATAGATGGCCTAATAGAAGGAGTACCACACACTGCTACTATGCCCACAATTATTGTCCAGGCAAGATGCAGCTAAAAATTCTTTTTTATTTGAACGCTGGTGGAGCTTTGTATAGATGGCCTAATAGAATGAGTACCACACACTGCTACTATGCTCACAATTATTCTACAGGCAAGATGCAGTTAAAAAATTTTTTATTTGAACGCTGGTGGAGCTTTGTATAGATGGCCTAATAAAATGAGTACCACGCATTGCTACTATGCCCACAATTATTCTATAGGCAAGATGCAGCTAAAAATTCTTTTTTATTTGAACGCTGGTGGAGCTTTGTATCGATGGCCTAATAGAATGAGTACCACGCACTGCTACTATGCCCACAATTATTCTACAGGCAAGATGCAGCTAAAAATTCTTTTTTATTTGAACGCTGGTGGAGCTTTGTATAGATGGCCTAATAGAATGATACCACACACTGCTACAATGCCCACAATTATTCTACAGGCAAGATGCAGCTAAAAATTCTTTTTTATTTGAATGCTGGTGGAGCTTTGTATAGATGGCCTAATAGAATGAGTACCACACACTGCTACTATGCCAACAATTATTTTACAGGCAAGATGCAGCTCAAAATTCATAGTTATTTGAACGCTGGTGGAGCTTGCAAAAAGTGATAGGAACTGATGTAACCTAGCCCTCAAAAGGGCTGCAATTACAAATAGTCACTACTCCCAACCTATCTGTCTATTTATTAAGAGCACAGACCTGCCTGCTAAAAGTGCTAGGAACTGCTGTAACCTAGCCCTCAAAAGTGCTGCAATTTCAAACTAGTCCCACTCCCTACTCCCTAAACCTTTCTGTCGCTAAGTGAAATTTCCTTCAAATTTGCTGCTGCACAAGATAGCGCTCACAGCAGCAGCAGTGCCGTCTAACACTGAGCTGTAGCAGTGAGAAAATGGTGGCGACGGGGAAAATGGCTGGGTCTTATAGGGCAAGGACATGTGACATACACAGCCAATGACACATGCCCTTGCTTGTGTGAAAAAAATAATTCGCTCCGTGTGTGCGCTGCTGATAGGCTGACAGACTGCACCGCCCACTGGAAATGCGGGAAAGAGAAAAAAAATGGAGATCTTCATTATTTCTGCAGAGATCCATCCCATGCCCCTCCCCCCACCCCATTGTATACTCAAACTGTGTATTAACATTGATTCTCAGCATTACTGAGAAAAAATCCAGTTACGATTTTGGTGCACGAACAGTATCGAACATAACCTCAAACAGCCAGATTTTTTCCAAATCGTTAAGGTTCATCGAACGACTCGAACACTGCCCAAAGCAGCTCGAATTTGAAATTGGCGAACAGTTCGATTCGAACACCGCTCATCTCTAGTAGCCATCTTCGGAGACCCATATGTTTTACAATCTTCTGTCAACAGAGCTGTGTGAAGGCTTTTTTTGCTGTTGTTTTCAGTGGTGTGATTTTCTGATGTGTCCTTTTGATTACACTTTTTGGAGGTGAACTGCACAAGTATAAAGCGCAATTATAAAGCGAAAAAATTGTTTTACTTAATGACCGTTCACTATTCAGTATATTTTACATATTAACTTTATTCTGCAAATCTAAACTTTAATGACAATACCACATTTATCTAGCTTTTTCTTTTACTAATAGTGTTGAGCGATACTGCTCGATATCGAAAAATATCGGATCGGAATGGTATAACCGATATCATTAAATATCGCCGATATCCGATTCCGATAGCGGAAGTCCCATGTAAGTCTATGGGAACAAAATATCGCAACAAAAAAAAACCTTTCTTTCGTTGTAAACACAAAATATACACACATAGAATACATATATATATATATACATGTCATTGTGACATATATATATAAACATATATTTATAGTTTATACACTTCTACATAGTAAAATAGACTCTGTGCTTGAGAATTGCTAAAATCATCAGAGAATGTATTTGCCAATTTTTTCCGCCATATCTGCGTCACGACGAGGCACTGGTGAAGAAGAAGGGCGTGCTCTTCGTGGGTGTACACTCAGTGGCGTGAAAACGATGGCCGACCAGTGTAAATGTTACTGCAATGTAAGATCGTGCCCCACAGCTCTGGAGTTCCGCCTCCTCATCCTCCTCAGTGTGCGGAAACTAACACGAAGGTCCCGCCTCACTACAAAAGAGGGGCCCTCTCCAGATGCTAATGACACATGTGACTTGGCAGAGATGGCTAATGGACACGAGCAGAAGTGTGAAGGGATGGAGCAGTCAGAGCTCTCCCCCCACGGAAGCGACCCGATCGCCACGGAATCACCGTTGGGCACCCGGCCTGTAAACCCTCCTACGCTGCAAGAAGCGGAGGATACCCTAAGAGGCCTGGCCCGGCACCGGGAGGAGGTCGCCAGGATGGAAGCGAGCTGGCGTGCCCTAAAAATAAACTTGGAGCGGCGCCAATCCCTCTTACCTGAAGTGTCTGTACCGGAAGGTGAGGCACCGTTCTAGTAGAGGAGCCCTTGCAATGTGATCCGGTTGACGTTGTCGCAGTGGAGGCACCCGTTCCTGCAAAAACCGCAGCATCGTCAGCACCCCAGATCCCGCTGTCTGCCCCCGTCGCTGAGACAGAAGCGACACCCGTCCTCATGGAGGAGGCCGCGCAGGCACCAGAGGTCTACCTGTCTGTACCGGAGCCCCGACTGTCATCTGATTTAGAGCCGTCTGCTTCCTCCGCAGGGGAGCGCCGCCAGGACTGGGGGCGCCGGGAGAGCTGCCGCAAACCGGACATCGCAAGCTGCAGTGGAGTGGTGGAGACATGGAGCTGCTGGTGGAGGAGAATTTCAACCGGCGTCAGGAGGAAGAGTGGAGACGTTGGGAGCGGGAAGCAGAGCGACAAAGGGAGCAGCGAGAAACCCAAAAACTTTGCCAACGTCAGGTGGAGAAGGACCGGGCAGATAATGACCGGATGAGAAAGGATAAAGGAACCCTGAGGGAGCCCCGGTGTAAGGGTGCAGTACGGAGCTTTAAATTGAAAGGTGGTTGGGGCTTCATCCAGGAGCCTGGACTTTATTTAGAAGTTTTTGTGACCCGGCAGGACGTGGAGACTCACCTCCCAGAAGGACACCCGGGGAGGGACCTGTTGCCAGGAGACTTGGTGACTTACACCCGACACTGGGGTTACAATGGGTGGTACGCCCTAAATGTTACCAGGTGCGACCCCTACTCCCCAGAGTGTCAGGAACCTGTGAGACCCTCGGAGCCTTCAGCCTCCCACATCCAGGCCTCTGCAAAAGTATCCCACCCCACGCCGTAAATCTCCACAGCCTCCCTCAGTGGTCTCCTCAGCAGCCCCAGCTATGGACATGATAACTATAGCTGGCCCGTACCCGGTGCCTGTTAGGTCCCCTGGGGTTCGTTCAGTCCGGGACATAGGGTTCCAGACCCGGAGGGAGATGAAAGAGGTGGCCACACAGACCCAGATAGCGGGTCACGACTTGACTGTACAGGCCACATGACGTCATCAGGTCCTGGTGGTCCTTGGTGCCTCGGATGTTTGGCAAGCATCAGAAGAGTACCAGGTGGTACCTGGAACACCCCGGCCAAAGAAGTATAAATAACCCGGACAGGGTCCCTGTATGTAAATAGTTAAATTGTTGATAAATAGTTAAATTGTTGATGTACCCGGACGGGTGAATGTTCATAAAAAAGTTTTTTAATTTAATTAAAAAAAACAAAACACATTTTTCATTACTTTTATTACAGTCTCATCCTGCGACGCCATCGATCTCCTGTAAAAAAATGAAAAAAAAAAAAAAAAGTATACCACCTGACCGACGCAGTCCATAGTAACGAGTGTCCCACGACGATCCAGCTCTGCTACATCAGAATGACAGGCAGAGCCTGTCATCCCGCGCAGCACAGCTGATTACCTGCTTCCCCGGCGGTGACGTCATCGGACTGGTTTACGGCCGGGATTACCCTGCAGTCACTGCAGTTATCGCGAAAAACTGCATGTGACCGCCAGGGAGAAGATAATGGCGGCCTCAAGCAGTCCAGGACGTGACCGCCGGAGATCTTCTGCCAGGCAAGTGCCGCTGACTCCTGACAGACCCGACCGACGGACACTCACAGTGACAGTGACAAATCCGATTCCGGTATTCAATATGACGAAAATATCGGTATTCGGAATCGAAAGGCCGATACAGCTAATATCGGCCGATATCCGATATTTGCAGTATCGTATCGCTCAACACTATTTACTAATTTTGCACAAAAATAATCAATTATAAAAAAGAAACATTTTTAGGGGTTAACCACATTCTCATAACTTTTTTATTTTTCCATAAACAGTTTTATGAGGACTTTTATTAAGCAATACAAGCTTTTGATTTCAATTGTGTCATTTTTTGTATTTATATATGATTTTTCAGTGTCTTTTTGTTTCATTTTGTTTGAGATTAGATGAGAAAAAACAGTAACTTAGGTGTTGTTTTCACATTTTTCTCATTGTGTATATCCTACAGGATATGTAAGCTGTAGTATTTATTGGTACTATTTTGGGATATGTGCAATTTTTTGATCACTTTGTATTTAATTATTTGTGAGGTGGGATAAACAGTGTTACAGATAACAGACCAGGGGGGGTCACACAGATCCCACTGCTGCTATCAGTTTGTCAAGGGAAAGCAACTCCACTGCCTCAAATCATCAAGGCAATTAAGCAATTGACTGATGAGGGATGGATGCAGCCGTGACTGCTTCCACTACTAGGCCAGTTGTTGGGGAACTCACAGTGAGCATGTGATATGTACACCTCTGATTCCAAGGCATGGAGTATATGTATACCCTGATATGGTCACTGCCAACTAGCTGCCACCACCAATCATTGATACAGGTTGATTGGACACCCGTTACAGGTAGCATATGGCTTCAGGGGTGCTGTTTATGGAGCAAGAGTAACAGAGCTATTAAGTTTTATATCTATTTATATAATCGTCTAATTCTGTCTGTCTGTAACGGAAATCCCGCGTCGCTGATTGGTCGTGCCCGGCCGGACGCGACCAATCAGCGACAGGTGCAGTCCGGCCGTGAATTGTCGCAGGATTTGAACTCGCACGCCACTTCTATCATCGGAGATCAGCGGCACTAGCCGCTGATCTCCCGACGGTAGCCGTGGGTCATCTCCTGCTGCATGGAGGTCAGCAACGACGCAGCCGGGAAAAATTGGGAAAATGGAACACTCTCACAGCAAACTATGTCTTTCAGAATAAAAGACAGATGCCCAACTTCTGCTTTTCATTAGATCAAGATTATGCCCTCATACCTCTCCTTGGTGAGCTAATATGGGGGCTGGTTGTGGGATGTGCTAGGTCTGTTCGAATTTTATGAGATTTGTAACTTTTGGTATATTTCACTCCTGGAGGTGGTAGGTATTTTTGTTGTGTTTCTTATTACAATTTTATCTGTCTATAGAGATGAAACATGGAATAGATGTCACAAACCATTTGGCCAATATTAAGTTGGAGGGGTTCTGTTGGCCTTATGGTGATGTAAGTGAAGGCATTATGTATGTCCGTTCGCTACAACGCCAAAAATATATCTCCCACAAATACCTGATCAATGCAAACCCAAATATTCCTCACTGACCTCTGGCTACAGCTGGACTGTGAAAAGTGCTTTGATTAGAGGAAGCTATTTGGTTTGGAAGTGTACATACCTGACTCTGTGTAAACAAACCTCAGCCTTGGTGTCTTCTTCTTGGCAAATATCCCTTCTGTAATTACCTGACCACTGAAGGAGGTCCCTACTTAAATGAAGATTGAAGTTTCATCTCTCTCACTTCCCAAATTATAATTAGTTTTGTCTCTTCCCTAGAATCCCATCATTCAATGGGAGGGTCAAATGTCACATCTCCGGAGATGTAATGATTTCAATTATCTCTATGGCAAGCTAAAGTAGCAATTCTATTTTTCTTTGTGGCAGTAATCATGCAAGATAAATAATTATATAGAGTAATAGTAAGCATCCTTAAAGACAGCAATGATAAATAGTTAACTTTTTAAGATTCGTAAATTTTTTCTAATTTAAAAAACTTATTTTTTGGGAAAACTGGGTTCCTGCGGTAGGCATTTTTACTTCTTTTTTAAACCTATTGTTAAGGGCCTGAGGAAGGCACCTAAGGCCTCTTTCACACATCCGGTGTGCGCCTGACGGCGCCCCCGGCATTTAGCCGCAGCGCCGCATCAGAAAACCGGATGCGCCACTTGCGGTTTTTTGCCGGATGGTTTCTGATGCCCGGAGACATCAGACGACTCCGGCAAAAAAAAAAAAAACGTTACATGCTGCGTTTTGTCCGGCCGCCGAATGTACATTTCCGCCGGATCCGGACAAAACCACATACAACGCACTGACATGCGGCGCCATCCGGCGCTAATGCAAGTCAATGCAAAAAAAAATCGCATCCTGCATTACATTTCGCCGGATGCGGTTGGACAAAAAAATGCCGGAGTGCGCCGTCAGGCGCACAACGGATGTGTGAAAGAGGCCTAATAGATATTAAGGAGAGGTGCGTTCGCAGCCCGGGTCCACCGTGCAGGCCGAGCCTGATGCTAGTAAGATGGCACAAATAGGCAGTATGAGCGAACTCTGTTATCCCGCAGAGTCGCAGATGTAAACGCCGTAGCACTATATGGCGGTATGGGCAAACTCTGTTAATCCACAGAGTCGCTAACTAAAATGCTGCAGCGCTATATGGCGATATAAGTGGACTCTGTTAATTAACAGAGCCTCTGTGACAAAGACTGTGTCCTGTTAGACTCACAGGGGACACAGATGACTGCTAAGCGGATTGCAGTCTGTGGTCATGCAATCAGAACACAAGCAATAACCTACTCACCCGAGTAGCCGGTATTCTAATCAGCGTTTTTGCATACAAAACACCTCACTGGAGGTGCTGGTATGCTAGGGTCTTATTTCAGCCGGACCTAACCACATGCATACATGACCACACTGGCGCAAGCACGTAACAGATTTGATACTAGCGCACGGCCGTGCGGTCATGCACACCCTTTATAGTAGCAGCTATAGGACCTTCCAGAAAAGGACCAATGGGAAAGCTGCTCCAGAACTAAAGCAGCTTCAGGACCTTCCTGGAGGACCAATGGGAGTTCCTGCAGTACCCGACCATGTGACACCTGATCTCCTATGAGAGATCTTACCCTGAGCCTGCTCAGAAGGGAACACACAGGACTTAGTCCCAACTACGTCTGCCAGCCGCTGACCTGCACTGGTTACAATGGCAGGACCTGGGGAGGCAGCAGTCATCCTGTGAAACAGTGTTAGACTGGGCGAGACGCTGGGTCCGATGTCTCTGCTGAGCAGGCTCCACTGCGGCCGGAGACGGATGAGGGACGGCAGCGGGGATGGCTCGAGATTCCCCTTGTGCAGCAGTGGGAACTCGATCCCTAACACCTATAAAAAATTATTTTTACTTTTTTACATCCTTTATTGCGCCATGCAAAAGGACTTAAACATGCAATCTTATGATCACATTAGTAATTCACAGTTTTACTTATGTAGTGCAGTGTGTTATACTCTCCTGTCAGTGTTTTTCAATGGCAGGTAGTCTATCAGGACACACCTCCAATGGTATTTTATTGTCTGATTGAAAGGCTTATCAGGAAGCCTAACAATTAGTGATGAGCTAATAGTGAAATATTCGGATTCAGGAAAATCGGCACAAATAATTTCTAATATCCGAGTATTCTTACTGAATAACGAATCCAATGCAAGTCAATGGGAAAGCCCAATATTTTTCTGCTGGACCCAACAAACTGGTCTGAGGGCCTGAGAAAGAAGCTGAAATGGATGGGAAAGAGCTAAAACTAAATGGGAACAGCATTGAGAAGATGCCTTGCATGTCTTTCTGACTCACATATGATATTTGGGAATAATGTTATCAGACTATTGCGAAGGTTTTACGGATTTATAAAAAAAAACTACCAAACCAAAACTAAATTTTTTTAAAGGGAAAAATGCTAAAAAAACAGTTTTTCTTTCATAATTACACGCATGTAATGCAAAATTTAAAAAAATATATACCTCCCTTTTAGCATATGCTCACACGGAGCGTTTTGCTTTAGTGTTTCCTTTGTGAGGGCTCTCACTCCTACATTTGGGATGTCCCTCCCTCATTCCAAATTGTTAGCTAGATAGTGGAATACATATTCCCCATCCCGCTACAATACCAGTTAAAACATGCCCATTTGAATTTTGGGCTTCACCCGCCACCACCACCATGTCCACCATCATGTCATTAGTGACATGTCAAAGAACCAGCAGGTGCTGTGAAACCTGAGTTTGGTAAGGGCCCTCAAACTGCCCTGTATCATGCATTTGGGAGAGCCAGTCGTTTCACCATCAGACACAGATTTTGTACCCAGGCATTCCACCCACCTACTGGGATGCTGCATATATTAGCAGTATGTCACGTATGCTAACAGAGATATTATGTCAAAATACTCTCTATAAAGGGATGTGTGGGTAAGATTTTCGAACTAGCAGCATATATATAGAGCATGTTTCATTACTCATATTATTATTTTGTGAAAGGCTGAAACTTTGAGAATTGTGTAGAGCATATTAATGCATTGATATTCCAAAATGTCCAAGTACAGACCCAAAAATCAACATCAGGCTACTAGATACACGCTTAACCCCTTAATGTCCACTGACGTGCAGAGTCCATCATGGCAAGGTGTCAGTTCCGGCACCAGGACGGACTCTGCACGTCATGGCTTTGATCTACCACTGCGTGTAAACACGCAGTGGTAGATCAGTGCCGACAGCTGTCACAGACAGCTGACAGGCACGGCAAGCGGTGCGGGGACCTTTGCCGTCGGTCCCCGCACCTACAGCGCTGTGCTTGGTCAGTCAATCTGACTGACCAAACACAGCAGCGATCGTGCAGGAGAAGCTGAAATTTCAGCTTCTCCAGCACGATCAGTGCAGGAGCCGGCGCTGCAGTGGCCAGGCTTCCTGCACTGACAGCCAGGAGCGGAGCCCCCACCGCCCCTGGCTGTTAACCCCCTGACTGCTGCAGTCGAGCGCGATGCAGAGCTCAGGGGGGGAGGCAGAGGGTCGGGAGCTCCCTCTGCCTCAGATCGGCACCCTGCAATGTATTTGCAGGGGCCGATCTCTGCCTTGATGACCCGGGGTTGTCATGACAACCTCCGGGTCATTTAGCTACGGGAAGCTGCTGTGATCATTGTCACAGCAGTTTCCACTATAGTTGCAATGCATTGCAATGCCAGAGCATTGCAATGCATTGTAACTGCAATAAAAAGTAAAAAAAGTGAAAGTCCCATAAAGGGACAAGTTAAAAAAAATCATTTTTTTAAAAAAATTGTAAAAAAAATATTAAAAAATAATTTAAAAAAAATCCCCTAAAAAATACACATTTTTATGTAATAAAAAAAATAGAAAACAAAAAACATACACATGTTAGGTATCGCCACGTCCGTAAAAATCCCATCTATAAAAGCGTAACCCTAGTTAACCCCTTCAGTTAAAGCCGTAAAAAAAAACCACAAAAAAAGTAGTAAATTATACTTTTTCCAAGCGGTATCATTATACCGCTTGGAAAAAGTGCAATAACACGCGATCAAAAAGTCAGATATAAATAATCATGGTACCGCTGAAAACGTCATCTTGTCCCGCAAAAAACAAGCCACTATACAGCATCATCAGCGAAAAAATAAAAAAGTTATAGCTCGCGGAATAAACTGATGCAAAAATAATTATTTTTTCTATAAAATTTTTTATTGTGTAAAAAACGCCAAAACATAAAAAAAAATATATAAATGAGGAATCGCCGTAACCGTAGTGACCCGAAGAATAAAGCTGCTTTATCAATTTTACCACACACGGAACGGAGGAAAAAAAAAAAAAAAAACAATTCCTGAATTGCTGGTTTTTGTTCATTCTGATTCCACAAAAATCGGAATAGGAAACGATCAAAAAACGTTATGTACCTGAATATGGTACCAATAAAAACGTCAGCTCGTCCCGCAAAAAATAAGCCCACAGATAACTCTGTCGGCCGAAATATGGAAAAATTATAGCTCTCAAAATACGGCGATGCAAAAATTTCTTACAAAAAATTATTCCAAGAAAAAGCATCTTTTAGTGTGTGACAGAAGCTAAACATGAAAAAAGGGTGTAAATCTGGTATCGCTGTAATCGCACCGATCCGAGGAATAAAGTCGCCTAATCACTAATACCGCACGAGGAACGGCGTAAAAAAGAAAACCAATTCTTCACCTTTTGTGGATTTGTTCATTGTGCCTCCCAAAGATCGCAGTAAGGCGATCACAGTGGTTCCCCCCCACATATGGGGTATCAGCGTACTCAGGACAAAATGCACAATAGCTTTTGGGGTCCTATTTCTCCTGTTACCCTTAGAAAAAAAAAATTTGGGGGCAAAAAGGTAATTTTTGTGGAAAAAAATATGATTTTTTTATTTTCACGGCTCTACGTTATAAACTTCTGTGAAGCCCTTGGGGGTTCAAAGTGCTGACCACACATCTAGATAAGTTCCTTGGGGGTCTAGTTTGCAAAATGGGGTCATTTGTGGGGGTTTCTACTGTTTAGGCACATCAGGGGCTCTCCAAGCGCGACATGACACCCGCAGACCATTCCATCAAAGTCTGCATTTAAAAACGGTGCTCCTTCCCTTCCGAGCTCTGCCATGCGTCAAAATAGTGGTTCCCCCCCACATATGGGATATCAGCGTACTCAGGACAAATTGCACAATAGCTTTTGGGGTCCTCTTTCTCCTGTTACCCTTATAAAAAAAAATTTGGGGGCAAAAAGATTATTTTTGTGGAAAAAAATATGATATTTTTATTTTCACGGCTCTACGTTATAAACTTCTGTGAAGCACTTGGGGGTTCAAAGTGCTCACCACACATCTAGATAAGTTCCTTGGGGGTCTAGTTTCCAAAATGGAGTCACTTGTGGGGGGTTTCTACTGTTTAGGCACATCAGGGGCTCTCCAAACGTGACATGACACCCGCAGACCATTCCATCAAAATCTGCATTTGAAAAAGGCGCTCCTTCCCTTTCCAGCTCTGCCATGCGTCAAAATAGTGGTTTACCCCCCACATATGGGGTATCAGCATACTCAGGACAAATTACACAATAACTTTTGGGGTCCTGTTACCCTTTGGAAAATAACAATTGGGGGTGGAAAGATCATTTTTGTGGAAAAGATATGATTTTTTAATTTTACTGCTCTACATTATAACCTTCTGTGAAGCCCTTGGGGGTTCAAGGCTTTCACCACACATCTAGATAAGTTCCTTGGGGGGTCTAGTTTCCAAAATGGGGTCACTTGTGGGGGTTTCCACTGTTTAGGCACACAGGGACTCTCCAAATGCGACATGGCGTCCAATCTCAATTCCAGCCAAAAAAGTCAAATGGCGCTGCTTCCCTTCCAAGCTCTGCCATGCACCCAAATAGTGGTTTACCCCCACATATGGGGTATCAGCGTACTCAGGACAAATTGCACAATAACTTTTGGGTCCTTTTACCCTTTGGGAAATAAAAATTGGGGGTGGAAAGATCATTTTATTGGAAAAGATATGATTTTTTAATTTTACAGCTCTACGTTATAACCTTCTGTGAAGCCCTTGGGGGTTCAAAGCTCTCACCACACATCTAGATAAGTTCCTTGGGGGGTCTAGTTTCCAAAATGGGGTTACTTGTGGGGGGTATCCACTGTTTAGGCACACAGGGGCTCTCCAAATACGACATGGCGTCCAATCTCAATTCCAGCCAAAAAAGTCAAATGGCGCTGCTTCCCTTCCGAGCTCTGCCATGCACCCAAATAGTGGTTTACCCTCACATATGGGGTATCAGCGTACTCAGGACTAATTGCACAATAACTTTTGGGGTCCTTTTATCCTTTGGAAAATAAAAATTGGGATGAAAAGATCATTTTTGTGGAAAAAACATGATTTTTTAATTTTACGGCTCTACGTTATAACCTTCTGTGAAGCCCTTGGGGTTCAAAGCTCTCACTACACATTTAGATAAGTTACTTTGGGGGTCTAGTTTCCAAAATGGGGTCACTTGTGGGGGTTTCCACTGTTTAGGCACACAGGGACTCTCCAAATGCGACATGGCGTCCAATCTCAATTCCAGCCAAAAAAGTCAAATGGCGCTGCTTCCCTTCCGAGCTCTGCCATGCACCCAAATAGTGGTTTACCCTCACATATGGGGTATAAGCGTACTCAGGACTAATTGCACAATAACTTTTGGGGTCCTTTTATCCTTTGGAAAATAAAAATTGGGATGAAAAGTTCATTTTTGTGGAAAAAAAACATGATTTTTTAATTTTACGGCTCTACGTTATAACCTTCTGTGAAGCCCTTGGGGGTTAAAAGCTCTCACAACACATTTAGATAAGTTACTTGGGGGGTCTAGTTTCCAAAATGGGGTCACTTGTGGGGGTTTCCACTGTTTAGGCACACAGGGACTCTCCAAATGCGACATGGCGTCCAATCTCAATTCCAGCCAAAAAAGTCAAATGGCGCTGCTTCCCTTCCGAGCTCTGCCATGCGCCCAAATAGTGGTTTACCCCCACACATGGGGTATCGATGTACTCAGGAGAAATTGTACAACAAATATTGTGGTTCATTTTCTACTGATACCCTTGACAAAATTTTAAAAAATTGTGTCGAAAGAAAAATTTTGGGAAAAAAAGTTAAATGTTAATTTTTTCCTTCCACATTGCTTCAATTCTTGTGAAGTACCTAAAGGGTTAATAAACTTCTTGAATGTGGCTTTGAACACGTTGAGGGGTGCAGTTTTTAGAATGGTGTCACTTTTGGGTATTTTCTGTCATATTGACCCCTCAAATTCACTTCAAATGTGAGGTGGCCCCTAAAAAAAATGATTTTGTAAATTTTGTTGGAAAAATGAGAAATTGCTGGTCAACTTTTAACACTTATAACTTCCTAACAAAAAAAATGTTGGTTCCAAAATTGTGCTGATGTAAAGTAGACATGTGGGAAATGTTATTTATTAACTAATTTTTGTGACATATCTCTCTGATTTAATGGCATAAAAATTAAAAGTTTGAAAATTGCAAAATTTTCAAAATTTTTGCCATATTTCCATTTTTTTCATAAATAAACGCAAGTTATATTGAAGAAATTTTACCACTATCATGAAGTACAATATGTCTCGAGAAAACAATCTCAGAATCGTCAAGATCCGTTGAAGCGTTCCAGAGTTATAACCTCATAAAGAGACAGTGGTCAGAAATGTAAAAATTGGCCTGGTCTTTAACCTACAAAATGGCTTGGTCGTTAAGGGGTTAAAGAGACCATGAGAAGAACAACAAAAGAAAAAAATATATAATAATATATAGAGATTTAGAGTAGAAATTTAACCATTGCACAATGTACAAGGTTTCCAAAAATTAACCCAAGTGGTCTGTATCATACACGCTGAAAGAGACCATGATGGGGACCTCACAATCCATTTTGAAGTTATTAGGATAGGTAGAGATAGGGAGTACAAGTGCACACTTGGTCAAGAACTACAGGAAACGTCTGACCTCTGTAATTGCAAACAAAGGTTTCGGTACCTAATATGAGCTTCTGTTTTTCTATTGTATCAAATACATATTTCATGCAATAAAATGCTAATTAATTATGTAAAAATCCCCAATGTGATTCAGTGAATTTATTATTAAGATTCTGAAATTCTGTCTCTGACAGTTGAAATGTACCTACAATAAAAATTACATACCTCTATATTCCCTGTAGGTGGTAAAACTTGCAAAAGCGACAGTGTATCAAATACTTATTTTCCCCACTGTATGTATACGTTCCTGCTACAGTTTGTCAACTTTTATGCACACCAAATATCACATGCACTATAATGCATGTCTACATGTTAACATGTGTTGGCAGCAGTCACAACACCAGCTCCATTCACAACAATAAGTGACGATCCCTTGTAGATTTAGTGCCTGAGGAACACAGGCCAAATGTTTAAATTGTATCTTGCAATAGCTCTATCTCTATATATATACAGTATATATATAGTGGTGTTATTATAGAGCCCCTTGTGATTACATTTTTAGCCCATGATCTACAGTACCCCTAGCAAACTCCAAATAAGATCCCAAACACAAACCCTTTTTGTCAAATGTATGACTGACTCCACAACCTATGTTGACCAGTTTCCAAAAAATCAAGCATTGTCTAAGTATATTATTATGTGGAGGTCAAACCACAAAATGTGAGGGGATTTGGATGACTGCAGACACACATACACATCTTTTATTGATAAACACACAGAGATTAAAACACACAAAGTCACACACCAAAAGCACACACATGCACATTAACCCTATGTGGCAAATGTCCCTCTTCGACTATCTGCTCATATGTCCTTACAGTGTCACAATCCACCCCAGCCAGTAAGGAACCACACACTCTGATTAAATGTTGTAGCCATGACATCAGGTAGACTTCATGTCCAGTTCCATTAATTTGCATGTGATGATTGACATGGGCACACATGTCATTTTATTGCTCTAAATGGTCACTCCATCTTTTAAACAGTACTGAGGATATAGTACTGAAATTTGGGGACCTTTGTGTGCAAAATCCCAGAAATAACCAACTACGGTTCAAGAGTGCATTGATGTCATTGGTAGAGTTGACAATTCCACCACATGAGCCTCTGCCCCTTTTATTTTTCATTGAACAGTGTTATCATTTTCCCTCTATCTCTGAACCTCTGGCACTCCCCACCCTTAATGGGAATCTAATACCCTATGGCTCCAGTTTGCAAGAGCGTCCTCATCCTCCACACACTCACATTATGCCTTCTCATATCCACACCTTAAGGATTATGGCTATACCCAGCCGTGACCTAATGGCCACTAAGGCCAATATTACCTTGATGAAAGTGTCCCTCACTCTTATCCATATTTTTTTGGCCAGCTCCCACAAACACAAACATCCATGCCAACAACACAACCGCTCCAGGGTGAACATTTGGCAGCAAGGGGCTCCAATTTTACTTCCTAAGAAAACTATGCCAATCTTTAGTTTGGCAATTGTTGCTTTTAGGCTATTTACTTGTTTGTGTTTGTAGCACACAGTATATAATGTCACTATTGTATAACCTAGTTGATAATTATTGCTATTATGTAATTAAAGTTAAGTTGCTCAAAAGTGTATTTATTTCTGTTTATATATTGATTAACCATAATTATTACATAAAAACAAAATGAGCAAATACCCTGCAGTAAATAAATAAATAGCAATAATGCATGAAAATAATATTGGGTGCTTGGTTAACATCAGTTCTTCTCTGCCCTTATTCACATTTATGTCGTTAGACACATGGTAAGAATTTAATATTAGAGGTTAGGACCGTACCGAATAGGGTTACCATCACGTGGTGGGATGGCTTTTATATTTTTCTGATCAAAATTATGATAATCAAGTACCCTATATTATTTTCATGCACTATTGCTATTTATTTATTTACTAGATGTGTTTGCTCATTTTATTTTTATCTTGTTTTCTCTGTTTAGTGGCCAGTGTTAACATGCGCCAACAGGCTGCATGCATAGAAACGTATATAACAGCTAATTTCTTTTGGTTTCATAATTATTACACTGTGAACTATGTCCTCTTTAGACCAATGGAATGCAAGGTTGGAGAATGATATTAAAGCACATTATGTTTCGACTGTATCTGTACTCATGGTCCACCACTGTGATGTACAGCATTCTAGACAGCACATAGACGCAGAGGAACCTTATACACATATTGCACAGTCCAGATTTCAGAGGCACCACACTTTTCTTTGTACAGACATGTACAATCCAGCATTGGTGATGCCCATATTTGCAATCTAATTTCTTGTTGTTGTTGCCCAGCGACAGGCCCAAAACATCACTGCTCTAGAGGAGATCTGCATGGAGGAATGGGCCAACATACCACCAACAGTGTGTGCCAACCTTGTGAAGACTTACAGATAATGTTTGACCTCTGTCATTGCCAACAAATGATATATCTATTCTATTATTTCTAAACACTGTTTTTCTGTGATTACTTTGTATCTCGGTTCACAGTGCACCCACACACACAAATGATACACCATTTGAAAGGTAAACCTTGCCCCCTTCAGCAAGAAAATAGCCAAACAGACCACACATCCACAATTTGATCACAAAATGCAGTTTAAACATTAATTTTCATAAACCTGCAGTAAGGAAAAATGACCAGCAGGTGGCACCACAGTACCCCAAAGCACACTACCACAAAGCTGCTTACAGACATCACAAACAAATCCAAACATTTGCCTTGGGGGCTTTCCAGATTGCTGAACTGCTTACCCAGCCTATTTTAGCCAGATTGGAGGATTGGACACTTCACTGCAGGTGAGGCACATATGCAAACACATTTGTAAACATGCACTGCCTATTGAATTGCACACTTGCTCCGTTCATACTCCACCCACACACACAAATGATACACCATTTGAAAGCTTAACTTGCTCCCTTCAGCAAGAAAAGAGCCAAACAAACCACACATTCACGATTTTATCACTAAATACAGTTTAAACATTTATTTATCATAAACCTACAGAAAGACACAATGACCTGCAGGTGGCACCTCAACCGGAAGACTTTTTTTGGCCTCTATTTATCAAAACAATTTATTGTATTACCAAGCTACATACAGTATATAAATACCTGTCTGTGTTCTTCATCTCATGAAATACATTTACATTTGACCAGCTTGCTTTTTCTGAAATTGCCTGCGCCCCCAATGACCAATGTGCCAAAATTTTGCATGGGCCAAGCTAGTAATGAAATATTGAGATGAACATTTGTTAATGACCAAATACTTATTTTCCACTATAATTTGAAAAATAAATCTTGCTAAATCAGACAAGGTAATTTTCTGGATTAGTTTTCTCATTTTGACTCTCATAGTTGTGGTCTACCTATGATGTCAATTACAAGCCTCTCTCATCTTTTTAAGTGGGAGAACTTGCACAATTGGTGGCTGACTAAATACTTTTTTCCCCACTGTATATGCATCAGCATTTTCTACTTGTCATTCTTCATCATCATTATTATATTAATTCACACAGGGAGAATTTATAATTATATTATATATAATATAATATATTCATAATTATAATATCTATAATATTATTTATAATATTTACAGAATTATATTACCGTATATACTCGTGCATAAGCCGAGATTTTCAGCCCATTTTTTAGGGCTGAAAGTCCCCCTCTCGGCTTATACGCGGGTCATATACGGGGGTCGGTGGGGGAGGGGGATTGGGGGTGTCGAATCATACTCACTCCTCTGCCGGCGCGGTCTCTGCAGCCCCCCTGCTTCTCCCACGATCTCCGGCTCCTTCCTGCAGCGGTCACATGGCACCGCTCATTAAAGTCATGAATATGCACATATTCATGACTTTAATAAGCGGTACCGTGTGACCGCTGTAGGACTGAAGAGCTGCAGAGACCGCCGGGAGAAGAGGAGAGGCTTCAGAGATGCGCCGGCGGAGGGGTGAGTAAAGCGATATTTACCTGTCCTCTCTCCACTGCTGCGCTGCTCCCTTGTCCGACTCCTCTGGCTGTAAATGATCAGGCAGAGGGCGCGATGACGTCTTAGTGCGCGTCGCGCCCCCTGCCTGATCATTCACTGCCGAGGACCCGGAAGAGGGAGCAGTGTGCAGCGGTGGAGAGAGGACAGGTAAATATCTCAGGTGCCGGGGTCCTGAGCGAGCGGTGACACCGGCACCTGTCCCCCATAGCGCGTCAGTGTCACCGCCTGCTCAGGACACCGGCACCTGGCCCCCAGCGACGAGAGGTGAGTATGTCATTTTTTTTTGCAGCAGCAGCAGCATAAGGGACGTATACTATGGGGCATAATTGTGCAGCATATGGGGGCATAATCTGTGGAACATATGGGGGCATAATCTGTAGCATACGGGGGCATAATCTGTGGAACATATGGGGCATAATCTGGAGCATATGGGGCATAATCTAGAGCATATGGGGGCATAATTTGGAGGATATGGGGCATAATCTGTAGATCATATGGGGGCATAATTGTGCAGCATATTGTCATGGGTGTATCGCCACGAGGATCGTCGCGATTACACACTCTGACTTCTCACAGCTGAGTTGCTGTTTCTTTGTGTTTGGTAATGAGGGAGTTAATTTTACCTAGCTCTTTGCTAAGACTAGGTCCAGCCTCGCCCGGCTGCTTTTGATTATGTTCTAATTAGATTCCTTCATATACCTGCCAGTCTGCTTGTTAGATGCCGGTGAAAGCATTCATGTAGTCTAGCAGACTGGATCGGTTCTGAGAATACTTAAGCTAAGAGTTCCTTAGTTGTTTTTACTCTTATAGCTTATAGTTTATCTCTGAGACCTTAGGTGTTCCTACTGTGTGTGAGTGTTGTATGTAAGACTTTATTTACGTTATTTCTTGTCTTTCTTGTATGTCTTTCTGTTTATTAACCGTTACCTGTTCATTCCCTTTGGTGGTAATCAGGGTCCTTCTTAGGACTAGATTACAGTTGGCAGGGATTGATAGGAGACAGGGTTTACGCTGGTGGCCTGGACCTCTGTACCTTTAACAGTACCTCCAGGTAGATGGATTAGTTAGGACCCCAGTTTAGGGTCAGCATAGACCCCGGTCACCCTCTAGCCGGAGACAGCGTATAACGAATTCCGTATTGACCCACTGGACATTCTGTCAGGTAATTCTATGTTATCATATATCTATGCGCATGTTATATAGTATGTTGCCCTTTTGATATAGATTACTGTCATCACATATATATATCTGCTATACAGCGTGACACATATGGGGCATAATCTGTGGAATATATGGGGGGCATAATCTGGAGCATAGGGGGGCATAATCTGTGGAGCATATGGGGGCCTAATCTGTGGAGCATATGGGGGCATAATCTGGAGCATATGGGGGCATAATCTGTGCAGCATATGGGGCATAATCTGTGGAGCATCATATGGGGGCATAATCATTTTTCACCCTAGGCTTATACGCGAGTCAATAAGTTTTCCCAGTTTTTTGTGGCAAAATTAGGGGGGGTCAGCTTATACACGGGTCGGCTTATACATATATACGGTATATTAAAATTATAGTATATTAAATATATTATATTATAATATATATTATATTATACTAATAATATAATTATATTAGATTAATTCACACAGTGACAGACATGTGACCGGGAATTCTAGTGATAAAAGGTACTGTGGAGAAGTCCATTACACACCTCCCCTTGAGACAGCATGGCAAAATAAGTGGCAAAACGCGCGTCGGGGTTGTGCACTACATCTGTGGTGGGCTACAGTACTGGGTAAGAGGACCCTGGGTCATCTATTATGTATACTGTGAGTACAATTGTATATGCATTATGCAGTAGGTGTAGCTGAATATCCTGACTTGTTAACCTTTCTTTGGCAAACAGAGAGACATTATATAAAATTGATACTTGCATTTTGCAATTACGCGATAATAACTGTGAACCTTTTGATACAAATGGTGTTTTGATGGTTGGATGGTCCAGATTCCAAGATTTGAGGGTCCCTTTCCATGTCATTTAGATATACCAGCACATGAATTCTTGTAATTGATAAAGTACTGGATGCCACCTATTGGTGTCCTTATCCTGTACATTAAATGTATGTCTTTTTTAGTGTCTAACAAAGATTGTTTACATAGTTTTAAAACACTTCTTCTGTCCTCCTTTTTGAACATGATATTGTCTATGAGTTGCCAAGTGTAGGTCTCTTGGCTAACGGTATAATATGAATCTGGGTTTCTGTATATTGATTACTGCATAATTATGCAGGATCACAACTTCATTTATCATTGACTTTAAGTTATCAGGATTCATCTGAGTGTGGCTGAGGAATTACCATTTTGATCGCAAAAGCACACTCCACATATCCCCACATCCCAGTGCATTTGAAAGGTGATAATTGAAAATGAGCCTCCAAGTGTCCAACCCACAACATGCAAAGGGATGTATTATGTTGTTGGACAGTGTAAATCCTTGACCAGACACTATCACAAAGGGTACAGGTGAGCCAGGTGATCCACGAAGGCTAGAAGTCCATACAACTGCCGCACTGCCACATGCCCCAACGTGAACTATTACAAATTTGTAATTTGTATCTGTCAAGGCCAAGAAAAACATGGAAAAAAATTGTTTATAATTAAAATAACGAATTCCGGAGTTAGGTGGCTTTATGACTCTATTATGTTTGTTGTCGAGTTCATCCACAGTTCGGAAACTAGGCCACATCCATAAAACCTTGGGAAGTGGCCAACCAGTCCTGCATCATGGGCTGAGGCATTACTTTTTTGCTTCAGTTATTTCCATATTGTACTGCATTGTCATTGTACTGTTTTTTTGGACCGAAACCTTTCGAATAGCCGGTCAAATGCCAAAATGAAGAGATGTCAAAATGGAATAACCTTAACTGAATCTTGGTAAGGTTCTGTATACCAAGAATGAAAGTACCCATAAAAGGATCGTTGTACCACAGTAGTATGAACCCATAGCCTTCACAGCTTCTGCTGCTCTTCTGTAATCAAGTGTTGCCACCATCCAAAACAATAACACATCTTCCAAGCCAAAATGACTGTCAATTTAAACTTTCCATGTTCATCATAAAACCAACACTGATCCAATCCTGGTAAACACACAAAACAAGAAGTGTCTGTGAAATTGTATTATAAAAGGTTAAAAAGCAATAGCACAAAAAGAGGACTTAAAAATCCTCCAAAAATTCAAAAAATACAGCAAAAAGGCAGAGATGCTCACCTGCCCAGGCCTTCAAACAAATACACTAACAGGATGCAGTGTGTTGCCGTCATCTTAACTATGTGGGTCCACTGCATCCTGATAGTGCATTTGTTTGAAGGCCTGGGCAGGTGAGCATCTCTGCCTTTTTGCTGTATTTTTTAAAAGGTTAAAAACCAGAACTCAGTTTCAATCGATTAGAAAACTAATTATTGACCACCATCCATTTCTTTTCACGTAAGACAAACACGGTTATGCAGAAATAACACACGTGGCAACAAAATTGGATAAAAATCATAAACTTGAACGACAAATGGTCCAATTTGCATGTACGCAAAAAACATAACGGACATCTGAATGAGCCCCAAAGTGTACCCTGTGCCTGTTTGGAATTCAGTGTTAGGGAATTTCAATGAAATGGGGGGTATTTTATTTGTACTTGTTTAATAATCTTCTGCTTTAGGACTCGCACTACTCATGTGATTGCTCATCCTAACTTTATATTACTTTAAATAAATAAAAACTTTTATTTTTTAAATAAAAACAGACCCAACTCGAACATGGAAAAGATGTTTTTTATTCCTTACGTGTTAACATTGTTATCAAATGTTTAAGAAATCTCCATTTATAAAGCCTGCCAGGTCCATTGTCCAATGCAAAGAGATGATGCAGGTAAGCCCCGTTACTAATACAGCTGTCAGATGCTGAAAACTCAACGGGCGTTGAGATTAAAGCTCTATTCACATCTTTGTTAGAGGCTTCATAGCAGATCTGGACATATCACTGGAGAAAATAGATTTGTCTTTCACATTGCTGGACAGAATGATGAAAAAACAGACAGGAACAATTAGATTCAGTTGGATCTGTGGATCAGCTAATGTTGGGGATCTGGCAGTTCCATTAATTATACTTTTCTGATGTTAAGAATGAATAGAACAACTGAATTTAAAAATGCAGGTGTGAATAGAGCCTTAAGCTTTTAACAGTAGTCTTAGCAATTGACTGGTCCTGCCTTTTCTGCAGCATCTTTCTAGTGGGATATCGGTTGAGCTTCACAAAAGCAGCATTAACAACATTACAGGGAATATGGGATTATGTGATTGACCTAGATTTTATGACTATTATCCATCCATTCATTAAAAAGATACATCACACTCAATACATCATCTGGGGTATCCTGTCATCCATGCATTAC
>JARQOD010000005.1:283686142-283727581 GCA_033576555.1 Oophaga sylvatica
AAATTAGCATTAGTGCAAATTTCAAATTTTCCAAAAGTAATGATTAAGTTGAGCGATACTTTCCGTATCCAAAAGTACGAACGGAAGGATCGCCGATACCCAAAAAAACGGCGATACCCGATACCGCCCCCGGGTCCAATGTAAGTCATTGGGAACAAAATATCGAAATTGAAAAAAAACCCATTCTAGCCTTGAGGTTAATTGTACTGAAGGAAAAACAACAAAAGAAATGAACAATGTTTTTTTTTTGGGGGGTTGAGGAACATTAAAGGCAAATGTTTAAACCCAATCCAATGGAATAGCATTAATTTTTTTTTTTGGAAATACGTTTCGGATTGACGAAGAAATTGACAATGTTGTTAACCTTTTTTTCTATTTTTGGCAAATATTAGTTTCACAACTCCATGCTCTTCACCTTTTAACTTTTACACACTTTCTCCTTCATAATCTTCAGCACATCATCTTTGTCATCAAATTATTCTTCATTTTCACCTTCTTTATCTTCTTCTAAAACTTCTTTTTTCATGTTTTGTTAACATTACCATTTGTTCTTTTTAAACTATTATTCTTTTCATTTTTTGTCCTTCATTTCTTCACATTTTTTTTTTGACTAGATTCCGTATTGAAATCTGTAAAAGTTGATTTTTTTCATCGTTCTTCTTGCTGCCACAAAGATTTAAATTAAACAGATTGTCCGTGTTCATTTTACCGCAGAATCAAATTTTCCGGGGGCACCAGAGGAGGAACGGACCACCCCCATACACGCTTTCTTCTTCTGCTTAAATTTAGAGCAATATTTTTCTTCATTTTGTTCTTTACTTCATGTTCTCTGCCTTTAGATCTTCTGTTATTTTTTTGTCTCTTGTTCTGATCTTGTATTTGTAGCACAACCTTGTACCAGCGATGTTCTGGGACACGGTTACTAAGCAAGGTACCTGGCTCCAAACACTAAGGGACCCAGACTTTTGCTGGAACTCGGATACCGGAGGAGGCCCTAGGCCAAAGGCACTGCGGAGAACCATTTGACGGTACTGGAACCCGGACGGAGCAGAAGGTACAAGAGCCAATGCAAGTAACGAGGACCAGGACTGTCTGGAAACCCGGAGGGGACAGAAGGAAAAGACCAATGCACAACCGAGGACCAGCTGACTTACTGGGACACGGTTACTAAGCAGGAAGTACCTTGTCCAAAGCACTACCAAAGGACCAGCAGACGTTGCTGGAACTCGGATACGAATGGGGCCCTAGGCCAAAGGCACTGCGGAAACCAGTTGACGGTACGGGAAAACCCGGATGGGTGCAAAGGTACAAGAGCCAATGCAAGTAACGAGGACCAGCTGCTGTGCTGGAACCCGGAGGGGCAGAGAAGAAAAGAGCCAATGGCACAACCGAGCCAGCTGACGTTACGGGACACGTTACTAACAGGAGGACCTGTGCTCCAAAGCACACCAAGAAGCAGACTTGCTGGGAATTCGGATACCGAGATGGAGGCACCAGGCCAAAGGCACTGCGGGGAACCATTGACGGTAGGGAAACCCCGGGGAGGGGCAGAAGGTACAAGAGCCAATGCAATAACGAGGACCACTGACTGTGCTGGAACCCGGAGGGGAGCAGAAGGAAAAGAGCCAATGGCTCAACCAGGACCAGTGCGTTATGGGCACGGTTACTAAGCAGGAGGTACCTGTGCTCAAAGCACTACCAAGGACAAGCTGACATTGCAGGAACCGGATACCGAGATGGAGGCCACCTGGCCAAAGGACTGTAGAACCAGCTGACGGTACGGAACTCGGACGGGTACCAAAGGCACCCATGAAAATGTAATGACAGGCCGCAAGCCGCTGCAGTTTACCAAATACACAGCCCCACAGTGGGTGCTTGTCCATTTTCCAATGGAAAGAGCCTTTATTTACTATCCCACAGCACACATGGAATCACCTAAACTGCAGGACCTAGAGTGGATACCGAATGCAACTGACAGGACAACTTATTTGAGGCTAATTTACGTTGACACTGCCAGAAACACTGTGGTGCTGTAACCAGGGTGGGCATGAGTCATACCCGTTGCCAATTATTCCGAGAACAACTGGCGGTGTTGGAGCCCAGGGATGAGAGGAGGACAGGGTGGAGGCAGCATGACTTTTTGTCGTACACCACAGCAGGGGAAACAGCTGCATTACTCAACCCCAGTAACACAGGAGCAAGTGTTGACTGTGCTAACAGCACTTACAGGCAACAACTGGCGGGTTGGAGCCCAGGGTCCAATGCATCGACTTCAATTGTTTCCACCTCCTCCAGGAACACAGCACTGTTGATCAACCATCTGTCTCTTCACCGCCTGCCAAATTGCCCAGTCAGTCAGAGAGTTCTGTACAGGAGCCAGCTGAGTCTCTGCTTTCGTTCTCAGAATCTGTTGGTTTGCCAAACAGGGGCCACAGCCAAGCAGCATTCTGGAATGTGAAGAAGAGGGGTATGCAGTGATGCGCAACAGCTGTGTCTCTCTGAATCTGAAGAGGCGGGTGAGACAGGCCGATGTCAGCACACCGCGAACGCATCTGATGATGATGAACTCAGGTGCCAGTTTCTGTTGAGCATGGTGGTGGCCAGACCACCCAACAGCAGCAGGTGTTGGAAGAGGTTAGTGGAGATGATAGGTCCAAGACCCAACATGGCGTGAAGGAACAGGAAGGTGGTGGTAGCAGCTCTGAGGAAGCGATTGCCCCAACGGTACAAACAGGAGGAGAGTTAGGCTGCATACTCTGTTGCCTGTAGCCTCCATTTTGGCCCTGTTCGGATTTCTCTTCCAAAAGTCTAAACGGACGCTCCCAGGACTTGCACTGCGTGTCCTTTTTTCACACACTTGCAGATGATATTTGCTATGTCAAATGCAAGCTGTGTAATCAAAAAGTTAAAAGAGTAAAGTGTCAGTAACCTCAATACCACAAATATTGTGTAAACAGTGCGGAGAAAACACTAGTGAGTTACAAAGACAACCTGGAAGATGTACAGTCTATAGAGAATCACATGCACAAGTTTAACTGCATATGTCCATGGTTTAAATTTGAAATTTTTATTGCACACTTATGTGAAAAAAAAATAGCTATGAGACTACTGACTGACGTTTTGGGCAACGCAGTGGCCTTTATCAAATAGTCGCTGGAAGAGAATAGAAAAATTTACAGTCAATGACAATGTATAATATTATACAATATATACAATAAATACATAGGGTGAAAATATATATACATAGGAATTAGGCAACATGTTAACATTTGGTGATACTGAGAACGGAGAATTTCCCTCTAGGGTATGCGGGTGGATAATGTAGTTTTTTGTTGATTTTTTGGGAGTGTGTAGAAAACGGGGTGATGGGGTATTGAATATTAAGGAATGTCATAGTCTACATTTAATGGTGATCAATTAAAGATGTTTTGTCAGGATACGATCAATTTTTGACAGATGTAAAATGTAGGGTCACAATTGAGTTGTCTGTAGTTAGGTTAACTGACAGTTGTCTATGAATTTTCGGCAATAGATTGGGTCTTATTCAAATAACGATAGCACCCCCCCTTATCTGCTGTTTTATAATAATGTTGGGTTATCTTTCAGAGATTTTATGGCTTGTTTATCTGTGGGTGTCAGGTTGTGGCGTATCGGTTGAGGCCCAATCTCGGCAAACCATCCACGAGCACAGGCTCTGAATGCTGCATTGCAAAACTCCTGTCCCTTGAAATGCTGTCATTCAGGCTGGTGGAGACGACAGTTTACGGACTTAATGGCATTGCAGTCCCACAATACAATGTGCCAAGCTGATTTTATTTCAGCAGGCAAGCCGTCCCTGGTCTGTAAAAGCATGTTGTTGAGGTTAAAATTAAACATGCGCTACTAAACTCCGTCAGTAGCAATGTCCACCTGACCACCGCTGCGTGGACCAGTATCCATGGCCAGGGACGATACCTTTCCCTTACTGCCCATTGGGTCAATGTTGTGGAGCCGGTACAGATCTTGCGAGTGGCGCTGTACGTGTTCAGGCAACTACAAGGATTGCGGGAATCAAGTCTGTACAACATTGACTCCTCCTTTCTCCATTTCCTCAGAAACATCGTTGCAGAGCCGTCACGTCTACCTCCACATGGACCCGTGAACGCTTAATAAGAATCTTTAGTTATATAGCGCCAACAGATTACGCAGCGCTTTACAGTTTAAAACAGTTTTCAGAACACAAGTCATAACTAACAACGTTACCAATACAATAATGAAAGCAATATAATCCGCACATGCTCGTGAGAGCTTACAATTTACAAATATGTGGGGAGATACAAAGTACAGGTGTTTATATACAATGGTGTATTTAGAATGATGCCCAGCCATTTTGAGGGAGTGAGGGAGGGATGGATGGAGATAGTGAATGGGCTACACACACACACTTACACATAGAATGACTTTGATTAGTGAATGTGATAGGCCGCTATGAAGAAATGTGTTTAGAGTGAGCGCCCCAAAACATGCAAATTGTGGATATGTTTCTAATTTCTTGGGGTTACAGCATTCCACAGTATTGGCGCAGCGCGGGAAGAAGTCTTGGATTCGGGAGAGATGTTCTTTAGGTGTAGGTGGCAATAGCGGGCAACAGTTGTATATGGGAGGTGAAGGAGAGATTGGTGTCAAACATAACACCCAGACAGCGAGCCTGTTGACCGATATGAGCACAGACGTTGGCCAAACGTCAACAGGCCGTCCTGAAATTAATTTCCATGGGGAATCAAAGCACACAGCGCTGGAGCTCTGGAAGCCATAAAGCAAGAGAGCGACATGTGTATTTTGCCAGCGAATCTCCAGCCAGGCTTGTGTAGTGTGTGACAATGGCCGAAATCTGGTGGCAGGTCTGGGCCTAGGCAACGTCACTCACATACCATGTCTGGCACATGTGCTAAACTTGGTCGTCCAGAGTTTTTTGAGGGACTATCCGGATCTTGATGCACTGCTGCACAAGGTCCGCCTACAGTGCGCTAACTTGCGACGTTCCAGCATGGCCAGATCGCGCATTGCAGCTCTGCAAACGCAGATTTTGCCTTCCTGAACATCGCATCATATGTGACGTACCCACCAGGTGGAATTTCCACGTTACATTGTTGGAGCGGTTGTGTGAGCAGCAGCCAGCAGTAATGGAGTATCAGCTGCATCAGTTGCAATCAACTCGCAATTTGCGCCGTTCACTTCACCACTACTGAGTGGGCCTCTATAATAATAATCTTTATTTATATAGCGCCAACAGATTCCGCCAGCGCTGTACAGTTTAACAGTTTCATAACACAAGTCATAAGTGACAACGTTAACAATACAATAATTAAAGCAATATAAGCCGCCCCTGCTCGTGAGACCTTACAATCTACAATGAGGAGGGGGAGCTACAAAGTACAGTGTTTATATACAATGGTTTATTTACAATGATGGTCCAGCCATTTTCAGGGAGTGAGGGATGGTATGGAATAGTGAAATGGGCTACACACACACACAAGTTATACGTAGAATGACTTTGATTAGTGAATGTGATAGGCCGCTCTGAACAAATGTGTTTTGATGTTGGAAGTAGGGCTGTTAATGGGGATGTTGAAGTCTCCAAGGATAAGGGTTGGTACTTCTGAGGACATGAAAGTGCGGCAGCCAGGCAGAGAAGTGGTCAAGGAACTGTTGTGGGCGAGCCTGGGGTCCGATATATTACCGCTACTCTAAGGGAGAGGGGACGAAAGAGCCTGATGGTGTGTACCTAATAATTTTCAAAATCTTAATATAAAATTTACATGTACATATTTACATCTAGTATAAAACATTTAACCATTAAAGCCTACAGAACAAGGAAGTGTAAAAAACTTGTGCTTAAAAAAAAAGTGCAAATAAATGTAGAAGGGCAGTGTAACAAATATTTAGGAAAAAGATAAACTAAACATCAAGTGCTGTGTGCTGTGTAAGAGCCAGACACATAACATGAAATCAGTCCGGAATAGCGGTGATTTCTCCCCTAACCCGAGTAACATTCTGGGAGAGGGGTGTAGAGTCAACAATCAGCAACTACTACGGTAGATCAAATACCTGAAAAAAAAAAAAAAAATGGTTATTTAACATCATAAGATATCATTTTTTTTTATCAAAAAAAAATTAAATATTTAACATTCATAAGATACATTGTATTTAAAAAAAAAAAAGAAAAATTTATTTAACATTCCTAAGATAAAAAATTTTTTTAAACATAAAAACTATAATACACAGCAGGATCTTTAGTAAAAACCAGACTTACCACTGTAACCTCTTAACCTTGCAAGCTTCAACACACGTTGACAAGGTACACAGCAGGGGTGGTCGGTCTCCTAGACAACGAGCAAACTCCTTCATGTTGAAGAGGCCACCAACTCCTTAGCTTTCTGGTACTTTTCTGTGGGAATGAGCTTGTCTCCAACCAGCCAGGAATATCCATTGAATGGCAACACCATGGTTTGGTATTAGCACCCAGTACCAAAGTGAAGCCAACCACAGTTCCCATTTCTCATGAACTTTATTTGATATACTGGCTGGCCAACATTATTTTCTCACAAAGGAGCTAAGACCCTGAGAGCAGTAGGTGCAAGCTCTCCAGCATGACCTGTTTGTTAGATATTTGCCGTCTACACCTAAAGAACATCTCTAGAATCCGCCCTTTTCTCACCATGGAAACAACAAAAACCCTCACTGTACATTGATCCACTCCCGCCCTGGACTACTGCAATGCTCTATACTTGGCCTCCCCATACTCGACTATCCCCTCTCCAGTCCATCCTTAATGCAGCAGCCAGGGTCACCATCTGGCTAATCGGTACCTCGGACGCGTCCCGCTCTTCTCCAGTCCTTACACTGGCTGCCCATTCATTATAGGATCCAATTCAAAGTACTGGTTCTCACCCACAAAGCTCTCCACAGTGCAGCACCCCCCTACATCTCCTCCCTCATTTCTATCTATCGGCCTAACCGACTGCTGCGCTCTGCAAATGACTTTCGACTACCTCTGCAGTAATCCGTACCTCCCACTCCCGACTCCAAAGACTTCTCCCGCGCTGCGCAAATCCTCTGGAATGCTCTACCACAAGAAATTAGGACTATCCACAATTTGCCTGGTTTCAGGCGCTCCCTCAAAAACACTTTTGTTCAGAGTGGCCTATCACATTCAATAACCAAAGTCGTTCTATGTTTAAGTTGTATGTGGAGCCCATTCACTACCTCCATCCATGCCTACTCCCTCAAGATGGCTGGACCATCATTGGAAATCACCATTATATATACACACCTGTACTTTGTATCTCCCCCCACCTCATTGTAGATTGTAAGCTCTCACGAGCAGGGTCGGCTTATTTTGCTTTAATTATTGTATTGTTAACGTTGTTACCTATGACTTGTGTTTTGAAACTGTTAAAGTGTAAAGCGCTGCGGATATGTTGGCGCTATATAAATAAAGATTATTATTATTATTATATCAAGGGGAAAGAGGATTGGGCCTTGACAAGGTGCCCGATTGCATCTTAAGTCTTATTGAATGTTGGAGCCAGTCCACCGTACAAAAGCACCATAGAGTGTCCGGTACCTGCTTGGATTTCGATCAAAATGAAGACTACTTTGATGTACATGTACACCAATTCGAGAAAAATGACAAGGATGAGGCAGTAAGAAACACGCTCAGCAGAGTACAACAGCATTGCTTGAAGAAGTAACTTGAGCGTGATCAAAATTGAATAAATTAAAACTCAGACTACAGTGAACACAACTCTTAGCTGTGAAAGGGCTTTTTGTGTCCTTCTACGTGTTTTCAACCAATGTAATTGGATACGGATGGAAGCACTGTCACACTATAATTTCAATTGAATGGAGCAGCAAGAATTAACACTAAAGAAAAAAAAAAAAAAAAAAAAGAGTGTGAGAGTGACATGTGCAGATGCCTACATACAGCGTTGTATGCCGAGCAAACTGCAGCGCGTCCACTGCACTCACACACACACCTTGCAGAGCTGTGAAAAAAACACTGCAAGGCAAAAGGAAGATGTACACAGCGGTTGGTAAAGTAGCCTGCCCTAAAGCACAGTACACAAAATCGCAATCTCTAACTGTCCCTCAGAGTCACAGAGCAGCGTTCTGTCCAAACTGAATTAACAGCACAGTGACGCTAAATGGCGGCTTTATCCCACAACAATACCTTCCTTGTGTCACGGTTAGGGTAGCGTGTGTCTATTATATGAGTGTCTGTAAAATGTAACGTTACGCAGACTTATTCTGCCCTTGGGACGCAAAAATAAGACAGCAGTAATCATTTACTGTATAAAACTCCACCTATGCGCAACAAAACAAGCACCGTTCCCTCTTACGGTTTCCTGCGCTGACATGTGAGTAGGGAGTTTGGAGACGTTCCTGAATTTATCCCAGGTATCCAAGCATATCGGCCGATAGGAAGCATTAAAACCACCCACGGTGGGTGACTTAAATATGGTGAATCGAACCAGTGAAGAACTGTAGGTCGATGCGAATGAATGGTGCGATCCAATGACACACGTTTAAAATAACCCTTGCTAGACACGAGTAAACTTTGTAGACATTTGGACACACCTGAACCCAGATGGCAGGAATATTCATTCTATTCGCGCCACATGACTCTTGGTCCAGAATGATTATATATTGCTAGCACAGGAGCTATTAAGGGGATGGAAGAGGCAGATGTGCACAGCGTAGCTATATATGACCCGCGCCCGTATCAGTGACCCTGCCAGATATGGTGCAGATGGGGCCAAACCAAACTTGGCGCTTCCCGACATATTTGTTAATGGATGAGAAGTTTCGACATCATGTGAAGCAATGGTGTTTTTAATATGTAAGGGATAATGGAGATACTAGGGATAGGCCGGAACTTTTATGGCAGCAGGGAAGGGATAATGCGCGGGGAAACTAATAGGTTATCAGACCAACGCTAAAAAAGAAGATGGCGACAAACTACCGCAGGCTAGCAGGATATTACGCGATAGGTACACCGGCAAACAAGACAAGTTCATCAACACAGGTTAAAAATAGATGTAAGCGGGGCTAAGGTTGACTTACACGTATGGGTATATCGACGAGAGAGAAGCATAATAACAATTATAGAGCCGATGTATATCTTTATGGTAGCAATGAGGGAGACTATTAGCATGTCTAGCGAAAGGAAATCACATTCTCCATCAACATATTACAGCGTTAAACGAATAAACATGGATCATGAACACAGCCCTCGAACCATAAACACCATTCTACAAGAATACTACTCAGACTTATATAAGGTGGAACATACGGATAGTGAGAGGGTAACACCTTTGTAGATGGATACGGTTACCATCCATCACAAACTATCAGCTTCTCCTTTTAAAAAAACAAATTGAGGTGACGGAAGTGACCAGCGGCGATAAGTTACTTTAAATACGGGAAAGCTCCAGGATCTGACGGGTTTACAGCCAAATTATTAAAATTATTGAGTAGGATATCCTTCCACATTGTACGCACCTTCAATCAATATTGGAACAGGAGGGTTGCCCAGCCATTCAAACATGTCACACATGAAGTTGCTACTAAAACCAAACAAACCTTCACATCTGCCTGGATCCTATCGTACATTCTCACTCATTGACCATTATATCAAGATTTTGTCCAGGATCATGGAAGATCTTTTGAGTACATTGTTCCTACGCTGATAGGGCGATCACAAGTGGCCTTTGTTTAGCTACTTTGTTGGCTACTATCAGTCTCACTATGCATAACACATGTGTGCAGAGGGCAGTATTACCTTTGCCTTCGGTGGAGTAGGAAAACCCCTCTCCTATCGAAGTGTTAGTTGGGGAATGGAAGATTTGACACCGGGACCTGAATTGTATACTTAAATGTAACAGGTGACAAATTTGTTAAGGCGCAACTACGCGGCCCCCTACGTTGAGTCTAGCCCGTGAAAATTTACTGGTTGTCAATGGGGACCCAAACCCCGGGGCAGCTACAGTATTTAAACAATTAGAGCTGAACCAAGATTTGCTGTATCAGGTTTATAAAATACATGTTTGAAATTTTTTTAAGCAATTGCTGCTACCGCAGTCATATCGGAGGTTGGTAATGGACTTAGCGCATGCCATGTACTAGGGTGAACATTTGTGCCAAAAGAAAACCCTACACAGAATTTATACAACGGTTTTTACTGGCTGGGGGCTATCAAGAAGTTAAACGGTATTGTAACTCTGTCGCATGCGCCAGTACACAGTCCTCAGCCTCATTTAGTAAGTCCCTTGGTGCCATTAAAAATTTTAGAGGTCCAGTTTGAGAGAATACCCATGGATCTGGTGGACCGGTTAATAAATCAGCAAGGGGTCATCAACAGGGGCAATAAAAGGGGCACTGTGGTGGGTCACCAGTTTTGAGCCACACCCGAGTTCAAAGAGAATTCATTGTCCAGACTGAATGCGTCAGAGGTGGTCTGGGGCCGTGTTCTCAGGACTGGAGCTTAACGGGGAGGAGCATCCCATTAGTTTCCTGAGTCGAAAACTTACTCCATCAAAAACATGGAGACAGCATTGTAGAGAGAGAGTGCCTGGCGATAAAGTGGGCACTGGAGTCGTTGTGCTCTATTTGTTGGGGATAACATTTTGTTTTGTAAATGATCATTCCCCTGTGACTGGCAGTGTTGTAGCCCAGGGATAAGTTCAGGTGGTAGAAAGATGAACATAACAGGAGACTTGGAAAACGTTGGCAAACAGTTATTTAATCTGAAACGGACAGGCAAATTCAGGTGGATCCATGCCTTGTTCATTTTCAGAAAAATAAGCCGGTCTACATTGTCTGAGGATAGTCGCATGCGACGGTCTGTTAGTACACCACCTGCAGCACTAAAGACGCGCTCAGATAATACACTGGCAGCAGGGCAACCAGCACCTCCAAAGCATACCACACATCAAATACAAATATAACAGTAATAATAATATTATCAATAAAAAAATGAAATTGCACACACAGACACAGACACAGCTCATATGTGTGTATGAGAGTGTTTCTGTGTGTAGTTCATGCCTCTAGCCTAGAAGATCATCTTGCTAAAATCTTTAACACTGACCCTGTTTCTGTTTCTTAAAGGTGGATGCTGAACTGCTCTCAGCCCCTCATACACAATCATTATGTGGCACTGCTGGGCTCAGTCAGAGGCATCAGATTGAACTAGGCTGTCTGAGTCATTCTCAATAGAACAATTTTGTTCAGCAGTTCATCTAGTTCATTTAGTTCAGAGGTCACATGATGCATTTCCTATCAGCTCCTCACAGGATAGGGTGGAGAAAAACTGAACTAAATGAACTATTCTTTTGAACTAATCTTTCAGTGAACTATTTCATGGTGGAAGAGCGTTACACTAATATATTTTTGTAAATTTAAAATAGAATAAAGCAGCAGCAATTTTTGAAAAATTACAAGGATGAGCCAGTGACAGACACTCAGCAGAGTACACGCTGCGGTGGTTGAAGTGGAGCGGGATCTACACTCCTACAAAAAAATGAAACCTCAGACTACAGTGAACACTGAAACACAACTGTTCACTTGCTGTGAAAGGCCTTTTTGTGGACTTCTATTAAGTTTGCAAGCAATGTATTGTATTTTGATGGAAGAGCGTCACACTAATATATTTTTGTAAATTTAAAATAGAATAAAGCAGCAGCAATTTTTGAAAAATTACAAGGATGAGCCAGTGACAGACACTCAGCAGAGTACACGCTGCGGTGGTTGAAGTGGAGCGGGATCTACACTCCTACAAAAAAATGAAACCTCAGACTACAGTGAACACTGAAACACAACTGTTCACTTGCTGTGAAAGGCCTTTTTGTGGACTTCTATTAAGTTTGCAAGCAATGTATTGTATTTTGATGGAAGAGCGTCACACTAATATATTTTTGTAAATTTAAAATAGAATAAAGCAGCAGCAATTTTTGAAAAATTACAAGGATGAGCCAGTGACAGACACTCAGCAGAGTACACGCTGCGGTGGTTGAAGTGGAGCGGGATCTACACTCCTACAAAAAAATGAAACCTCAGACTACAGTGAACACTGAAACACAACTGTTCACTTGCTGTGAAAGGCCTTTTTGTGGACTTCTATTAAGTTTGCAAGCAATGTATTGTATTTTGATGGAAGAGCGTCACACTAATATATTTTTGTAAATTTAAAATAGAATAAAGCAGCAGCAATTTTTGAAAAATTACAAGGATGAGCCAGTGACAGACACTCAGCAGAGTACACGCTGCGGTGGTTGAAGTGGAGCGGGATCTACACTCCTACAAAAAAAATGAAACCTCAGACTACAGTGAACACTGAAACACAACTGTTCACTTGCTGTGAAAGGCCTTTTGTGGACTTCTATTAAGTTTGCAAAGCAATGTATTGTATTTTGATGGAAGAGCGTCACACTAATATATTTTTGTAAATTTAAAATAGAATAAAGCAGCAGCAATTTTTGAAAAATTACAAGGATGAGCCAGTGACAGACACTCAGCAGAGTACACGCTGCGGTGGTTGAAGTGGAGCGGGATCTACACTCCTACAAAAAATGAAACCTCAGACTACAGTGAACACTGAAACACAACTGTTCACTTGCTGTGAAAGGCCTTTTTGTGGACTTCTATTAAGTTTGCAAGCAATGTATTGTATTTTGATGGAAGAGCGTCACACTAATATATTTTTGTAAATTTAAAATAGAATAAAGCAGCAGCAATTTTTGAAAAATTACAAGGATGAGCCAGTGACAGACACTCAGCAGAGTACACGCAGCATTAGTTGAAGTAACTGGAGCGTGATCTGCACTCAAAAAAAAAAAAAAAAATTACAGACTGCAGTGAACACTGAAACACAACTGTTCACTTGCTGTGAAAGGCTCCATTGTGGACTTCTATAGTGTTTGCAACCAAGGTATTGTATACGGATGGAAGCGCGTCACACTATTATTTCAATTACATGGAGCAGCAAGAATTACACTGAAGAAAAAAAAAAGAGTCTGTGAGTGACACGTGCAGATGCCTACAGACAGCGTTGCATACAGAGCAAACTGCAGCGTCACCTGCACTCACACACACCTTGCTGAGCTGTTAAAACAACACTGCAGGCAAAATGAAGCTTTACACAGCGGTTGGTGCTAGCCTGCCTACAGCACAGTACACTAAATCGCAATCTCTAACTGTCCCTCAGAGTCAGCACAGCAGCGTTCTGTCCCTTACTGAATTCACAGCACAGTGACGCTAAAATGGCGGCGGCGCCTTTTATACACTGAAGAAAAAAAAAAGAGTCTGTGAGTGACACGTGCAGATGCCTACAGACAGCGTTGCATGCAGAGCAAACTGCAGCGTCACCTGCACTCACACACACCTTGCAGAGCTGTTAAAACAACACTGCAGGCAAAAGGAAGCTTTACACAGCCGGTGGTAAACTAGCCTGCCTAAAGCACAGTACACTAAATCGCAATCTCTAACTGTCCCTTAGAGTCAGCAGAGCAGCGTTCTTTCCCTAACTGAGTTCACAGCACAGTGACGCTAAAATGGCGGCGGCGCCTTTTATAGTGCATTCTGACATCATTTCAGCATCCAATCACAGCCATGCCATTAGTTAACATGACCGCAGCAGTACAGGATGTGCCCACACTTCTTAGGATTCCTCATTGGCTGACTAAAATCACATTGTCTCTCAAAGAATTATGGGAACTTCCGATTCCGGTATACGATATATGGAAAATATCGGAACTAAGTATCGGAATTCCGATTCAGCGAATATCGGCCGATACCCGATACTTGCGGTATCGGAATGCTCAACACTAGTAATGATTACAATTAAACTTTCATATATTTTAGATTCATTACACACCAACTGAAATTTGTCAGGTCTTTTATTGTTTTAATACTGATGAATTTGGCATACAACTCCTGATAACCCAAAAAACCTGTCTCAAAAAATTAGCATATCAAGAAAAGGTTCTCTTAAAGACATATTACCCTAATCTTCTGAATCAACTAATTAACTCTAAACACATGCAAAAGATTCCTGAGGCTTTTAAAAACTCCCTGCCTGGTTCATTACTCAAAACCCCCATCATGGGTAAGACTAGCGACCTGACTGATGTCAAGAAGGCCATCATTGACACCCTGAAGCAAGAAGGACCTATATATCAAGTTACCAGACCCGACCAAACAGAAAAAAGTATGGAATAATGTGAATCCTTCATTCCATCCCATATATACACAGTGCCTTGAAAAGGCATTTTTACCTTGTGAACTTTTTCACATTTTGTTTGTTACACCCACAAACTTAAATTTATTTTTTTGGGATTTTATGTGATCTACCATCACAAAGTAGCAAGTACTTGTGACTTGAAAATGATATGACACATTTTAAAAGTATAGATCAGAAAATTGTGATGTGCATTTGTATCCAACCCTCCCTCAGTCAATACTTTGTAGGACCATCTTTTCCTGCAATTACTGCTGAAAGTCTTTTGGGTATATCTCTACCAGCTTTTAACATCTTGTACAAATAATTTTGCCCAATTATTTTTTGAAAAATAAAAAGTTTTGTGACAGATCCTCAATGGAATTTAGGTCTAGACTTTAACTAGGCTATTCAAACACATGAATATGATGAATATGCTTTGATCTGAACCATTCCATTGTAGCTCTGGAAGTATGTTTAGGATCATTGTCAAGCTGGAATGAGGATCTTGCTGCCCATTCTCAAGTCTTTTGTAGCGGCTAACAGATTTTCTTACAGTATTGCTCTATATATCGCTCCATCCATCTTCCCATCAACTATGACCTGCTTCTCTGTACCTGTAGAAGAAAAACATCCCCACAGCATGATGCTGATACCACCATGTTTGATGGTGGGGATTGTGTTTTCAGGGTGATTTGCAGTGTTAAATGGAACAAGAATATTTTTTCAAGGCACGGTAAATATCATAGATAGAATAGTAAATAACTGGTTGGCAAAAAGATATAACATGCCTCCATCAAACAAAAATGGATAGCATACCATTGATATCAACCTTAGGAAGCAGAAGTAATATAAGTAGTGTTGAGCATTCCGATACCGCAAGTATCGGGTATCGGCCGATATTCGCGTTATCGGAATTCCGATACTTAATTCCGATACTTTTTCCATATCGTATACCGGAATCGGAAGTTCCCATAATTCTTTGAGAGGCAATGTGATTTTAGTCAGCCAATGAGGAATCCTACGAAGTGTGGGCACATCCTGTGATGCTGCGGTCATCTTAACTAATGGCATGGCTGTGATTGGCTGCTGAAATGATGTCAGAATGCACTATAAAAGGCGCCGCCGCCATTTTAGCGTCACTGTGCTGTGAACTCAGTAAGGGACAGAACGCTACTCTGCTCACTCTGAGGGACAGTTAGATATTGCGATTTTGTGTACTACTGTGCTTGAGGCAGGCTAGTTTACCAACCGCTGTGTAAAGCTTCATTTTGCCAGTGTTGTTTTAACAGCTCTGTGCAAGGTGTGTGTGTGACAGTGCAGGTGACGCTGCAGTTTGCTCTGCATCCACCGCTGTTTGTAGGCATCTGCACGTGTCCCTTTTTTTTTTTTTTTTTTTTTTTTTTATTTTATTTAGTGGAATTGGTGCAGCTCCATTATATTAGAAAAAAATCAAATCTATTAGTGTGACGTGCTTCCATCCGTATACAATACATTGGTTGCAAACACTATAGAAGTACAGAAAGGAGCTTTTCACAGATTGTGGACAGTTGTGTTTCAGTGTTCACTTCAGTCTGTGTTTTTTACTTTTTTGAGTGCAGATCACGCTCCAGTTACATGTTCAAGCACTGCTGCTTGTACTCTGCTGAGCGTGTCTCAGTGGCTCATCCTTTTCATTTATCTCCAATTGGTTCTGCTACATTCCATTTAAAATAAATCTAATCTATTAGTGTGACGCGCTTCCATCCGTATACAATACATTGGTTGCAAACACTATAGAAGTACAGAAAGGAGCTTTTCACAGATTGTGGACAGTTGTGTTTCAGTGTTCACTTCAGTCTGTGTTTTTTACTTTTTTGAGTGCAGATCACGCTCCAGTTACATGTTCAAGCACTGCTGCTTGTACTCTGCTGAGCGTGTCTCAGTGGCTCATCCTTTTCATTTATCTCCAATTGGTTCTGCTACATTCCATTTAAAATAAATCTAATCTATTAGTGTGACGCGCTTCCATCCGTATACAATACATTGGTTGCAAACACTATAGAAGTACAGAAAGGAGCTTTTCACAGATTGTGGACAGTTGTGTTTCAGTGTTCACTTCAGTCTGTGTTTTTTACTTTTTTGAGTGCAGATCACGCTCCAGTTACATGTTCAAGCACTGCTGCTTGTACTCTGCTGAGCGTGTCTCAGTGGCTCATCCTTTTCATTTATCTCCAATTGGTTCTGCTACATTCCATTTAAAATAAATCTAATCTATTAGTGTGACGCGCTTCCATCCGTATACAATACATTGGTTGCAAACACTATAGAAGTACAGAAAGGAGCTTTTCACAGATTGTGGACAGTTGTGTTTCAGTGTTCACTTCAGTCTGTGTTTTTTACTTTTTTGAGTGCAGATCACGCTCCAGTTACATGTTCAAGCACTGCTGCTTGTACTCTGCTGAGCGTGTCTCAGTGGCTCATCCTTTTCATTTATCTCCAATTGGTTCTGCTACATTCCATTTAAAATAAATCTAATCTATTAGTGTGACGCGCTTCCATCCGTATACAATACATTGGTTGCAAACACTATAGAAGTACAGAAAGGAGCTTTTCACAGATTGTGGACAGTTGTGTTTCAGTGTTCACTTCAGTCTGTGTTTTTTACTTTTTTGAGTGCAGATCACGCTCCAGTTACATGTTCAAGCACTGCTGCTTGTACTCTGCTGAGCGTGTCTCAGTGGCTCATCCTTTTCATTTATCTCCAATTGGTTCTGCTACATTCCATTTAAAATAAATCTAATCTATTAGTGTGACGCGCTTCCATCCGTATACAATACATTGGTTGCAAACACTATAGAAGTACAGAAAGGAGCTTTTCACAGATTGTGGACAGTTGTGTTTCAGTGTTCACTTCAGTCTGTGTTTTTTACTTTTTTGAGTGCAGATCACGCTCCAGTTACATGTTCAAGCACTGCTGCTTGTACTCTGCTGAGCGTGTCTCAGTGGCTCATCCTTTTCATTTATCTCCAATTGGTTCTGCTACATTCCATTTAAAATAAATCTAATCTATTAGTGTGACGCGCTTCCACCCGTATACAATACATTGGTTGCAAACAATATAGAAGTACACAAACGGGCCTTTCACAGCTACTGAACATGGGTTTTTAATTTTTAACTAAAATATGTATTTTTTCAAATGACACAAATATAAGTAATGTTGAAGAGGAATAGTCCTACATCCATTGTTTGCACAATATTACAGGTGTACATCATGTCCCTTAATCAACAATGTATTATTATATTTACTTGTATGCTTTTATTTAAAAGCCAAGAACACAGAAGGATAACCTTCGCACTGCAGCTGTTGTCAAAGTTCAACCCACATTATGCACTTCCAACATTGCAGCATTTGAGGCATGATGTGAGTTGGATTGGTCAAAGTTATGGAGTGAGAAGGTTCACCATCAGTACCCTATAGCATAAGTATGCTTTTGTGTTAGCATTTGTGTTAGACATGTGGATATCTGCCATAATATGTCACAATTATTTAGTTACAGATTTGTTACCAACACTAATCATTGAATGGTTTTAAATTTGACGTTTCACTTGTTTACAGCTTAGAAATAAGGGTGTAGCCTGATATCTATGTGTAGCACTAGCCACTTTAACATGTCATGTTTTTTTAAACATGTGTAGCTAGGTAGCAGTAATTTTTGCCGGACACACAGCAGGGGAACAGCAGGCGTTACTGAACCCCACTATCACTATAGCTTGTGTATTGGTCTGTGGACACGACACTTCTGAGCAGCAACTGGCAGTGTTGTAGCCCAGGGAGTATAGCTCAGGTGGTAGAAAGATGAACATAACAGGAGACATGGAAAACGTTGCCAACCAGTTAGTTAATCTGAAACCGGACAGGCAAATTCAGGCGAGATCCATGCCTAGTTCATTTTCAGAAAAGTAAGCCGTTCTACATTATCGTAGGATAGTCGCATGCAACGGTCTGTTAGTACACCACCTGCAGCAGTAAAGACGCGCTCCGATAATACACTGCCAGCAGATCAAGCCAGCACCTCCAATGCATACTGGCTAAGCTCTGGCCATGTATCCAGCTTAGAGACACAAAACTTGAATGGGGAAGAGCCATCTGGGAGTACACTGAGAGGGCAAGACATGTAGTCTGTCACCATCTTACGGAAATGTTGCCTCCTGCTGACTGGAGCCGTCTCGGATGGTGTAGACATTGGTGGCGCTGCCACAAAACTTCGACACATTTGGAACATACTGTTCTTGCCCTGTGCAGAGGCGCTGCTTGTGCTCCCTCTTGTTGCAGAGCTGTCTCCACTGCCTCGACGCACAGAGCTGCTTTGTAAATCAGTAGCAGCAGCAGTGCTCTCGGCTGGAATGGAGAACATTATGGATTGCACCAGTGTGTCTTGGTACTTCCGCATTTTACGCTCCCGGTTCAACGGTGTGATGAGGCTTTGTAAGTTGTCCCGGTAGCGAGGGTCTAGGAGGGTGTACACCCAATAATCAGACGTGGTGTGAATGTGTTCGATGCGGCGGTCGTTTCTCAGCCACTGCAGCATGAAATCAACCATGTGCTGCAGACTCCCAACTGGCCAAGAAACGTTGTCCCCTGCAAGAGGCGTCATCTCCGCCTGCTGTGCATCACCCCACCCTTGGTCTACATACTGACTAGAGCATTGTCTACCTCCCTCTGGAGCGATGTCTTCCTCCTCCATTGACTCCTCCTCATCCTCCTCACAAAGTCCTTCAAATACATATAAATTTACAAAATTTAAAACTCAAAATTTAAAAACTTTGTATCATAATTCTGTAACATCAGTTTATGGAAACACAATAGCATTACAAAAGGATAGACAAAAAATGTACATTATGTGCTTTGTAAATACATTAAAAGTTTGTAATGGTTATGAAAATATAGACAGCGACTCTGGAGGTTCAATTGTTGATACAGCATGGTACTTTGAAAGTCCTCCAGCCCTTTGTGAGGAACCACGTTGCGCTGACTGTCCAGAAGGTGATGGAATTTGTGACTCCTCATCCTCCACCTCTTCCAAAACCTCATGCCTTAGTGCTTGCAGTGTTTTTTGAAGCAGGCAGATAAGGGGGACAGTCAGGCTGACTAGTGCATCATCTGCACTCGCCATCCGCGTTGACTCATCAAACGCACGCAAAACGTGGCAGATATCCTTCATAGAGTTATTCGCCACTCATTACACTGGCAGTGGCTGCCCATTCATTATAGGATCCAATTCTAATTACTGGTTCTCACCAACATAGCTCTCCACAGCGCAGCACCCCCTACATCTCCTCCCTTATTTATATTTATCGGCCTAACCGACTGCTGCACTCTGCAAACGACCTTCGACTAACCTCTGCACTAATCCGTACCTCCCACTCCCAACTCCAAGACTTCACCCGCGCTGCGCCAATCCTCTGGAATGCTCTACCCCAAGAAATTAGGACTATCCGCAATTTGGATGGTTTCAGGCGCTCCCTCAAAACACATTTGTTCACAGTGGCCTATCACATTCACTAATCAAAGTCATTCTATGTGTAATTCTGTGTGTGTAGCCCATTCACTATCTCCATGCATCCCTCACTTCCTTAAAATGGCTGGACCATCATTGTAAAAACACCATTGTATATAAACACCTGTACTTTGTATCTCCCACACCTCATTGTAGATTGTAAGCTTTCACCAGCAGGGGCGGCTGATTTTGCTTTAATTATTGTATTGTTAACGTTGTTACTTATGACTCGTGTTTTGAAACTGCTAAACTGTAAAGCGCTGCGGAATATGATGGCGCTATATAAATAAATATTATTATTATTCCTCTGAGCTGCTCCCACCACCTTCCTGTTCTTCATGCCATGTTGGGTATTGGACCTCATCATCTCCACTACCCTCTTCCAACACCTGCTGTTGGGTGGTCTGGCCAGCACCATGCTCAACAGAAACTGGCACCTGGGTCTCATCATCATCATCAGATGCGTTCTGCGGTGTGCTGACCATCGGCACTGTCTCACCCGCCTCTTCAGATTCAGAGAGACACAGCTGTTGCGCATCACTGCATACTCCCTCTTCTTCACATTACAGAATGCAGCTTGGCTGGGCCCCTGTTTGCAAGCCAATAGATTCTGAGAACAGAAGCAGACACTCAGCTGGCTCCTGTACAGAACTCTCTGACTGCCTGGGCAATTTGCCAGGCGGTGAAGAGACAGATGGTTGCCCAACAGTGCTGTGGTCCTGAGAGGAGGTGGAAGCAATTGAAGTCGATGCATTGGCTGAGATCCAAACAACAACGGCTTCAATTTGTTCTTCCCGCAGCAGGGGGGTACTCCGAGCTCCTACAAAAGTGCGCATAAAGGAACGCTCACGGCCCGGGGAAAACTGGTGGATGCTGTGTCACTGGGGGCCGCAGCAGCCACAGAATCCCCACGTCCTCTCCCTGAAGAAACTCCACGACCACGTGCCTTACTCCCTGCCTTCTTCATCTTGGTAGATTGATAAAGAAAGTCTGAAAAGTTATAAGGCCTAAGTGTGGTTATTCCGCAGAGACTGCAGTGAACACTGCACACAACTGTTCAGTAGGTGTGAAAGGCCCCTTTGTGTACTTCTATAGTGTTTGCAACCAATGTATTGTATACGGATGGAAGCGCGTCACACTAATAGATTTTATTTATTTGTAATAGAATGGAGCAGCAACAATTAGAGAAAAATTTCAAGGATGTGCCAGTGACACACGCTCAGCAGACTACAACCAGCAGTGGTTGAAGAACTAACTGGAGCGTGATCTGCACTCCAAAAAGGAAAACCTCAGACTACAGTGAACACTGCACACAACTGTTCACTACCCAACGCGTCTCAGCAGGAAGGCAGTCTGTGCGTCAAAACAAAGGCGCAAGCATACATCCACGTACCCTGTTTATAAAGCTATATAAAAAAAATTATGTAGTAGTGACGCACACTTTATTGAGGTACAGTATTACATCGCCATTCACCATCTGTGGCTATGCAGTCTCATCTATATATACCTTATCTATCCGTTGTCATGCTTGCAAGTCGACAGTCAGGCATAAATAGCTATTTTCACTATGCACTATGCACTTCTTAAAGGTTATGTTTGTTAATATAAATGATTGGCACATATTATGAGTATTACATGATGGAAATTGTATAATTTTGTATAAACTGTTTAGTGACATTATTCAGCAAATGTAACATTTTAGTAATGTCACAGATAACTTGTAATGCTGATGATGTTTTGAAGTCAGACATTCATTGTCTATACAATAAAAATGGTGTACATACTGTTACTTATCCATCATTAATGGATTCAGATATGTACTTGTATGCTTTTATGTACAACCGTATAGCAGATTCCTTAACTAATTTATTTTGTGGTTTGCATTGCTGTTCAACATGTTAATGTATGTGTTTATGTTTGTCAATTCTTTATTTATCTAGATATTAGTTTAAATGGAATCATCATCTTATGGTAGTAAAGGTTATCTTTCTCTTGTTTGAAGTATAGACATTTAAAATTGACAGGTAACAAGGAAATTACTTGATCTAGTATTTAAACATCCTCCTTGACCCTGGGCTCCAACACCGCCAGTTGTTGCTCGGAAGTGCTGTTAGCACAGTCAACACTTGCTCCTGTGTTACTGGGGTTCAGTAACGTCAGCTGGTCCTCGGTTGTGCCATTGGCTCTTTTCCTTCTGCTGCCCCTCCGGGTTCCAGCACAGTCAGCTGGTCCTCGTTACTTGCATTGGCTCTTGTACCTTCTGCTACCCGTCCGGGTTCCAGTACCGTCAACTGGTTCTCCGCAGTGCCTTTGGCCTAGGTGCCTCCATCTCGGTATCCGAGTTCCAGCAACGTCTGCTGGTCCTTGGTAGTGCTTTGGAGCACAGGTACCTCCTGCTTAGTAACCGTGTCCCAGTAACGTCAGCTGGTCCTCGGTTGTGCCATTGGCTCTTTTCCTTCTGCTGCCCCTCCGGGTTCCAGTACCGTCAACTGGTTCTCCGCAGTGCCTTTGGTCTAGGTGCCTCCATCTCGGTATCCGAGTTCCAGCAACGTCTGCTGGTCCTTGGTAGTGCTTTGGAGCACAGGTACCTCCTGCTTAGTAACCGTGTCCCAGTAACGTCAGCTGGTCCTCGGTTGTGCCATTGGCTCTTTTCCTTCTGCTGCCCCTCCGGGTTCCAGTACCGTCAACTGGTTCTCCGCAGTGCCTTTGGTCTAGGTGCCTCCATCTCGGTATCCGAGTTCCAGCAACGTCTGCTGGTCCTTGGTAGTGCTTTGGAGCACAGGTACCTCCTGCTTAGTAACCGTGTCCCAGTAACATCAGCTGGTACAAGATTGTGCTACAAATACAAGATACGGAACAAGAGACACAGAACAATAAGCAGAAGATCTAAAAGCAGAAGAACATGAAGTATAAGACCAAAATGAAGAGCAAAATATATGCTCTAAATTCTAAGCAGAAGAAGACTAAGCAGTGTATGGGGGTGAGTCCGTTCCTCCTCGTGGTGCCCCTGGAAAATGCCTGCTGCTGCAGGCTAAACTGAACACGGACAAATACTGTTGTAATTTAAATCTTTTGTGACAGCAAGAACGGAAGGATGAAAAATTCATACTTTGACAGATTACAAGTACAGGATTCTCTGTCACAAATAAGAATATGATGAAGAAGATGAAGCAGAATATGAATAAGAATAATAGTTTAATAAGAAGAATATGAGTAATGTTAACAAAGATGAATAGCAAGAAGTTTAAGAAGAAGATAAAGAAGGTGAAGATGAAGAATAATTTGATGAAAAAGATGATGCTGCAGAAGATTATGAAGGAGAAAGTGTGTGAAAAGTTAAAAAGGTGAAGATGAAGAGCATGGAAGTTGTGTAATATACATATTTGCCAAAATATAAAAAACGTTAACATTGTCAATTTCTTCGTCAATCCGAACATCTTTAAAAAAAAAAATATTTATGCTATTCCATTTGATTGGGTTAAACATCTATGCCTTTAATGTCTCCTCAACCTTCCCCAATACATTCTACATTACTCTTTCTTGTTTTCCTTCATGTACAATTAACCAACAAGGCAACAATGGTTTTTTTTTAATTTCGATATTTTGTTCCCATAGACTTACATGGGACTTCCGGTATCGATATCGGGTATCGCCGATATTTTAGTGATATCGGCGATACCATTCCGATTCCGATACTTTAGGATATCGGAAAGTATCGCTCAACTCTAAATATAAGTACTGTGCAAAAGTTTTAGGTGTGGGAAAAATGCTACAAAGCAAGAATGCTTACAAAAAAGTGTTAATAGATTATTTTTATCAATTAACAAAATACAATGTAAATGAACAAAAGAGAAATTTAAATCATATCAATATTTGGTGTGATCAGCCTTTGCCTTCAAAACAGTTTTTTAAGGAACTCAGCAGCAAGATTGTTCCAATCTTCTCAGAAAAGTAACCACAGATCTGTGTATGTAGGCTTGTGCACATCCTTCTGTATCTTCATCTATTCCTAACTGCTTCAATGATGTCAAGTTCAAACTCTGTGTTGGCCATATCATTACTTTCAGGACTCCTTATTCTTGTTTGTGCTGTAGATTGTTCTCAATGACATTGGCTGTATGTGTGTGGTTGTTGTCCTGATTCAGAATTAATTTGTCGAAAATTAGATGCCACTTTAATGGTAAAGCATGATGAGTTAGAATCTGACTGTATTCTTTGCATCGAGGATACCTTTATTCCTTATCAAAGTCCTAACTCCATTTACTGGAATGCAGCTCTAAACTTGCAAGGAACATGCACCATGCTTCAGTGTTGATGCATACTCATTATTGGACCACTGTACAGTGTTAGCTCTGCTGTACTGTTAGTTCTGATCTCACTGCACAGCTGTGCATGATTATGAGAAAAGATTGTCAGTTATTACAAGTCTCACCATTACATTTAAAATGTTCCCTGATGAAGAAGGCCTGAGAGCCTTTGAAACGCGTTGGATACAATTTTGACCCATCTCATCTCCCATACTGCGGTGACGTCACCTGCTCTTTCCCCATTCCCCTCACTTTCTATAAGCGGCTACTCTCGGCCAGAGGCAGCCGCTCGGTATTGTCCCAGCTGCACGGCAGCTCAGGAGTCCTCCTGCTTGTCAGGGAGGACGCTCCCTTGCAGGATCTCCTGATCTCACATCGTACCATTCTAGCCTACGGCACTCTAACATAAATCTCTGATGGATTTCTACACCTTATAACCCGGCATAGTACACAGGAGCCAAGATCCTGCAACTTTCCAAACCAGACTATCCACGCTATCGGAGCCTCTGCATAAATCTTTGACGGGTCTCCACATTGAAAGCCTGACACAACATATAAGAGCTAAGTAAGTTACCATTAACCCCATCAGGTTTATGTTTATTACAAACTCGCATTTGTGTCAGCATCAAAGCAGTCCTTATCTTGCACTATTTTTTACTGCTCCCTTTTGGAAGCGCAGGGGTTATCATTTGTTTTACATTTAAAATAAGCTCTGGAGGAAGATTATCTGGGAGATCTATGTCCAGCTAGTAGATCTTAACAGTTCATTTACATAATAAGATTGTGAATTACTAGACAGCAGATATGAAGGCCTTGTATTAAACTTAAGGGTATGCCACACTAAACGAGATCGCTAACGAGATCACTAAAACGTCACTATTTAGCGATCTCGTTAGCGACCTCGTTGTGTGTGGCATGTAGCAACGATGTGGCCCCTGCTGTGATCTTGTTGATCGTTCACTAGAGTTCTGGACCGTTTTTTGATCGTTGGCGTCCCGCTGGTGGAGCCTATATCGCTGTGTTTGGCACCTTTTGCGAACGACGAGCGACCTCGTTTGTGATGCATATGACTGTTTTTAGCGTCACGGAGTGGATCGCAATATCAGTAAGTTCTCTTTTGCGTCACAGAGAGGATCGCAGAAGTTGCAAAGCAGGCTAGCAGGACGCAGAGAGCAGGAGCGATGCTGGAAATTCCTATGAATCAGAAGCGCTCAGTACATGGTAATAGAACCTAACGACCGCCAAAGTCGTTAAAGAGATAGCTGACCGCTGATGAGTTGTTTATGAGATCTCCTGTTTGGCAGCTACTAGCGACCTAAAAGAGATCACACCAACGATCTCGTTAGCTTGCATCGTTATTGAGATCGCTAACCAGATCGCTAAGTGTGGCAGTACCTTTACTATGACCTACATGCCCTTTTAAATGGCTTAGGAGGGTTGATCCTACTACTATAAAAAATGAACTTTTCTAGATGCACTAGAATTGTGACTCAAATTGCACCTAAAACTGGTAAACTCTATTCTTTCTTGTAATTTTTGTGCGTGCTTTGTGCATGGAAAAACAGATAGGTGTTATTGCTTACAGACTTTACAAGTAGCACACTCAGTAGAGATGACCCGTACCTCAGTCCAGTGTCCAGGTCAGTGGCACCTCACTGCTAGATGGGAGGAATGAAAATCTCTTACCTTCTGGCGCGGCATTTGATTTATTTGTCAAGGCTGGTGCAACGTAATCTGTGTGAAGTGATACACAGATGATGTTGCACCAAACTTGGCTAATCAACAGCTGCGCTGGGGACACCAGAACGTAAGAGATTGCCATAAGAAAGACTTCAAATGTCAGACACTTTACTTGCATTTTAAAGCAACACAAAAATCCTGTGAGAACCTGCCTAATCTGTCTCTTAATCTATGAGACCACCTGATAATTAAAAAATGTGTGTCCTATTAATTTCAATTTAAAAAAAAATCAGATAAAAATAAACTTTTTTGCTATGATTGCTATGAGGTGCTGCGGTTCTCAACACTTACTAATGTTTTGGCGCAATCAAAAATACTAAAGTCATATACTCTTTCTGTAAATTTACAAAGGTATTATTGGTACTCACCTGAAGAAAATTAACATTTATATCCATCAATCACTGTTTTATTGGTTTTGATAAATATTTTGCAGATTAGAATACAATTTTCAAAAGAGACAAAATAAATAATTATGGAAATATTACAAATTAATTTGTATAAATAATCTGAATATTTAATTAAAACATATTCATAAGGTATATTCAAATGTTTTTTTCAATTACATGTTATATTTTATACATTTGTAATACTTTAGGTTTAACCATATATCTAGTCTAAATTAATTATTTTGGAAAGATGAAAAGCGGTATATTTATCTAAGTGAAACAACATAATAAACTTTACAAAAAATGTAACACAATCCTAAATCAAAATATCATATAGACAAGGCTTCACTAATACCATTTTACAGTACTACTAAGCCTTGTGGATTTTGTTTGCTTGAGACAGCTGTTCTTTCCAACGTGTATGACATGCTTTTTGTGCAGATTACAATTTACAATGATGTCTTAATTTAACAGTATTATGAAAAGCGAAAACGTCAAAGCAACTTCTTAAAATGAAACGGTTTTGCGTGAAAAAAAATGAGCTTATTAGAAACTTGCATTGAATATTTTAATCGTCTGCTTTGAACTTTAACAGGCTAAGTGCTAATCTCTTGTAAAAGAAAATAATGAAATTCAACACATTTATGTTAAATGGAAAGCTAATAATAAGAATATACCTGTATGTCTAAATATTTTTTATATAGTCTATCAATATAAATATAATTAAATCTAATAACAAGATGATTTAGGTTACTTTTTGTTGATTATCATGATTATAGACATATTATACATCAAGTTTTATCTTTGTTCAAAATTAATATACTGTATTTTACAAGAATATTGATAAGAGATTTTTATTTCTTTGACATTACATCTGAGCTATATTTATTGCCACATGAGTAGTACAATCCATCCAAGCAGCAGAGAAAAATGGAAAAAATAATGATTTTCTTCTGCTTTTTTTTCTCTTGGCCTCAAATTCATTTAAAGGGAAATTGTTATTTTGAGCATGCTAACTGATCTGCCAGCACATGTTGTAGAGTTGAAAATTTTGACATATGGCTTTGATGAAAAATATTCAGTATAATGTGTAATTCAATCATTTAAATTCCTTTGCACTCCACACTTACTAGTCCAGTGGGCAGACTTATCAGTGACAGCCTTCCTTGTCTACATTTGCATACAAAGATAGCTATTATATAAGAGATGATCAAATATATGCAAGTGGAATTTAATTCTACTCAAATATTATAAAAATCCAAATGTGGATTTTCTGTAATTCACTTCTGTGCGGATTCTGCAAAATGGTGACTGTGAAAGGCCATCAAAAGCAGTTTTTATTTTTAATTTTATACAGCTTAAACTTTACATAGTTTTACAATCATAGTCCAAAAATTCAAAGTAAGTGCATACCATGTCGCCAGACATGTATTAACCACAACCCAAAATATAACAAATAATCACAGGCTAAGAAGAGATTTATGCAAAATTATTTAAAATATTTTTTATTGAACAAATATCTAAAAAATATTAAAATGACAGGGAACACATCATATTAGGGTCACTTATGAGCCTGGGAAAAAACTAAGATATAAGCCATAAATGAGATATGTTAAAAACAAGGGGTGCAGGACAGTAAAGCGTCAGTGCTAGTTGTGAATCACTATTGCTCTATCAACTTTAAATGCTAAAAAAGTAAGATCCCCAAGTTCCTAAAAACCACAAATCAGCATGAGAATAAGACATTATTTTTTATATTAAATAATGTTGGCTGCAAGAATAACTTTACAGCCTATGAGGTCCCAGGCTCCTTGTTGCTCTCCTGGAAGGAGCAAGGTGAAACAGCAACATTGCAAGTTTTGACTAGATAATCCCCAGTAAGTGATCTGGTCAGAAATCCAGTCAATTACCAGAGTGTGTACCCATAGCCATGGAAGTCCCAAAAGCACCAGCAAATCAGAAAGTGGCAAACTAAAAATAAATGTTTTTCATGTGTAGTGAATAGTGTTGAGCATTCCGATACTGCAAATATCGGGTATCGGCCGATATTAGCTGTATCGGAATTCCGATTCCGAGTTCCGATATTTTCGTCTTATCGGATACCGGAATCGGGATTGTCACTGTCAGTGTCCGTCGGTCGGGTCTGTCAGGAGTCAGCGGCACTTACCTGGCAGAAGATCTCCGGCGGTCACGTCCTGGACTGCTTCATGGCCGCCATCATCTTTCCCCGGCGGTCACATGCAGTTTCTCGCGATAACTGCAGTGACTGCTGGGTAATCCCGGCCGTAAAGCAGTCAGTCCGATGACGTCACCGCCGGGGAAGCAGGTAATCAGCTGTGCTGCGCCGGGATGTCAGGCTCTGCCTGTCATTCCGATGTAGCAGAGCTGGATCGTCGTGGGACTATCGTTACTATGGACTGCGTCGGACAGGTGGTATACTGTTGGTTTGTTTTTTTTCTTTTTTTACAGGAGATCGATGGTGTCTCAGGAATGAGAGTATAATAAAATTAATGAAAACTGTGTTGTCTCTTTTATTTCATTAAAAGACTTTTTTCTTGCTTTGTCTTTTTTTTATACTTTTAATAACTTTGGGATTAATAATGGATCGGTGTCTTATTGACGCCTCTCCATTATTAACCGGGCTTATTGTCACCGTGCAATCAACGGTGACATTAACCCCTTATTACCCCGCTTGCCACCGCTACAGGGCAAGTGGGAAGAGCCGGGTAAAGTGCCACAATTGGCACATCTTTTGATGCGCCAAATGTGGGGCTGCTGTAGCCTGGTATTATCAGGCTGTTGAGGGCCAAAATCCATGGGCCTTGACAGTCTTTTAATACCAGGCCGCAGCAGTCTGCATTTTACTTGGCTGGTTAACAAAAATAGGGGGATCCCCACGCCGTTTTCTTTTCGAGGGGATCCCCTATTTTTGTTAACCAGCCAAGCTAAGCAGACTGCTGTGGCCTGGTATTATCAGGCTTGCAAGGTCCATGGATATTGGATCCTTACCAGCCTGAAAAACCAGGCCTCAGCGGTCTGCTTCATCTGGCTGGTTAACAAAAATAGGGGGGACCCCACGCCAATTTTTTTCGAGGCGATCCCCTATTTTTGTTAATCAGCCAAGATATGCAGACTGCTGTGGCCTGGTATTATCAGGCTGGCAAGGTCCATGGATCTTGGCTCCTTAACAGCCTGAAAATCCAGGCCTCAGCGGTCTGCTTCATCTGGCTGGTTAACAAAAATAGGGGGGACCCCAAGCCAATTTTTTTCGAGGGGATCCCCTATTTTTGTTAATCAGCCAAGATATGCAGACTGCTGTGGCCTAGTATTATCAGGCTGGCAAGGTCCATGGATCTTGGCTCCTTAACAGCCTGAAAATCCAGGCCTCAGCGGTCTGCTTCATCTGGCTGGTTAACAAAAATAGGGGGGACTCCACGCCATTTTTTTTTCGAAGGGAACCCCTATTTTTGTTAATCAGTTCCCTCTGACGTCACTGATTGTGTCCCTGGCTGACCTGAAGTGAAAGTGGAAAGCAATCAATTAAGCTTTCCACTTAAGGGCCCGTCTCACATAGCGATATCGCTACCGAGATCGCTGCTGAGTCACTAGTTTTGTGACGCAGCAGCGAGCTCACCAGCGATATCGCTGTGTGTGACATTCAGCGATGATCAGCCCCCCTGCCGGGTATCGCTGATCGTCGCTGAAATGTCAGGACCTTTTTTTGATCGCTGGTTTCCCGCTGACAGGCACACATCGCTGCGTGTGACAGGCGGGAGACCAGCGATCCGCTGGTAACCAAGGTACACAGCGGGTTTCCAGGCCCGGGGCTGTGCCTAGAAACCCGCTGTGTACCTTGGATACCAGCGCCCTGATGCAGGGAGCTGGTATCCAAGGTACACAGCGGGTTTCCAAGCGCTGCGCGGTGCCTGGAAACCCGCTGTGTACCTTGGTTACCAGCGGATCGCTGGTCTCCCGCCTGTCACACGCAGCGATGCGTGCCTGTCAGAGGGAAACCAGCGATCAAAAAAAGGTCCTGACATTTCTGCGACGATCAGCGATACCCGGCAGGGGGGCTGATCGTCGCTGAATGTCACACACAGCGATATCGCTGGTGAGCTCGCTGCTGCGTCACAAAACTAGTGACTCAGCAGCGATCTCGGTAGCGATATCGCTATGTGAGACGGGCCCTTAAGCGATGTTACCCGCAGTGTCGCTGTCCCAGATCGCTGCCTGAGCTGCCTGTTTGTCAGCTCAGCAGCGATCATGTAGCGATACACCAGCGATCCTGACAAGTGCATATCGTTGTCGGGATCGCTGGTGTATCGTTATGTGACACCCAGCCTTTACTCTCCTGTCAGGCAGGAGAGGAACTCATTCATTTGGGGTTTACTGTGAGGCTGCAGCATTAGCTGCGGTCCCTGCAGTAAACATTAACCCTTTCTGAAGGATTACACCGTGGGACCTGACTGTGCATGGGATAGGTAAGAATAATTTTGCTTTTTTATTTTATTTTTATTACAGGAAATGGTTTTTGCAGTAAAATAAAAGATGGTCAAAAACATGTGTCTTTATTTCATTAAAATGATTTTTAATTAAAGTGTGTGTGTTTTATTTTTATTTCATGCAATAGGATTAATAATTGATAGTTGTCTAATTGACAGCTCTCAATTATTAACCTGGCTTAAGGTCACCTTTCAATAGCAAGGTGGCTTTAACCCCATATTAACCCATTCGCCACCGCTACAGGGCAATGGGAATAGACGGGCAAAGTGCCAGAAAGGGCGAATCTAATTATAGATTTGTCTTTCCTGGGGTGTCTGGGGGCAGATGTTAGTAGCCGGGGGGGCAAAAATAATGGTCCCTCTCTGGGCTATTATTATCTGCCCCCACTCACTGGCTTTGTCTGTCTGGTTGCGAAAATAGGGCGGGAGCCCACGCATTTTTTTTCAGCAATTTTACACCTCATATATATATATATATACATGTCATTGAATTTGTGACACATATATATATATATTTATATTTGTAGTTCATACACTTCTACATAGTATAATAGCCGCTAATTCAATTGCGGCTTTTGTGAAAATGCAGAACCCGACATGAAATGACACTTGGTGTACATAGGGTTAACCATGTCTTTTCATGTCCTTTGCTATCTAATTTGCACAAACAATTAAATCAGACTATGTGTGCAAAATTTCACACCTGTAGGGGTTAATTAAAGGTGTAAATTCGTAGCAAAAAAGTCCGTTTTTTTTACAACGAATTTACACCTTTAATTAACCCCTACAGGTGTGAAATTTTGCACACATAGTCTGATTTAATTGTTTGTGCAAATCAGATAGCAAACGACATGAAAAGACATGGTTAACCCTATGTACACCAAGTGTCATTTCATGTCGGGTGCTTCTGTCTTTTCACTGAAGCCGGCTTTACCCGGCAATTGAATCAAAGGATATTTTACTATGTAGAAGTGTATAAAACTATACATATATGTATATATATATGTCACAATGACATGTATATATATATATATGTATTCTATGTGTGTATATTTAGTGTTTACAAGGAAAGAATGGGGTTTTTTTAGTTGCGATATTTTGTTCCCATAGACTTACATGGGACTTCCGGTATCGGTATCGGGTATCGCCGATATTTTAGTGATATCGGCGATACCATTCCGATTCCGATACTTTAGGATATCGGAAAGTATCGCTCAACTCTAGTAGTGAATTACCTTCAGTGTCTGGAATTGTTGAGCCATTCAAGGAGTTTAACATCAGGAGCATTATCTGCAAGGAAACAAAAAAGTTTCAGCCTCTTGGCCAGGGAGGAGTCTATAAAATTCTCTGCTGTACCAGAATCAATATGCATTTGTCCTGTAAACACAGAGGAGTTGTAAGAAACACACATAGGAATGAGAAATGTATTCATATTTTACGAAAGAGTAAATCCTAGGGTGATACCCCCTCTTCAACTAGTTTCTGAAGTTCTCCCTGTTTGGCCTTCAGTTTGGAACAATAAGTGGGATAATAATCCCGTTTACCACAGTACAAACAGAGTCTGCTAGGAAGGGAACGGGATCTTTCAGCTGGAGATAATCTTTTACTTCTAATCTCCATAGCTTCCAGTTCAGCTATTCTGGGAGATTTAGAAAACATTTCAGAATGCGAGACATGAGAATCAAGTGTTTTTTTCCTTAGACCGCTTTTTAAAATGCAAGTCCATTCGGGTAGCAAAGAAAATCAAGTCTCCAAGGGAAAATGGAAATCTCTACTAGCGAGTTCATCTTTGATTTGACTGATTAAGCCGGCATAAAAAACAACCTGGTGTCATTGCTCCAGGACAATTCAGCAATTATTTTACACAACAGGATGGCATAATCTCCCACACAGTTAGTCCGCTGTCTGAACTGCTGTATGGAATCAATAGTGGAGTGGACATGACAAACGCTTTACAAGGAGCAGACATTAAATATGGTAAGGAATGCATCATAAAGTCATCCTGCTACCACAATGGTCCAGGCCACAAAAAAAAGTCCCAATTTGGCAAAGAAAAAATGTAGGCCACTTTGTACTGGTCAGAAATAAATTTCAGAGGACATAACTGCTAGTTAACAAAGTCTCAGCATGACTAAAGGTTTCCATTAAAATATTCATGAGTGGGCAAATGTGGAGAAGTTTCCCAGGCAGCATATTGAGTATGTATTAGGCTGATGCAATACCTGGTAGAGAGGCTTCCAGAACCTGGGACAGTATGGCCACGGAATCTATAAGGTCCTGCATACCCTGGATAAGCTCCTGTTGACTTGCAGCAAGTTGCATTACCAGACCTGGCATATTATCTGTATCCCAAGGCAACAATGTTGTGGCTACTGAAATTTGGAGTCCATGGCCCCAGCTCTAGGTCTGAATGGGCACATGGACCCTGGGGGTTGATGCAGTGAGCAGTAAGGCATGTGGGCTGCGAGGACTTTAAAGGATCACCAGGAATCCAGTATTAACAGGGCGGTTGCAGGTGAAACCCAGCAGGGATGAAGGCAAGCGCAAATGCAGAACAATAACAGCACAAGTGGTGAAGAACATCTAATATAGGACTGGGAGTCAAAGAAACTCAATCCCAAGTTACAAGTGTGTTTGTGTGTTAATAGGTTTTGAATAGAGATCATGTCCTAGATCCATGCCAGGCAACCAGTAAAACCCGACATAGATCACAACAGAGGGCAGCAAATTGAGGTTAACAAAATGCACACCATATTTTTCAACAGGAATTGCTGCAAAGAATAGTGTACACTACTGTAAAATCACCAATATTCACAGTGGGCTTGCTTTTTTATAATAGTTGTCAAATAGGAAAGGTCTTTATTCAGAAAAGCAAGCAATAAATTAATGAAAATCTTGACTTACCATGACATTGAAAAATATATGAACCTCTCACAATTCCGCCTATCAGTGTGTCTGGAAGCAGTGAATGACAGTTCAGCCATCCAATCTAGGACAGGGGTGTGCTGAGCTGTCAGTATGGTCATGGACAGCTGAGCTTTCCTTTGGACATCTTCAAAGGAAAGTAAACATGATATGTCTTTCAACTGCTGCACTAAGGGTCTTGTCACACTCTTCAATGTCCCAGCGAAAACACCAACGTTACAACGTGGAAGGGATCGCAGGGACAGCTTTAGCTGATCGCTCGTGAGCTATCACATAGGCAGACTCACCAGCGATCAGGACCAGCGAGCACGCTGGTATCCAATGTACACATTGGGTAACTAAGCACCGCGCAGCACCTAGCTACCCGATATGTACCCTAAATACCGGCTCTCAGCTTCTGCTGCAGAGGGGTGAGAGCCAGTATCCAATGTACATATCAGGTAACTAAGTACCACGCGGCATCTAGTTACCCGATATGTACCCTAGATACGAGCTCTCAGAGCTCTACAGCAGATGCTGTGAGCCGTTAACCAGGGTACATATCGGGTAACTAGGTGCCGTGCGGTGCTTAGTTACCCGATATGTACATTGGATACCAGCTCCCAGCTCACTGATCGTTGGTCTCCCACTGTCACACGCAGCGATGCGCGCTGGCCAGCGGGAGACCAATGATCAAAAAATGGTCCAGGACATTCAACGACGATCAGCGATACCCAGCAGGGGAGCTGATCATCGCTGCGTGTCACACTAAGCGAGATCGCTGGCTAGGTCACTGTTGCGTCACAAAATTGGTGACACTTCAGCGATCTCGCTAGCGATCTCGCTTAGTGTGATGGGGCTTAAGTGTTCTTCAACCACTGTGTAAGGTTCTTTGTCTCTGTTGACATGTTCCTTGAAACTCAGTTTTCCGTCGGCCATTTTGCTTTCTGTCTTTCTGCAGCTCTTGCCCTCAGTTAATATGGAGTTTCCAGTTTTCATGTTCCCGCCCTGATTCTTCCCTCTTGCTTCTTAAGCAGCCTCAGCTGAACAATCAGTGCTCCTGAATCAAGCCTCAGTCAGTCTGTGACCTGACTCCTGGAAGCCTTGGACTTGTACTCCAGCTATTCCCTACTGAGGAACCTTGGAACACTTTTGGACTCTGGAAACCTGCTGTTTGGTGAATCCATGTTTGCAGAGGAATTACGGTACAGAGAAGAGATCCTGAACCTGCTTTGGAGATTTACTGTAGTGCTTGAAGTTACTCTGGCCTGCTGTGTCTCCTGTCGCTGTTCCTGCAAACTGTGTTAACTTTTCAGCATGCTTGTATGAAGTAATACAAGTCATTTCATTTCAACCTATGTCTCCTGTGTTTTCCTCGCACCCAAGCACAAGACGCTATAGGAACTGTACACTATACATGACAAGATTCAGGAGCCAATGTTTAGTGTCTGCTGGGTCTGGGAAAGCCGTGTCTGCTGTGACTGTGGATATCAGATGTCCGTTTAATACCTTATGTGATGACAGTGGTTGTGACTTCTCACAACCATTCCAGGTGAGCGCATTCCCTTAAAATTTTACTCTGGAGTGTTACCACAGGTAAACACTATTGTTTTTTTTTTTTTTTTTTTCCTTTCCTCTTCTCCTTCCAGCACCTCTGCCTTAAAAGATCTGGAAGATGGAGGCCCGCATAAAGGAACTTTGCGGAGTGACTGATACAATCCTTTCAGATGTACAGACTTTAAAAACCCGTTTTGCAAGCCTACAGGACCTCACTAATCATAATTTGCAAGTGTTTGGACAGAATACCCAGGAATTGCGAGCCAGGATTGAGGCTCTAGAGGAACGAGCCCAGGCTCCTGCCATAACCCCAAGTTCTGGGACCCCCAAATTACCTCCTTTTCATTTTGGCGGTGAACGTGAGAAATTCAGGGGATTTATTAATCAATGCAATTTATTTTTCTCTGCACATGCTTCACAATTTCCCACTGAACGATCCAAAGTGCTTACTATAATCATGTTGCTTACCAATAAGGCTTTGATGTGGGCAAACCCTCTGATTGAGACTGAGGATGATTGTTTGAATCACCTTGATGCTTTTATTTCAGCCATGGGGCAGGTGTTTGATGACCCCAATCGAGGTGCAACAGCTGAAGCAGCCATGTTAACTTTGCGCCAAGGTAAGCGTTCAGTAGCCGAATATGCCCTGGATTTCAGGAGATGGGCTCTTGATACCACTTGGGACACTTCCGCTAAAAATCCACTGATTAAGGATGAACTTGCTCGTGCCGACCCTCCCACTGCGTTAGGTGACTTTATCAACTATTGTATCCGTATTGATGCTCGTCTGACTGAACGCAGACAAGAGAGATGGTTCGAAAATAATCGCACTAACCTTTTACTACCTCCCTCCTCAGCTAAGGAACCTTTGAGTAGGATCACAAGGGAACAAGAACCTGAACCCATGCAGGTGGACTCTTTGCAAAGACGGGTTAGTGATGCACGCAAAGAACATCGTATAAAGGAAAATCTATGTTTCTACTGTGTTAAGTCAGGGCACTTCATTATAAACTGCCCAGCCGTTCTCGTAAGACTACTGCAGCAGTCATTCACTGTGAGTGTTGCGAGAGGAGCTCTGTCATGTCCGAGCCTCAGGCTCCAGAGAGATCTGCTGCAAGAGATCTTGATTTCTCTGACTTAAACTCTGTTAGTTCTGGGGACGATGACGGTATAAACGCTGCAATTTTTCAAGTTTCCTCAGCGGTGTCCCAGCTGAGTTGTAAAAGAAACAATTCTCATTGCTTCCTTTCCATCAAACTCTGGGTTGACTCAGTCTGGGTGTCTAGCTCTGCTATGATCGACTCAGGAGCAAGTGGAAATTTTATGGATATCTCCTTTGCTCTGAAACAGGGGATACGTTCAGTGAAGAAGGCTACTCCAGTACAGATGGAGACTGTGGATGGCTCTCTACTGACTTCTGGACCAGTGGATCAAGAAACAGAGCCTTTGAGGGTCCTTATGGGTAAAGATCATCAGGAGAAAATGTCTTTTTTGCTTATCTCTTCTCCCACTTTCCCATCATTCTAGGGCTACCATGGCTGCAGGCGCAGAATCCTACGATTAACTGGGAGACCAAGGAATTACACTTTCCGGAGAAACAGATGAGTCAAGGAGTTTCAGCTTGCTCTGTTCCTAAAGGAACCATGTCAGTCCCTGAACTACCAGCTGTATACCAGGACTATGTGGATTTATGTGACAAGAAGAACGCTGATCAGCTTCCTCCTCACCGTCCATATGATTGTCCAATTGAATTATTGCCCGGAGCCGAGATGCCTTTTGGTAAGATCTACCCCCTAGCGGGGCCCGAGCTAAAAGCTTTGAAGGATTATATAGACGAAAATTTAGCCAAGGGCTTCATACGCCCCTCTTCATCTCCCGCAGGTGCACCCATCTTCTTTGTGAAGAAGAAAGATGGATCTCTGAGACCCTGCATAGACTATAGGGAACTCAATAAGGTTACTATTAGAAACCGTTATCCATTGCCTTTAATCCCTGAGTTGTTGGAGAGAGTGCGGCATGCTAAAATTTTCTCTAAACTGGATCTCCGTGGGGCCTATAACTTGGTCCGTATTAGACCTGGGGATGAATGGAAGACTGCTTTCAGGTCACGCTATGGACACTTTGAATATCTAGTTATGCCTTTTGGTCTGAGTACCGCCCCAGCCACTTTCCAACACTTCGTGAATGATATCTTCAGGGATCTCCTAGATACATTTGTGGTGATTTATCTGGATGATATTCTAATTTTTTCTAACTCCACAGAGGAACATCATGGACATGTGAGAATGGTCTTAGAACGCCTAAGACAAAACCATCTCTACATCAAACTTGAAAAATGTGAATTCCATAGGACCGAAATTCAATTTCTGGGGTATGTACTATCTACGCAAGGGATTAGTATGGATGGAAGCAAGACCCAAGCCATCAAGGATTGGCCAATTCCTAGAAATGTGAAGGAGGTGCAGCGTTTCATCGGGTTTGCCAACTTCTATAGACGTTTCATTAAGAATTTTTCTGAGGTAGTGTCACCTATCACCCAACTTACCCGGAAACAGTCTAGGTTCTCCTGGACCCCACAAGCTCAGGAAGCATTTTCCTGTTTAAAGGATAAATTTACCACCGCACCTATCTTAGTATATCCCAACCCCGAGCTTGCCTTCATAATAGAGGTGGATGCTTCAGACTGTGCCGTTGGAGCTATACTCTCTCAGAGAACAGGTGAGAAGAATGTCTTGCATCCCTGTGCCTTCTTTTCCCAGCAGTTGCTACGGCTGAGAGGAACTACGATGTGGGCAATAGAGAATTGTTGGCCATTATTGCCACCTTCAAGGAATGGAGACACCTTCTTCAGGGAGCTGCACAGCAAATAGTCGTCCTGACAGACCATCGTAACCTTGAATTTATCAGGTCGGCTAAGTGCCTGACTCCTCGCCAGGCTCGCTGGAATCTTTTCCTAAACCAATTTAATTTTGTCATTTCTTATAGACCAGGATCGCGCAATGGAAAGGCTGATGCACTCTCTAGGATTCATTCAGCAGAGACACGTCCACTTACTCCTCCTAAGACTATTCTTCCTGACTCTAGATTCCTGGGAGTGATTCATAATCAAGACCTACTTAAGGACATCAAGGAAGCATACCATGCGGATTCTTTGTTGGCTCAACCCCCAAGGGACGTAAGTCTTGTCTTTAAGAATGGTGTGTGGATTCAGGGACAACGTCTGTATATACCTGAAACAGTCAGATTGAGAGTATTGCAACTCATCCACGATTCGAAGATAGCCGGGCATAGGGGAATTCTAAAGACACAAGAATTTCTTTCTCGTTTCTTTTGGTGGCCCACTTACAGGAAAGATGTCTTAAACTATGTCACTTCATGTGAAGTCTGTGCAAGATGCAAAACACCTCGCTCCTCACCAACTGGTCTGTTGCAACCTCTTCCCACCCATCCCGCCCGTGGGGATCCATTTCTATGGACTTCATTGTGGAGTTACCAACCTCTCAAGGGAAGAACACCATTCTAGTGGTGGTTGACCGTCTAACAAAGGCAGCTCATTTTATCCCTTGTGTCGGCTTACCCACTGCAAAACAGACATCAGACTTGATGATTAAGAATGTGTTTCGCTTACATGGAGTACCGGATGAGGTCATTTCGGATCGAGGGGTGCAATTCACTTCAAGGTTTTGGCAAAATTTCTGTGCAGCATTGGACATTAAAGTAAACCTTTCTTCTGCTTTTCATCCCCAGACTAATGGACAGACAGAACGAACCAATCAGACCCTGGAGCAGTATCTCCGCTGTTTTATCTGCCACCTACAGGATGATTGGGTGGATCTACTTCCACTGACTGAGTTCTCTTATAACAACTCTCAGAGCGCCTCCACTAAGCAGTCTCCTTTTTACTCCAATCTAGGTTATCATCCTAACATTCTTCCTCGATTTCCCATAGATACGCCCTTGCCAGCAGTGGCTGAAAGAATCACTTCTTTACAAAAGAATATGGATCTTCTAAAGGAAAATCTAGAATTGGCTCAGGAAAGGTACAAGAAAGCAGCAGATACATTTCGTAAACCTGCACCAGCTTTCAAGGTAGGAGATTTGGTCTGGCTGTCAACCAGAAATCTTAAATTAAAGATTCCATCGTCTAAATTGGGACATAAGTACATTGGACCTTATAAGATCAATAAGATTATAAGTGCTGTTGCTCGTCGTCTTCAACTGCCCAGAACTATGAGAATCCACCCTGTCTTTCATGTATCCCTACTAAAGGCTGCAACACCCAATACGTTTCATGGACGTTCTTCTCCTTGCCCTGACCCAGTGCTGGTCGATGGTCAGGAAGAATTTATGGTGGAAAGGATTCTAGATTCCAGGTTGTACAGAAATCAGTTGCAATATTTGACTAAATGGCAGGGCTACCCAGTGGAGGACAACTCATGGGAACCAGTCAATAATGTAAATGCTCCTCGCCTGCTCCGCCAGTTTCATCAGAGGTACCCTGACAAGCCTGGTCTGAGGTCATCCGGAGGTTGTCCCTAAGGGGGGAGCAATGTAAGGTTCTTTGTCTCTGTTGACATGTTCCTTGAAACTCAGTTTTCCGTCGGCCATTTTGCTTTCTGTCTTTCTGCAGCTCTTGCCCTCAGTTAATATGGAGTTTCCAGTTTTCATGTTCCCGCCCTGATTCTTCCCTCTTGCTTCTTAAGCAGCCTCAGCTGAACAATCAGTGCTCCTGAATCAAGCCTCAGTCAGTCTGTGACCTGACTCCTGGAAGCCTTGGACTTGTACTCCAGCTATTCCCTACTAGGAACCTTGGAACACTTTTGGACTCTGGAAACCTGCTGTTTGGTGAATCCATGTTTGCAGAGGAATTACGGTACAGAGAAGAGATCCTGAACCTGCTTTGGAGATTTACTGTAGAGCTTGAAGTTACTCTGGCCTGCTGTGTCTCCTGTCGCTGTTCCTGCAAACTGTGTGAACTTTTCAGCATGCTTGTATGAAGTAATACAAGTCATTTCATTTCAACCTATGTCTCCTGTGTTTTCCTCGCACCCAAGCACAAGACGCTATAGGAACTGTACACTATACATGACACACTGATTATACAATTCTCAAAATTGCCCATTTTTTTTGTGCTTCTTCCAAAGAGCTTGAACAACACATTATTAAATCATTAGTTGCTTTGAAATGTTTGCCATGGAGAGACTTTCCTGATTCAGTATAACTGTCTTGCATTTTTTTAACCTTTTTTAACCATTTAATAATGGAGATTTCTCTCTTGTTGATTCAGTTTGCATTTTGTTAATTCATGCAGTATATTTTTAAAAGCATTCTTACTCTGCAGCGGTTTTTCCAAATGTGTCTAATATTTTTGAACAATACTGTATTTTCAAATGGCAATTCATATATTACTCAGAATATACTGTATATTCTCTACACAATGTATTTTATTTGAATATAGCCCAAAATAAACTTTTAGTTTTGTTCTCATACTTAAACGTTTTCAAAAAATGACAGCTTGGTTTAGGAAAACACTGCAGAAAATTATTTGAGTTATATTTGGCCGTCTAAACTCTTTCATATATATCTATAAAAATATGGACTAAACCAGGGCTCCTCAAACTTTTTCTTGTGGAACCTCAGTAGACAGACCATGAGGATTTCTGGGTCTTACCATATCTGGTGAAAGTCTATGCTATAACTAAAAATACTGTTAAATATGCCGTCATATATCTTCTAAACTTTGTGTTACATTAAATTTCTAAAAACACTAGAACAAATTGTTCATATTTCAAAGTTTAACCTCTTTTAAATCGGCATTATAATTTAATACTCTAAATACTTTGATTTTAAGTCCATTTGAAGATCCATTTAAGATACACCCTAAAAAAAACAAATATCATTAACATTGATGCAGGATTCCCTAACAATACCTTTCTACACCCTCTATTCTCCCCCTAAAGTCGCACACCCTCACCTCCCTTCTAATCTCTGTCATGTTAATTGTTTTCAGAATTGTTATTCTTATACTTGCTATTTCTTAATGTTTTTGTAATTAAATGGTAATGTTACTCTTTACCCAAAAAAATAAATAAAATGTGAAAATGTTTAAATTAAAATTTTCAACAATAAAAAAAGTGTAAATTAAAAAAATGCAATAAGAAAAATCCAGAAAATGATCCAATTATGCTGTTAAACACAATATTTCTGCAGCGGGATAAGGACTGTTTATTTTATAATTATTTTAGT
>JARQOD010000005.1:283727681-283826920 GCA_033576555.1 Oophaga sylvatica
CGAAATGCGCTGCGGATCAGCAGCGAAATCAGCTGCGGATCCGCAGCAAAATCCGCAACGTGTGCACAGGGCCTAATAGGAAAAAAAAAAATTCTTTATTATTTTTCCCTACCTATGACAGGGGGGGTTCACTTACTTTTTTTTATTTTGATCACTGTGACAGTTTATCACAGTGATCAAAATAAATTTTTTGACTAGGCAGGGCGCACTGCGCATGCGCCGGCCGGCGGGCGCACGTGCATGCATGCGCCCGCCATTTTCCAAGATGGCGGCGCCCATGAAGAATCCCGGGCAGCCGTCGGGAAGGATCCAGGGACATCGGTGGACCGGGAGAGGTGAGTATGGGGGTCGGAAGTGAGGGGGGGGATGGGAAGGTGGGGGCAGCGGAGGCCAGGACGAGGGGAGCTTTTAGTGATGGCGGTGACCGACCGCTGCCATCTTTCGGTGGCGGCGGCCGATCGCCGCCGTGAATCCGTGTGGGGGGGTCAGGGCTCGGTGTCCAGCCATGGCAGATGCTATTGCAGCATCGGCCATGGCTGGATTGTAATATTTCACCAATTATATTGGTGAAATATTACAGATTCTCTGATTGGCTGTTTCACTTTTAACAGCCAATCAGAGCGATCGTGGCCACGGGGGGGTTAAGCCAACCCCCTGTGGTGAAGCACAAAGGGTCCTGTGCCGGCGGGTCGGGTGACCTTTCAGTGACCCCGGTCACCCGACCGCAGGGACGCGATCCTTTCATGACGCCACATAGGCGTCATGGGTTGGATTGGCACTGATTTTCATGACGCCTACGTGGCGTCATGGGTCGGGAAGGGGTTAAGAACTGTGTGCTTCGAATGAATAAAGAGAGAAAAAAAAATGAGGTCAGTTTTGCCCGCATAGCTTGTTTAAACAATAAAGGTGTCTTTCTTTCTGCTACCACTGCTGGTGAGGAGGAATTAATGAAGTTTCGGGTATTTGTGGATTGTGGTTCAACTCTCAATGTGATTGATGGGAAATTTTTGGAAAAAACTAAAATTAAAACCCAAACTTCTATCTTCTCCTATTAATGTGGTGTCTGTGGATGGTTCTCACTTGAAAAATGTTACTCACCATATCTGTGAATTTCTCTTACTATTAATGGTGTTCATCAAGAGAATTTGGATTTGGCAGTTTTGAATAATTTACCTTGTCCGGTGATTTTGGGGTTACCCTGGTTAAAATTGCACAATCCGGTACTGGATTGGTCTACCAATGAAATTAAGTCCTGGAGTCCTAAGTGTTATGACAAGTGTTGTAACGGGCGTATTGCTGCTGTAGTTAAGGGGGAGTTACCTGTACCTATTCAGGATTTTTGGAAAGTTTTTTCTGATAAGGAATCGCAGGTATTGCCTCCTCATAGAGATTATGATTGTGCAATTGAATTTGTCCCTGGAGCGACTCTTCCTAAAAGTCGTTTATTTAATTTGACTATTCCTGAGAGAAAGGCTTTGGAGGAATACATACAGACAATCTTGGCCGCCGGTCACATTAGGCCTTCCAAATCTCCTGTGGCGGTTGGATTTTTTTTTGTTAAAAAAAAGGACGGCGGTTTACGGCCTTGTCTAGACTTTCGTGAAATTAATAAGATTACTGTACGCAATCCTTACCCACTGCCATTGATTCCTGATTTGTTTAATCAGTTAGTGGGGGCCAAGTGGTTCTCGAAAATTGATCTTCGAGGGGCATACAATTTGTTGCGCATGAAGGAGGGGGATGAATGGAAGACTGCGTTTAACACTCCACTGGGTCATTTAGAGAATCTGGTCATGCCCTTTGGACTTTCCAGTGCTCCGGCATTTTTTCAGAATCTTATTAATGACATCCTTAGACCTTTGATCGGCAGAAGTGTGGTTGTGTATTTGGATGACATTTTGATTTATTCACCAGATTTGGAGTCTCATTGGAGGAGTGTGCGTGAAGTATTAAAGTTACTGAATGATAATTCACTTTTTGCCAAACTAGAAAAATGTGAGTTCGCTGTACAGAGACTTAGTTTTTTGGGCTACATTGTCTCCAGTGAAGGTTTTGAGATGGACCCGGTGAAAGTGCAAGCTGTGCAGGATTGGCCTAGACCTATTGGTGTGAAATCAATACAGAGGTTTTTGGGGTTCGCCAATTATTATAGAAAATTCATAAAAAAAATTTCTGTGATTGCCAAACCTCTGACCGATCTCACCAGGAAAGGTGCTGATGCGGTTCAGTGGACTACTGAGGCCATTGAGGCTTTTGTGCTGCTAAATGAGAGGTTCAGCTCTGCTCCCATCCTTACGCAGCCTGATGTGACTAAACCATTTTTGGTTGAGGTTGATGCTTCTTCTGTGGGGGTCGGCGCGGTGTTGTCTCAGGCAACGACGGATGGAGTACATCCCTGTGCTTTTTTTTCAAAGAAATTTTCTGAGTCTGAACTAAATTATGATATCGGTAATCGGGAACTGTTGGCAATTAAACTCGCATTTGAACACTGGCGTCATTTTTTGGAGGGAGCGGAATTTCCCGTTCAAGTCTTCACCGATCATAAAAATCTGATCTACCTTGATGCTGCCAAACGCTTGAATGCCCGTCAGGCTAGGTGGGCACTGTTTTTCTCACGGTTTAATTTTACCGTCACTTACATCACAGGTACTAAAAATGTTAAAGCTGATGCTTTGTCTCGCAGCTTTTCTCCTATGGTGGGTACTGAGGAGGAGGAGGAAAACATCTTGCAAGAGGGGTGTAAGGTTCTTTGTCTCTGTTGACATGTTCCTTGAAACTCAGTTTTCCGTCGGCCATTTTGCTTTCTGTCTTTCTGCAGCTCTTGCCCTCAGTTAATATGGAGTTTCCAGTTTTCATGTTCCCGCCCTGATTCTTCCCTCTTGCTTCTTAAGCAGCCTCAGCTGAACAATCAGTGCTCCTGAATCAAGCCTCAGTCAGTCTGTGACCTGACTCCTGGAAACCTTGGACTTGTACTCCAGCTATTCCCTACTGAGGAACCTTGGAACACTTTTGGACTCTGGAAACCTGCTGTTTGGTGAATTCATGTTTGCAGAGGAATTACGGTACAGAGAAGAGATCCTGAACCTGTTTTGGAGATTTATTGTAGTGCTTGAAGTTACTCTGGCCTGCTGTGTCTCCTGTCGCTGTTCCTGCAAACTGTGTGAACTTTTCAGCATGCTTGTATGAAGTAATACAAGTCATTTCATTTCAACCTATGTCTCCTGTGTTTTCCTCGCACCCAAGCACAAGACGCTATAGGAACTGTACACTATACATGACAAGATTCAGGAGCCAATGTTTAGTGTCTGCTGGGTCTGGGAAAGCCGTGTCTGCTGTGACTGTGGATATCAGATGTCCGTTTAATACCTTATGTGATGACAGTGGTTGTGACTTCTCACAACCATTCCAGGTGAGCGCATTCCCTTAAAATTTTACTCTGGAGTGTTACCACAGGTAAACACTATTGTTTTTTTTTTTTTCCCTTTCCTCTTCCAGCACTTCTGCCTTAAAAGATCTGGAAGATGGAGGCCCGCATAAAGGAACTTTGCGGAGTGACTGATACAATCCTTTCAGATGTACGGACTTTAAAAACCCGTTTTGCAAGCCTACAGGACCTCACTAATCATAATTTGCAAGTGTTTGGACAGACTACCCAGGAATTGTGAGCCAGGATTGAGGCTCTAGAGCAGGGGTCTCAAACTCAATTTACCCGGGGGCCACTGGAGGTAGAATCTGGGTGAGGCTGGGCCGCATCAGGTTTTCCACGAGAAAAGCTCTTACAAAAGCATTCCAATGTTATCAAATGTCCCAATGGGGACAGTGTTGATGATGTATGTATAGTGCTGTGGAGTTAATAGCGCAATATCAATGAATAAATATTATTCTTAATATTATGTTACAATACCAGGATCTGAGGATTTTCTGTTTTGAGGTCAAGAGCTCTCCGATGCGATGTTGCTGCCTGTCTAGCTGTCTTCTTCGTCTTCCTAGCTGTCTTCCTCTTTTGACACTGAAGTCATTCTCCCCCAGCGCTCATTCTCCCCCATTGCTTTTTCCCCATCACCCCATCATTGCTTTTCCCATCACTCCCATAATTGCTTTTTCCCCATCATTGCTTTTCCCCATCACTCCCATCATTGCTTTTTCCCCATCACCCCATCATTGCTTTTATCCCATCACTCCCATCATTGCCTTTTCCCCATCACTCCCATCATTGCTTTTTCCCATCATTGCTTTTCCCCATCATTCCCATCATTGTTTTTCCCCATTGCTTTTCCCCATCACTCCCATCATTGCTTTTGCCCATCACTCCCATCATTGCTTTTCCCCCATTACTCCCATCATTGTTTTTCCCCATTGCTTTTCCCCATCACTCCCATCATTGCTTTTGCCCATCACTCCCATCATTGTTTTTCCCCATTGCTTTTCCCCATCACTCCCATTATTGCTTTTTCCCATTACTCCCATCATTGCTTTTGCCCATCACTCCCATCATTGTTTTTCCCCATTGCTTTTCCCCATCACTCCCATCATTGCTTTTGCCCATCACTCCCATCATTGTTTTTCCCCATTGCTTTTCCCCATCACTCCCATCATTGCTTTTGCCCATCACTCCCATCATTGTTTTTCCATATTGCTTTTCCCCATCACTCCTATCATTGCTTTTGCCCATCACTCCCATCATTGTTTTTCCCCATTGCTTTTCGCCATCACTCCCATCATTGCTTTTGCCCATCACTCCCATCATTGTTTTTCCCCATTGCTTTTCCCCATTACTCCCATCATTGCTTTTACACCATCACTCCCATCATTGCTTTTTCCCCATCACTTCCATCATTGCTTTTGCCCATCACTCCCATCATTGTTTTTCCCCATTGCTTTTCCCCATCACTGTTTTTCCCCATCACTCTCCTGCACACAAACACACACACACACCTCTCACCTGTCCACAGCATCACCGGCGCCCACGCTTCCTCACTCTGACAGAGCAGGCCGCTGAATAATGACGTCATCCAGCGGCACTGCTCTCTGTGTCAGAGACAGGAAGCGCGGGCGGCGGCGGCAGCAGCAGGAGATGAGGTGAGTATGTCCGGCGCCCTGCTGACATCTTTCTGTGGTACCGCTAATTAAGCTCATGAATATGGGCGCCACGCCCATGAGAGTGGAGTGGCGTCCATATTCATGACCTTAATGAGCGGTATTACGAGTGACTGGGATTTCACATGCGGTGTTTCTCGCATGTGAGATCCCAGCCGAGGGCCGCAAAATACTGCACCGAGGGCCCATGAGGTGAGGGCCGCAAACTAGTGTCCCGAGGGCCGCAGTTGGCCCGCGGGCCGCGAGTTTGAGACCCCTGCTCTATTGGAACGAGCCCAGGCTCCTGCCATAACCACGAGTTCTGGGATCCCCAAATTACCTCCTTTTCGTTTTGGCGCTGAACGTGAGAAATTCAGGGGATTTATTAATCAATGCAATTTATTTTTCTCTGCACATGCTTCACAATTTCCCACTGAACGATCCAAAGTGCTTAATATAATCATGTTGCTTACCAATAAGGCTTTGATGTGGGCAAACCCTCTGATTGAGACTGAGGATGATTGTTTGAATCACCTTGATGCTTTTATTTCAGCCATGGGGCAGGTGTTTGATGACCCCAATCGAGGTGCAACAGCTGAAGCAGCCATGTTAACTTTGCGCCAAGGTAAGCGTTCAGTAGCCGAATATGCCCTGGATTTCAGGAGATGTGCTCTTGATACCACTTGGGACACTTCTGCTAAAAAATCTATTTTTCGGAAAGGGTTGTCTCCACTGATTAAGGATGAACTTGCTCGTGCCGACCCTCCCACTGCGTTAGGCGACTTTATTAACTATTGTATCAGTATTGATGCTCGTCTGACTGTACGCAGACAAGAGAGATGGTTCGAAAATAATCGCACTAACCTTTTACTACCTCCCTCCTCAGCTAAGGAACCTTTGAGTAGGATCACAAGGGAACCAGAACCTGAACCCATGCAGGTGGACACTTTACAAAGACGGGTTAGTGATGCACGCAAAGAACATCGTATAAAGGAAAATCTATGTTTCTACTGTGGTAAGTCAGGGCACTTCATTATAAACTGCCCCAGCCGTTCTCGTAAGACTACTGCAGCAGTCATTCACTGTGAGTGTTGCGAGAGGAGCTCTGTCATGTCCGAGCCTCAGGCTCCAGAGAGATCTGCTGCAAGAGATCTTGATTTCTCGGACTTAAACTCTGTTAGTTCTGGGGACGATGACGGTATAAACGCTGCAATTTTTCAAGTTTCCTCAGCGGTGTCCCAGCTGAGTTGTAAAAGAAACAATTCTCATTGCTTCCTTTCCATCAAACTCTGGGTTGACTCAGTCTGGGTGTCTAGATCTGCTATGATCGACTGAGGAGCAAGTGGAAATTTTATGGATATCTCCTTTGCTCTGAAACAGGGGATACGTTCAGTGAAGAAGGCTACTCCAGTACAGATGGAGACTGTGGGTGGCTCTCTACTGACTTCTGGACCAGTGGATCAAGAAACAGAGCCTTTGTGGGTCCTTATGGGTAAAGATCATCAGGAGAAAATGTCTTTTTTGCTTATCTCTTCTCCCCACTTTCCCATTATTCTAGGGCTACCATGGCTGCAGGCGCAGAATCCACGATTAACTGGGAGACCAAGGAATTATACTTTCCGGAGAAACAGATGAGTCAAGGAGTTTCAGCTTGCTCTGTTCCTAAGGGAACCATGTCAGTCCCTGAACTACCAGCTGTATACCAGGACTATGTGGATTTATGTGAGAAGAAGAACGCTGATCAGCTTCCTCCTCACCGTCCATATGATTGTCCAATTGAATTATTGCCTGGAGCCGAGATACCTTTTGGTAAGATCTACCCCCTAGCGGGGCCCGAGCTAAAAGCTTTGAAGGATTATATAGACGAAAATTTAGCCAAGGGCTTCATACGCCCCTCTTCATCTCCCGCAGGTGCACCCATCTTCTTTGTGAAGAAGAAAGATGGATCTCTGAGACCCTGCATAGACTATAGGGAACTCAATAAGGTTACTATTAGAAACCGTTATCCATTGCCTTTAATCCCTGAGTTGTTGGAGAGAGTGCGGCATGCCAAAATTTTCTCTAAACTGGATCTCCGTGGGGCCTATAACTTGGTCCGTATTAGACCTGGGGATGAATGGAAGACTGCTTTCAGGTCACGCTATGGACACTTTGAATATCTAGTTATGCCTTTTGGTCTGAGTACCGCCCCAGCCACTTTCCAACACTTCGTGAATGATATCTTCAGGGATCTCCTAGGTACATTTGTGGTGATTTATCTGGATGATATTCTAATTTTTTCTAACTCCACAGAGGAACATCATGGACATGTGAGAATGGTCTTAGAACGCCTAAGACAAAACCATCTCTACATCAAACTTGAAAAATGTGAATTCCATAGGACCGAAATTCAATTTCTGGGGTATGTACTATCTACACAAGGGATTAGTATGGATGGAAGCAAGACCCAAGCCATCAAGGATTGGCCAATTCCTAGAAATGTGAAGGAGGTGCAGCGCTTCATCGGGTTTGCCAACTTCTATAGACGTTTCATTAGGAATTTCTCTGAGGTAGTGTCACCTATCACCCAACTTACCCGGAAACAGTCTAGGTTCTCCTGGACCCCGCAAGCTCAGGAAGCATTTTCCTGTTTAAAGGATAAATTTACCACCGCACCTATCTTAGTACATCCCAACCCCGAGCTTGCCTTCATAATAGAGGTGGATGCTTCAGACTGTGCCGTTGGAGCTATACTCTCTCAGAGAACAGGTGAGAAGAATGTTTTGCATCCCTGTGCCTTCTTTTCCCCAGCAGTTGTCTTCGGCTGAGAGGAACTACGATGTGGGCAATAGAGAATTGTTGGCCATTATTGCCGCCTTCAAGGAATGGAGACACCTTCTTCAGGGAGCTGCACAGCAAATAGTCGTCCTGACAGACGATCGTAACCTTGAATTTATCAGGTCGGCTAAGTGCCTGACACCTCGCCAGGCTCGCTGGAATCTTTTCCTAAACCAATTTAATTTTGTAATTTCTTATAGACCAGGATCGCGCAATGGAAAGGCTGATGCACTCTCTAGGATTCATTCAGCAGAGACACGTCCACTTACTCCTCCTAAGACTATTCTTCCTGACTCTAGATTCCTGGGAGTGATTCATAATCAAGACCTACTTAAGGACATCAAGGAAGCATACCATGCGGATTCTTTGTTGGCTCAACCCCAAGGGACGTAAGTCTTGTCTTTAAGAATGGTGTGTGGATTCAGGGACAACGTCTGTATATACCTGAAACAGTCAGATTGAGAGTATTGCAACTCATTCACGATTCCAAGATAGCCGGGCATAGGGGAATTCTAAAGACACAAGAATTTCTTTCTCGTTTCTTTTGGTGGCCCACTTACAGGAAAGATGTCTTAAACTATGTCACTTCATGTGAAGTCTGTGCAAGATGCAAAACACCTCGCTCCTCACCAACTGGTCTGTTGCAACCTCTTCCCACCCCGTCCCGCCCGTGGGGATCCATTTCTATGGACTTCATTGTGGAGTTACCAACCTCTCAAGGGAAGAACACCATTCTAGTGGTGGTTGACCGTCTAACAAAGGCAGCTCATTTTATCCCTTGTGTCGGCTTACCCACTGCAAAACAGACATCAGACTTGATGATTAAGAATGTGTTTCGCTTACATGGAGTACCGGATGAGGTCATTTCGGATCGAGGGGTGCAATTCACTTCAAGGTTTTGGCAAAATTTCTGTGCAGCATTGGACATTAAAGTAAACCTTTCTTCTGCTTTTCATCCCCAGACTAATGGACAGACAGAACGAACCAATCAGACCCTGGAGCAGTATCTCCGCTGTTTTATCTGCCACCTACAGGATGATTGGGTGGATCTACTTCCACTGGCTGAGTTCTCTTATAACAACTCTCAGAGCGCCTCCACTAAGCAGTCTCCTTTTTACTCCAATCTAGGTTATCATCCTAACATTCTTCCTCGATTTCCCATAGATACGCCCTTGCCGGCAGTGGCTGAAAGAATCACTTCTTTACAAAAGAATATGGATCTTCTAAAGGAAAATCTAGAATTGGCTCAGGAAAGGTACAAGAAAGCAGCAGATAAATTTCGTAAACCTGCACCAGCTTTCAAGGTAGGAGATTTGGTCTGGCTGTCAACCAGAAATCTTAAATTAAAGATTCCATCGTCTAAATTGGGACATAAGTACATTGGACCTTATAAGATCAATAAGATTATAAGTGCTGTTGCTTGTCGTCTTCAACTGCCCAGAACTATGAGAATCCACCCTGTCTTTCATGTATCCCTACTAAAGGCTGCAACACCCAATACGTTTCCTGGACGTTCTTCTCCTTGCCCTGACCCTGTGCTGGTCGATGGTCAGGAAGAATTTATGGTGGAAAGGATTCTAGATTCCAGGTTGTACAGAAATCAGTTGCAATATTTGATTAAATGGCAGGGCTACCCAGTGGAGGACAACTCATGGGAACCAGTCAATAATGTAAATGCTCCTCGCCTGCTCCGCCAGTTTCATCAGAGGTACCCTGACAAGCTTGGTCTGAGGTCATCCGGAGGTTGTCCCTAAGGGGGGAGTAATGTAAGGTTCTTTGTCTCTGTTGACATGTTCCTTGAAACTCAGTTTTCCGTCGGCCATTTTGCTTTCTGTCTTTCTGCAGCTCTTGCCCTCAGTTAATATGGAGTTTCCAGTTTTCATGTTCCCGCCCTGATTCTTCCCTCTTGCTTCTTAAGCAGCCTCAGCTGAACAATCAGTGCTCCTGAATCAAGCCTCAGTCAGTCTGTGACCTGACTCCTGGAAACCTTGGACTTGTACTCCAGCTATTCCCTACTGAGGAACCTTGGAACACTTTTGGACTCTGGAAACCTGCTGTTTGGTGAATCCATGTTTGCAGAGGAATTACGGTACAGAGAAGAGATCCTGAACCTGTTTTGGAGATTTATTGTAGTGCTTGAAGTTACTCTGGCCTGCTGTGTCTCCTGTCGCTGTTCCTGCAAACTGTGTGAAATTTTCAGCATGCTTGTATGAAGTAATACAAGTCATTTCATTTCAACCTATGTCTTCTGTGTTTTCCTCGCACCCAAGCACAAGACGCTATAGGAACTGTACACTATACATGACAAGGGGGTTGTTATTGCTGTTTTGGACCCGTGTTGGAAGATGAGATTCTTAAAGCACAGGAGAATGCCCCATCTAACACGCCGCATGGGAGGTTGTTTGTGCCTGGTACCCTGAGGAGAGATTTGTTTGATGAATGTCATGACTCTCGGTTGGCAGGTCATCCTGGAATCTCTGAGACCAAGAGACTTGTGGTTCGCAGTTTTTGGTGGCCAGGATGGCAGAAGGAAGTCATTAAGTGGGTGCGCCAATGCACTGTGTGTGCTAGATCTAAGTCTTCTCATTCTCCTGCTGCGGGGTTGCTTTGCCTTTTGGAGGTCCCTAGTGCACTTTGGACACATTAGGCTATGGACTTTATTACTGACCTTCCTCCCTCTGAGGGTTTCACTGTCATCTGGGTGGTCGTGGACCGTTTTAGCAAGATGTGTCACTTGGTTCCTTTCATCAAACTGCCCTGCGCTAAGACTCTCGCTAAGGCCTTTGTCAAGGAAATAGTCAGACTACATGGTGTTCCTACTGACATTGTTTCTGATAGGGGACCTCAGTTTGTGGCTCGTTTTTGGCGCGCCTTTTGTGACAGGTTGGGAGTTCATTTGTCGTTTTCATCCGGATATCATCCTGAGTCTAATGGCCAGACAGAAAGGAAAAACCAGGATGTTAAGCAGTTCTTGCGTTGTTTTGTGGCTGATAATCAAGAGGGTTGGTCTGATTTTCTGCCACTTGCTGAGTTTGCTCTTAACAATCATACATCCGCTTCTGCTGGTTGTTCACCTTTTTTTGTTGTACTGGAGACATCCGTCTTTTGGGTCATTTTCCAAGTTGGGATCGGCTGTACCCGAAGAGGAGAATTTTTCTGGTGTTTTGGAGAGAGTTTGGACTGATGTACGTGGTAATCTTCAGGAGGCTAACAAAAGATCCAAAGTGTATTTTGATAGAAAACGACAAGAGGTTTTGTTTGCTATTGGTGACATGGTCTGGTTGTCCTCTAAGAATCTGCGCTTGAAGATTCCGTCTAAGAAATTGGGTCCCAAGTTTGTAGGGCCCTTTAAGGTGCTTCAGGTTATTAACCAATCTGCTGTTAAGTTGGAGCTTCCTACCTCCTGGAAGATTAATCCGGTGTTTCATGTTTCTCTCTTGAAAAAAGCTGAGGTCTCAGATGGAGACGTCTCGGCCAGAAATCAGTTGCAATATTTGATTAAATGGCAGGGCTACCCAGTGGAGGACAACTCATGGGAACCAGTCAATAATGTAAATGCTCCTCGCCTGCTCCGCCAGTTTCATCAGAGGTACCCTGACAAGCCTGGTCTGAGGTCATCCGGAGGTTGTCCCTAAGGGGGGAGTAATGTAAGGTTCTTTGTCTCTGTTGACATGTTCCTTGAAACTCAGTTTTCCGTCGGCCATTTTGCTTTCTGTCTTTCTGCAGCTCTTGCCCTCAGTTAATATGGAGTTTCCAGTTTTCATGTTCCCGCCCTGATTCTTCCCTCTTGCTTCTTAAGCAGCCTCAGCTGAACAATCAGTGCTCCTGAATCAAGCCTCAGTCAGTCTGTGACCTGACTCCTGGAAACCTTGGACTTGTACTCCAGCTATTCCCTACTGAGGAACCTTGGAACACTTTTGGACTCTGGAAACCAGCTGTTTGGTGAATCCATGTTTGCAGAGGAATTACGGTACAGAGAAGAGATCCTGAACCTGTTTTGGAGATTTATTGTAGTGCTTGAAGTTACTCTGGCCTGCTGTGTCTCCTGTCGCTGTTCCTGCAAACTGTGTGAACTTTTCAGCATGCTTGTATGAAGTAATACAAGTCATTTCATTTCAACCTATGTCTCCTGTGTTTTCCTCGCACCCAAGCACAAGACGCTATAGGAACTGTACACTATACATGACAAGGGGGTTGTTATTGCTGTTTTGGACTCCGTGTTGGAAGATGAGATTCTTAAAGCACAGGAGAATGCCCCATCTAAAACGCCGCATGGGAGGTTGTTTGTGCCTGGTACCCTGAGGAGAGATTTGTTTGATGAATGTCATGACTCTCGGTTGGCAGGTCATCCTGGAATCTCTGAGACCAAGAGACTTGTGGTTCGCAGTTTTTGGTGGCCAGGATGGCAGAAGGAAGTCATTAAGTGGGTGCGCCAAGCACTGTGTGTGCTAGATCTAAGTCTTCTCATTCTCCTGCTGCGGGGTTGCTTTGCCTTTTGGAGGTCCCTAGTGCACTTTGGACACATTTGGCTATGGACTTTATTACTGACCTTCCTCCCTCTGAGGGTTTCACTGTCATCTGGGTGGTCGTGGACCGTTTTAGCAAGATGTGTCACTTGGTTCCTTTCATCAAACTGCCCTGCGCTAAGACTCTCGCTAAGGCCTTTGTCAAGGAAATAGTCAGACTACATGGTGTTCCTACTGACATTGTTTCTGATAGGGGACCTCAGTTTGTGGCTCGTTTTTGGCGCGCCTTTTGTGACAGGTTGGGAGTTCATTTGTCGTTTTCATCCGGATATCATCCTGAGTCTAATGGCCAGACAGAAAGGAAAAACCAGGATGTTGAGCAGTTCTTGCGTTGTTTTGTGGCTGATAATCAAGAGGGTTGGTCTGAGTTTCTGCCACTTGCTGAGTTTGCTCTTAACAATCATACATCCGCTTCTGCTGGTTGTTCGCCTTTTTTTGTTGTTGTACTGGGAGACATCCGTCTTTTGGGTCATTTTCCAAGTTGGGATCGGCTGTACCCGAAGAGGAGAATTTTTCTGGTGTTTTGGAAAGAGTTTGGACTGATGTACGTGGTAATCTTCAGGAGGCTAACAAAAGATCCAAAGTGTATTTTGATAGAAAACGACAAGAGGTTTTGTTTGCTATTGGTGACATGGTCTGGTTGTCCTCTAAGAATCTGCGCTTGAAGATTCCGTCTAAGAAATTGGGTCCCAAGTTTGTAGGGCCCTTTAAGGTGCTTCAGGTTATTAACCAATCTGCTGTTAAGTTGGAGCTTCCTACCTCCTGGAAGATTAATCCGGTGTTTCATGTTTCTCTCTTGAAAAAAGCTGAGGTCTCAGATGGAGACGTCTCGGCCACTGTTCCCCTGGTGGTGGAGGACGGGCAATATGAGATTTCCCGCATCCTAAATTCTAGACGGTATAGAGGGAGTTTGCAGTACCTCGTCGCTTGGAAGGGTTATGGACCCGAGGATAACTCATGGGTGAGGGCGGATGATGTTTCTGCGTCTAGACTTGTCAGAGCGTTTCACAAGAGGTTTCCGGATAAGCCTAAGTCCTAGGGGATCCGGAGGATCCTCTTAGAAGGGAGGGTACTGTTAGAACCCTCTTGTTAGATTTTGTTTCAGTTTGCTGGTCACATGACCTTTTTTCCCTATTTAGTCTGGCTCCGCCCTTCTGGCTTTGCTGGACTTCATTGTATTATCTACTCTTAAGCTAGCCAGGTGCTTAGGTGCCTTACTCTGTCAGTTTTGCTTGATCTTAGGATCTCTTAGTATTTGTTTTCTGTTTTATATTACCTGCTACACTTTCTGTTAGGAGGTGTCCATCTTTTCACCCAGTCCCTAGATCTTGTAGGGATTCCTCCCTCGCAACTATAGGTCTTCGTTCAGACTAGCTGAGGACTATAGCGGGTCTGGTCGCAGGATCAGGTCCCCTGTTACATCGTAGGGATCCAGCTCAGTCCTATTGTAGGGACAGAATTCGGACCTTTCCTTAGTGCTTGTAGCAGATCATAACAATCAGGTTCCATGATTATACTCACCTGATCACTTGCACCAGTGACCCCATTCCGTCACATCTCCTTCAGACCCTTTCCCTGCTGTCACAGCTCACCTAACAAAATATTCAACCTCTCTCTTTTCTGATATCTTTTCCTCCTCATTTAAGCATGCCATCATACATCCATTACTTAAAAACCCAATGGGCCCAATATAATGCTTCATACAGTATAATGAGCCACATATATTGCTCCATACAGAATAATGAGCCCCATATATTGCTCCATACATAATTGTAACATAGTAACATAGTTGTTACGGTTGAAGGAAGACTTTAAGTCCATCTAGTTCAACCCATATCCTATCCTAACCTGCCCTAACATGTTGATCCAGAGGAAGGCAAAAAAAACCCAAGTGGCAACAGTAAGCTTCACATTGGGGAAAAAAAATCCTTCCCGACTCCACATACACCAATCAGACTAGCTCCCTGGATCAACGCAATATCTAGGAAACTAGTGAATATAGCCTGTAATATTATACTTTTCAAGAAGGCATCCAGTCCCTTCTTAAATTTTAGTAGGGAATCACTCATTACAACATTAGATGGCAGAGAGTTCCATAGTCTCACTGCTCTTACAGTGAAGAATCTGCGTCTGTGATTATGACTAAACCTTCTTTCCTCCAGACGTAGAGGATGCCCTCTTGTCCCCGACACAGGTCTAAGAGTAAAAAGATCATTAGAAAGGTCTTTGTACTGTCCCCTCATATATTTATACATTGTAATAAGATCACCCCTAAGCCTTCGTTTCTCCAAACTAAATAACCCCAAGTGTAATAACCTGTCCTGGTATTGCAGACCTCCTAGTTCTCTTAATAACCTTGGTCGCTCTTCTCTGCACCCGCTCCAGTTCAGCTATGTCTTTCTTATACACCGAGACCAGAACTGTACACAGTATTCTAAGTGTGGTCGCACCAGTGACTTGCATAGAGGTAAAATTATGTTCTCCTTATGAGCATCTATGCCTCTTTTAATGCATCCCATTATTTTATTTGCCTTGGCAGCAGCTGCCTGACATTGGCCACTAAATGTGAGTTTGTCATCCACCCATACACCCAGGTCTTCTTCAGTGACAGTTTTGCCCAGTGTTTTACAATTAAGCACATAATTATACATCTTGTTTGTTCTACCCAAGTGCATGACCTTACATTTATCCCATTTAAGCTCATTTGCCATTTATCAGCCCAAGCTTCTAGTTTACATAAATCCTCCTGTAATATAAAATTATCCTCCTCTGCATTTATTACCCTGCAGAGTTTAGTGTCATCTGCAAATATTGAAATACTACTCTGTATGCCCTACAAGGTCATTAATAAATATGTTAAAGAGAAGCAGCCCCAATACTGACCCCTGTGGTACCCCACTGCTAACCGTGACCCAGTCCGAGTGTGCTCCATTAATAACCACCCTTTGTTTCCTATCCATGAGCCAGTTCTTAACCCACTTACACATATTTTCCCCTATCCCCATTGCTCTCATTTTTTGTATCAACCTTTTGTGTGGCACCATATCAAAAGCTTTTGAGAAGTCCATGAACACCACGTCCACTGCGTTCCCTTGGTCCAGTCCGGAACTTACTCCTTCATAAAAGCTTATCAGATTAGTCTGACAAGAACGGTCCCTCGTAAACCCATGCTGATACTGTGTAATGAGGTTATTCAGCCTCAGATACTCCAATATAGTATCCCTTAAAAAACCCTCCAGGATTTTACCCACAGTAGATGTTAAGCTCACTGGCCTATAATTTCCAGGTTAGTTTTTGCCCCCTTTTTGAATATTGGCACCACATTTGCTATACGCCAGTCCTGTGGTACAGACCCCGTTAATATGGAATCTTTAAAGATTAAAAATAATGATCTATCTATGACTGTACTTAATTCCTGCAGTACTCGGGGTTGTATCCCATCCGGGCCCGGGGATTTGTCAATTTTAGTGATTTTTAGACGCCGCCGTACTTCCTGCTGGGTTAAGCAGGTGACATTTAATGGAGAAATTTTTTTTATCACTGATCATGTTGTCTGTCATGGGATTTTCTTGTGTAAATACAGTTGAAAAAAAGTCATTTAGCATATTGGCTTTTTCCTCATCCTCATCCACCATTTCACCCAGACTATTTTTAAGGGGACCAACACTATCATTTTTAAGTTTCTTGCTATTTATGTAGTTAACGAATATTTTAGGATTACTTTTACTTTCTCTGGCAATGAGTCTCTCTGCCTCAATCTTTGCTGTCCTGATTTGCTTTTTACAGAATTTATTCAGTCTTCTGTATTTATTTAATGCCTCATCACTACCTACTTGCTTTAATTCCCTAAACGATTTCTTTTTTTCACTTATTGCGCCCCTTACAGCTCTATTTAGCCATAGTGGTTTCCTCCTAATTCTAGCATGTTTATTCCCATAGGGTATATACTGTGCACAGGTCCTATTCAGGATGCTAATAAACGTCTCCCATTTTCTTTGTGTATTTTTATGTCTCAGGATATCGTCCCAATTTATTGCACTAATATCATCTCTCATCCGTTAGAAATTTGCCTTCCTGAAGTTTAGTGTCCTTGTAACCCCTCGACTATACATCTTATTAAAGGATACATGAAAGCTTATTATTTTGTGATCACTATTACCCAAGTGACCCCCAACCCTTATATTTGATATGCGGTCTGGCTTGTTGGTTAATATTAGGTCTAGCAGTGCCCCCCCTCTTGTTGGGTCCTGAACTAGTTGTGAAAGGTAATTGTCTCTCATAGTTGTCAAAAACCTATTACCTTTGCTGGAACTGCATTGGTCCAATATAATGTTCCATACAGTATATGATGAGCTCCACATAATGCTCCAGTATATGACGGTCCCCATACAATGTGACATACAGTATAGGACGGTCCCCATAGAGTATAATGACTAAGCCCCACATATTGCTCCATACAGTATAATGAGTCTCATATAAAACTCCATACAGTATATGATGGGCCCCATATATTGCTCCATACAGAATGGGCCCCATATGTGCTCCATATGATGCTCCATATATAAAGGGCCCTATATGATGCCCCATAAATAATGAACCCCATATGATGCTCTAGTATATGATGGGCCCATATATGATGCTCCAGTGTATGATGAGCCCGATATAATGCTCCAAATATAATGGTCCCCATATATAATGCTCCATATATAATGGGCTCCATGTGATGCTCCATATATAATGTGCCCCATATGATGTGCCATATATAATGGGCCCCATATAATGCTCCAGTATATGATGTGCCCCATGGCTGATGCTCCAGTGTATGATGGGCCTATATAATGCTCCATATATAATGGGCCCAATATGATGCTCCAGTATATGATGGGCCCCATGGATGATGCTCCAGTGTATGATGGGCCCCATTTATAATGCTACAGTGTATGATGGGCCCCATATATAATGCTACAGTTTATAATGGGCCCTATCTATGATGCTCAAGTGTATGATGGGCCCATATATAATTCTCCAGTGTATAATGCTCCCCATATATTGCTCCAAAAATTAAAAAAAAATGAAATACCACCATCCGAACTATTTCTTTGATTGATGGGGCGGTAAAAAAAGAGGAACCCATGTGCATTCTGTCGATTGACGCAGAAAAGGCTTTCGACAGGGTGCACTGGGATTTTATATTTCAAACGTTAGAAGGAATTGGCTTAAAAGAAACTATGCTCCGTAGAATTTCTGCCCTGTACTCATCTCCCACTGCTCAAGTTAAAATTAATTGTGCACTTTCAAACACATTTTTAATTCAGAACGGCACGAGGCAAGGCTGTCCTCTTTCATCCTTGCTTTATATACTCACTATGGAACATCTAGCAACCGCGATATGGAATAATCCCTCCATTAGAGGCATAAAAGCCCAATCAGAAGAGCACAAACTGGCACTTTTTGCAGATGATGTCCTATTGTATGTCTCTTCCCCAACTATAAGTCTCCCAAATAATATCTCAGAATTACATAGATTTGGTCGTCTGAGCAATTTCAAAATTAATACCCACAAATCGGAGATTCTCAATATCTCAATCCAACCAATGAGGTGGAGAGGTTGGCAGATTCATTTCCCTTTAAGTGGTGTTCAGATTCTCATACCTATCTAGGAATAATAATCACCGTATCTAATCTTTATGAAGCAAACTTTAAGACAGCTTTACATAAAGCTGAGTTAGACTTAGAAAAATGGCATAAACTACCTTTATCTTGGTTTGGAAGAGTGAGCGCTATTAAAATGGATCTATTACCCCGTCTCCTATATTATTTCCAAACAATCTCCTTGTATTTACCTGCCTCCTTTTCTCACGTCTTAAAAAAGTGATTACTCGTTTTATTTGGTCACAAAAACGAGCACGTATTTCATACTTTTTGTTAAGTAGATTGAAGCCAGAAGGGGGAATAGGTCTGCCAGATTTTGCTATGTATAGTCAAGCAGCAATCGATACATGTCTTTTAGATCTGTTTCATAATAAAAACAAAAAATGGGTTACATTAGAAAATGATCTTAATGGACGTGACTCCCGTATAATTATTTGGTCCCCGACGGACGGGATATACCTTTACCCTTCCTCACCAAAAACATGATATCATTTACCAAAAGAGGGAGTCGAGAGCTGGGTGTCTCTTCGTCTCCTGGCCCCCTAACTCCTATATATGACAATTAGTGTTGAGCGATACTGCTCGATATCTAAAAATATCGTATCGAAATGGTATCGCCGATATCACTAAATATCGTCGATATCCGATTACGATACCGGAAGTCCCATGTAAGTCTATGGGAACAAAATATCGCAACAAAAAAAACCCTTTCTTTCGTTGTAAACACAAAATATACACACATAGAATACATATATATATATATATATATACATGTCATTGTGACATATATATATATATATATATATATATATATATATATACATATATTTATAGTTTATACACTTCTACATAGTAAAATAGACTCTGATTCAATTGCCGGGTAAAGCCGTGACATACCCCATAGAAGTCGACGGGCTCGGTGCCGAGTACCCCAAAACCTCTGGCTCTGTGCGACTCAACTTGGGCGTCACGAACAGGATTCTGTAGCTCGCTATAAGCGAGTCCTGTGTGCCTGAATTGAACTGGTTTTGTGCTTGAGAATTGCTAAAATCATCAGAGAATGTATTTGCCATTTTTCAGCCATATCTGCGTCACGACGAGGCACTGGTGAAGAAGAAGGGCGTGCTCTTCGTGGGTGTACACTCACTCAGTGACGCGAAAACGATGGCTCTAAATGGTACTGCAATGTAAGATCGTGCCCCACAGCTCTTCAGTTCCGCCTCCTCATCCTCCTCAGTGTGCGGAAACTAACGCGAAGGTCCCGCCTCCCTACAAAAGAGGGGCCCTCTCCTGATGCTAATGACACATGTGACTTGGCAGAGATGGCTAATGGACACGAGCAGAAGTGTGAAGGGATGGAGCAGTCAGACTCAGAGCTCTCCCCCCACGGAAGCGACCCGATCGCCACGGAACCACCGTTGGGCACCCGGCCTGGAAACCCTCCTACGCTGCAAGAAGCGGAGGATACCCTAAGAGGCCTGGCCCGGCACCGGGAGGAGGTCGCCAGGATGGAAGCCAGCTGGCGTGCCCTAAAAATAAACTTGGAGCGGCGCCAATCCTCTTACCTGAAGTGTCTGTACCGCATGGTGAGGCACCCGTTCTAGTAGAGGAGCCCTTGCAATGTGATCCGGTTGACGTTGTCGCAGTGGAGGCACCCGTTCCTGCAAAAAAACTCTGCACCGGCAGCACCCCAGATCCCGCTGTCTGCCCCCGTCGCTGAGACAGAAGAAGCGACACCCGTCCTCATGGAGGAGGCCGCGCAGGCACCAGAGGTCTACCTGCCTGTACCGGAGCCCCGACTGTCATCTGTTCCAGAGCCGGCTGCTTCCTCCGCAGGTGAGCGCCGCCAGGAGTGGGGGGCGTCAGGAGAGCTGCCGCAAACCGGACACTGTAAGCTGGCATTTGATGGTGGAGACATGGAGCAGCTGGTGGAGGAGAATTACAACCGGCGTCAGGAGGAAGAGTGGAGACGTTGGGAGCGGGAAGCAGAGCGACAAAGGGAGCAGCGAGAATCCCAAAAGCTTCACCAACGTCAGCTGGAGAAGGACCGGGCAGAGAAGGACCGGATGAGAAAAGATAAAGGAACCCTGTGGGAGCTGCGGCGTAAGGGTGCAGTACGGAGCTTTAAATTGAAAGGTGGTTGGGGCTTCATCCAGGAGCCTGGACTTTATTTAGAAGTTTTTGTGAACCGGCGGGACGTGGAGGCTCACCTCCCAGAAGGACACCCGGGGAGGGACCTGTTGCCAGGAGACTTGGTGACTTACACCCGACACTGGGGTTACAATGGATGGTACGCCCTAAATGTTACCAGGTGCGACCCCTACTCCCCAGAGTGTCAGGAACCTGTGAGACCCTCGGAGCCTTCAGCCTCCCACATCCAGGCCTCTGCAAAAGTGCCCACCCCACGCCGTAAATCTCCCCAGCCTCCCTCAGTGGTCTCCTCAGCAGCCCCAGCTATGGACATGATAAGTATAGCTGGCCCGTACCCGGCGCCTGTTAGGCCCCCTGGGGATCGTTCAGTCCGGGACATAGGGTTCCAGACCCGGAGGGAGATGAAAGAGGTGGCCACACAGACCCAGATAGCGGGTCACGACTTGACTGTACAGGCTACACGACGTCATCAGGTCCTGGTGGTCCTTGGTGCCTCGGATGTTTGGCAAGCATCAGAAGAGTACCAGGTGGTACCTGGAACACCCCTGCCAAAGAATTATAAATAACCCGGACAGGGTCCCTGTATGTAAATAGTTAACTTGTTGATGTACCCGGACGGGTGAATGTTCATAAAAAAGTTTTTTAATTTAATAAAAAAAAAAAAAACACAGTTTTCATTACTTTTATTACAGTCTCATCCTGCGACGCCATCGATCTCCTGTAAAAAAATGAAAAAAAAAAAAAAGTATACCACCTGACCGACGCAGTCCATAGTAACGAGTGTCCCACGACGATCCAGCTCTGCTACATCAGAATGACAGGCAGAGCCTGTCATCCCGGCGCAGCACAGCTGATTACCTGCTTCCCCGGCGGTGACGTCATCGGACTGGTTTACGGCCGGGATTACCCTGCAGTCACTGCAGTTATCGCGAAAAAACTGCATGTGACCGCCAGGGAGAAGATAATGGCGGCCATCAAGCAGTCCAGGACGTGACCGCCGGAGATCTTCTGCCAGGTAAGTGCCGCTGACTCCTGACAGACCCGACCGACGGACACTCACAGTGACAGTGACAAATCCGATTCCGGTATTCGATAAGACGAAAATATCGAAACGAATTATCGAAAGGCCGATAGAGCTAATATCGGCCGATATCCGATATTTGCAGTATCGTATCGCTCAACACTAATGACAATCCATCCTTTCCTGCAGGATTAAAAAGAGACACTTATCTACATAAAAATAGAGCTTCATGCCCCATAGTCCATGATTATGTTACAAGGACAGGGATGAGGTCTCTCCAGGACATTTTTCGGGACAAGGAGCCGTCAACAGGTGCATGGCTCTTTTATGAACAAATAAAGAGTTTTATTATTAAATTAGCCAACAATCCAATCCATGCAGAATATTATCTCCGTTTGAGACTCTTTGTTTATCAACAAACTCTATAGATCACACTATCTCTTTATTATACAAAACCTACCAAGAAGGGCAGACCCCATCGAGAGATTTCCCAGCATTTTTTTCAAAATGGGAGATTGATTTGGTAGACCCTTATCAGTTGAAGAAAGAACAAAGATTCTCTTATGCACATTCAGGTCATCGCTCTGTTCGACATCACAGGAGAGGAGCTACAAAATCTTGTGTAGGTACAGATGCCCATCAGATTTAAACTTAATTTATCCAACAACACCGGATACGTGCTGGAGATGCTTAAAAGATAGAGGTTCATTTGTACACATTTGGTGGTACTGCCCACTCATACAGAAACTGTGGTTAGCATCCTTTGATCTCTGCAACAAGCTGTCTATAACCAAAATTACAACCACAATGGAGGTGGCCTTGCTGTCCTTGTGTAGCTCCTCGATTTCTAGATTTAAGAAAGGTCTTCTTAGACATATTCTCACTGCTACCAGGAACGTGATTACTAGATTTTGGAAACAGGACAAGGTTCCCTGCGTTCTGATTTGGTGATGGAACTCAATGACATATATAATATGGAACAGCTGATATGACAACTGAATGGTACCACAGGAAAGGTATATAACACTTGGGCCCACTGGGTTATGTTTAGAGAATCATCGGAATTGGAATATTGGTTGATAGACCCATAGATGTGGGTCATATGAGTTTACCTACTGGATGGAGCCACATTTCCTACCCCACTCCATAAAATCCTCCACCCTCCCCATTTTCTTTTTTTCTCTTTTTTTCTTTTCCCTTCTTTCCCCCATGTTTCTTCTCTATCTTCTTTTCTTTTGTAGACCTAGAGTCTTAGTCTAGGTACCTTCTTCTTTCCAATTTATAAGCAAAGTAGTACTGATGTTAATTGCCCACATGAGCAAACACCTCTCCTGACTGGGCACTGCTCTACTCTGACTCCTCAGCGTCGCCAGCTCTCTGCACTGTGACTGTTCAGGCAGAGGGCGCAGAGACGTAACATCATCGCGCTCTCTGACCTGAATGTCACTGTCAGGAAAAGCGGAAGACGTCACAGCGGTAGAGCAGGGAGAAGTAAGTATTGCAAGGGCTGAGGCCCTGAGGAAGCAGGGGGAACCACTCGTGGGCGCCGCCACTGGCACATGGCCCCTCATAGTACGCCGGTGTCTCTGACGGCGAGTGTGCCCCCCACCTGGTCAGGGCCCCGGCACTTGCTCGGGTGTGCCAGGTGGTGATGCAGGCCCTGGGGGGTACAGCCCAGTTATGGAGGTGGAAAAACTGGCATATGTTGAGGTGTAGGCTGGACGTTCAGCAGCTGCAAATGGAGAATTGGAGAAGTCGGAGGAAGAGGAGGACAAAGCGAGCCATTTTGCTGTCAACCTATGTGTCATCAGGGGAAGGTGGTACAAAATCCTTTGAAACCCAGGCATGATTCATTTTAATGAATGTGAGATCACCAACATTTTGGGTCGACTGTCGGGTCCTTCTTTCTGTCAGGATTGATCCAGCAGCACTGAAAACTCTTTCTGATAGCACACTACCAGCAGGGCAAGCGAGCTCCTGTAAGGCATATTGTGCAAATTCAGGCCAGGTGTCCAGTTTACAGGCACAGTAGTCAAAGGGGAATGAACTGTGAGGGAGAACATCGATAGGGGAGGAGAGGTAATTTTGAACCATAGTTGACAACTGCTGTCTCCTGTCTGTTTCAATCGATTCAGTATTACCAGTCGTGTGAGCGGTACTCGAGAAATCAGTCCACAACATGGTCATGAAACCCCTGTCTCCAACGCCACTTCGGCTGCGTGCACCACGAACTTCTCTTCCATTTGGCCCAGTACGGCTCATGGTAGAACCTGCACCGCTGCTGTGTGCTGGAATGCTCTAACAAACGGTTTACCAGAGTTGCTTGTTTGTTTGCCAATATTAGCTCTTGGTTCTCCTGTGGCATGATGTTCTGTAATTTGCCTTTATAGCGTGGATTGAGGATGCTGGCCAACAAGTAGTTGTCATCCTTCATAATTTTGGCAATGCGGGGTCCCTTTTTAGGATAGGCAATACATAATCACACATGTGGGCCAATGTTCCAGGTGTCAATGATGCACTGCCAGTGGTGGGTGGAGGAGCACTTTCTGCCAAATCCACATCCCTCCAGTCACACACAAACCCTGTACCTGACCTTGGCAAGCCAACGTTTTCTCTTGCCCCCCGAGAAGCATCCTCCCCATAATAATCATCCCCTCATCCTCCTCCTCTTCCTCTTCTTCCTACACCTCGTTGTAACGAATGGAAGCGGAGGCAGAGATGGTGAAGTTCACATTCGTCTTTATTTTTTAATGTGGAACCTCGAGACCGCGGTCCGGGGGGCTCCGAAGGGGCGTGACTAATGAGCCCCGGGTACCCGTAGTAAGGCCCCTCGAACAGGACCAGAATGGAATACCCGGAGGACACAGGTGCTACCTCCAGTTAGACCCCGGACACGTGGCAGCTGTCCCAGAGGGACCAAAAGGATAACAGGTATATACAGAGACCGTGGAGGGTTCTTGACGGAGATGAGTAAGGTCCTGGTCCAGAATGGATGGTGGCAGGCTGGCTCCAGTGACCTTTTCACAGTCCACGGGTACGGATTGCTGATGGTGGAATGGGATGACACTTGCGCCAGTAATAACCGAGATTGTCCAGGTTAGCCAGATACGGGTTAGCAATGATCTGTGGAGACAAATAGTATAAGCGAAGCACAGAGACTGCAGACGCAGCGCAGACAGATCAGGAACAGAACCGGATGTAGCAATGATAGAACACGTTGCTCCAGCACTCCCCTTATGGTGGAGTGACCAGATATAGTACTGAGTGCGCTGCCATTAGTTAATTGGCTATTTCAAAAAATGCACGCTGCCCCTTTAAGAGAGACGGTGGGCGCGGCCTCCCGTCCTAAGCAATCTATCTGGAGGCCTGCTAGCAGCGTGCCAGGAACTGGAGGAGGACACAGGACGCTGAGGAGCAGATGGGACAGGAGACCTCAGCCTGCGCGCAGACTGCTGCAGAGGGACAGCTAGAGGAACAGGTGAGTGATCAGGACGGAGTGCAGAGCCAGCACGGGGACCGAGTGTAACAGTATCCCCCTCTTTACCCCCCTCTTTTTCAAGCCTGCGTGAAGTCTTTTAAGAAGAAGAGGAGCCTGGATGTTCTCTTTAGGCTCCCAAGACCTCTCCTCAGGACCAAAACCCCTCCAGTCCACCAGGTAATAGATCCTACCTCTTACTTTCTTAGAGGCCAAGATATGTTTTACCTCAAAAACATCATCCTCAGAAACCGGATCTGAAGTGATACCCGGGTCCTTAAAGAAGGAGCTCAACACTACTGGTTTGAGGAGGGAAACTTGAAAGGAGTTAGGTACACGTAGAGAATTAGACAATTTCAGTTTGTAAGAGACCGGGTTGATTTGTCTCAAGACTTCAAAGGGACCAATGAAACGGGGACCCAATTTGTACGATGGTAACTTCAAACGGATGTACTTGGAGGAGAGCCATACCTGGTCTCCTGGACGAAAGATGGGAGCCTCCAAACGTCTTTTGACCGCATGCGTTTTCATACGTTGAGATGCTTTCTCCAAAGCAGACCTGGTATCTCTCCAAATGTTCGAGAAATTCTTAGACAAGGTATCGACTGCCGGAACATCAGACAATCCAGAGATAGGAAGAGGAATCCCGGATTGGAGTCCAAACACAATCTGAAAGGGAGACTTTCCAGAAGATTCACTTACTTGGTTGTTGTAGGAGAATTCCGCCCAGGGCAGTAATTCTACCCAGTCATTATGATGAGCGTTGATGAAGTGACGCACGTATCCAGCCAGGATTTGATTCATCCTCTCCACTTGCCCATTAGACTGGGGATGGTATGCAGAAGAAAAATCTAGTTCAATTTTTACCATTTTACAGAGTGCTCTCCAGAACTTAGAGGTGAACTGGACGCCCCTGTCGGACACGATGTGGAGAGGAAATCCATGTAGACGGAAGATGTGCTGAATGAAGTGAGCGGCCAGTTCTGGAGCAGACGGGAGACCAGATAGCGGAACGAATTGGGCCATTTTAGAGAAGCGGTCCACCACAACCCATACCACTGAGCAGCCAGAAGAAATGGGAAGATCCGTGATGAAATCCATCGCGATGTGCTGCCAGGGAGCGGACGGAATCGGAAGAGGCAGAAGCCTGCCGGCTGGTAGATGTTTAACAGTTTTGTTACGGGCACATGAAGGACAAGCTGCGACGAACTCCTGGATATCCTTGCCCATGGTAGGCCACCAGTAGTAACGGGAGATGAGTTGCTGCGTCTTTTTCTGACCAGCATGGCCAGTCAACTTAGAAGAATGACCCCAACGCAGAACATGTCTACGATCAGAAGCGAACACGAGAGTCTTCCCTGGAGGAAGCCGGGCAAGATCAGTGGAGGCAAAAGAGACTAACTTAGAAGGTTCAATAATGTGCTGAGGTTCTTCCTCCAGTTCAGGAGGCAAAAAGGCTCTGGAGAGTGCGTCTGCCTTGATGTTCTTGTCAGCTGGACGGAAATGAAGTACAAAATTGAAACGGGCAAAAAACAATGCCCAACGGGCCTGACGGGGATTCAGCCTTAAAGCAGATTGGAGATAGGCAAGGTTTTTATGGTCGGTGAATATGACTACCTGGTGATGAGCTCCCTCAAGAAGATGTCTCCATTCTTGCAGAGCCAATTTGATGGCCAACAGTTCGCGATCACCGACAGAGTAGTTCCTTTCTGCGGGAGACAAAACCTTGGAAAAAAAAACACACGAGATCATCCGCCCAGTAGAAGACTTCTGGGAGAGAACTGCTCCTGCACCTATGGAAGAAGCGTCAACCTCAAGAAAAAATTTCTCATTCGAATTAGGACGATGGAGAACGGGTGCGGAAGCGAAGGCTTTTTTGAGAGAAACAAAGGCCTCTTCTGCCTCGGAGGACCATTCCTTAGAGTTTACACCTTTCCAGGTTAAGGCTGTGATAGGAGCCACTCGGGTGGAAAAGTGTGTAATGAATTGCCGGTAGTAGTTGGCGAACCCTAGGAACCGTTGTATGGCTTTTAGCCCAGACGGACGAGGCCAGTTGAGAACTGCAGACAACTTCTCCGGGTCCATCTTTAATCCTGTGGAAGATACAATGTACCCAAGGAAAGGCAAGGAAGACTGCTCAAAGAGGCATTTCTCATATTTGGCATATAGCCTGTTCTCTTTCAGTCTTTGTAAGACCAGGCGTACTTGCCTCCGGTGTGACGCCAAGTCTGCAGAGAAAATCAAAATATCGTCCAGGTAGACCACGACACAAGTATAGAGCAGGTCCCTGAAAATGTCATTAACAAATTCCTGAAAGACCGCAGGTGCATTGCTTAGGCCAAATGGCATTACCAGGTATTCATAGTGGCCGTCACGGGTGTTTAAGGCTGTTTTCCATTCGTCTCCCTCTCTGACTCGGATCAGGTTGTAGGCCCCTCTGAGATCCAATTTGGTGAAGATCTTGGCCCCTCGGAGACGATCAAACAGCTCTGAAATAAGAGGTAATGGATACCTGTTTTTTACTGTGATCTGATTTAGACCCCGGTAGTCGATACAGGGCCGCAAGGATCCATCCTTCTTCTTCACAAAGAATAATCCAGCTCCTGCCGGTGATGATGACTTTCGGATAAATCCTCTAGCCAGATTCTCTTGGATGTAGTCCGACATAGCCTGAGTCTCTGCCTGTGAAAGGGGATAAACTCTCCCGTGAGGAGGAGATGCTCCAGGAAGAAGCTCTATCTGACAGTCATACGACCTGTGTGGAGGTAGTCTCTCAGCCTCCTTTTTCCCAAAGATGTCAGAGAAGGACCAATAGGCGGAAGGCAACCCTGGCAGGGTATCAGGCTGGACTGGAGGCGAAACAGGTTGAATCTGGGTTAAGCAACGATTCATGCAGGTATCTCCCCAACGCAGAACTTCTCCAGTTTTCCAATTAAGGACTGGTTCATGCATCTGGAGCCAAGGTAAACCTAAAAGCATGGGATGGGACAAACCGGGATATACATAAAATCGCATTCGTTCAGCATGCATTAGACCTACCCGGAGTTTCACCAACTCGGATTGAAACTGGACGGGCTCTGTCAGTGGTTTGCCATCTACGGCGGTCACCTGCAACGGTTCAGGAAGACGCTGGGCTGGTAAGCGGTAATGATCCACAACCGCCTGCTGGATGAAGTTCCCTGCAGCTCCAGAATCCAGTAGACAATGTTCGGAGAATTTTATAGCTCCATAGGACACGGAGACTGAGATTTGTAATGAGGGAGAGGACTGTTCACTACCTAGGTTGGCCCTCCTACCGAACCTAGGCACTGGAGTTTCCCGACTTTTTAGGACAGAAATGAATCTGATGCTCAGAACTACCGCAGTAGTAACAACTTCCCTCCTTGCGACGTGCCTCCCGGCGGCGGGTGGACAAACTTACACGGTCTACCTCCATGGCCTCGGAGGAGGAAGGCGAGGTACCTGTTTTGAACAAACTAGAGTCCAGGTGATAGGACCTTTTGTCCCGCTTGATCTCCATGAAACGCTCCTGAAAACGCAGGTCGATTCAGGTTGCCAAGGATATTAGCTCTTCCAAGATGGTAGGTCTGTCCCGTCCCGCCAGCTCATCCTTGATTTTTCCGGATAGGCCTTCCCAGAAGTTAGCTACCAAAGCCTCATTGTTCAACGACAATTCAGACGAGAGGGTGCGGAATTTAACAGCATACTGAGCCACTGTGAGAGTACCTTGGCGCAGGCGGAGCAAGGCAGAAGCGGTCGAAGTGGTGCGACCAGGTTCATCGAAGGTCCTGCGAAAAGCCTCTAGGAAAGATTGAAGATCATTAACCAGCGGATCCCCTCTCTCCCATAGCGGGTTTAGCCAGGCAAGGGCCTCTCCTCCCAGGTGTGACATGATGAAGCCCACCTTGGCTCGGTCAGAAGCAAACATATGCCCCAAGATTTCGGAGTGTAGAGTGCACTGATTGAGAAAACCCCGACACAGAGTAGGATCACCCAGGAAACGGGTAGGAGCCGCCAGGCGGTGACCTTTACTTGCCATGGGAACTGGTACCTGAGTATTGATAGAAGAGTCAGATGCAGACGAGAACCACAAGGAATCCATGCGGGTAGACAAGCTGCGTAGATAAGTTGTGATCTTGTCCTGTTGAACTCCTAAACGGGCCACCTCCTGGCACAGATCCGAGGTCGGAGGTCTCTGGGATCCAGCGGGTTCCATGGCCGGAGCAATCTGTAACGAATGGAAGCGGAGGCAGAGATGGTGAAGTTCACATTCGTATTTATTTTTTAATGTGGAACCTCGAGACTGCGGTCCGGGGGGCTCCGAAGGGGGCGTGACTAACGAGCCCCAGGTACCCGTAGTAAGGCCCCTCGAACAGGACCAGAATGGAATACCCAGAGGACACAGGTGCTACCTCCAGTTAGACCCCGGACACATGGCAGCTGTCCCAGAGGGACCAAAAGGATAACAGGTATATACAGAGACCGTGGAGGGTTCTTGACGGAGATGAGTAAGGTCCTGGTCCAGAATGGATGGTGGCAGGCTGGCTCCAGTGACCTTGTCACAGTCCACGGGTACGGATGGCTGATGGCGGAACGGGATGACACTTGCGCCAGTAATAACCGAGATTGTCCAGGTTAGCCAGATACGGGTTAGCAATGATCTGTGGAGACAAATAGTATAAGCGAAGCACAGAGAATGCAGACGCAGCGCAGACAGATCAGGAACAGAACTGGATGTAGCAATGATAGAACATGTTACTTTGGCACTCCCCTTATGGTGGAGTGACCAGATATAGTACTGAGTGCGCTGCCATTGGTTAATTGGCTATTTCAAAAAATGCACGCTGCCCCTTTAAGAGAGACGGTGGGCGCTGCCTCGCGTCCTAAGCAATCTATCTGGAGGCCTGCTAGCAGCGTGCCAGGAACTGGAGGAGGACACAGGACGCTGAGGAGCAGATGGGACAGGAGACCTCAGCCTTGCGCGCAGACTGCTGCAGAGGGACAGCTAGAGGAGCAGGTGAGTGACCAGGACGGAGTGCAGAGCCAGCACGGGGACCGAGTGTAACACTCGTCCAGGACAGTTCCCTGAGCAGACAATGGCTGACTGTCATCAAGGCTTCCCTCCTCCTCCTCCTCTTCCTCCTCCGCTGCAGACGCCTGATCCTTAATGTGTGTCAAAGTTTGCATGAGCAGACGCATAAGTGGGATGCTCATGCTTATGATGCCGTCGTCTGCGCTTACAAGCCGTGTGCATTCCTCAAAACACTGAAGGACTTTACAGAGGTCTTTCAGCTTTGACCACTGCACACCCGACAACTCGATGTCTGCCCTCAAACTGCCTGCCCGTGTATCCTCTCACAAATGCATTACAGCCTGCCTCTGTTCACACAGCCTCTCAACCATGTGCATGGTGGAGTTCCACCTTGTTGCAACGTCTATGATTAGGCAGTGCTTGAGGAGGTGGAGTGATCGCTACAGCCTCTGTATACGACTGGAGTCTACGAGCGAGCGACGGATGTGCAAGCACAGTCTTCGCACCTTATGGAGCAGGGCTGTTAACTCCGGATAATTATTTATGAAGCACTGCACCACCAGGTTCAAGGTGTGAGCCAGGCAAGGTATGTGTCTGAGTTTTGCCAGGGCTATGGCCGCCACAAAATTACGGCCGTTATCACTGACTACCTTGCCTGGCTCAAGATGTAGACTGCCCAGCCATGACTCAGTTTCTCGCTGCAAGTATTTGGCCAGTACCTCCGCGGTGTATCTGTTGTCGCCCAAAGACATCATCTTTAAAACAGCCTACTGACGCTTACCACTAGCTGTTCGATAGTGTGACACCTCGTGTGCAACACTGGCAGCTGCGGATGGAGTGCTCGTGCGACTGCGCTCTGTCGACGAGCTTTCGCTTCTGGAGAAGGAGGAGGGTCGAACACCTACAGCCAACTGTTGCCTATACCATGGGCTAGGCAGCACTGTCCCACCGCTGCTGTCCCCTGTGAAACCCTGCATCCACCATATAAACCCAGTGCGCAATGATGGACACGTAACGGCCCTGGCCATGCCTACTGGCCCATGCATCTGTTGTGAGGTGCATCTTTCCACTCACTGATTGTTTGAGTGCATGGACAATGCGGTCCTTCTCATGCAGGTGGCGGGCAGGGATGACTTTTCTAGCAACGAAGTGCCGAATGAGTAGGTCATAGCGTGGGACAGCGTAGGCCATGAGCTCTCGGAATGCTGCGCTTTCAACCAAACGGAAGGGCATCATCTCTAATGAGATCAGTTTGGCAATGTAGGCGCTCAAAGCCAGTGTATGCGGATGAGAGAATGAGTACTTTCTTGTCCTACTCAGAGTCTCTGCTACGGTGAGCAGTACTTGAGAGCTGCATATGGTGGAACTAGCAGAGGACATGGCGGAATGAGACGGGGTTGGTGATGGTGATGGTGGTGGTGGTGGTGATGGCCTACAAGCAGTCTTTCGTTGGAAAACCATTGGGATTCCCTGACTGCTTTGGCCTTGAGACGATACCTCAACATTTCTTGCTGTTGGTGTGCTAACCGGTGGGCATACAGGGGGGGAAGTAATGTAGCATTGCTGGCAACCTTCAGTCGGAGCAGGTGCACGTGTGCTACCTGAGGTATTGTAGTCTGTCCACTCATGCAAGCACATGGTGTTTACATGTCTAAGCATGCAACTGGCATTCAAATTTCGGAAATTTTTCCCTCGGCTAAAGGTCCTTCCGCACTTCTGACGACTTAGTGCTTGCAGTTTTTGAAGCTTCAGAAGAGTAGGCGATAGAGCTGGAGGCTGTTTCGGCAATTTAAGCCAAAACCTGTTCCTGATGCTCCGGCTTTAAAAGCGGTTTACCTACTCCCAGAAAAGGGAGCCTTCCAGGTCTTCTGGAGCCAGACGATGACGCAGGCTCAACATATCCTGCATAAGGTGCTATTTTGCTTCGGGCACTACCAGCAGATGCACCACCACCACCATCAGTACCAGCTGCCCCCCTCCACGTCCGCGTCCTCTTCCTCCATACTTCCTCATGTTTGGGAAAATGTACCAAAATTACCAGCAGATATATGGTACTTAATGAAGAGCGTACATCTGTATACGGTGTAGGGGAAAATTTAAATCTCCATATATATTTCCAGAGTCACACTCAGTATGGATTTGACTGTAATTAAAATAGCAGAAATACAGTACTGTATCAGAAGCGTACAGCTGTATACGGTGTAGCGGAAAATTTGAATCTCCGTATATAATTCCAGAGTCACACACAGACGCTCTCTCAGTATGGATTTGACCGTAATACAAACAGCAGAAATATGGTACTGTATCAGAAGCGTTAAATCAGAAACACATGAGACCTGCACACAGTGAACAGGCCTGTAGAGACGCTGTTCACACCACCAGAGAACTGAAAACACAAAAAAACACAGTAAAAACAAAAATGCTCTGTTGCAAAAAGAATAATAGTAAATGGCAAGTGCCAGTAAAAAAGTGGAAAACAAGGGTATTTGGTTAATACTATTTTGCAAAAAATGTATATTAAGCTGCTCCACCAAATCGTCAAGGTATACTCATTTCAGAGCAGTCCCTAACTAATGTATGTAGTCCTTTTCTGATGTATTTTAAAACCTGGTCATATGTATAGTACCTGCATGAGCAGGATTCAGAAAGGTTAAGTTCCATGTGGACACATGATAGAACAGCTTATATGTGCAGGGTTCATAAGGGAGGGGTGGAGAACTCTCTACTCTTGTAGAAACAAGAAAACAAATGGTTAAATCAGAAACACATGAGACCTGCACACAGTGAACAGGCCTTTAGAGACACTGTTCACACCACCAGATAATTGAAAACACAAAAAACACAGTAAAACCAAAATACTCTGTTGCAAAAAGAATAATAGTTAACGGCAAGTACCAGTAAAAAAAAGTGGAAAAACAAGAGTATTTGGTTAATACGTTTTTTGCAAAAAATGTATATTAAGCTGCTCCACCAAATCGTCAAGGTATACCCGTTTCAGAGCAGTCCCTAACTAATGTATGTAGTCCCTATCTGATGTATTCTGATGTATCAGAAGCGTACAGCTGTATACGGTGTAGGGAAAAATTAAAATCTCCGTATATATTTCCGGAGTCACACAGACGCTCTCTCAGTATGGATTTGACCGTAATACCAGCAGATATACGGTACTGTATGAGGAGCATACAGCTGTATACGGTATAGGGAAAAATGTAAATCTCCGTATATATTTTCGGAGTCACACACCGATAGTCAGCATGTATTTGTCCGTGATACCAGCCAGTACACAGTAGTGTGTGAGGAGCGTACAGCTCTATACGGTGTGGGAAAAAATGAACGGTCGGTAACTGTGCAGAAAAAAAGAATAAAAGTATTAGTGCTGTGTAAAAAGCAGTCTGCACAGCAGTGTACACACAGCAATACAGCTATCAGGCAGTCTAATAACCAGCACTGCTGCACACAAGAAAATCCTCCCCTGTCACTGCACACTAACTGTACAGCACAATTGCTATCAGCACAAGCACATAAGAGCTTCTCTTTCCAGCCCTAACTCTCTCCCTACTGATAGACAGCAACCTCTCCCTACTGTTAAGATCGGCAGAAGTAAAATGGAGGTCGGCGGTCAGGGCTTTTATAGACACTATGACGCCCCCCCAAAGCAAGCCAATCACTGCAATGCCCTTCTCTACGATGGTGGTGGACGCTGCACATGTCATCTCGCTGCCCACAGTGTATGGCCTTGCTCATTGGCAGAAAAAAGGCACCTGCAAGCATTCTGAGAAATCCGACTTTGGCTCTCGTGTTGCCGACCGCATGGCCAACCTCACGCTATGGTCGGGTTTTGGTCTGCGAAACCCGACTTTGGCGAAAGTCGACGACTTATGAATCTGGCCGACCTGTTTTGCTCAATTCTTGGTCTCAGACTGTAATGTATGGTGTACAGTTCATATAGCGTCTTGTGCTTGGGTGCGAGGAAAACACATGAGACACAGGTTTAATATAGAAGGACTTGTATTACTTCATACAAGTGGCAAAAAGGGTCACACAGTTTGCAGGTACAGAAGCAGGAGACACAGCAGGCCAGAGTAACTTAAGCTCAGCAATAACTCTCTACAACAGGTTCAGGATCTCTTCTCTGTTACCGTAATTCCATGCAAACGTGGATTTATCAAATAGCAGGTTTCCAGAGTCCACAAGTGTTCCAAAGTTCCTCAGTAGGAAATAGCTGGAGTACAAAGTCTAAGGTTTCCAGGAGTCAGGTCACAGGCTCACTGCAGGCTTGATTCTGAAGCACTGATTGCTCAGCTGAGGCTGCTTAAGAAGCAAGAGGGAGAGAATCAGGGCGGGAACATGAAAGCTGGAAACTCCATATTGACTGAGGGTAAGATAGCTGCAGCAAGACAGAAAGCAAAATGGCCGACGGAAAAACTGAGTTTCAAGAAACATGTACAAAGAACCTTACACAGACTACACTCACTAAGTAAGAAACAAACAAATCTCTCCCTAGCTCAACAACACCTCTTTCTACACTGCCCGATTCCAGAGTAGACTGTGACGAGCAGGGTGGTGCCTGGTCTGATATAGACCTGATGACGCTGTGCGGCCAACCAATCACTGTAATGCCACAACCAGCATGGTTCTGGCATTATAGTATGTGGCAGACAATCCCTGCATGTTTATTTGCTCTCTAAAGAGCGCCAAACATGCAGGGAAGGGACACGAGCTCCCGCTGAGCAACCCCATAAATACTCGGTGAGCACCGAGCATCTCTAGCAATGAGATGCTCGGGTGAGTACTGAGTAGTGGCGAGCATGCTCGCTCATCACTAATCATGAGGAAGGTGAGATATCAGCCTAAAATTGGGGGGATCTTGTTAATGATCTCAAGGCAGCTGGGACCATAGACACCAAGAAAACCATTGGTAACACATTTTGCCATAAAGGTTTAAAATCCTGCAGTGCTCGCATGGTCCTTCTGCTCAAGAAGGCACTGTGCAGTCCCATCTGAAGTTTGCCATTGAACACCTGGAAGATTCTGTGAGTGATTGGAAGAAGGTTCTGTGGTCAGATGAGACAAAAATTGATGTCACTGGAATTAACTCAACTCGCCGTGTTTGGAGGAAGAGAAATGCTGCTTATGTCCTAAAGAATACCGTCCCCACTGTCAAGCATGGCAGTATAAACATTATGTTTTGGGGGTGTTTCTCTGCTAAGGGCACAGGACTACTTCACTGCATCAATGGGAGAATGGATGGAGCCATGTACTGCAAAATCCTGAGTGACAACCTCCTTCCCTCCACCATGACATTAAAAATGAGTCATGTCTGGACCTCCAGCAAGACAGTGACCCAAAACATACAGCCAAGGCAACAAAGGAGTGGCTCAAAAAGAAGCACATTAAGGTCTCCAGACCTTAATCCCATAGAAAACTTATGGAGAAAGTTGAAGCTCTGAGTTGCCAAGCAACAGTATCAAAATCTTAATGATTTAGAGATGATATGAATAGAGGACTGGACCAAAATTCTTCCTCACGTGTGTGCAAACCTCATCATCAACTACAAAAAATGTCATACTGCTGTGTGTTAGGGTTCGAGTTCCCACTCCTGCACAGGGGGAATCTCAAGCTGTTCCCGCTGTGGTCCCCCATCCGTCTCCGGCCGCAGTGGTTCCTGCTCAGCATAGACGTCAGTCCCAGCGTCTTGCCCGGCCCAGTACTGTGCAGAGACTTGCTGCTGCAACCAGTGTTGGATCAGGCAGTTTTGGGACTAAGTCCTTTGTTGCTTCATCTGAGCATGCCCAGGGCAAGATCTCCCATTGGAGATCAGGGGTCACATGTTCAGATACAGCTGCCACTCCTATTGGTCCTTCAGGAAGGTCCTGCGGCTGTTGATGTTCTGAAGCAGCTTCCCATTGGTCCTTTCTAGAAGGACTTTTTCTCATGGCTGCTATAAAAGGCTGTCCTTAACGCACGGCTGTGCGCTAGTATCAAATCTGTTACGTGCTTGCGCCAGTGAGGTCATGTATGCATGTGGTTAGGTCTGGCTGAATTAAGTCCCTAGAATACCGGCACCTCCGGTGAGGAGATTGTATGCATGTGTTAAGGGCTCGGCTGAAAAAGCCATTAGAATAATGATTACTCCGGTGAGGAGATTATTGATTTGGTTCTGATTGCTTGACCACAGACTGCAATCCGCTTAGCAGTCATCTGTGTTCCCTGTGAGTCCAACAGGACACAGTCTTTGCTTCAGCGGCTCTGTGAATTAACAGAGTCCGCTTATATCGCCATATAGTGCTACGGCGTTTACATCTGCGACTCTGCGGGATAACAAAGTTCGCTCATACTGCCTATTTACGCCATCTTACTAGCAGCAGGCTCTGCCTGCACGGTGGACCCCGGGCTGCGAACGCACCTCTCCTTAATAACTATTAGGTGCGTTCCGCAGGCCCTTAACATAATACTAGCACCAGGGTCTGGCTAGTAAAATGGCGGATGACCAGCTTCTACCGCAATACATCCAGCAGCTGGAGGGTAGGTTGGCGGCTCTTGAGTGCACAACCTCATTTGTGGATGTTACCGCAGTCGCTGTTCAGGCTGCTAGCGTGGCTGCAGCCAGTTTGTCCTCTGCCACCTCTGCCCCTACATTATCCCACCTCCTGCTTCCTGACAAGTTTGCCGGTGACAGCAAGCAATGTCGAGGATTCGTGAGTCAGTGCTCTATACAGCTTGAGCTTCTGGATGCACGTTTCCCCACGGATTGGGCACAAGTGGGTTTTGTACTGTCTCTATTCTCGGGCAGAGCGATGGAGTGGGCAACAACGCTGTGGGAGCGCGACGATTGTGTGGTGCGGAGTGCTCCTTGTTTCCTGGAGGCTCTTAAAAAGGTCTTTTTAGGACCTCAGGTCAACTACGATACGACGCTCCAACTGCTGGCATTGGCACAGGGTTCATCTTTGGTCATTCAGTTTTCCGTCCAGTTTCGGACTCTGGCCTCAGAGCTAGACTGGTCGGATAAAGTTCTCATTCCAGTCTACTGGCGAGGACTGGCTGACCATGTTAAAGACACTTTGGCTACCAGGGAGATTCCCGCCACACTGGAGAAGCTTATCTCCATATCTACCCACATCGACCTCCCTTCTTTCAGCGGCTCTGTGAATTAACAGAGTCCGCTTACATCGCCATATAGTGCTTCGGCGTTTACATCTGCGACTCTGCAGGATAACAGAGTTCGCTCATACTGCCTATTTACGCGATCTTACTAGCAGCAGGCTTTGCCTGCACGGTGGACCCCGGGCTGCGAACGCACCTCTCCTTAATATCTATTAGGTGCGTTCCGCAGGCCCTTAACACTGTGCTTGCCAACAAGGGTTTTGCCACCAAGTATTAAGTTTAGTTTGCCAGAGGGATCAAATACTTATTTCTCACTGCAGACTGCAAATAAATTTATATAATTTATACAATGCATTTTCTAGATTTTATTTTTCATATTCTATCTCTCAATGTTAAAATTAACCTACCCTTAAAATTATAGAAAATTATAGACTGTTCATGTCTTTGTCAGTGGACAAACATACAAAATCAGCAAGGGATCAAATACTTATTTCTCCCAATGTACCTACCTAAAATTTTTATTTTGTTTATTTTTGGAAAGTGGTTAAAAGATTTAAAAAAATAGAAAAAAGCAAACATTTCACCTGTTTTGACCCAAAGATGTCACACCTCCCTGTAAAAGTTTGGGCACCTCTGGTAAAAATTACTATTACTGTCAACAGTTAAGAAAGTTGAACAATAAATAATCTCTAAAAGATTTAAAGTTGAAGATGACACATTTCCTTTGTATCTTAGGTAAAATTTTATATACATTTTAAAAATTACAAAAAGGAAAATGGGCCTATGCAACAGTTTGGCACCGTATAAGGTTAGTAACTAGTAGCACCCCCTTTTGAAAGTATCACAGCTTGTAAACGCTTTTTGTAGACAGCTAAGGCCTCTTTCACACTTCAGTGGTGCGATATCAGTCAAAATCCGTCAAAATGTTTTTTTCCCATTGACTTGCATTAGTGACGGATTTTGATGGATGGTCTTCCGTTAGGTCCGTTTTTTGACGGATCTGCCAAAAAATTGGCCTCCGTCATTTCAGAAAAACGTCCAATGCAACGTTTTTTTGGTCCTCCAAAATGGCGGACTACGGCGGATTCGCCACATCCGCCATTTTGTATAATGGCCGCCTATGCGCGGATCCGCTGGCATCCGTTTTTGACGGAATCCGCCCGCGGATACGTCGCCTCCATAGAAAATGATTGAAAATGCTGCCAAAACCGTCCGGGGACCGGTCTCTCTCTCCTCGGTCCGGACTTACGTTTCCGGAACGAAAATTTCATCATTTCCTGGTGAAAACTTCTTGGCGGATCCGTCAGAAAAATGGTCTGTTTTACATCCGTTTTTACACTTTTCTGACGGATCCTCCATTTTCACACTTGGGCGGACATCACACAACGGAAGTGTGAAAGAGGCCTAAGAGTCTTTCAATTCTTGTTCAATGGATTTTCATCCATTCTTCCTTGGAAAATTACAAATACAAAAAATACAAATACAATTTTTAATCTTTAACTTTAGGCCTTTTAGAGATTATTTCATCTTCTTTAACTGTTTACAATAACAATAATTTTGACTAGGGGTGTTCAAACCTTTATATGCCACTGTACACTGCAGCCTGCTGACACATTTTGTTTTATGTACGTGTACATACTGATCTAGAATTTTTTATTATAATTTTTTCTTGCAAGGCTTGTATAAATTGAGTTGAAGTGATTCTCAAAGAAATAATCATAGGCTAGTACAAAATATATGGTAAAATAAAAAGTGTCAATGTCAAAGTATAGGGTAGTGTAGAAGGGAAAAATATATCATGGCTGAGAATGAGGGAGCCACCAGCAATAGCAGGAGAACCATTGCTAAATCAGCCATCTGGGCAGTAGTATAACTAATTGCAGGTCATAATTAGCCTCCTTTGTGGGGTAGAAGTGGAGGGAATTATGGAATGTTTGGTATATCACTTGGTTCAGTCACAGCAAGAAGATATTACCTCTAACAGCAACATCATAAGTTTGAGTCAATATTTTACCCAGGACAATCTGCATGATCACAAATGACTAAGAATTATAACTACCGTATATACTCATGTATAAGCTGACCCGTGTATAAGCCGACCCCCTAATTTTGCCACAAAAAACTGGGAAAACATATTGACTCACGTATAAGCCTAGGGTGAAAAATGATTATGCCCCCATATGATGCTCCACAGATTAGGCCCCCATAAACTGCACAGATTATGCCCAATATGCTCCACAGATTATTCCCCCATATGCTCCATATTATGCCCAATATGCTCCAGAGATTATGCCCCCATATGCTCCACAGATTATGCCCCCATATGTTCCATAGATTATGCCCCCATATGCTGCACAGATTATGCCCCACATATGCTCCAGATTATGCCCCATATGTTCCACAGATTATGCCCCCATATGCTCCAGATTATGCCCCCATATGTTGCACAGATTATGCCCCACATATGCTCCAGATTATGCCCCATATGTTCCACAGATTATTCCCCCATATGCTCCAGATTATGCCCCCATATGTTCCACAGATTATGCCCCATATGCTCCAGATTATGCCCCCATATGTTCCACAGATTATGCCCTCATATGCTCCAGATTATGCCCCCATATGTTCCACAGATTATGCCCCCATATGCTGCACAGATTATGCCCCCGTATGATCCACAGATTATGCCCCATAGTATACGTCCCTTATGCTGCTGCTACAAAAAAAAAATTGACATACTCACCTCTCATCGCTGGGGGACAGTGTTATGATTCGGTAGCTGAGGAGTGCAGGCAAAAAGGCAATACACCAGAGCAGTTGGAATCTATGAGATTGCAGTACCCTGACTAACCACCACAACTAGAGGCAGCCGTGGAGCGTTCCTACGTTGGTCCTAGACGCCTCGTCACAGCCTGAGAAACTAACTACACCTAAAGATAGAAATAGGAAAGCTATCTGCCCCGGAGCAGAACCCCAAAGATAATAGCAAGCCCCCAAACATGTAATGGCGGTTAGACAAGAAGAAATACTGACACAGACAGAAAATAGTATGAGCAAACGTTGGGGCCCAAACTAACTAAATAGAAAAGGATAGGAAGGGTACTTACTGCAATCCCAAAAAAACTCTGAAAGCACCAACTCTACTAATTTCAAAAACACCTGAGATCACACGACCTCTACCACCTAAATTAGCTCTCTGGTGTAACAAAATCAAAACAGCAGCCACTGAAAAAACTGGAAAAAGCAAAAGTACAAACATCAGTGGCTGAACTAAACTGAGAGGGCAAAAGCCCCCTGAGGGGACCCAGAAGGCCCCCACAGAAGTGCAGGACAAAATGCAAAAATCAAGCACAGAAACAAAAAGAAGAAAATGTCTTATCTGTTAGAAGGAGATGCAGACATGACACAGTAGGCTACAAGGGAAACTGGAATCAAGGATTCAGACCAGAACAATTGATCACCGGCAACCCTGATGGGAAGGTGACTCCCTTATATAAGACCAGTCAGTAACACCTGATTCCCAGTCCTCACAATCTTCACTGAACAGACCAGTACCGCTTGTAACCACCAGAGGGAGCCTCTGCTCAGAACTCATCTCAAGCCCATTCACAACAGGACAGGTGCCGGTGTCACCGCGCGCTCAGGACCCCGGCACCTGAGAAATTTACCTGTCCTCTCTCCACCGCTGCACACTGCGTCCTCTTCCGGGTCCTCGGCAGTGAATGATCAGGCAGGGGGCTCGGCATGCACTAACGACGTCATCGCGCCCTCTGCCTGAACATTCACAGCCAGAGGAGTCGGACGAGGAGGTCGGAGCAGCGCACAGTGGTGGAGAGAGGACAGGTAAATATCGCTATACTCACCCCTCCGCCGGCGCGTGCCTGCTGCCTCTCCTCTTCTCCCGGCGGTCTCCACAGCTCTTCAGTCCTACAGCGGTCACGTGTTACCGCACATTAAAGTCATGACTTTAATGAGCGGTACCATGTGACCGCTGCAGGAAGGAGCCGGAGATCGTGGGAGAAGCAGGGGGACTGCATAGACCGCGCCGGCGGGGGTGAGTATGATGACACCCCCTCCCCCGCCGACCCCCGTATATGACCCGCGTATAAGCCAAGAGGGGAACTTTCAGCCCTAAAAAATGGGCTGAAAATCTTAGCTTATACACGAGTATATACGGTATATAATTTTGTACTGTTTCTCAGTCTTCTTCTCAATAGTACCCCGATGTCGGACTCCCTCCCTTTGATGTGGGCCCACATTTTTCTCGTGATATGTCAGCTGTTTTGAACAGCTGACATGTGCCCACAATAGCCATGGGTGGAATCGCAATCCACCCGCGGCTATTAACTAGTTAAATGCCACTGTCAAACGCTGACAGCGGCATTTAACAAGTGCTTCTGGCAATCACGCTGGAAATAGACTCACCTGTGACCCACGTCACGTGATCGCGGGTCATCAGTTTGTTGGCATGACAGCCAGAGGTCTCCTGGAGACCTCTATGGTTGTCAGTGCCGGCTTGCTGTGAGCGCCACCCAGTGGACGGCGGTCACAGACAATGAGTAATTCTGCTAAATAGAGGCAATCTGCTGATTGCCTCTATGTAGCAGAGCCAATCGGGTTAATGCAGCTTTTAACCTCCCATGGAGACTATTGAAAAAAATGTTTTTAAAAATATTAAAAAAAATAAAAATATAAAAAAATGTAAAAGTTTAAAACACCTCCCTTTCGCCCCATTCAAAATAAAACTAATAAAATTAAAATTAATATCAAACATACACTTATTTGTTATAGCCGCATTCAGAATCGCCCGATCTATCAATAAAAAAAGGATTAATCTGATTGCTAAATGGCGTAGTGAGAAAATAATTCAAAACGGCAGAATTAAGTTTTTTTGGTTGCCGTGACATTGCTTTAAAATGCAATAACGGGCGATCTAAAGATCGTATCATCACCCAACCTGAGATCACAAAAATAGAGAAGCTACGGGTCTTGGAAAATGGCGCAATTTTTTTTTTTTGCAAAGTTTGGAATTTTTTTTTACCACTTAAATGAAAAAGAACCTAGAGATGTTTGGTGTCTATGAACTCATATTGACCTGGAGAATCATAATGGCAGCTCAGTTTTAGCATTTAGTGAACCTAGTAAAAAAAAGCCAAACAAAAAACAAGTGTGGGATTGCACTTTTTTTGAAATTTCACCACAATTGGATTTTTTTTTCCCGTTTTCTAGTACACGACATGGTAAAAACAATGATATTGTTCAAAAGTACAACTTGTCCTGCAAAAAACAAGCCCTCACAAGGCCATATTGAGGAAAATTAAAAACGTTATGGCTCTGGGAAGAAGCGGAGCGAAAAACAAAAACACAAAACCATAAAAAGCTCCGGGGGTTAAGGAGTTAAAAACATGAAAGGTCTTTAAGTTTATTCTGTAAATAAATTGGCTGTGGCTCACTGTTGTGTTACCATCCGTTTCTATTATGGAGTCACTTTGACATAATTAATGCTGTGTTTACATTATAGTGGTTGGATAACTTCCTAGGAGTCCTCAGAGCATAACACATATCTTTTCAGAGTAATTGAATTAACTGTGATTAATGCCAAATTTTTTCACTACAATTGAACTATTTGAAGAAATTTGCCAAACATCGCAAATTTGAATTTCAAGATTTGATCATCTCTAACTTGTGTTTTGTTATATTTTTCTGAACTATATTGATTAAAAATATTATGATACATTTTGAGTTTCATATTGCACTAAAATGTATTAATTCAACATAGTTTTTTTTACAATATTGTTGCATATTAGGTGTAAAAGTCTCATAGCATTGACCTCTAGTTAAACTCAGATGAGGGCAATGAATTGGGATAGGCGGCATCCAGTTGCACGGACACATCCTCTCTTAAAACATTGCCAAGACACTTTTATGACTTCCATCAGTGTGATAGTGCCGTATTGAAGGTACGTGGCATTGACATGCTCAACATTAATATTAGGGGGGGTAATCTAACGAAAAAACTGGGTCAGCTGGAAACTAAATGGATCTGGACATTGCAAACAATCCACCCTAAGGGGCTGAATGAAAACCTTTCCTTTGCTCCCTACCTATGATCTCCATTTGGGCGTCGTGGATCATTTTGAATGTTGAGATAATGATTTTAATAAATATTTTTATTTTCAATATAGATTATCAGATGTATTCCTGTGTATTCGCCAAATATTTGAAGAGGTGGACACCCGCACTGTGATAATGATCGGTGACTTCTCTCAACAATAAGAAGTATAAAAGACATATAATATGATATTGTATTATGTATATGGGTTTATTATTTTGTATATTTTGGTGTTGATGCATTATTAGTATTATTATTATTTTTCTTTTGCTCATTTTTGTATATTGGGATTTTGTGTATTTTTTAAACCATTTTTTGTATTAGTTTTTTGTATTTGTTTATGTTTTTGTATATTTATGATTTTTTGTTTTGTTGTGTATACTCTTTTGTTGAGTGTTGGGGTGATTCTGTGCTATTTGGTGGTTATAATCGTTTGGAGGTTTGACCCACACACAGAGCTCACAATATGCCCTATTATATAGTCCCCATACCGTGCATAGTTTTGCCTGATATATGTGGCACGCTGATATTGTCTTGATGAGGGTATTGTTATGACCGCTATTGAGGTATTTCATCCACCGCTATACCAGCATTAAAGATGGAAGCTGTGACTTCCAGATAATGAGTGCGCATGCGCTGCCAGTTTGGCCATTCTCGCGATGTTTCGTCCATGGTTTCGTAGGCATCCGGTCACGTGGGGCCCCACGGAGCTCCGGATGCTGACGTCATGGATGGGCGCGTGTAGGAGTGGCGGTGGTATGCGGCGTGGCACTAAGCAATGGAGGACTTGACTAATCATAGCTATGGGCTGCGGTAAGCGCGACGCATTGTGGGTGTGTCAAACTGGTGACAATATGAGGGTATATAAACCGCCATATGGGAGTTCCACTTATGCCCCCTGATGAAGGAGCTGCGCTCCGAAACGCGCATTGGGGTGGATCTGGGTCCTGTTCTGTAGGCTGTATTATACATTTGAAGGTAATTTGCACTATAGACTGGTTCATTATGTTTAAATCATCTTGCACTATGCTAGGATAACATGTGGTCTATAAGTGCAGCACACGGTGTGTTGTAATTTTGATCTATATTAACAGCTATGAGGACTTGACCTGATCCTCTATGGAGGGAATATACTGCCATTCCTAAATGATTTTTTTCCCCAGATGTTCCAATTACCATCCTGTGTAATTTTAAACACATTTTGTTAATAAAGATGTTTTTTATGGGATATTTTGGCTGCTATGTTCTTTTTGATTGATGGCTTAGCTCTTCTGCAGTTTCCCATTAGTCCTACTATTGAATAATATTCATCCGTACTATTTATGTTGATGTTTTCCATCCACATTTTGTTACATGTAGGTACATATATTGTTACTCATCCGCTTGTGAAGGTGTTGCTTTCTAACATAATACTTTGAAGATTTTTCAAAGCTACATCTCTATATAAAAGAATCTTTTTATCTCAGAGATCTGAAATCTCAAAGATGGATACAATTCTGAACAATAAAGGGCATTTTAAATATGTTTTCTCTCAAAAAAATCTGCCATTTTTGACAAACAATGACGCTTTAATTGTAAAGTTGAATTTTGCTATTATGCAAATTGTTAGTCAAGTAACCTATTACTCTTTCTTACAAGTGATGAATATAACCTTGATAAAATAACCTACATATTGTATCACCATCAAAAAATAAATAATTAAATAATAGTTTCCATTGTATTTAATGTTTATCATGCAATTAGAGGACATGGACTCTAGATCATAAAATGTGCTGAAATGTCATAGTTATCATTGGCATTGTAAAATGCAGGTAAATATGAGTTTGTAACTAGCTAGCCAAGTTAGACATTATTATTTCTATATGCCACCTCATTATTGGCATACATGGACACAAATAATTTACTCCAAACAATTGTACGGATCATTTTATCTGCAGTGGAAGCCAACTATTAACACAACTGATTTTGAGATCACAGAAAGTAGAGTTAATATTCAGAATGAGAGCATGTCTCAGAGTTACCTTTGCTAAGCATATTATCTCTATATAATTACTTCTGCATTATTCTTGTGCTTTGACATCACTGCATTATCACTGCATTATCCCTGTAATCAGATATGGACTGGGCCTGAAATTCAGCCCTCGCATTTGCAATCACACAGGCCCATGTTGTCCCCATCTCCAAGAACCAGATGGGATATATTACTAATATTACCCTGGATGGAGGAAAGGAAGGTTTACTACAAGACCAATATTTCTAATGATACCCGTGGCCTGCTGGGGTAAGTGACGGAGTCAGCGAACATGTGCTCCGTCACAACTCTTAACAGTGTGGGTGTCTTGAGAACACCAATTCTGTTAACAATATAGCAGACAAGGCAGCCCAAGGACAGGCCCTTCTGGCATTTGCCAAAACTGCCAGATGGCCAGTCCGGCCCTGCCTGTAATATGACATTTTATGTGCATTATTGTTGCATGAGATATTATATGTTTTTCCTTGACTTTGAGGTCACTGTTACAAGTAACCTTTATTGTGTTATTCCAGTTCTACAATATCATTATATCATTATATGCATCAAGGAGTAGATTATACCATTTCTGTGATATCTCTTTGCAGTAACTTAACTGTGCACATTATTCTTCTATTGTGATATAATTTTGTACATTATTCCTATACTGTGACAACACTGTGTGACTTTTTTTTAACTATGACATCACTGTGTGCATTGTTCTTTTAATATGACATCACTTTGTATTTTAATGTTGTGCATGAGAGAAGCCAAAATAATCGTTGTAAGTCTATCATAGCATGAGCTAACTGACAAGGCGCTCATAGTGGATTTGTGCTCCATTTGATGTTTTGCTATAGTGCCTATTGTTCCTTGTAGAGATGATCAAATACATTTGGGTGGAACTGAATTTTACAAAAACTCTACACATATCAAAATGCTGATACTTTGTAATTCGCTGACAGCAATTTTTTTGAACTGTAAAAAGCCATCAAAAGTTTGGAAAATAAAGAAAACACTTATGCTCACCTTACAGCTCACCGCTCTATCATGATCTGCAGGATCCTTATTACATCTTTATGTCACCACACTCCTTTGCATTCCAATCCTTATACTTCCTTCATAGTTATTTTCTCTGGTGAAGCCCCCTTCAGACAGTTTGGGACATCTGGAGAATGATTTCTCAAAGAAAAAGAGGTGTGTGTTTCCATGAGTCCTGTGACATGCCAACAGTAAGGCATCCAAGTTATTGACACCAGTTTGCTGATAAAAAAATAGTTACCTACAGGCCAGATATTTTAAATGCAGCCATTTGTAGTGACCGTGCAAAATATTGTCCTGCATTTAAAATGGGCAAGGCGCATGGCAAGGGACGGGGAACTGGATATGATGGTGCATTCAGAGGCTGAGGCGGTGAGCAAGCTGAAATTGTGCCACAACAAATGGCTACATCTTCTTACTCGACCTTCCTGTCCCAATTGCTAGGGGCCCGCAGCAGCACACCACTATTGAACAGTGTCAAAAGTTTGTTGATTGGATAGCGAATCATGCTTCCAGTGAGTTTGCCGCCACTACCACCCTATCTTCCACACGGTCAAGTCTGAGGGTCCAGGAACAGTGTCTGCGGGTGACACCAATGCTTCTTCCTCTGTTGTGTGTGCCCTGAACCTCTCGTTGCACACACTCAACTAGCACCATCAGCAAGCACGTCCATGTCCTCGTCCCAGCGCAGCGTTCATTTGTCCATACCCCAATCCTTGGAACGCAAGTGCAAGCCAACACCCCACAGGCCACGCTACTAAATTCACATATTTTGCAACTGCTTGCACTTGAAATGTTGCCTTTTCAGCTAGTGGAGGCAAAAGCTTTTCCCGACTTAATGGCGGCGGTCTTCCCTTGGTACTCTGTCCATAGCCGCCACTATTTCTTCTGGTGTGCCATCCCCGCATTACACAAGCACATGTCCACATGTCCCACATTAGCAGTGCCCTCAACAATGTAGTTACTGGGAAAGTACACCTAACCACAGACATGTGGACAAGTGCTTGTGGGCAGGGACAGTACATCTTGCTGATGGCACACTGGGATAACATAGTGGAAGCCGGGACCCAGTCAGACCTTGGGATGGAACACATCCTCCCGACGCCGAGGTTTGCGGGCCCTAAGTCAATCAGGGTAGCCCCCACAGTCTACAGCTCATGCACATCATCCTCCTCTTCCTCCTCCTCTTCAGCCTCCATCTCCAAAATGACCACATCAGTCACAAGCTGGAAAAACTGCGGCAATGCCTCAGCCAAGCGGCAATAGGTTGTGCTGAAGCTAATTTGCTTAAGTGACAAACTGCACAATGCTAAAAAGTTGTGGACAGCTCTGAAAGAGCAGGCAGATCTGTGGCTGAGACCGCTGAACCTACATCCAGGCATGGTCGTGTGTGACAATGGCTGGAATCTGGAAGCGGCTTTGAGGCGAGGAGAGCTCACACACGTACCATGCCTAAAAGTTATATGTGATGAAAAACTACTGTTTGGGTGCACGGCAGAGCTCAGAAAGGAAGGAGTGACATTTTGGAAAGCAGATTTTGATGAAATGGTCTGCATGTGTCATGTCACGTTTGGAGAGTCACTTATGTGCCTAGACAGTAGAAACCCCCTCACAAGTGACCTGATTTTGGAAACTAGACCCTTCAAGGAATGTATAAAGATGTGTGGTGAGCACCTTGAACCCCCAGGTGCTTCACAGAAGTTTATAATGTAGAGATGTGAAAATTTAAAAAAATCTAATTTTTTTCCCACAAAACTGTTATTTTAGGCCCAAGTTTGCTATTTTAACAAGGGTAACAGGAGAAATTGGAACCCAAAATTTTCTCATGAGTATGCTGATACCTCATAAGTGGTTAGAAACTACTATTGAGGCATAGTGCAAAGCTCTGAAGAGAAGAAGTGCTATGTTAAAGTTCAGATTTTGCTGGACGGGTTTGCGGGTATCATGTCACATTGGCAGAGCCCCATAGGTTCTAGAACAGCAGAACCCCCCCACAAGAGATATACTATTTTACAAACTATACCTCTCAATGAATTCATCTAAGGGTTTAGTGATTATATTGACAACACAGGAGGGTTGCAGAATTTTATGCCATTGGGCAGGGAAGAAAAAAATAATTACGTTTTAACCACCAACAGTTTGTTTTAGCCCATTATTTTACATTTTTCACAGTGGTAAATGGGAAAAAATGGAACAAAATTTGTCCCTCAATTTCTGCTGAATGTAGAAATACCCTGTATATGACAATATAGTACTGCTTAGCCACACGTCGATACTCGGAAGGGACAGTGGGAGCGCTATTTGCCTCCTGGAGTGAAGATTTTCCTAGAATAGTTTGCGGTCTCCAAATTCAGAAATCCGAAGTGGTTAAAACAAGCAGAATTCCCCCTCAAATAACCCCATTTTGAAAATTACACCCCTTAGGGAATTTATCTACAGGTGTAGTATTAATTTTGACTCCATGTTGTTTACCAGAAACAAGCAGCAGTGAATGTTGCCGAGTGAAAATTGCAAACTGCTGCTGTAGAGACCAGTACATTGTAGTGTCCAGTATGCTGTACTAGTGACCAGTGCGCTGTGCCTAGCTGGCCTTCTGGAGACATGCACCTGTAAATTAGGTAAGCTCTTGTCGCTACATTAATGCCAAACATGTGGACGATAACTGCGTTTTAGGCACACTGTAGTTCTCACAAGTGAGGGGACATTTGGATTAGGGAGAACAGAGTTTGCTTGATTTCTTTTGGTGTGCCAGGAGACATAGCACTTTTCCATAGCCTTTGTGCTACCAGTAATGTGGAAGCTGCTATATTTCCATTGACAGATGTTGGACCTGTGTGTGGAGTTGCTTTTTTGTGAATTGATTTGAATCTTTTGTTAGGATCCTTGTCCATAACGTTTGGGAACACATTTATCTGGCGCTCTATGCTGAGCACTTCTATCGGGGTTGCCATCTAAATCTCAAAATGACGTGATTCTGCTGAAACCCCCAAGAGAGTAACTCACTAGAATGAGGCAGCAGAGTTACTCTGTATTTCATTATTACTTGGACCCATTGAAGCATCATTATGATGTGAAACGGCCGTTGTCCTACAGGAATCCTACTTCTCCAGCTGTTTTAACCATGTGTTTATAGAATAAAGAGAGAATAAATAATTTTCCGTGTGTTAGAGTGCCACCTTCTTCATCTTCACTATTACTCTGGATTCCATTTTGCCTCTGTTCAATGTTGTTCTTCTTTTCAGAAGTGCACAAAAACATGGCCGACTGCACTTTTATGCACCCCTAAAAAAATGGACACCGCCAGATCACAGGTCAGGCGGCATCCACAGTGCTACCATCTGCCTCATTTTAGAAAATCTTTTATTGGAGATTTACACAGAAACCTCGGTGTAAACGCTCAGTGTAGAGTGCAGGATAAATGTTAGCAGAGCCTTAATGCGATCTTTGGGAGGCAGAATAAACAAATCAACAGCAGGTGAAGAATTGGATTAATTTATTTTTTACGCCATTACTCATGCGGTATAAGTGGCTAGATGACTTTATGCTCCAGGTCGGTGCGATTACAGCGATACCAGATTTAAATTGCTTTCTTTATGTTTGGCAGCTGTCACACACTATAATCCATATATTAGCAGACAGAGTCATATGGAGGCTTGTTTTTTGCGGGACGAGTTGCTGTTTTTATTGCTACTATTTTCGGCCACATTATATTTTTTGATCTCTTTCTATTCCAATTTTTGGGATGCAGAATGAAGAAACAACAGTGATTCAGGATTTTTTCTGGTTTTTATGCCGTTCTGCATGTAGAAAAATTGATAAGGCAGCTTTATCCTTTGGGTCAGTACAATTTCAGCAATACCACATTTATATGTATTTTTATGTTTTGGCAGTTTTACACAATAAATACTGTTTTTATAGAACACATAATTATTTTTGCATTGCTTTCTTCTAAGAACTGTAACTTTTTTGTATTTTACCACTGATTAAGCTTTAAAGCGGCTTGTTTTTGCAGGACAAGATGACATTTTCATCAATTCCATTTTTATTTACATTTGTCTTTTTGATCACATTTTATTCCACCCTTTGTTCGGTGGTATGATGACAAAGCATCGTTTTTTCCTTCTTTTTTATTTATCTTTTTTATGGTGTTCACTAAAGGAGTTAATTATTGGAGCATTCCTATGCTGTACAAACTGTCAGGGCTGCAAACTTGTTAGATCATACACTGAACATACTCTAGCAAGTTTGATAGCTCTGGTGACCCGGATGTTGTGGGCCCATCTATAACGTCGCGGGGGCACCGATCCAAGGGCAGAGGGGGTTTCCTCCCTCTGCCTGCTCTCTACATGCTGCAATTGATTTAGATCACAGCATTTAGGGGGTTGTCACCTGAAAAAAATGTTATTAACCTGCAGATATGAGGTTCATCTGCAGGTTAACAGTGTTAGTAACTTTCCCAATGCTTGCATTTACCCAAATGCTGCACTGAAGAAAATTAACTTTATTTTTCTGGGCAGGTTCCAGTTTCAGTAATTCAGGCATTGCTCTGAGAAAACAGAGTGATGGCTGTAACTCAGTCTCTGTCCCTGACTTACATTTACTCTGCATAAGGGCTGGAACTCAGTCAAGGCTGGGGTAATTTTGAATCACCTGGTGCTTGCCCTTAGACCTCCACTGCCAGAAGGAAATTAACTTTATTCTTTCCTGCATGGTTCCGCTTTTAGTCATGATGGTAGTGCCAGCGTGGGTTAATTCACCGCTCTGTGTACAGAGAGAAGCGGTTGTAAAAGCGCCCCTGACACTGATTGACAGCCAGCCTTAATGCTGAGCTGCTGTCAGTGGGGATGTGGTTACAGACGCCACTTTCTGTACACAGAGCAGTAACTGAACCCTGAACCTGTTCCTACATCTCCCCAAGACTTGACTTGGCTTCCAAATATTGATGTGCAATACTGACCAAATATTGATAGTATGAACGTAGCCGAATCTAATCCTGTAGCTTAACTCATATCTGTACCCCATATTTTCCTTACATACCAAAGTAATGTATATTAGTAAATAGTAGAGGTGTATAGTAGACTACACAGTTTGTTGTCTGTGACCATAGAAATTCATTGATGTCAGTACGAATAAATAATATTGAAACACAAAGATCATAACATCCAGATTTGTGAAATCTGAGTTGTAATCTGTAATAAGATATATGTAATGGAAATATAATATTTTAGCAAGAGTTTGACAGTATTATAGTCCATATTGTACATAATTCCAACCTTTTTCATAAAATGTGGTTACCATAATATCAGTATGGCTGACTTTGTACATGGTGATTGATCAACATGGATAGTTTTCTAAAGGTTTATAATAACAAGCAGAATAGAATGTTTTACATTGTTGCACTATTACTCTGCTTAACAAACACTCACTTTATCCTTGAATATAACTGACATGATTGTGATCTTGGTCAGAAAATCAATTTTGCATTACTGGATTATACCAAAGCTCTGACAAATTGCTTTCTTAGAGTAAAATCTCCCTAGTTCCATGTCTCTAGAGAATTGATTCGGTATGTAAAAGAAACTTAGCACCTGACAGGTAACTCACAAAGATTTTCTTGATATACTCTCCTCAAGATGAAAGTTAATGTGTTAAAAACCATTAAAATCCTAATTTTCTAGTTTTTACATTAATGTGCTCAAAATCAGTTTGTTTCCTTTTCAAGTTTTTAAACATGTGCGTTATTGTTAAGTTTCAATGAATGACTGACTGAAAACAAAAATGTAAGGGGTCAGGAAAAGTTTGTGAGGTTATACCATTAAGATCATTATATCATTAAAGGGAACCTGTCACTCCCCAGGGCCTGTTAAGGTAAAACAGCTGCATTTTGTGAAGGTGGCTATTATGTTTTTATTCCCTAATACCCCAGAAATAATGACTTTTATAAATTTGGCGCCATATCTGTATTGAGTCACGGAGGTATGATTTTTCCCCTACTAAAGCGCCTCGCATTCATTCATAATGGCCACCGGGCGCCGCCTCCTCTGTGTCTCCTAACGTCAATGGCGCCTGCGCTGTACAATCATTATTCGGGCATGCGCCGTCCACGCTGCCCTGGAACTTACATCCACTACACAAAAGCGCGATCTCCGTACATATTTCTCGGTATTAGGGACAAAAAACATAACAGCCACCTTCACAGAATGCAGCCTTAGTGCTGCTGAAGGTGGCTGTTTTACCTTAATAGGCCCTGGGGGGGGGGTGACAGGTTCCCTTTAAGAAGCAAAGCCATACTATTTAATTAAACTGGGGAGAAAAATAGTCATAAGACATATTTGATGGCACTTATCTTAGGTACTAAAAAAATCATACAGGTAACAATCTCTCTGTTCTCATTATTGTCTCCAAAATAATTATCTTTGTCTACATGAGTGGTAGTTGCAGATGTTCACTACCAGAGATGAGCGGATAAGACAAAATTAAATTTTACATGTTTGAGCAATTTTCCTGGGAAATTTGGTTTGCAGAGAAGTTCAAATCCTAATACTCAACATACCGCACATCTCTCCAGCCCCTCTGCTAATCAACACAACCTATCCATTCCTTGCCACATCTCATGATCCTCTGCTGCTCGAGCTGGAATTGTCAAACTTTCATGAGACCCGAGAGAGTTCTGTGCAAGTGCATGGAAGGTCATGGCATCATGACATCACTACGCGCTCCATGACCTTTGGATTCCAGTACGAGATATTGGGAGATGATTTTGCGAGGACAGAACTGGTGGCAGTGAGTATTTTTCTATCCTTTTGTAGGCTCTGTATAGCTCATATAATTGGTGGCCAGCAGCTGCCATTTAGCTGTATTTGCCCAGAAGCAAATGACAAAATCAGAATTTTGGCAAATGTGTGTTTAAAACCGAGTAGAATTCATTTCCACCATAATATATTCACTAATTTCTGATTGCTACTGCCTTATTCAAATTTAACTTTGGGCATCTTATTCTCAGCATTACGGAGAGATATAGACACAGTCATTCTATGAAAACCTTTATTAAAGGTAATCTGTCAGTAGTATCAATGGTCCTAAACCATCTATATGGGCATGCAGGTCATAGGAAGTCTTATTCCTTTAACAGCTCTTTGGTCTTCACCATAGTGGAGTTTGGAGTGTGACTGTATGAGGTTGTGGACAGGAGTCTTTTATACTGATAACAGGTTCAAACAGGTGCCATACTCAGGTAATGAGTGGAGGACAGAGGAACCTCTTAAAGAAGAAGTTACAGGTCTGTGAGAGCCAGAAATCTTGCATGTTTTTAAGTGACCAAATATTTATTTTCCAGCATAATTTGCAAAATAAATCTTGCTAAATAAGACAAGGCATTTTCTGGATTTGTTTTCTCATTTTGACTCTCATAGTTGTGATCTACCTATGATGTCAATTACAGGCCTCTCTCATATTTTTAAGTGGCAGAACTTGCACAATTGGTGGCTGACTAAACACTTTTTTCCCACTGTAACTCACTATATATAACACTGTAGCAATATACAAGGAAGTGTATATTCAGACAAAATAACTATAAGAAATTTTATGAAACATGTGTAACATGTAATGCACATGCAATGTATGATGTCAGCAGACAATTACCACATAATATGAATATAAAAATACATGCATGCGCTAATAACTGGGAAATGTCTATCTAGCCTGTAGAAGTATACATATGCATATAGAACATAATAGTATCACTGTTATTAACTAGTTGTTGTATAGAAATTCCAAAACATACAGTATATATTTCTGATATGTGTTGGTCCAATAAATTATACAGAATTATTAGTGCAAACCCGAATGGTAAAGTTTGGGGTCCATACAGGACACCTAGTTTTAATTTATGGACTCTGAACACAGACTTCTCATGATGTCCATGTTACTGCTCAGGTTTGACAGCCCAAACAAAGCCTGTTGAAAGGCTGCAGAGCAGCTAATTAACAAACTTTTAAAATGTGGTCAGTTCCAGCCACAAGTATTGGCATGGCTGTGATTAGCTGGCACAGCATGTAAAATAAAAAAAGTGAGGTCCCTTCTATTTTTTATAACAATCACAGGAAAAGAAGGCAGCTAAGGGCTACAGCTCTCAACTGTCTGCTTTATCTTGGCTGTTTATAAAAATAGAGGGCCCCCATGCACTGTTTTTAAATTATTTAAATAAATACTTTTAAAAATTGGCGTGGACCCCCCTTTGATAACTAGCCAAGCTGAGGGCTAGTATTCTCAGGCAGGGAAGATCCATGAATATTTGGTTCTCCACAGCCTAAAAAAATCAACCCTCAGCCTCCTCAGAAGATGCGCATCCATCAGATGCACCAATTCTGGCGCTTTGCCTTACTCTTCCTGCTTGTCATGGTTTTGCCGTTTTTTCCATTTATTTATTTATTACTAATAAATAAGTGAAAAATAGTAATAAATAAATGAAAAAAATGACATGGAGGTCCCTCTTATTTTTAATAACCAGCCAAGGAAAAGTAGACAGCTGTGAGCTGGTCTTAGCTGGGAAAGGGCCAATATCCATTGAACTTCTCAGGCTATTAATATCAGCCTGCAGCTGTCTGCTGTGCCTTTGCTGGTTAAAATTGGGGGGACCCTAAAAAAAATTGTGTGCGGTCCCCCCTATTTGAAATTACCAGCCAAGGTAAAGCAGACAGATAGGGCCTTATATTAATAGCCTGGGAAAAAATAAGGATATTGGCCCCTTCCCAGAATAATAAAACCCGCCCTCAAGCACTCACAAAATGGTGCATATATTAGATGTGCCAATTTTGCCACTTAGCTTCAGCTCTTCACAATTGCTTTGGAGCAGTGGCAATTGGGGGTAATAGGATTATGGGGTTGATGTCAGAGGCGTAATGTCTGCTGACAAGAAGCCCACTGGTTACTAATGAAGTGGCTTCTATAAGACACATCCATTACTAATGCAGTAAGTAAAAAGAGAAGAGAACACACCAAAAATTTTTTGAAAAAACACCTCCCCAATTTCCATCTTTGCTTCATTTATTAAAAAAATACAAAAAATAATAATCAACAGTGTTTACCATAATCCATAACTTGGTGGCCCCGACAATGACACCAGTTTTTTTCAACCAGTTTATGTACCTCCTTTCAGAGAATGCAGATCTATAGACTGGAGCAGCAGCCACTGATTGGTCTGTTGTGAGCTGAGGTGATGTCAGTAAGGTTATCTTATCTTAGTTCACATCTGCTGGTTTTAAAGAGGGCAGCACCACTGTGAACTGAGATAATCTTACTGACATCACCTCAGTTCACAGTGGCCAGTTCTTAAGAGGGTAGCTGTGAGTGCCTAGTGAAGGACTCGTGTGACCGCTATATTATGGATTACTGTGGACACTGTAGATTATTATATTTTTTATTATTTTTTAATAAATGGGGTGAATTTTTTACAAATATAGATTTTTTCTTTGTGTTTCTTCAAATACAATTTATTTTAGATGTGTTTCTTCGCTTTTTAATTACTGAGTAAAGAATGGGAATGCCTGATAGACGCCTTTCCATTGTTAACCCTTGTCAGCAGACATTAGACAGCGGAAATCAATCCCACAATATCATTACGCTGATTTCCACCACTCCAGTGCAATTGGGAAGAGTGGAGGCTAAGTCCCAGAATTGGCACATCTAATGAAAGTGCCATTTCTGGGGCAGCTGAAGGCTGGTATTATTAGTCTGGGAAGGGGCCAATATCCGTGTACCTTTCTAGCCTATAAATATTTGCCACCAGCTGTCTGTTCTGTTTTAGCTGGTTATTAGCAGGTTATTAAAAATAGGGGGGACCGCAAGTAATTTTTTTAGGGTCCCCCCATTTTTAATCACCTGAAAAGACAATGCATACAACTGGGGCTGATATTAATAGGTTGGAAAGGTCTATGGATATTGTGTCCTTCCCAGAATAAGACCAGCTCACAGATGTCTGCCTTCCCTTGGCTGGTAATTAAAAATGTTGTTTTTTCATTTTTTTATTAGTATTTTTAATTTATTTATTCATTAGTAATAGATAAATAAATTAAGTAAAAAAACGGTGTGGGGTCCCCCATATTTTTAATAGCCAGCTAAGGAAAAACCGACTGCGGCATTCTTATATTAAAAGGCTGGGAATGCCTATGGTCATTGGGACATTTCCAACCTACAAATTTCAGTCTGCAGATGCCCCAGAAGGGCACATCATGTTTGATGCACCAATTCTGGCACTGAGCCTCATCTCTTATTGATTGACCTGGTGCAGTGGCAATTGGGGTAATTGTTTTTGGGGTTACTAATGGAGAGGTGTCAGTCAGACACCCCCATTATTAACTCAGTATTAAAAATAAATAAACAGACACACACAGAAAAAAAGCTTTATATGAATAAAGAGTCCCCCACACTAGCCCTCGTTCATCCATTTATTAATAAAATGATACCACAAAGTAATCCACGTTCATCTTCTTTGTTTCTGGTGCCTGTGGATAGCAAGTAAAACTATCACTATGCACAGGTTCGGCTGATGTATACTCTCATCAGCTTGCCTGCTCTCACTGCTATAAGTGAGAGCAGGCAACACTGATGACAGTAGTAGTAGTCATCAGCCGGCACCTGACTGCCGATAATTTTGTCACCGCCGTTTACAGCAGCTGGCTCATGCGCTATCCTCTGTGTGATAGCGTGGGAACCGCAATACCCAACCTTCAGTAAATTTACAGCCTGTCAGAGCCATTTTTTCCCTCGCTGTCACGCAGAGTACCACATGAGAACCCCCGGATGTTCAGGCCTCCCATTCACTTGAATGGGGTTCGAGTTCAGGATCAAGTTCTTGTACCCGAACCAAACTTTTTTAAAATGTTCTTCCTAACCCGACGGACTCAAACATCCATGGGTCCACCCATTCCTAATGATAATATATATATTCATGTTTTTTACACGTTTTTAATATGATGTGTGTGCACCCGTCTCTTGCAGTGCCACCATATTACCACTTGTATGTTCAAAAAGGTTTTTTAGTCTTTAAGTGTTTTGTATTAAGTATCATATATGTAAAAATAGTTGTTTTCTTGAAATTATTTTTGGTATTTCCTGAATGGTCTAGTATATATATCCAGCAGATAAATGTTTGAGTATAACTATTTAAGCAACCGTTTGTTAGTTGCTCCCCATATAAAGTTATAACTTGGTTAGATTCCACCAAGAGTGGTTCAAAATAACACAACTAATGAACGGGAAACAGGGATAAAGGTTTCCATGACTGATACCCAGATATCAATACATATCAATACATATCAAACATTTGTGTGATCTATTTGGAATACTTATCCATAGATGTCTCATAATGAAACCTACAGAAATTAAAGGAGCTACTGCTAAAATTTTGCTACCAAATACCATAAAACACTTTTAGAAACCTTATGGAGTCTGTCCCCTCAAATCAAAGCTGTTTTACTGTCATGCAAAAGACCTAAGCAATGTGGTTGTTTAAATGATAGGCTTTTTGGCTTATGTCTATTGGCATTCTGCTGCTGGGTAACACTAGACCACCTGAGTACCAAGGAATCTTTAATAGGATCTAAGTTCTGACTTTATATTGAGCCCTACAGGATAAGCAGAAGACATCATTTGTAGTTAACTTTGAAGCCAATATCTTTCCTTTAGGATTTATATAGAGTTGTCTCACAATTACCTATTTCGCATTATTGATAAAACTGTAGGGCATCCATCAATTATTTTACTACACTATATATTATTTTCTACTGAGTATGTATGTATTGGAGTTCACTTGTGGATAGCATGTAGAGTTTGTGCGAATCGATTGACCTGTCCCAGTCCATTAGCTACAACTGTGTGCTGTGGCAGCTAGAAAGAGTTGAAAAGCCATCTACTATCTGAAGGCATCCACAGCGCATCTTTTGATTTTCCGGCCTGGTGTGATATCACATATACATCATGCCTCGCCATGCCAGCTAATGAAGATAGACACGAATGCCGTCATATACAGTGGGTTCAGAAAGTATTCAGACCCCTTTAAATTTTTCACTCTTTGTTTCATCGCAGCCATTTGGTAAATGCAAAAACGTTTATTTTTTTTCTCATTAATGTACACTCTGCACCCCATCTTGACTGAAAAAAAATGTAGAAATTATTAAAAAAGTAAAACTGAACTATTACATGGTCATAAATATTCAGACCCTTTGCTCAGACACTCATATTTAAATCACATGCTGTCCATTTCCTTGTGATCCTCCTTGAGATGGTTCTACTCCTTCATTGGAGTCCAGCTGTGTTTAATTAAATTGATAGGACTTGATTTGTAAAGGCACACACCTGTCTATATAAGACCTCACAGCTCACAGTGCATGTCAGACCAAATGAGAATCATGAGGTCAAAGGAACAGGCCAGGGAGCTCAGAGAACAAAATGTGGCAAGGCACAGATCTGGCCAAGGTTACAAAAGAATTTATGCAGCACTCAAGGTTCCTAAGAGCACAGTGGCCTCCATAATCCTTAAATGGAAGAAGTTTGGGACCACTAGAAGTCTTCCTAGACCTGGCCATCCAGCCAAACTGAGCAATCTTGGGAGAAGAGACTTGGTGAGAGACGTAAAGAAGAACCCCAAGATCACTGTGGCTGAGCTTCACAGGTGCAGTAGGGAGATGGGAGAACGTTCCACAAAGTCAACTGCCACTACAGCCCTCCACCAGTCGGGCCTTTATGGCAAAGTGGCTCAACGAAAGCCTCTCCTCTGTGCAAGACATATGAAAGTCCACATAGGGTTTGCTAAAAAACACATGACGGACTCGCAGACTATGAGAAATAAGATTCTCTGGTCTGATGAGACGAAGATAGAACTTTTTGGTGATAATTATAAGCAGTAGACTGCTCATCACCTGCCCAATACAATCCCAACAGTGAAACATTGCGGTGGCAGCATCATGCTATGGGGGTGTTTTTCAGCTGCAGGGACAGGACGACTGGTTGCAATTGAAGGAAACATAAATGCAGCAAAGTACAGAGATATACTGGATGAAAACCTCTTCCAGAGTACTCTGGACCTTAGACTTTGCCGAAGGTTCACCTTCCAACAAGACAATGACCCTAAGCACACAGCTAAAATAAGAAAGTAGTGGCTTCAGAACAACTCTGTTACCATTCTTGACGGGCCCAGCCAAAGCCCTGACCTAAACCCAATTAAGCATCTCTGGAGAGACCTGAAAATGGCTATCCACCAACATTCACCATCCAACCTGACGGAACTGGAGAGGATCTGCAAGGAAGAATATGAAGGATAATGGTGTGCACTCGGTCTAAAAGGGTCGAGGTGCAGGTATAGTGGACAGAACGTCCTAAATACTAGAAATACAAAATATACCGCACACTCTATGGAATTCCATGCAAAATAATAAATTTTATTTATGACAAAATGGGGAGCAAGGCATAAAGCGATTAGCGGAGTGGCTGACATTTCGACTCTCCCGAGTCTTAGTCATAACATCGCTAAAAAGACAAAACAAGATGTCAGCATAATAAATAACAAGTCATAAATAACAAGAACAAAAATAAAATGAAATAAAATAACACTTCCAAATAGGTGAAACAAAAAAAAAAAATTTAATCTAACCAAGAACACAACAAGCACCAATTGGTCTAAATCAAATATTTTAACAAAGGAAAATGGAAAAGGTGAAAACCCAAGCCAAAATGCAGAAGAAAAGGGATCAAAGGTATAGGTAAGTACATGGAAACACAGGATTTACCTTTAATAATATCAAAAGTACGTTCCTAAAGAGAAGTGAAAAGAGATTCTATGGGAGAAAGTGCAGTATTAGGATCATGGTAGGTAGCCCAATAGAAAATGGTTCAGGGTTAGGAGTATTAAATACCTTGTAGATATACAGTAATTGTCAGATAATCCAAGTGAGGATCACAGTGTAAGATCCAGAGTACATGTGCACCTATAATCAGAGATGCCATAAAGAAGAGTATCGTTTTGTATTTATGTCCTCGTGAAATGTAGTGTGTTTGAATACGTCACATACTTCTGTGATAGGGTATACTAACACTCTGTATGAGCAAATTGCAATGTGCTAAATCAGTAGGTATTAATCATGGTAACATGCCACTGGTTAGATAAAGCATTATAACATAAAGTCTGTTGTTCAATATATGGGCACCATACAATATAGGCATATTCATCATATGTATCACATAGTTTAAGACTTGTTGCTGCACACATATATGACATACCTTCAAATGGGACCATCCTCAGTCTCCTGTATTGCGCTGTGGCCATTAAGTTACAGGGATACAAATGATTGAAGCAGCGCTGAAGTATCGTTGGTGTAAGTGGGTAATTACCTGGTATGAGGTGTCTCAAAGCGGTGCTCCCGCGCCCTGCTGAGGGTGATGTGTGGTCTGCAGGAGGACGCCTAGTTTATGTAGCATCCATCATGACCGCCGGACCGGAAGTGCGTCATCCGGACTGGAAGTCACTGCCTGTCAGCTATGCCAGTGATGCTGCAGCTGCGCAGAGCAGCCTCAGTGTCAGTGGGACTGAGACTGTGATTAGAAATGTCAATGGGAGTAAATATAATATAAGGAGAACGAGGGGGTAAATGATGAATATGAGACAACGATCTCTATATGAGACACGTGGGATGGACAGTCTGTAGGAGCGCCAGCCAAGTGTAAGTGTTGTAAGCAATTAAGAAATCTAATGCTGCTCCAGCCGGGTACCCCGAGTGGGATACTATTGAGAAAGATTCTTGAAAACCCGGTCAGCAGGGCGCAAAAGACAGGAATCTTCTTAGTAAATGACAATCTTCATTTATTAAAAATTATTAAAAATTATGGTAAAACAATGAATCCACAACGCGTTTCAACGGAGTGAGTCCGTCTTCCTCAGGTTGCACGATCTCTATATATCACATTATATAATAATGGGAAAATGAAATTAAATAATATTAAATAATAAAAGATTATCAAAATAGGCCGTGTAGAAATGTTGCTATAGGGATGTGAGGATGGATATATTCAGGGGCAATGGATCATAATGACTAAGACTCGGGAGAGTCGAAACGTCAGCCACTCCGCTAATCGCTTTATGCCTTGCTCCCCATTTTGTCATAAATAAACTTTATTATTTTGCATGGAATTCCATAGAGTGTGCGGTATATTTTGTATTCCTGCAAGGAAGAATGGCAGAGGATCCCTAAATCCAGGTGTGAAAAACTTGTTGCATCATTTCCAAGAAGACTCATGGCTGTATTACTTCAAAAGGGTGCTTCTACTCAATACTGAGCCAAAGGGTCTGAATACTTATGACCATGTGATATTTCAGTTTTTCTTTTCAAAAAATTTGCAAAAATTTCTACATTTCTGTTTTTTTCAGTCAAGATGGGGTGCAGTGTACATTAATGAGAAAAAAAAGAACTTTTTTGAATTTACCAAATGGCTGCAATGAAACAAAGAGGGAAAAATTTAAAGGGTCTGAATACTTTCCGTACCCACTGTAAGAGGCAGAACAACCAACTTTTATTATTTCTGTGTTTTCAGTAATGTATGAGTATACTGTTATGGAAATTTAATTAGGATAAATTTATCCTGAAGTGTTTGCTGGTGCCATTCCCAAATCTCTATTACATGTCTTTTTGAGCGCTCAGAACGAAATGAAAACTGTCCACAACGGAAGTGTCAGTATAACAGTTCGTCAAGACTACTCATTTATTATTCATTCAAGGTTTTATACGTTTACAAAAAGGGGCTGGTTAGTCAATTAACATACAATTAAAAGCTGCTAGATTATTGGCGTTCTAGTGTAAGTATGATAATTATGATAAAAGGGCTGAAGTTGCAGATTTATTGTTTTATGTTCTTTTGCCCCAGCATTCTTGCACGACTAGTAAAGTAAACAATAGATATCTAACTAAGACTCTATGTACTTGTTCCTTATGAAGGCCAGAGTCGTTTAAAACGACTGATTATAGCTGGAATCAGCTTTTGCATAGATATGTGTGGGTCCAGGATTTTTAGCAAGTGAGATCTATCTAACTGTGAATGCATATATATAATATACTTTGAATATATGGAATACATATATATTTCCATGACAGTCCCCCTTTAGATACCACTTGCCCTAAAAACCTGCTCCTGTCCCAAAGCGTTGCAACTCTTTTGTGCTGCCGGCGGGTTGAGAATATGCCTAGCGCATGTCTCCCCCACCGAATACAGACTTTTCGCAAATGGGCGGTCAGGAGGACTGTCCCTGTCGGGGTTTATGTGTTTGCAATCATAGTCTCTTTATTTAACTGCATGTTCAGAAAAAAAACATGTGTATTCTTCATCAGGTAGGTCATCTGTCTGGTCAGTCAGAGCATCCACGACATCCTTCATGGCTTAGGTGTCTCTCCTGGTACGGGAGCTTCCTTGCAATGCGATACGTGGATCCAAACAGGCTTTCCCTCTAGTTACACAGAGGTTAGTGTCATCTGGGGCTCTTGGACAGGACCATCAAATCTGGCAGTGAAGAGAAAAACTCGAGAATGGACATTAGTTTTTGACCAATTCAATTACATAAGCAAACAAGATATCATTTTGCATATTCTGCTGCTGAGGGAAGAATCCACCTAACTTGGGACTAGACCCAAACAAAATTTCATATGGTGACAGCTTTTCTGGGTCTCTGGGAGTGTGCCTTACGCTAAACAGTGCAATTGGGAGTGTGTCATGCCATGGTTTGCGTGTCTCTTGGGCAATTTTCAGCATCCTATTCTTAAGTGTTCCGTTCAGTCTTTCTACCTTCCCGCTGCTCTGGGGGTGGTAAGGAGTGTGTAGGCCTAGGTCTGACCCTACTGCTAATCGGGTCTCGTCTGTCAGATTTGCTGTGAATGCGGGTCCTTGATCACTTTCTATCATTTCTGGAACCCCGTATCTGCACACTATTTTCCGAAAGTAGCTGCTTTGCAGTAGTCTTTGCTGACTTGGAAGGCTTCTGTTCATCTTGAAAATACTTCTTTGACCACAATGGCATATTTGAATCCTTCACTTGGCGATATCTGGATGTGGTCTATCTGGATCCTTTGAAGCTGGTAGAGTGGTCTTTCCAGATGAGGTGAGTGGGACTTTCTTCCATACGTCCAGGCTTGCATTTGCCGCAGGTCAGACAGCTGCTGGTGAATTTGGCTGTTAGGGTGGAGATCCCTGAAGTGAACCAGTAAGCACCATCAGATCATTCATCTGTGTCTTTGATATGTGGGGTGGGTCCATGTGCCCATTGGACCACCATAGGGTGCATACTTTGTGGTAGGCAGAGTTGAAGTCTATTATTGATAGCCTTCCTTCTTCACGTGTTGCTTTTTTCGCATTCAGCTCTTCTTCTCCTTTTGGAGCTTGGTCTGCAACTTCTTGAGCAGATCCCAGACGTCTTTTTGTCAGTTTTCTTGTCTTCAGTCGTCATGTAGTAGCCGTCCGGCTCTACGACCTCTCCCACTTCTCCATGCTGTCTTCCTTTGGCCGCTTCTTTGGCTGCCATGTCCGCCATGTTGTTGCCTCACGCCTCTTCTGTTCTCAGTTTTATGCACTTTGATTTTTCAAATTGCCACCATTTGGAAGTTGGAGTACACCCAGCAGGTCCCTGAAGCTCCATGATGCTTCACGGTTGTCCCGTTTGCTGTGATGAAGTCCCTTGTAGCCCAGATGGGCCCAAAGTCGTGTGCTATGCCATGCGAGTACCTGTAGTCGTGTAGATGTTTGCAGTCTTGCCTTCTGCCATCTGGCAGGCCTTCGTCAGCGCTATCAGTTCTGCTTCCTGGGCTGACAGGCTAGGTGACAGACTTCTGGACCACAGGATTTCTTGATTGCTGTCACTGCACTTCCTGTGTTGAAACTTCTTCATCATCTTGAAATCTGGAGCCATCCAAGTAGAGGATAAATTCTGTAAATTTTGTTCTGGAAAGTCCATATTGTATCCCCTCTTGAGAGTGGGAGTAGAGTAGCCGGGATGAGGACTGTAGGTCTGGAGACGGTGACATTATGAGACAAAGGCGATAGAGGCGCCACAAAGATGCCTGGCGGTGGGGAGATTATTGTTGGTTGAGCTTGATTGAAGATTGCCAAGATGTCATGTGAGTGAGAGTTTCCAGTGGCTGTCCAAGAGTGATGTCAGCAACCTTGTCCAGGAAGGTGTGTACTGCAGATACTGCCATCAGGCAGGAGGGTGCTCCTCTTGCAACTGGATCCAAACGGGCTGAGAGGCAGCCTAAAAGTCTCTGTTTTCCCCTGTGAATCCGTGCCAGGACTCCAGTAGCATGACCTTCTTTCTTCCATCAGGTAGACGGAAAGACTTCTTGTAGTCAGGTAGGCCTGTATTGGCTCTGAGACTGTGGATGTAAGGTTCTTTGTATATATTCCTGAAACTCAGTTTGTTCGTCAGCCATTTTACTTTCTGTCTTGCTGCAGCTATCTTGCCCTCAGTCAAAATGGAGGTTTCCAGCTTGCATGTTCCCGCCCTGATTCTCTCCTTTGCTTCTTAAGCAGCCACAGCTGAGCAATCAGTGCTTCAGAATCTAGCCTGCAGTGAACCTGTGACTGACTCCTGTAAGCCTTGGACCTTGTACTCCAGCTATTCCTACTGAGGAACTCTGAAGCACTTGTGGACTCTGAACCCTGCTCTTTGAAAGACCCACGTTTGCATGGACTTACGGTAACAGAGAAGAAGATCCTGAATCTGTATTGGAGAGTGATTGCTGAGCTTGGATTACTCTGGCCTGCTGTGTCTCCTGTTTCTGTGTCTGCAAACTGTGTGACTATTTCTGCCAACTTGTATGAAGTAATACAGGACTTTTCTATATCAAACCTGTGACTCCTGTGTTTTCATCGCACCCAAGCACAAGACGCTATATGAACTGTACTACATACATTACAAGATTCTGAAGACAAAACGTTAGTGTCTGCTGGGTCTGGAAGGCTGTGTCTGCTGTACTGTGGATATCAGACGTCCGTTGTACTTTCTGTGATGACAGTGGTTGTGACTTCTCACAACCATTCCAGGTGAGCAATTCCTTAAGTTTTTTCTTTTTGCAGTGTTACCACAGGTAAACACTATTGTTTTTTTTTTTTTCCTTTCTTTTCTCTTTTTTGTCTGCTGTAACTCTGGATATCAGATGTCTGGTTGAAACTTTCTGTGATGATAGTGGTTGTGACTTCTCACAACCATTCCAGGTGAGCAGTTCCCTTAATTTTTTTTTCTCTCTGCAGTGTTGCCACAGGTGAACACTATTGTTTTTTTTCTCTCCTCTTCTTCCAGTAATCCTGTCTTAAAAGATCTGGAAAATGGAGGCCCGCATAAAGGAACTTTGCGGAGTGACTGATAATATCCTTGCAGATTTGCAGAATATAAAGACCCGTTTTACAAATCTACAGGACCTCAATAATCACAATTTGCAAGTGGTTGGACAGACTACCCAGGATTTGCGAGCCAGGATTGAGGTTCTAGAGGGGCGAGTCCAGGCTCCTGCCGTAGCCCCGAGTGCTGGAATTCCCAAGTTGCCCCCTTTTCGTTTTGGCGGTGAACGTGAGAAATTCAGGGGATTTATTAATCAATGCAATCTTTTTTTTTCTGCACATGCTTCACAATTTCCCACTGAACGATCTAAGGTGCTTACTATAATTATGTTGCTTACCAACAAGGCTTTAATGTGGGCAAACCCTCTGATTGAGACTGAGGATGATTGTTTGAATCACCTTGATGATTTTATTTCAGCCATGGGGCAGGTGTTTGATGACCCCAATCGAGGTGCAACAGCTGAAGCAGCCATGTTAGCTTTGCGCCAAGGTAAGCACTCGGTAGCTGAATATGCCTTGGATTTCAGGAGATGGGCCCTTGATACCACCTGGGACAGTTCCGCCAAAAAATCTATTTTTCGAAAGGGGTTATCTCCACTGATTAAGGATGAACTTGCTCGTGCCACCCTCCCACTGCGTTAGGTGACTTTATTAACTACTGCATCCGTATTGATACTCGTCTGACTGAACGCAGGCAAGAGAGATGGTTCGAAAGCAATCGTACTAACCTTTTCCTACCTTCCTCTCCAGCTAAGGAACCTTTGAGTAGGATTACACGGGAACCTGAACCTGAACCCATGCAGGTAGACTCTTTACAACGACGGGTTAGTGATGCACGCAAGGAACATCGTTTTAAGGAGAATCTATGTTTCTATTGTGGTAAGTCAGGGCACTTCATTATAAACTGCCCCAGCCGTTCTCGTAAGACTACTGCAGCACTCATTCATTGTGAGTGTTGCGAGAGGGGATCTGTCAGGTCCGAGCCTCAGGCTCCAGAGAGATCTGCAGCAACAGATCTTGATTTCTCGGACTTAAACTCCGTTACCTCTGAGGACGTTGACTGTGTAAACGCTGCCATTTTTCAAGTTTCCTCAGCGGTGTCCCAGCTGAGTTGTAAGAAAAACAATTCTCATTGCTTCTTTCCATCAAACTCTGGGTTGACTCAGCTTGGGTGTCTAGCTCTGCTATGATCGACTCAGGGGCAAGTGGAAATTTTATGGATGTCTCCTTTGCTCTGAAACAGGGAATACGTTCAGTGAAGAAGGCTACTCCAGTACAGATGGAAACTGTGGATGGCTCCCTGCTGACCTCTGGACCAGTGGATCAGGAAACAGAGCCTTTGAGGGTTCTTATGGGTAAAGATCATCAAGAGAAACTGTCCTTTTTGCTTATCTCTTCTCCCCACTTTCCCATTATTCTAGGGCTACCATGGCTGCAGGCTCAGAATCCTACCATTAACTGGGAGACCAAGGAATTACACTTTCCAGAGAAACAGATGAGTCCAAAAGTTTCAGCTTGCTCTGTTCCTAAAGGAATCATGTCAGTCCCTGAACTACCAGCTGTATACCAGGACTATGTGGATTTATGTGACAAGAAGAACGCTGACCAGCTTCCTCCTCACCGTCCATATGATTGTCCAATTGAATTATTGCCTGGAGCAGAGACACCTTTTGGTAAGATCTACCCCCTGGCGGGGCCCGAGCTAAAGGCTTTAAAGGATTACATAGATGAAAATCTAGCCAAGGGCTTCATACGCCCCTCTTCATCTCCTGCAGGTGAACCCATCTTCTTTGTAAAGAAGAAAGATGGATCTCTGAGACCATGCGTAGACTATAGGGAACTCAATAAGGTTACTATTAGAAACCGTTATCCATTGCCTTTAATCCCTGAGTTATTGGAGAGAGTGCGACATGCCAAAATTTTTTCTAAACTAGATCTTCGTGGGGCCTATAACTTAGTCCGTATTAGACCTGGGGATGAATGGAAGACTGCATTCAGGTCACGCTATGGACACTTTGAATATCTAGTTATGCCTTTTGGTCTGAGTACCGCCCCAGCCACTTTCCAACACTTGGTGAATGACATCTTCAGGGATCTCCTAGATACATTCGTGGTAATTTATTTGGATGATATTCTAATTTTTTCTAACTCCACAGAGGAACATCATGGACATGTGAGAATGGTCTTGGAACGTCTAAGACAAAATCATCTTTACATCAAACTTGAAAAGTGTGAATTCCATAGGACCGAAATTCAATTTCTGGGGTATGTACTGTCTACACAAGGAATTAGTATGGATGGAAGCAAAACCCAAGCCATCAAGGATTGGCCAAGTCCTAGAAATGTGAAGGAGGTACAGCGCTTCATCGGGTTTGCCAACTTCTATAGACGTTTCATTAGAAATTTCTCTGAGGTAGTGTCACCTATCACTCAACTTACCCGGAAAGAGTCTAGGTTTTCCTGGACTCCCCAAGCCCAGGAAGCATTTTCCCGTCTAAAAGATAAATTTACCACTGCACCTATCCTAGTACATCCCAACCCCGAGCTTGCCTTCATAATAGAGGTGGATGCTTCAGACTGTGCCGTTGGAGCTATACTCTCTCAGAGAACAGGTGAGAAGAATGTCTTGCATCCCTGTGCCTTCTTTTCCCAGCAGTTGTCTTCGGCTGAGAGGAACTACGATGTGGGCAATAGAGAGTTGTTGGCCATTATTGCCGCCTTCAAAGAATGGAGACACCTTCTTCAGGGAGCTGCACAGCAAATAGTCGTCCTGACAGACCATCGTAACCTTGAGTTTATCAGGTCGGCTAAGTGCCTGACTCCTCGCCAGGCTCGCTGGAATCTTTTCTTAAACCAATTTAATTTTATCATCTCTTATAGACCAGGATCGCGCAATGGAAAGGCTGATGCACTCTCTAGGATTTACTCAGCAGAGACACGTCCAATTACTCCTCCTAAGACTATTCTTCCTGACTCTAGATTCCTAGGAGTAATTCATAATCAAGACCTACTTAAGGACATCAAGGAAGCATACCATGCGGATTCCTTTTTGGCACAACCCCCAAGGGACGTAAGTCTTGTCTTTAAGAATGGTGTGTGGATTCAGGGACAACGTCTGTATATTCCTGAAACAGTCAGATTAAGAGTATTGCAACTCATTCACGATTCCAAGATAGCTGGGCATAGAGGAATTCTAAAGACACAGGAATTTCTTTCTCGTTTCTTTTGGTGGCCCACTTGCAGGAAGGATGTTTTGAATTATGTCACTTCATGTGAGGTCTGTGCAAGATGCAAAACACCTCGCTCCTCACCAACTGGTCTGTTACAGCCTCTTCCCACCCCGTCCCGCCCGTGGGGATCCATTTCTATGGACTTCATTGTGGAGTTACCAACCTCTCAGGGGAAGAACACCATTCTAGTGGTGGTTGACCGTCTAACAAAGGCAGCTCATTTTATCCCTTGTGTCGGCTTACCCACTGCAAAACAGACATCAGATTTGATGATTAAAGATGTGTTTCGCTTACATGGAGTACCGGATGAGGTTATTTCGGATCGAGGGGTGCAATTCACTTCTAGGTTTTGGCAAAATTTCTGTGCAGCATTGGACATTAAAGTAAACCTTTCTTCTGCTTTTCATCCCCAGACTAATGGACAGACCGAACGAACCAATCAAACCCTGGAGCAGTATCTCCGCTGCTTTATCTGCCACCTACAGGATGATTGGGTGGATCTACTTCCATTAGCTGAGTTCTCGTATAACAACTCTCAGAGTGCCTCCACTAAACAGTCTCCTTTTTACTCTAATCTAGGTTATCATCCTAACATTCTACCACGATTTCCCATAGAAACGCCTTTACCAGCAGTGGCTGAAAGAATCACGTCTTTACAGAAGAATATGGATCTTCTAAAGGAAAATCTGGAATCGGCTCAAGAAAGGTACAAGAAAGCAGCAGATAAATTTCGTAAACCTGCACCAGCTTTCAAGGTAGGAGACTTGGTCTGGCTGTCAACCAGAAATCTTAAGTTAAGGATTCCATCGTCTAAGTTGGGACATAAGTACATTGGACCCTATAAAATCAGTAAAATTATAAGTGCCGTTGCTTGTCGTCTTCAACTGCCCAGAACTATGAGAATCCACCCTGTCTTTCATGTATCCCTACTAAAGGCTGCGACACCCAATACGTTTCCTGGACGTTCCTCTCCTTGCCCTGACCCAGTGCTAGTCGATGGTCAGGAAGAATTTGTGGTGGAAAGGATTTTAGATTCCAGGTTGTATAGAAATCAGTTACAATATTGATTAAATGGCAGGGCTTACCCAGTGGAGGACAACTCATGGGAACCGGTCAATAACGTCAATGCTCCTCGCTTGCTCTGTCAGTTTCATCAGAGGTACCCACACAAGCCTGGTCTGAGGTCATCCGGAGGTTGTCCTTAAGGGGGAGTAATGTAAGGTTCTATGTATATATTCCTGAAACTCAGTTTGTTCGTCAGCCATTTTACTTTCTGTCTTGCTGCAGCTATCTTGCCCTCAGTCAAAATGGAGTTTCCAGCTTGCATGTTCCCGCCCTGATTCTCTCCTTTGCTTCTTAAGCAGCCACAGCTGAGCAATCAGTGCTTCAGAATCTAGCCTGCAGTGAACCTGTGACTTGACTCCTGTAAGCCTTGGACCTTGTACTCCAGCTATTCCTACTGAGGAACTCTGAAGCACTTGTGGACTCTGAACCCTGCTCTTTGAAAGACCCACGTTTGCATGGACTTACGGTAACAGAGAAGAAGATCCTGAATCTGTATTGGAGAGTGATTGCTGAGCTTGGATTACTCTGGCCTGCTGTGTCTCCTGTTTCTGTGTCTGCAAACTGTGTGACTATTTCTGCCAACTTGTATGAAGTAATACAGGACTTTTCTATATCAAACCTGTGACTCCTGTGTTTTCATCGCACCCAAGCACAAGACGCTATATGAACTGTACTACATACATTACAGTGGAGTTCTTCCAATCTCCTGAATGGGTTGAAGGCTGCGTCTGATAGAAGAGCGGGGTTGCGTTGATGCAAGCGCACAGAGGCTGCATTAGGACTGAGGCATCAGGGATCCAGGTTCTGCAATACGACACTAGACCAGGGAAGGCCTGCAGCATTCTTGGAGTTGTTGGGGGAGCCATCTTCTCCACAGTGGTCTTCCAGTCTTTTGACATGTGTTTCGTCTGGTGGGCAATACAGTGTCCCAGGGATGTAACTTGCTTCTGACATCACTGGACTTTGTTCTTCCAGACCTTGCGTTGCTGTTCTTCCAGGTAGAGTAGGAGAGACAAGGAATGGACTGTGCAGGTGTCGATGTCAACCACACAAAAGAGAAGGTCATCCACGTGTTGTAGAAGAGTGACTCTTGCATATTCTGCAATCCAGTTGACGAGGATGGAGGACATTGTCTTGGTGAAACTTGAAGGGCTTGTTTTGAGCACCTTGAGGCAACACTGTCCATATGCACTGCACTGGTGCGTGAAGGCAGGCCTCCAGGTGGAGGGGAAACACTGAAGAAGGTACTGGCCAGGCTGATCACCGTGAATACCGTTGCGGTGACTGGGACTTTTGAGAGCAGAGTGTGCGGGTTCAGCACTGTTGGGGTTTCAAATACCGTACCCTCTTTCACGGCCTCCAGGCCTTGCACCATTCTGAACTCAGTGGGGTTTACAGTCTTTTTCTTCACTGTGGAAAGCTGGGATTGATTCCGATGGGCGAGGCAGCCCAGTTTTGCCTTGTCCTTCACTATGCGGCAGGGGACTCCCACCTCCCGGCACAGAGCTGGCGAGAAAACAAGCCGCCTACTAGGATCCACATCATGAGAGATGACGACCAGATGGCTTTCTTGTTCTCCACCAAGGCAGTCACTGTGTTAGCACCTGCTCTGGTCACAGGGGGTCTTCTTGTTGGGACGTCTCCTTCACCGGCTGCTTTTTTCTCAGCACGGGCCATCAGTAGTTTCTTTTTCTCCAGCTCGGTCTCAGGTCAGTATTTGTGCACAAGTTTGAACAGCTGAGTGGCCTTTTGCCGGTCTAGGGCCTGGGTGAACTGGTTGATTGCAGGGGCACCTCCTGGTGCTTGCTAAATATGGCGTTGGAGCCGGATGAGGTGTTGCCATTCCATGAAGCGAGTAGGGTCCTTCTTGAGTTGAATATCCTGGCCAATGTCAAAGTTCTCAGGCCGTCTTCGTAGGCGAGTTCACTTAGACCTTCAGTTGGTCAGAGACATCTTGACTCTGGGTGATGGAGTGGCTTTTCTGGTACTATGTCCAGCACCTCCTGTGATAGGTCTGCAGTGTGGTTGTTCCTGTTTCTTCTTGGGTCAGGGGTGAAAAAAGTGTCATGGTCCCATCTTCCTGGAACACTCTGGTCGCTTTCAGCTTCTGCAGTAAGTCCACTCCCAATAGGTTGAGGGTGCAGGTCTTTGACACAACAAACTGGGACATGATGGAGTGTTCTGGCTGAGTCCACACGCTCAGGGGCTTCATAATCTGGAAATATCTGACTTGACCATCAATTCCCATGCAGGACGCAGAAGATTCTGATAGATAGGTGAGGTTGCGGAGTTCCACAAGAAAAGATCTGACTACGCCATCCACTCTCAGAATCTTGGTCCCACTGGTGGGATTCCATGTGGACTTGGTGTGCTCCTGTCCTATGGATGGGGTTCTTCACTGCTTTCTGTGTTTCTTCTTTTTCTGCGAAGTCGGTGTTCTGCACCGGTTCCGGAAATGACCATACTCGCCGCAGTTGTAACATCGGACATCCCTTCTGTCCCGGCGGGACTCAATCCTTTTTGCTACTGCGAGCAGGGTATCCATTGCTATTGACATATACTCAGGCCTGGCTACTACCAGTGGTTTCCTGATTGGTTCTCTCAGTCCATGCACAAAAGCCTGTGCCAACATCTGTCTGTGTGTCTGATCATGGGCAATGAGGCCCAAATCTTGAAACACTTTCATTACTCTGTCATGGAACTTCTCCACAGACTCTGTCTTGTCTTGACTCATGTCATGTAGGCTGAGAGTTTGTCCTGTCAGTCTGCTTTTGGCCCATTCTCTGAGCTGCTCAATTAGCTTTGGTCCTGTCTCCCAGGCATACGCATCTAACTCTGCTGGAAGCTTGAAGTGTTCTCTCATAATTGACCAGAATGCATCACCTGCTTTTATTTCCATTTCGGTCCAGAGATCAAACCAGGCTGCTGCATATGTTCGTTGGATCTGCTGCATTTTTTGGCAAAATGGCATGGGGTGTATCCCTGGGTCTGGCAGCATACTGATCACCTAGCTTGGGATGAAGGGCTCATAGGATGATGCCTCTACCTGTCCCTGCTCTCTTGGTGTTTGTGGGTTTTCTTCCCTAGTATTGGGCAGCATGTGTGACGTTGCATCTTCATCTTCATGGTGACATGGTGTACTTGGTGCATACACTAGGTGAGATTTGGGCTTAAAAGTTGTCTTGCTGCATGGGGATTTCCCACTTCCTTGCTGAGGCTGCGGTGGATCAGTGTCATGGTTCCATGCTGTCAGCCCTGCTCGGCACTGAGGTTCCCCATTTGTGTCTGTAGCTACACTATCCCCCTGTGAAGCCATAGCTGTGGGCTCTGCTAGTTGTTGTGTCTGGGGGCTACCTGCAACATTTTGTGTAGGGAGATTTGCACTTTCTTCTCCTGATATAAAGACTGGCAATGTTTGTACTGTGCTTGGGATAGACAGGGTGCCCTGTGCTGGAGGCACTGAATACAGGGACACCACATTGCTTTGATTGGGCATTGACTCAGTTGATAACGAAGTAGAAAAAAAAGGAAGAGAAGGGAGGTGTGAGGGAGGAGCGAGGGAAAGAGGAGGGGGAGAGATGGCGGGGAGAGAGGAAAAAATGAAGGAGGAGAGGGTGAAGAAGAGGTGGGATGTGCCTGAGAGGAGGAAGGAGGAGGAGATCAAGCACGAGCAGGTGGGTGTGGTGTGGGAGGAGAAAGGGAGGAAAAGGAAAGAGGGGAGAGAGAGTAGAGTGAAAGGGGGAAAGGAGAGAAAGATGGAGGAGAGAGAGAGGAGAAAGATGGAGGGGGAGAAGTAGAAGAAGATGAAGAAGAAGATTTGAGAGTTGGAGAGGAAGAGATAGAAGAAGAGGAAGAGGAAGAAAATGGATGTGTCAGAGATGTGAGGGAGAGGAAAGAAGGAATGAGAGGGATGGCAGCGAGGAAAGAGGAGAAAAGTCTTAAGAAGAAGGAGAAAGGGACTGAGAGAAGAAAAAGGAGAGGGTGTCCCCCCTGTGACTCTTGAGAGGGGATGGTTGAAACAAAAATGCCTTCTCCCTGTGGAGAGAGGCGGGGAGCGTTTTTCCTGTACAAGGCTCCTTATTCAATGAGAGCAGCCTACACCTGTCCCGTGTCTCCACATGATGGACATGTGATGTGTGTGACTCTGAATTCTGCTCTTGTGACATGTCAGTGATCATTTTCTCACAGACGATTTAACACCTTTTCAATCTTATTCACATAAAAAATCACTTCCTGGTCCGTTCAAATTAACTTGCTGTACCTTCTACACGATGCACCACTGCTCTTTTATAGCAGACGGTAATCTATTAACAAACTTTCCTCTGCCTTTCAAACAACAAAAACAAGAAAAAACATTTCATTATGCAGCGTAAAGGCTGCCTGTCCATTTGCTTCTCACGTACTCTGACCTTCTATTCACATGCCTAGCCCTTTGATTCTCACGTACTGTGTCTATTCCAAAAACCTATTCAACAAAGGTGATTAAAAATCTGAAAACTGCTGCACTCTGGCTCTGCGTGTCTTCGCTGAATGCCTGATGGGAGGGGTGAGTGGTGCCACTGCGCAGTTTGTGTGTGTGTTCTCCCTCAGCCTGCAGTTTCCTTATCTGTGGAGTGACCTTGTTCTAAAGCAAGCTAGTAGATCTTGCTGGTTGGAGAATAAAACTCTAAAATAAGTTGATTAGAAAATTCTCTCCAAAATCATTTAAAAATATACTTAAAAGAAAAACTTTAAAAAAAGTTAGATTTAAAAAGAAAAAACAGAAAGAAAACCCTACACAGTTTAGTTAAACTCTTAGGAAAAAAGATTGACCAAAAAGGGGAGAAAAAAAAACGTATTAATCATAAAACTCTGAAAAAACAACCCTTGTTACTAAAACAGCTAATTAAAAACAGAAAAGAGGTGGAAAAACTGATTGTAAAATGATAAAAACAAAAAGAAAAGTACTTTAAAACTTTTGTAGCGTAGGCTTTTTCCTACCGCCCTCTGGAATGTCATCTCGCTGCTGCCAACACTTCCCCCCTCCCATATATCTCTGCTTGCTGTCTCTCCAGACACTGAAATCACGTAAAAAAAAAAAAATTATCCCTCAGAATAGCAAAAAATGAATACAGTTCAGTCTGAATGCCTGAGAATTTTCACGTTAAAACCTGTAGCCAAAAAAACTAGCTTAATAAGATCAAAACCAGGAAACAGATGTGACAGCTTGATTAGCAGAGGAGGGGGGTCAAAGGGTTTTCTCGCTGCTGCAGCCAGCAGTGAATGAGATACTGACAGAGCGCACGCTGCTCTGAATGAGATTTAAAGCGACAGTACCTGATACAGACAGTGACATGTACAATGAGACAGACACCCGGGAGAATACGAATCCCTCTTTTGATGATCTGTGACACATACAAGCCGCTCTGGTAACTGATAACTCACCAATTGCACTGAGCACGCCAATGCTCCAGGTCTATCACTTCTGAAAGTGCGCCGGTCACAGTAATCTGTAATAGCCTGTACAAAATTCCCACCCTTCACACCTGGAATACTGGGAGTGTCTCCCTCCGATGTGTGAAAGAATTTGTGAGAATTTATCCAAACAAAGCCCCCACCCTTCACACCTGGAATACTGGGATTGTCTCCCTCCAATGTGTGAAAGAATTTGTGAGAACTTATCCAGCAATTTGGCTTTTCCTGCTATACAGCTTCCAGAAATCAGCAAGCAAAAACACAGTCACCGTTCCAACTTTTCTCCCGGTTCACATAAAACATGAAACACATACACAGCACAGCAGCAAACAACTCGGCTTATATCCCAGGGCTTTTGGATAAGGGTATGGACTTTTTACACTACCTGGGAATGCGGTGATGACCATGTCCGACCGGCTAGAAGTGTAGGCTAGGACTAGGCACAGGGAACATTCAGGTAAGATGACAGAGTTTTCTTACCTTACTGATGGAGCTGCAGTCTCCGTCCCGTGTGCCAAGGCCAGGGCCAACACCCCCGTCTCTCCGGTCGGCCAGGTCCTCCTGCGTTTCGTCCAATGCCCCGCGTGCAGGCGCCAACTGTTATGGAAATTTAATTAGGATAAATTTATCCTGAAGTGTTTGCTGGTGCCGTTCCCAAATCTCTATTATATGTCTTTTTGAGCGCTCAGAACGAAATGAGGACTGTCCACAACGGAAGTGTCAGTATAACAGTTCATCAAGACCTCTCATTTATTATTCATTCAAGGTTTTATACGTTTACAATAAGGGGCTGGTTGGTCAATTAACATACAATTAAAAGCTGCTAGATTATTGGCTGTTCTAGTGTAAGTATGATAATTATGATAAAAGGGCTGAAGTTGCAGATTTATTGTTTTATGTTCTTTTGCCCCAGCATTCTTGCACGACTAGTAAAGTAAACAATAGATATCTAACTAAGACTCTATGTACTTGTTCCTTATGAAGGCCAGAGTAGTTTAAAACGACTGATTATAGCTGGCATCAGCTTTTGCATAGATATGTGTGGGTCCAGGATTTTTAGCAAGTGAGATCTATCTAACTGTGAATGCATATATATGAATATACTTTGAATATATGGAATACATATATATTTCCATGACAATACATACACAAATATATATTTACTGTATATACTCATGTATAAGCCGACCCGTGTATAAGCCGACCCCCTAATTTTGCCACAAAAAACTGGGAAAACTTATTGACTCGCGTATAAGCCTAGGGTGAAAAATGATTATGCCCCCATATGATGCTCCACAGATTATGCCCCCATATGCTGCACAGATTATGCCCAATATGTTCCACAGATTATGCCTCCATATGCTCCAATTATGCCCAATATGCTTCAGAGATTATGCCCCATATGCTCCAGATTATGCCCCCATATATTCCACAGATTATGCCCCCGTATGATCCACAGATTATGCTCCCATATGCTCCAGATTATGCCCCATATGTTCCACAGATTATGCCCCCATATGATCCAGATTATGCCCCATATGTTCCACAGATTATGCCCCCATATGCTCCATATTATGCCCCCATATGTTCCACAGCTTATGCCCCCATATGCTCCAGATTATGCCCCCATATGTTCCACAGCTTATGCCCCCATATGCTCCAGATTATGCCCCCATATGTTCCACAGCTTATGCCCCCATATGCTCCAGATTATGCCCCCATATGTTCCACAGCTTATGCCCCCATATGCTCCAGATTATGCCCCCATATGTTCCACAGCTTATGCCCCATATGCTCCAGATTATGCCCCATATGTCCAGATTATGCCCCCATATTCCACAGATTATGCCCCCTATATCCACAGATTATGCCCCATATACCAGATATGCCCATATTCCACAGATTATGCCCCATATGATCCAGATTATGCCCCATATGTTCCACAGATTATGCCCCCATATGCTCCATATTATGCCCCCATATGTTCCACAGCTTATGCCCCCATATGCTCCAGATTATGCCCCCTTATGCTCCAGATTATGCCCCATATGTTCCACAGCTTATGCCCCCATATACTCCAGATTATGCCCCCATATGCTGCACAATTATGCCCCATAGTATAGGCCTCATATGCTGCTGCAAAAAAAAAATGACATACTCACCTCTCGTCGCTGGGGGCCAGGTGCCGGTATCCTGAGCAGGCGGTGACAGCGGCGCGCTATGGGGGACAGGTGCCGGTGTCACCGCTCGCTCAGGACCCCGGCACCTGAGATATTTACCTGTCCTCTCTGCACCGCTGCACTGCTCCCTCGGTCTGACTCTTCTGGCTGTGAATGATCAGGCAGGGGCGGGGGTGTGCACTAACTGACGTCATCGCGCCCTCTGCCTGAACATTCACAGCCAGAGGAGTCAGACCGAGGGAGCAGCGCGTAGAGGTGGCACGGGGACAGGTAAATATAGCTATACTCACCCCTCCGCCGCGCTCCCTGCAGCCTCTCCTCTTCTCCCGGCACTCTCGCAGCGCTTCAGTCCTGCAGCGGTCACGTGGTACCGCTCATTAAAGTCATGCATATGTGCATATTCATGACTTTAATGAGCGGTGCCATGTGACTGCTGCAGGAAGGAGCCGGAGATCGTGGGAGAAGCAGGGGGGCTGCAGAGACCGCGCCGGCGGAGGGGTGAGTATGATCCGATACCCCCGCTCCCCTCCCCCGCCGACCCCCGTATATGACCACGTATAAGCCGAGAGGGGGACTTTCAGCCCTAAAAATGGGCTGAAAATCTTGGCTTATACATGGGTATATACGGTATATATATTTAGGTCCAGATATATTTGGACAGTGACATAAGTTTTGGCACTTTAGCTGCTTATCAAAACATATTCCAAAATACAGTTATATAATCAATATGGGTTTAAAGTCCAGACTTTCAGCTTTAATTTGAGGGTATTCTTATTCTAATTATAGTAAGGGTTTAGAAATTACAGCTATTTAATATGTAGCTCCCTTTTTTAAAACAATAAAAATAATTGGACATTTGTTTTAAAAGTTCTTTAATGAGCTGCATGGGCTATTCTCTCATTAATCCATCATCAATTAAGCAGGTAAAAGGTTGGGAGCTGATTTCAGGTGTGGCATTTGCATTTGGAAGCTGTTGCTGTGAACCCAAAACATGGGATCAAAGGAGCTCTCAATGGAAGAGAAACAGACCATAATTAGGCTGAAAAAACAAGAAATCCATCAAAGAGATAGCAGACATGTTTGGTGTGGCCAAATCAACAGTTTTGTGCCTTCTGAAAAAAATAAGTGCACTGGTGAGCTTGGGAACTCAAAAGGGCCTGGACATCCACAGAAGACAACAGTGATTAAAGATCGCAAAATCCTTTCCATCTTGAAGAAAAACCCCTTCACAAAATCCACCCAAGTGAAAAGCTCTCTCCAGGAAGTAGATATTTCAGAATATAAGACTACTATAAAGAGAAGAGTTCACGAGAGCAAATTCAAAGAGTTCATAACAAGGAGCAAATCATTATTCAGCCTTAAAAATAGAAAGACCAGATTAGATTTTGCCTAAAAACATCCAGCCATGTTTTGGAAAAGCATTCTTTGGACAGATGAAACTAAGATCAACCTGTACCAGAAAGATGGGAAGAAGAAAGTATTGAAAAGGCATGCAATAGCTCATGATCGAAAGCACACTACATCCTGTGTAACATGATGAAGGCAGTGTGATGGCTTGGGCATGCAAGGCTTACAATGGCACTGGATCACTAGTGTTTACTGATGATGTGACTGAAGACAGAAGATGCCGGATGAATTCGGAAGGGCGATAATTTCTACTCAGATTCAACCAAATGCAGCAAGGCTGATTGGATGGCGCTTCACAGCACAGAGGGACAATGACCCAAAACATACTGCAAAAAGATCCCAGGAGTTTTTCAAGGCAAAGAAGTGTAATATTCTGCAATGACTGAGTCAGTCACCTGATCTTCACCACATTGTGCATGCATTTCACATGCTTAAGAGAAAATTAAGACATAAAGACCCACAGACAAGCAGCAACTGAAGTCAGCTGCATAAAATGTCTGGCAAAGTATCACAATAGAGGAAACCCAGCGTTTGGTGATGTGCATGACTTCCAGACTTCAGGGAGTCATTGCATGCAAAGGATTCTCTCCAATTAATAAAAATGAACATTTTATTTATTACAAAATTATTTTATTCAATTACTTTTGAGCCCCTAAAATGAGGAGGTTTTATATAAAATGGTTGCAATTCCTAAATATAACATAAGATATTTTGTCAACCAATTTAACTAAACCTAAAAGTCTACACTTGCATCTCAGCTGTTTCATTTCTACTCCAAAATAGTGGCATGCAGACCCCAAATCATGAAGATTCAGTCACTGTCCAAGTTTTTTAGGCCTAACTGTATATAAATTCATAACTTTGTATGAAATTTCATTAAATGTATATAGGAGGTTTAACAATATATTAATATTAATTGTGCAGTAATATTTGCGATTTAATTTACACATGTTACAAATTTAATCTCCAAAACCTTTTTGAAAAATTAATTACTACTGTGATTCTTATCTGCTACATCACTATGAAATAATCACTTTTAATGATAACAGAATTAGTTCTTAATGACTGGAAATAACACAAGAAAATTAAAAGTCTTAATAAAGTGTTGGTTGCAAAAGTAAACATGATTTCAAACAAATTAATTACTGACCTTTCACAGGAAGGTAAAGACACTTTGTTTTCAAACTGTATAATTTGAAAGGAATCGCAGCAAGAAACCATTGTCTTTGGATGTGTTTCTTTCTTGAAGACATCATGTTCATTCTCTAATTATACACACCTAATTGACTAAGCCAATTAAATATATTTATTTATGTAAGAAACTAAATGTGTGCTTAGGAAAGCAAGACACTTGACAGCTAATTCTATCATAAAGAAATAACTGAAATAAATCTGATATACAGTGGTGTGTATTTACCATTTTCATCAGGGGTGTAAATAAAAATCATGAGGCCCCAATGTAAAAGTCCTATTTGGGCTCTGCCACAAAAAAATATGCGGTGACCTAAATAATCTTTATTTAATAATCTTAAATAAATATTTTTTTTTACTATTTACTATTTTTTTTAAAGCTAATAAGTCAGGTTGCATGTGCAGAGTCAAAGAAGATCATAACTCCCAACCAGAGGAATGCAGATTTGATCCACTGTCCATAACTGAACCCATGGAGACGTTTGGAGAAGCCAAATTGGGCAATCAGGTCACCTGATCACATACCTCAATGTACTCTGTCAGCTTCCTAAGTTTGCTACTACTTCCTCTCTGTGGGTGCCTGCCAAATGTGGGGTGCTACTGGTTGGGGTAGTTGGCCTTGGAAGCCCCGAAGTCACAAATGTTCTAATTCCCAGCGATCCAGGGTGAGACTCGCATTTGCACCATCTTATGTACTTGCTAGGACTGTAATATATGCTATTGCCTACTGATGGTCCAATAACATATTTCCACACTGTTTTACCCTCACCCTGTGCTGTCTGAGTAGTATTCTGTTCACAGGGAAGGCGTACGGACTGTGGTCGACTCGCTCACTTGACTGCTCACAGAGGTAGACACAGGGACGTTTCTCATTTGAATCTTTTGCTGGTTTATTGGCATAAACCAGTGCAAAGTTCATCAAAATAAACACGGCATTTCTGGCATAACGGGAAAACAAAAGATAATATATAGCACAGTCCATGCAGTTGCGAGTATCCACCTGCTCCGGAACAACAACAGAGTTCAGCTTAGTCTAGCATAACAAAGCTATGGAGCTCTCATTTCCAGGCACTCCAAACATTGAATTATTCAGAAGGCTAACTATTTTCTTTCTAAACCCCACCCTGTGGTGGAGATATGGTAAACAGCCTCTCACCCACTCTTCAGATGTTCACAAAAACCTAGCCCTTAAAATGGCCGATTAACCCATCTCAGCACTTAGTGTAGTGAAGTTTTTTTCAAAGATACATATCACTGAAGCTAACAACCTAAGTGATACATATCTCCCATCAAATACTTTACCAGTGACTTAGTCACATAACCTCCCATCTTCTGCCCAAAGCTGGTGGTTTTTGCACCTTTAGCCACTAAACAAGGAAGTCTGAAGAGGGCATCTACATTAACATGTAGTTTCAAGGGCCAGTGCTCCACATGAAAGCTAAAGTCCTGGAGCACTAGAAACCACCTACTCACCTTGGCATTATTCTCCTTATTTTCCATCACCCATCTCAGGGGTGCATGATCTGACATTAGCCTGAACTTCTGGCCTAATAGGTAGTACCTCAGCATGTCAATTGCCCATTTGCTGGCCAAACATTCTTTCTCTATAATGGCATAGTTCTTGTCATAGGAGGAGAGTTTCCTACTTAGGTATATGACTGGAATTTCATCCTCATTTGTTTCCTGGGACAACTCGGCTCTCAAATCGAACTCAAAGGCGTCTATGTGAACGACAAACTCCTTACTGAAGTCAGGAGCGACTAAGACCGACTGCTTGCAGAGAGTAAGCTTCAACTCCTAGAATGCCATCTCAACTTCAGAAGACCACTTGATGATTGATGTCTTCGTGCCTTTAAGAAGGTTGGTCAAGGTGTGGCTACCATGGCAAAATTCGGGATCAATCTCCGATAGTACCCCACAATGACCATAAGTGCCCTAACCTTTTTCTTTGAGATTGGATGATGAAAATTTTGGATTGCCTCTACCTTTGTTTTACCTCTTCTGATATAACCCAAGTACTTTTGCCTCTACTTTCCTCATGGTGCACTTCTTTGAGTTTATGGTAAACCTTTCTTTCCTTAGCGCATATAGTACCGTCTGGACCTTCTGCAAATGGCTCTAACCAATCCAGGCAGAAGGTCACAATATCATCCAGGTAAGATGCAGCATAGTTTTTGTGATTGGCTAGGATCTGGTCCATGGCCCTCTAGAAGGTTATCATCCAGGTAAGATGCAGCATAGTTTTTGCGATTGGCTAGGATCTGGTCCATGGCCCTCTAGAAGGTAGTTAGGGCTCTTTGCAGCCCGAACGACATCATGGTATACTGGAAGCAATTGTCAGCTGTAGAGAAAGTGGTCTTTTTCTTGCACTTTCGGATAGGAGGATTTGCCAGTATCCTTTTGTGAGGTCGAGGGTGGTGATGTACATGGCTGACCATAAACCTCTCAATGAGTTCTTCAATGCGGGGCATCGCATATGAGTAAAATTTAGACACCTCATTTAACTTCCTGTAAATTTTACAGAACCCCCATTGTCCATCAGGTTTTGGGATCAGAACAATGGAGCTGGACCAGAAGCTCTTTGACTTCTAGATAGCACTCAGGCTCAACATTCTCCTCACCTCCTTCTAAATCATCTCACAGCAAGCTTCGGGAATTCGATACATTTTATGGTTCACCCGCATATGTGATTCTGTCAGGATTTTATGCTCAACAACCTGCATACATCCTGGCAACTCTGAAAACAGGTCCTAGCTTCACTGAAGCAGATCTCAGCACTGTTGTTTCTGGGCCAGTGACAGTATCTCTGCCACTGTGACATTCTCAATCTTGGCTTCAGGATTAGCCCCCAGGCACATAGCTTCTACTGGTTCACTGTCTTGACACGGTTTAAGCATTTTGATGTGTATACCTGGTAAGGTTTTCTTCTCCATGGCTGGTGGACCTTTCAGTTGACATCACTTAACTTTTCAAAAACTTTGTATGGCCCCTGCCACTTGGACAGAAATGTATTTTCGATTGTGGGGGGGGCCAACATCAGTACCCGGTCTCCAGGGCTAAACTGTCTCAGCCTTGCTGACTGATTGAAGACCCTTGTCAGGTTCCTTTGTGCTTGAAGGAGGCTCTCTTTCACAATATGAATCACACTTGTGATCCTGTCCTGCATCTGGGCCAGATGTTCAATGATGCTCCGGTGGAGTGTATCCTCTTTTTCCCAGGTCTCTTTGGCTATATTCAGAAGTCCCCTAGGGTGCCATCCGTATAGCAGCTCGAACTGTGAGAACTGTGTAGAGGCCTGTGGGACTTCCCTAATAGAGAATGTTAGTAGGCAATCCCAGTCTCAGCCATCCTTCTTCATGGTATACTTAAGCATGGACTTTAAGGTCTTATTGAACCTCTCCACATGGCCGTCCATCTGGGGATGTACACCGACGATCTGAGTTGTGTAATAAGAAAAGTGTTAGGATTGGCAGGAACGCAGCAAATAAAAAGTAATAATAAGGTGCGTTTGCAACCAAGTGGTCCACCGTGCGGTGATGTATAAACCGCAGCAAGCACAATGGCGGAGCAAGGCTGCGAGCCAAAACTATAAATGCAGTGAGTTAAATGTCACTCAGTGAACAGAAACTAAGTCAAAAGCTCTGTTACTCCTCAGAGCGGAAATATAACAGAGCTCTAGAAGCAATACCCTGTTTGACTTCACAGGTGTACAGCAAGCGAGACACTAGTGGGGTCCCTATCGCTTAACCCCCAGGAAGTCTAGGCTGGTGTTTGTGCTCATTCCGTGACTCTGCTGTGCAAACCGCACACAGGACGGGAAACAGATACCGAGCCATGCAGGAGTTCCCACCCTACACTGCCTGACAAAAGACAAAGTAAAACACAGGCACACAGATTGGCAGCATATCCACTGACACACAAACACAAATGATAATAGCGCACCAGCATGCACTCCACAGGACTTTTTATATATAAATCTCAAGTCCAGACAGGCAAGACCTTGCTTGTGGACCAATCTGAAGCTGTCACATAAGCAGAGCAGCTGATGTCTGAACACCAATGAGAAGGCGCCATATCATGGACATGCTCAGTAGGGTGAAATCTGGACTTAGGATGCAGAGCAGAACATTGCACGTGTAAACCAGTAGTCACCATATGCTTAGCTGGAGATCCAGCAGGAGCTACACATGCAGCTGGAGCCTGGGCAAGACACAGTGGCCGGAGTCTGTGCTGAGCAGTCATCCCAGTGGCTGAGCCTGAATGGGAGACCACAGCACCAGACAATGCTTGGAATCCATCCCGAACAGCAGAAAAATCCTGGCATCTAATATCACCCCCCCTTAACAACCCATCACCAGCGACATTTGCCACGCTTGGAAACCGCCATACACTGAGAGGCAAGGATGTGCTTTTGTTGGTCAGCCAAAGCTCCAGGTGGTGCATAGAGCTTGCCGGGGGGCACCTGGACTTTAAGACACAGGCTCTCACAAAAGCTATCCCATTTTTGTATGTTCCCCATTGCTCAATCAATCTAGGAGAATGGAGCAGCAGCCACGGTATCCCAAAAAGTACCTCATCCATACCCTCAGAAATAACCAGAAAAGAGATTATCTCCTGATGGTTCGGAAACACTGAGAGGGTAAGGGGTACAGTCCGATGGGAAATTGTGGTTGGTAAAACAGCTCCGTTAGCTACCCGAAAAGACATCAGCTTAGGAAGCATTACCAATGGAATAGCATGCCGTTGGGTGAAGGTAGCGGACATAAAATTGCCCTCTGCCACGGAATCCACGCAAGCCTGTGCAATGAGAGCAGCCGACCCACACGTCAGAGAAACCCCAAAAGCCAACTTGGGTGACACCTCAACAGGAACTAGTGAACCTCTCCCCAAGGCCACCTGAGCCTGTGACTCTTTCTGACACATGGTGCACTTATTGGCGAAGTGTCCTACTTGGCCGCAGGCAAAACAAGTTGGCTGTGGATGTGCAGAGCGGGAAACTGGCTCCGCTCAAGAAACGTCCATGGGCTCAACAGGGTCATCAACAAGAGTTGGGGAACACATGGGATTGGCGAAGTTCGGAGCCAACAGAACTCTAGTTTTAATATGAGCTTGCGCCAAACCACGCTCAACATGCCGCAGATCTATGCGGGTGGCCACAGAGATTAGCTCCTCCAGGGAAGTTGTAATCTCCCTAGTTGCCAAAGAATCCCTGATATGATCTTCTATTCCCTTCCAGAAGATAGGTATCAAAACCTTATCAGGCCACGGAAATGGATGGCAAACCCTGAGTTAAAGCTAAAAGTTGGAGAGCGATATCATGGGTTACTTGTGGCCCCAAAAAACCTCTTTCAGGTCAGCCAAAAAACAAGAGGTGCTAAGGATCAGATGATCATCTCATTCCCACAATTGCTTAGCCCACTCCAACGCTCTGCCAGATAATAGGGAAATAATAAACCCCACCTTGGTACACTCTGTTGGGTATCGTGAAGCCAGTAACTTCAGGTGGAACGAGCACTGATTCACAAACCCTTTGCAAGCCTTTCTGTCCCCAGAAAATTTTTCGGGCAGTGAAAAACACGGCACAGAGAAAACAGGAGTCGCAGCAGTGGCCTAAGTAGTGGCTTCAGCGGCTGCTTGTGCTACCATCGCGGTGAGATCCGCAGCTGAGGAAGCCCGCTCTAGAGTGGCTAACCAGCTGTCAAGCTGCTGGACGTACCGCTGAAGATGCTGATTGTCCGTCATTACTAGCCAGACCCTGGTGCTATTATACTGTTAAGATTGGCAGAATGCACGAAATAAAAAATGATAATAAGGTGCGTTCGCAACCCAGCGTCCACTGTGCGGTGATGGAGAAAATGCAGCTAGCACAATGGCGGAGCAAGGCTGCGAGCCAAAACTATAAATGCAGTGAGTTAAACGTTACTCAGTGAACAGAAACTAAGTCGAAAGCTCTGTTACTCCACAGAGCGGAAATATAACAGAGCTCTAGAAGCAATACCCTATCCGACTTCACAGGCGTACAGCAAGCGAGACGCTAATGAGGACACTATTGCTTAACCCCCCAAGAAGTCTAGGCTGGTGTTTGTGCTTGTTCCGTGACTCAGCTGTGGTAACCGCACACAGGATGGGAAATAGATACTGTGCCAAGCGGGAGTTCCCACCCTACACAGCCTGACAAAAAACTAAGTAACACACAGGCACACAGAGTGGGAGCGCATCCATTCACACACAAACACAAATAATAGTGCACCGGCGTGTGCTTCAGAGGATCTTTTATACATAAAACTCAAGTCTAGACAGACAGGACCTTGGCTGTGGACCAATCTGAAGCTGTCACATAAGCAGAGCAGCTGATGTCCGAGCACCAATGAGAAAGGCGCCACATCATGGACGGATATGCTTAGTAGGGTGAAATCTGGATTTAAGCTGCAGAGCAGAAGGCTGTATGAGTAAACCAGTAGTCACGATAGGCTTAGATGGAGATTCAGCAGGTACTACACATGCAGCAGGAGCCTGGGCAAGGTTCAGGGGCTGAAGTCTGTGCTGAGCAGTCATCCCAGCGGCCGAGCCCAAATCGGAGACCACAGCACCAGACAAGGCTTGGGATCCATCCTAAACAGCGGAAAAATACCGGCGCCTAACGAAGTCGCCCACAAACAGTATAATCAATACTCCTAGTGGCTATATAGCTAGAGTGGGACGATGCTTACCTATTACAACCAGGCATGGAGAGACCCCCGACTCGCGTTTCGCCAAGTGTCAAGCAGCTTTCTCATACCCCTTGAGAAAGCTGCTTGACGCTTGGCGAAACACGTGTCGGGGGTCTCTCCTGGATCCACCTTTGATGCCCCATGCCTGGTTGTAATTGGTAAGCGTCATCCCACTATATATATACTAGCTATATAGCCACTAGGAGTATGAATTATACTGTTTGTGGGCGACTCTCTGCCAGATCCATTACAGGTTGCAGGCATGGCACACTAATGTATAGGGATATGGTTCCCCAATTCCCAGCGCTCCATACCTGCACTTATATATGGGTCCAATTGGTCCCCCCGTCCCTACTTTCCCTAATATGTTGTGCATCTTGCCCTATATTTTTTTCAGGGATATCAGTACTTCATTTATATTTGGGGGTGATGTACATCTTTCTATCATATGGCATTATCTGTATATACAACCTCTGTGCTGATACTGAGTTCTGGGTCGTCTCCCTTCCACCCTTTGTGTATTTTGTATGGTGTTTTTCTGTATTAGTATTTTACCATTTGGAATATTTGATATTGACTTAATATTAATAAATTTTGCTACCTCTTCCGCTCCTTTGTCCTCCTATTTCCATGTCTAGTTTGGAGCCTGAGCTCTATCCAATTTTTGGATTTTTTGTGCTATTTCGCACATTTTGTCTCTGGATTTATCATGCTGCCTGGTTATATTCTCCTTATTATGTAAGCCTGGTGTCAGCCCCTTGCTCTTGAACAACCCCATTTATCACAGCCACATTGTTAAATGCCCATTTTAATGTAAGATCTAGCATTAGAGCAGTCCCAAAATTCTCCCAAGAAAGCTTCAACTCAGGAATCTCAGCCTCATGGGTCATTGCCTCTTCGTCATCGCCAGCAAGGACACAAAGGAGAACTCATCCACTTTTGACTGCAATGGGGTTTCTTCATAGTTGAACTAGTTCCTATATAAGTAATTTGGCACCCCCACCTTTTGACATAAGTTCCAGAACAAGCTAAAGTCATGCCCTATTATGACTGTGTGTAGCAGGTCTTTAGCTACTCTGACCTCATGGAACTCTGTGCCGCAGTTCATTTTTAAATTCACTATGGCAACGAGTTAGTCCTTGGCGTCCCTGTGAATACAGAAGACGCCAACGTGTTTTCTGGGGATCAACTCGTGAAGGAGTGTGGCTTTACCAGCGTCAACAAAGTCCCTGCATTCAAGAATTCTGACACAAGTACCCCAATTTTTGCCATTAGGCATGCATGTGGCCACTTACTGGGCTGAGAGTCTCCACTGCAAGCTGGATTGGTGTAGTACAAACAGTTCCTTTCTATACTGCAATCCATCGGTTCGGTAGACATGGGACAACAGGCGGCTATGTGCCCAGGACCGTGACACCTCCAACACATTTAGTACCTACCAGCCTTTTGGGACCACAAGCTCCCACCAGTTGTGACTCTTCTACTCCTTTTTGAAACTCTAACTTCTTCTCCACACTCCAGTATGGGTATATGACAATGCCTGGTTTCTTTAAGGACTTCCTGACCACCTGGTACCTTTTCAACAGGCCAACCAGGTCATCCGCATTCTGGGGGTCTCCCTGGGCAACCCAGGTCTGCACCACTGTGGGAAGGGAGTGAATGAATCTGTCCATAACAACACACTCGACCATGTGGGCTGGATTGGAGGACTTCAGCTGCAACCATTTCTGTGCAAGGCATAGCAGGTCAAACATTTGGAAGTTAGGGAGTTTGTCACAAGAATACACCCAGTGATGGACCCTTTGAGTCCTGACATAGTCACTCCTGAATGTGCCAATATTTCAGGTTTTAACTTACTATTCTCTTTTGTGTTGTGTAAGTCCAGGTCCTAATAAACCTTTTGGGGCTTGGCAGTTAGATAGGCGCCAGCACACTGCTTCTGCTGCAGTTTTTACCGCTTTGCTACTCTTTCAAATACAGTTAAAATGACTCAACATTATTTCCTGGGGTCATCTTTTGCATCACTTGTTTTACCACCTTCCGTATGAGTCAATATCAGGTATGAGTCATCACCTTGACTTGAGGGAGGGGCTGCTGGCCTATCATGAATGACCTTTGCAAGGCATTCCATCTGCCACATAAGCACCTCCTTTTGCCATTGCTGCATCTGTTGGAGCTACTGCACCAACAGTTTGTTTCCTGCTGTGTTACTGCTGTTCGGCTTGGACCAAAAGCTTGATCAGCTCCTCCATGTTATCTTACTTCTCTTCCTGGCTCACCACAGCCTTCACCCAAGACATGCAGGTTTTCCACAGCCGTCACATGTACTCCCTGGGGAAGTTGCCCACATTCTCCATCAACTGTGGTTGACTCACTCACTCGGCTGCTACAGAGATAAACACAGGACCATTTCTCATTTGAATCTTCCGGTTTATTAGAGTATGGCATAAACCAGTGCAAAGTTCATCAAAATAAACATGGTCCTTCTGGCATAATGGGAATACAAAAGATAATGTATATCACAGTCCATGTGGTTAAGGGTTTCTGCCCACTCAGGAACAACAACAGAGTTCAGCTTAGTTTAGCATAAGCAAAGTTCTGAAAATCCCACCTCCTGGCACACTGAACACTGAATGAATGATTTAGAAGGGTAACCGATTCAGAAGGCTAAATACTTATCTTCTAAACCCTACAGTGGGGTGGAGATATGGTGAGCAGCCTTCCATCCACTCTTCAGATGTCCACAAAAAAACCTAGCCTTTAAAATGGCTGATTAACCCTTCTCATCACTTGCACTTGAGCATTTTCCGTATGCTCATACCACTGAAGTTAACAACCTCACCACATCAACTCTTAAAGAAAGAAAGAGGTACATGTATTGTGATATGCACATAGTATTTTTGCCACTATTGAAGCCCTTAGCATTTTCACTAACTGAGATACCCCTTTTGTGGCTTGAATAACAGTATGATGCAATGTAAAATACATGCAATGCACTGAATAACATACATAGTGAGCCAGCACAGAATGATGCCTGCAGTGCCCTCAAAACAGTATGATGTCCCCATAGTGCATTTTACTAATTATCTTGTATTTTCACCATCCTGAATGAAGAATAGATGTTAATTCATGGCCTCTGTTTCATTAATTGTCTATGCGACTGCTGGAAATAGCTATGTATTGTACTCCACAGGATATGCCAGAAATTTATAATAGATGCAAATCCATCAATGGGATGTGTATCTATCTCAGGAGAGAGGCTTTGTCGCTGACTGCTTTCAGTAGAGAGGTAATTGCCATTCCCACAAAAATAAGGGTGAATTATGACCACCTCTCCACTGACTTCACGGATCCTGTTAAGATAAATGCAGGACCCATTGGTGGGTTTCAGATCTACCATAAATTTATCTCAAGCATGAGATCGGAATATTTCTTAATCCTTTAAAAAAATGTTGGTTTCTTGTATCTCCTTAAAAGCCCTGCTGTTCAGTGGACATTCAGGTCTTGAGACCCTCACCTATTTTTTCTGTTCTGTGGTTTGAGCAATCAGCAAATACATGACTGTACTGTGGTTTACAAGCTCAATAATAATTTAATGGGTCTATAAACTGTGCACGAACCTGTGCATAATATGCGTGCTTATGGCCAGTGAGCTGAGGATTTCTGCTCAGTTGTTTAAGCGATCAGCGGAGGTTTTAGGACCAGGACCTTCACTAATTAGCTGTTTTAATGGGTTTCGCCCCAACAAAATATTTTGCAAAGTTTACTTACAACACATTGGCTAAATGTGAAATCAACAATGATATTAACACATTTACAAATACAATTTTGCACGACTGTATAATTTGAATTGTGTGAAGACGTTAGCCCCTGAACAGAGGTTATGCTGTGTGAGCAAAATTTATTTTTCAATAGACAGATTCATGAAATGTACCTCAACCAAAAGAAAGTAAATTAGTTTGTTATTTGCTTATGTTTTCCAGGCCAAGTAGACAAAAAAAAACTAAGGAATTGCTCAATGTTGAAGAAAAATTACGACATCATCTGTCAGCTTTACTTCTTCCCACTGTAATCATTTCTCTATCTAACAGACACACCAGTATTTTGCTTTGCACGAAACGTGAGTCTTCAATTGCCGATTCCCAGGGTCTTCTTCTTTCACCCAATATGTCCTCAGCATTTTTTGGACTATCTAATGCACATTGTGAATTATCTAAGACACTTAATTGCTCATTTTGGATTGGCCAGCAATGTTCTTGCTGGTAATCTGGGAAACAGGTAAGCCTGTAAACCATAGAATCATGCATAGTGTTCTAGATTTAGGGCATCACTTAAATTTAAAAAATTATTACCATGATACTATGACATGATATTTTAATACTTCATTGCCAGCCTTCATCTAAAGTTCTTTATTGAGAGTTGTACTTAACTGTAAAGAAGTGCAAGTTTCTTAACCGCTTTCCGACATCAAGCATACATTTACATTGATTTTAGACTTCCTTCCTTTGATGTGGGATCCGGCGGTGAGCCCACATCTTTCCCAGGACATGTCAGCTGTTTTGAACAGCTGACATGTTCCAGGAACAGCCGCGGGTGAAGTCGCGATCCACTCGTTAATATTAACCCATTAAATGCTGCTGTCAAATACTGACCGTGGCATTTAACATTTGCTTTTGGCAATCGCGCTGAAAATTCGCCCACCGGTGACCCACGTCACGTGATTGCGGGTCACCGGTGGGTTGGCATGACAACCAGAGGTCTCCTGGAGACGTCTATGGTTGTCACTGCTGGCTTGCTGTGAGCGCCGCCCAGTGGTCAGCACTCATAGCAAGTAGTTCTACTACATACAGGCGAACTGATCATAACAGAGGCGATCAGGTTTTGACAGTTTCTAGTCTCCCATGGAGACTATTGAAGCATGCCAAAAGTAAAAAAAATATTTTTAAAGATATAAAAAAAATAAAAAATTTCAAATCACCCCCTTTCGACCCATTCAAATAAAACAATAAAAAATATCAAACATACACATATTTGGTATCGCCGCGTTCACAATCGCCCGATCTATCAATAAAAAAAGGATTATCCTGATCGCTAAACGGTGTAGCGAGAAAAAAACAAAAACACCAGAATTACGCTTTTTTGGTCTTCGCGACATTGCATTAAAATGCAATAACGGGCAATGAAAAGATCATATCTGCACCAAAATAGTATCACTAAAAACGTCAGCATGGTGTGCAAAATATAAGCCCTCACCTTACCCGACATCACGAAAAATGGAGACGCAATGGGTATCAGAAAATGGCACCATTTTTTTTTAACAAAGTTTGACATTTTTTTTCACCACTTAGATAAAAAGAATCTAGACATGCTTGGTGTCTATGAACTTATAATGACCTGAAGAAACATAATGGAAGGTCAGTTTTAGCATTTAATGAAGCTAGTAAAAAAGTCAAACAAAAAACAAAGTGTGGGATGGCACTTTTTTTGCAATTTCCCGCACTTGGAATTTTTTTTAGCATTTTCTAGTACATGACATGGTAAAACCAATGATGTCGTTCAAAAGTACAACACCATCCGCAAAAAACAAGCCCTCACATGGCCATATTGATGGAAAAATAAAAAAGTTATGGCTCTGGTAAGAAGAGGAGTGAGAAACGATTTATTCTAGTAGTGAAGGGCTTAAACTATTCAGCTTAGAGTCTCTGAAGCTCCCTGTTTGGATGATCTCAGCTGTGCAGTATTGGCCACTCCCCTCTGCTAGATATACTAGCCTCTGGCAATCTGGATTGTCAGTGTTATATTGGTGAGGAGTTAAGGAATCAGTTGTTAGTAGAGGTGCTTGGATTATTGTTCTGTGACTGTTACTTAGAGATTTTGGCTGTTTGCAAATCCTCTTACTCTACTATTTGGTTTACATTCCTTTTCTGCCCTGTATTTCCATCTGTTGTCTGTGAGTGCACATTTGTATGATTGGTATTTTTCCTTTTTCCCACTGCATCCTTCCTTGTTTGTCTGGTTTCTGTATATTCATACACTATTACTCCCCACTATCACTCCAATTTGCAGGGGAAAGAATCTAACAATTAGCCCATGCATTTGTGTGGGGTGACACCTACTGTTGGTGCAATGGTTGTTCAGCCTAAAGGGTAAGTGTGTTTTTCTATTCTAGAAAGAGTCATTTTGTGGTTGCTTGTCCTTCCATATCCCCCAGTAATCAGCTGCCCAAAAACTATGGAGCTCAGGTTGCGGGAAGTTTGGCAACCCAGGAGTCCTTATTTCCTCCATTGGGAGACCTCAATTTTTTCTACCAGCTGAGATGAATCTTGGCAAAGATAAGGTGGTAATTTCTGGCTTTCTGGACTGTGGGGTTTCATTTGATCAACGCTAGGTTCGTCCAGGTCAATAGCTTCAAACCACAAGTATTGTCTAAATCAATTCCTATTATTGCTATCGACTCTGCACAATTGAGCCAGGGTTTTTTACTCAGGTCATTCGTATCTTACAGCTGAAGATAGGGGCCATGCACTCTAAATTTATAAACTGTTATGTGCTAGAGGGCTTGCCCTCTCCTATGGTTCTTGGACTACCTTGGATTATGCTTCACAACCCTGCAGTAGACTGACAGACCCAGGAGATGGTTAAATGGAGCGAGTATTACCAAGAGCACTGCTTGAGCATCTGGCTGGCAAGCATGGGTACCCAATCTCTGCCTGACTTTATGGATATGTTTTCAGAATAGGGGTGTCAGGAACTTCTCCCATATCGTCCTTATAATTGAGCCATTAATATTATTCCTGGGGCCAAGCTGCCAAAACGCGGGTAATACAATATCTCTGTTCCAAAGAGGCCGGCAATGAAGGACTATATCTCTGAAAGTCTGGCAAAGGTTCATATCAGACCTTCTTCATCTCCTTTGATGCAGTGTTTTTACTTGTCAAGAAAAAAGATGGGGAGTTACTCCCTTACCTAGACTTTTGCAAACTCAATCGAATCACGGTCCAGGATCCATATCTTTTTCCTCTCATCCTGGAACTCTTTAATCAGACTGTGGTAGCACAAATGGTTTTCTAAACTGGATATCAGGGAATTTATAATATCCTCCACATCACGGAGAGGGATTAGTGGACGATAGCCTTCAATACACCTGAGGGACACTATGAAAACCTTATGATAACATTTGGGTTGAATAATGCTACTGCTGTCTTCCAACACTTTGTTAATGACATTTTCAGTCACCTGAAGATAAGTTTGTTGTGATCTACCTTGATGACATTTTGATTTATTTGCCTGATTTTGAGTCACATCAGGTACATGTCAGGTATGGCATTCAGACACTCATACATGTTATCAGTTCAGGAGATACCTTTTCTGTTTTTTTATCACTCCCTGTTTTTTCCGTAGATCTTGTGAAAGTCCAGGCGGTGCTTGATTGGGATCGCCCTGAGACCCTAAAAGCTTTACAAAGGTTTCTGGGTTTCGACAACTACTACCAAACATTCATCAAAACTTTTCAATAGTGGCCAAACCACTGATGGATATGACCAGGAAAAGGATAGATTTTTCAAAATGGTCCAATCCATCTCAGGAGGATTTTGACACCTTGTTTTGCAACTGCGCCAATCATTATACAGCCCGACGTCACTCAGCCATTTATAGTAGAAGATGATGTGTATGAAGTGGGGCATGTATTATTGCAGGGTGCATCTCCTAGTGAATGGAATCCGTGAGCATACTTTTATAAAAAACTATCATCTGCGGAGAATAACTATGACATTGGTCACAGTGAACTCTTGAAAATTAAATGGGCTTTTGAAGAGTGGTGTCATTTCTAGAAGGGGCAGTTCATCCAATCATGATAATCACTAATCATAAAAATTTGTTATATTTAGAATTTCCTAAGCATCTGACACCTAGACAGGCAATGTGGTCTTTATTCTTCACCAGATTCACATTTTCGTTACATATAGGCTGGGGCATAAGAATCTTAAAGCGGAAGCCTTATCCTGTTGCTTTCCTGGGGGTGGAGATAATTGTGAATCGGTTCTTATACTTCAGAAAGGAGAAGTTATTGCTGCTGTAAGCTCTGAGATTGAGAAAGAGGTTGCAGAGGCTCAGCGGGCTGCCCCTGCTGCCTGTCCTTTAGGTAAACTGTTCATATCTGTGAATCTCCGTCATAAAGTTGTAACTGAAAATCATGATTCAGTCTTGGTAGGACATCCTTTCAGTAAAGTCAACACAGATCTCCTCACCCGGCATTTTTGGTGGTCTGGGGTGCATCAGGATGATCGGGGGTATGTAGCTGCCTTTAGTGTGTGTGCGCGTTCTAAGACCCCACATACATGTCCATCTGGGTCTCTCCAACCATTGGTGATTCCCAGTAGACCTTGGCCTCATTTATCAATAGATTTCATTACTCATTTACCCTTATTTGTAGGTAATACAGTTACTGACAAGGGAGTGGTATTTATTTCCAAATTTTGGAAAGCTAATCAGAATCTTGAGACCTATCTTAGGTGTTTTGTGTCACACAATCTCGAAGTTTGGGTTTGAATTTGCTGTGAATTACCATTGTCATGAGTCTACTGGTGAGTACCCGTTTTTCGTGGCCTATGAGTTTCATCCTTAAATCCGCTCTTTTAATAAAAATCATTCCTCAGAAATACCTGAAGAGGAATGATTTTCATTATTTATTACATCAGTGTAACAAGAGGTTCTTAACAATTTATAGAAGTTGGGGTCCAAATATGAGGATTGCTGTGTGTGGTGATTTGGTGTGGTTGTCCTCTAGGAATATTGTTAAAGGTCCCTATTTGGAAATTGGGTCCCAGGTTCATTGGTCCTTACAAGACAGTAGCCGTCGTCAATCTTGTAGCATTCTGTCACGCTCTACCACCAACTTTTAGGATTCGTAATGTGCTTCACCAGTCTTTGCTTGAAAACTACTTTTCCATCCTCTGAACCATTACCATAACCTCAATCTCCATCCATTGTTGGGGGAATTTGGAGTTTCAGATAGCTAAGATTGGGGATTCTCGCTTAATTTGTTGGTCTGTTCAGCGTCTAGTACACTGGAAGGGTTATGGTCCTGAAGAGAGGATGAGGGTACCAGCATCTGATGTCCATGTGGTCAGGTTGATCCAGTCCTTTCATGTGGCATACACCAATAATCCTGGTCCTGAGGTTCTGGAGTACCTTTTTTGAAATGGGGGGTACTATCACCGGTTTGCCATCACAGAGATCGGCCAGAAAACCTCAGCATCTGATTTCATGTACTCCTGCACTGATTAGAAGCACATCTCCTTCATATTAAACAGTGCAAGTTTCTATTAGCAGTGCAGGGGCTAAACTGTTTAGCTTACAGTCTCTGAAGCGTTACTGCTTTGATGAGATCAGAAGGGCAGTATTAGCCACTCGCCTCTACTATACATACTCGCCTCTGGCAATCTGGATTGCCAGTGTTAATTCTTGTACTGCCTGGTGAGGAGTAAAGGAATTGTTAGTAGAGGTCTTTGGAATATTGTTCTGTGACTGTTGCTTGGAGTTTTTGGCTGTTTACAAATCCTTTTCCTCTCCTATTTGATTTACATTGCTTTTCTACAAGGTGTTTACCTCTACTGTCTGTGAGTGCATATTTGTAAGATTAGTATTTTTACTTTATACCTGTGCATCCTTCTTTATTTGTCTTGTTTGTGTATATTCATACCCTATTACTCCCACAACACTGGATGGGGGAGGGGGACATGTATTTGGCTGATACAGGAGTTAGGCAAGGTACATGGCCCTGGTATTTTCAAAATCAGAAGTAATTTGGGGAGCAGGGATAGCTAGAGCACCCATAGCGTTAGGGAAAGGGTAAGAGCCCCTGGTAATCTGACCATAGAGTTGTGACATTCAATAGATTTATTTCTAAAAATGTCTATTTAGTTTAGATTGTTTGCAATTTTTATTTTGTTTGTCTTTATGCTACATATTAATACAGGTCTAAATCAAACACTTGCTTTTGACCCAAGTGAAGTCATAGCCTTTTACAGGCAACAGTGCATAATCTGCCTTAATACACCATTACATATTCCTTTATAGGTGTTAAAGTTCTCTGCTCAAACAGGAAATATTTCTGAAAGTCAGACATTCACTTGACATCTTGACAGTTGTGATTCCCATTCTCAGGTATCTTGTTGACAGGCATACAGGGGTCCAATTCAGACTTCGAATTGTTGTTCCTAAATTGAGCTATTATGATTTTGTTGTGCCATTACCAGAATGAAGGCTGCTACATGCTCTGTTGGCCACAGGGAACATATAATAATAAATGGCAGAATCCATTACATGTCAAGTGGTATACCATGAGCTCAGTGAATTGTTGTTAGTCATAGCATACTAGATAATAGCATCAGAATGGTCCATCTGTCTGAAATTCAGCACAGGTATATAGTAAAATGACTTGCTTTGAATTCTATCTACCTATCTATCCATATAGTGGATGTTTAAAACTAAAATTAGATTTTTTTTCAGCGTCTGTTTTCAAAGCATTTCAAAGAAATTAGTTTATAGTTTATAGCTACTTTTATATATGCTGTAAAATGTATTACACATACAAAGAATTTTTGGAGGCATGGCCTCATGCAAACAGCTGCATAAAAAAGGTACAATATAGCACTCGTTACATGAATATGCAAATTGTACCACTAAAGTTTTGCGCAGCACTGTATTTTTTTCATATTAAAGAAGTACACCCACTAAGTTATATTTCACTAAATGTGTGTACAAGTGCTTCTCACTCACAAAATTAGAATATTATAAAAAGTTAATTTATTTCAGTTCTTCAATACAATAAGTGAAACTCATAATATATAGACTGAGTAATTATAGAGTGATCTATTTCAAGTGTTTATTTCTGTTAATGGTGATGATTATGGCTTACAGCCAATGAAAACCCAATAGCCTTATCTCAGTAAATTAGAATACTTCATAACACCAGCTTGAAAATTAATTTAAAATCCAAAATGTTGGCCTACTGAAATGTATGTTCTGTAAATGAATTGAATACGTGGTCGGGGCTCCTTTTGCATCAATTACTGCATCAATGCAGCATGGTATGGAGGCGATCAGCCTGTGGTACTGCTGAGGTGTCATGGCAGCCCAGGTTGCTTTGATAGCAGCCTTCAGCTCATCTGCATTGTTGGGTCTGGGGTCTTATCTTCCTCTTGACAATACCCCATAGATTTTCTATGGGGTTAAGGTCAGGCGAGTTTGCTGGCCAATAAAGCACAGTGATACTGTTGTTTTTCAACCAGGTATTGTTACTTTTGGAAGTGTGGACAGGTGCCAAGTCCTGCTGAGAATGAAATCTCCATCTTCAAAAAGCTTGTCGGCAAAGGGAAGCATGAAGTGCTCTAAAATTTCCAAGTAGACGGCTGCGCTGACTTTGGTGTGGATAAAACACAATGGACGACAAATGGATCACAAAACCATCACTGATTGTGGAAACTTCACAGTAGACCTCAAGCAGGTTGTATTGTGTGCCTCTCCACACTTCCTCCAGACTCCTGATTTCCAATTGAAATGCAAAATTTACTTTTTATCTGAAAACAACACCTTGAACCACTGAGCAACAGCTCAGTTCTTTTTTTCCTTGGCCCAGGTAACATGCTTCTGGTGTTGTCTATTGGTCATGAGTGGCTTGACACAAGGAATGCGACACTTGTAGCCCATGTCCTGGATATGTCTGTGTGTGGTGGCTCTTGAAGCAATGACTCCAGCAGCAGTCCACTCCTTGTGAATCTGCCCCAGATTTTTGAATGGCCTTTTCTTAACAATCCTTTCAAGGCTGTGGTTATCCTGGTTGCTTGTGTACTTTTTTCTACCACACTTTTTCCTTCCACTCAACTTTCCATTAATATTCTTGGCTACAGCACTCTGTAAACAGCCAGATTCTTTAACAATGACCTTTTGTGGCTTATCCTCCTTGTGGAGTGTGTCAATGACTGCCTTCTGTACATTTGTCAAGTCAGCAGTCTTCCCCATGATTCTGGAGCCTACTGAGATACTGACTTTTGAGTTTTCATTGACTGTAAGCCATAATCATCAACACTAACAGAAATAAACACTTGATATAGATCACTCATTACTTTTTGTATTGAAGAGCTGAGATAAATTAACTTTTTGATGATATTCTAATTTTGTGAGATGCACCTGTATATGTGCATGTAATGTAGTGTGAGTGTATTAATATACCTACCGCTACTCTCACCTTGATCCAACGTTGTCCTTCCCTTCTCAGTGACGTCACTGCACTGCAGACTGTCTGCATCACATAGCGCCGTGAGTTACCTGGAAATGATTTTTACAATGTAAGACTATGGAGCACCAGAAACAGAATTCAAAGGCTTACATTGTAAAAGAGACTTCAGGCTCATGCATAGAGCTTAGAGTGAGCCGGCTACTAGCAATTTAAGTGACGTCGTTCAGAAGAGGAGACGAACAGCGCTAGAAACTGGAGAGAGCAGCGTCATGTGAGTATATTAATATACACACTGTACATTACATGCACATATACACACATTTAATGTGGAAAAAAAGAACTTGATTGGAGTGCTTCTTTAATGACCCGATTCACCAT
>JARQOD010000005.1:283827020-283897027 GCA_033576555.1 Oophaga sylvatica
TATAATTGAGCCATTAATATTATTCCTGGGGCCAAGCTGCCAAAACGCGGGTAATACAATATCTCTGTTCCAAAGAGGCCGGCAATGAAGGACTATATCTCTGAAAGTCTGGCAAAGGTTCATATCAGACCTTCTTCATCTCCCTTTGATGCAGTGTTTTTACTTGTCAAGAAAAAAGATGGGGAGTTACTCCCTTACCTAGACTTTTGCAAACTCAATCGAATCACGGTCCAGGATCCATATCTTTTTCCTCTCATCCTGGAACTCTTTAATCAGACTGTGGTAGCACAAATGGTTTTCTAAACTGGATATCAGGGAATTTATAATATCCTCCACATCACGGAGAGGGATTAGTGGACGATAGCCTTCAATACACCTGAGGGACACTATGAAAACCTTATGATAACATTTGGGTTGAATAATGCTACTGCTGTCTTCCAACACTTTGTTAATGACATTTTCAGTCACCTGAAGATAAGTTTGTTGTGATCTACCTTGATGACATTTTGATTTATTTGCCTGATTTTGAGTCACATCAGGTACATGTCAGGTATGGCATTCAGACACTCATACATGTTATCAGTTCAGGAGATACCTTTTCTGTTTTTTTATCACTCCCTGTTTTTTCCGTAGATCTTGTGAAAGTCCAGGCGGTGCTTGATTGGGATCGCCTGAGACCCTAAAAGCTTTACAAAGGTTTCTGGGTTTCGACAACTACTACCAAACATTCATCAAAACTTTTCAATAGTGGCCAAACCACTGATGGATATGACCAGGAAAAGGATAGATTTTTCAAAATGGTCCAATCCATCTCAGGAGGATTTTGACACCTTGTTTTGCAACTGCGCCAATCATTATACAGCCCGACGTCACTCAGCCATTTATAGTAGAAGATGATGTGTATGAAGTGGGGCATGTATTATTGCAGGGTGCATCTCCTAGTGAATGGAATCCGTGAGCATACTTTTATAAAAAACTATCATCTGCGGAGAATAACTATGACATTGGTCACAGTGAACTCTTGAAAATTAAATGGGCTTTTGAAGAGTGGTGTCATTTCTAGAAGGGGCAGTTCATCCAATCATGATAATCACTAATCATAAAAATTTGTTATATTTAGAATTTCCTAAGCATCTGACACCTAGACAGGCAATGTGGTCTTTATTCTTCACCAGATTCACATTTTCGTTACATATAGGCTGGGGCATAAGAATCTTAAAGCGGAAGCCTTATCCTGTTGCTTTCCTGGGGGTGGAGATAATTGTGAATCGGTTCTTATACTTCAGAAAGGAGAAGTTATTGCTGCTGTAAGCTCTGAGATTGAGAAAGAGGTTGCAGAGGCTCAGCGGGCTGCCCCTGCTGCCTGTCCTTTAGGTAAACTGTTCATATCTGTGAATCTCCGTCATAAAGTTGTAACTGAAAATCATGATTCAGTCTTGGTAGGACATCCTTTCAGTAAAGTCAACACAGATCTCCTCACCCGGCATTTTTGGTGGTCTGGGGTGCATCAGGATGATCGGGGGTATGTAGCTGCCTTTAGTGTGTGTGCGCGTTCTAAGACCCCACATACATGTCCATCTGGGTCTCTCCAACCATTGGTGATTCCCAGTAGACCTTGGCCTCATTTATCAATAGATTTCATTACTCATTTACCCTTATTTGTAGGTAATACAGTTACTGACAAGGGAGTGGTATTTATTTCCAAATTTTGGAAAGCTAATCAGAATCTTGAGACCTATCTTAGGTGTTTTGTGTCACACAATCTCGAAGTTTGGGTTTGAATTTGCTGTGAATTACCATTGTCATGAGTCTACTGGTGAGTACCCGTTTTTCGTGGCCTATGAGTTTCATCCTTAAATCCGCTCTTTTAATAAAAATCATTCCTCAGAAATACCTGAAGAGGAATGATTTTCATTATTTATTACATCAGTGTAACAAGAGGTTCTTAACAATTTATAGAAGTTGGGGTCCAAATATGAGGATTGCTGTGTGTGGTGATTTGGTGTGGTTGTCCTCTAGGAATATTGTTAAAGGTCCCTATTTGGAAATTGGGTCCCAGGTTCATTGGTCCTTACAAGACAGTAGCCGTCGTCAATCTTGTAGCATTCTGTCACGCTCTACCACCAACTTTTAGGATTCGTAATGTGCTTCACCAGTCTTTGCTTGAAAACTACTTTTCCATCCTCTGAACCATTACCATAACCTCAATCTCCATCCATTGTTGGGGGAATTTGGAGTTTCAGATAGCTAAGATTGGGGATTCTCGCTTAATTTGTTGGTCTGTTCAGCGTCTAGTACACTGGAAGGGTTATGGTCCTGAGAGAGGATGAGGGTACCAGCATCTGATGTCCATGTGGTCAGGTTGATCCAGTCCTTTCATGTGGCATACACCAATAATCCTGGTCCTGAGGTTCTGGAGTACCTTTTTTGAAATGGGGGGTACTATCACCGGTTTGCCATCACAGAGATCGGCCAGAAAACCTCAGCATCTGATTTCATGTACTCCTGCACTGATTAGAAGCACATCTCCTTCATATTAAACAGTGCAAGTTTCTATTAGCAGTGCAGGGGCTAAACTGTTTAGCTTACAGTCTCTGAAGCGTTACTGCTTTGATGAGATCAGAAGGGCAGTATTAGCCACTCGCCTCTACTATACATACTCGCCTCTGGCAATCTGGATTGCCAGTGTTAATTCTTGTACTGCCTGGTGAGGAGTAAAGGAATTGTTAGTAGAGGTCTTTGGAATATTGTTCTGTGACTGTTGCTTGGAGTTTTTGGCTGTTTACAAATCCTTTTCCTCTCCTATTTGATTTACATTGCTTTTCTACAAGGTGTTTACCTCTACTGTCTGTGAGTGCATATTTGTAAGATTAGTATTTTTACTTTATACCTGTGCATCCTTCTTTATTTGTCTTGTTTGTGTATATTCATACCCTATTACTCCCACAACACTGGATGGGGGAGGGGGACATGTATTTGGCTGATACAGGAGTTAGGCAAGGTACATGGCCCTGGTATTTTCAAAATCAGAAGTAATTTGGGGAGCAGGGATAGCTAGAGCACCCATAGCGTTAGGGAAAGGGTAAGAGCCCCTGGTAATCTGACCATAGAGTTGTGACATTCAATAGATTTATTTCTAAAAATGTCTATTTAGTTTAGATTGTTTGCAATTTTTATTTTGTTTGTCTTTATGCTACATATTAATACAGGTCTAAATCAAACACTTGCTTTTGACCCAAGTGAAGTCATAGCCTTTTACAGGCAACAGTGCATAATCTGCCTTAATACACCATTACATATTCCCTTTATAGGTGTTAAAGTTCTCTGCTCAAACAGGAAATATTTCTGAAAGTCAGACATTCACTTGACATCTTGACAGTTGTGATTCCCATTCTCAGGTATCTTGTTGACAGGCATACAGGGGTCCAATTCAGACTTCGAATTGTTGTTCCTAAATTGAGCTATTATGATTTTGTTGTGCCATTACCAGAATGAAGGCTGCTACATGCTCTGTTGGCCACAGGGAACATATAATAATAAATGGCAGAATCCATTACATGTCAAGTGGTATACCATGAGCTCAGTGAATTGTTGTTAGTCATAGCATACTAGATAATAGCATCAGAATGGTCCATCTGTCTGAAATTCAGCACAGGTATATAGTAAAATGACTTGCTTTGAATTCTATCTACCTATCTATCCATATAGTGGATGTTTAAAACTAAAATTAGATTTTTTTTCAGCGTCTGTTTTCAAAGCATTTCAAAGAAATTAGTTTTATAGTTTATAGCTACTTTTATATATGCTGTAAAATGTATTACACATACAAAGAATTTTTGGAGGCATGGCCTCATGCAAACAGCTGCATAAAAAAGGTACAATATAGCACTCGTTACATGAATATGCAAATTGTACCACTAAAGTTTTGCGCAGCACTGTATTTTTTTCATATTAAAGAAGTACACCCACTAAGTTATATTTCACTAAATGTGTGTACAAGTGCTTCTCACTCACAAAATTAGAATATTATAAAAAGTTAATTTATTTCAGTTCTTCAATACAATAAGTGAAACTCATAATATATAGACTGAGTAATTATAGAGTGATCTATTTCAAGTGTTTATTTCTGTTAATGGTGATGATTATGGCTTACAGCCAATGAAAACCCAATAGCCTTATCTCAGTAAATTAGAATACTTCATAACACCAGCTTGAAAATTAATTTAAAATCCAAAATGTTGGCCTACTGAAATGTATGTTCTGTAAATGAATTGAATACGTGGTCGGGGCTCCTTTTGCATCAATTACTGCATCAATGCAGCATGGTATGGAGGCGATCAGCCTGTGGTACTGCTGAGGTGTCATGGCAGCCCAGGTTGCTTTGATAGCAGCCTTCAGCTCATCTGCATTGTTGGGTCTGGGGTCTTATCTTCCTCTTGACAATACCCCATAGATTTTCTATGGGGTTAAGGTCAGGCGAGTTTGCTGGCCAATAAAGCACAGTGATACTGTTGTTTTTCAACCAGGTATTGTTACTTTTGGAAGTGTGGACAGGTGCCAAGTCCTGCTGAAGAATGAAATCTCCATCTTCAAAAAGCTTGTCGGCAAAGGGAAGCATGAAGTGCTCTAAAATTTCCAAGTAGACGGCTGCGCTGACTTTGGTGTGGATAAAACACAATGGACGACAAATGGATCACAAAACCATCACTGATTGTGGAAACTTCACAGTAGACCTCAAGCAGGTTGTATTGTGTGCCTCTCCACACTTCCTCCAGACTCCTGATTTCCAATTGAAATGCAAAATTTACTTTTTATCTGAAAACAACACCTTGAACCACTGAGCAACAGCTCAGTTCTTTTTTTCCTTGGCCCAGGTAACATGCTTCTGGTGTTGTCTATTGGTCATGAGTGGCTTGACACAAGGAATGCGACACTTGTAGCCCATGTCCTGGATATGTCTGTGTGTGGTGGCTCTTGAAGCAATGACTCCAGCAGCAGTCCACTCCTTGTGAATCTGCCCCAGATTTTTGAATGGCCTTTTCTTAACAATCCTTTCAAGGCTGTGGTTATCCTGGTTGCTTGTGTACTTTTTTCTACCACACTTTTTCCTTCCACTCAACTTTCCATTAATATTCTTGGCTACAGCACTCTGTAAACAGCCAGATTCTTTAACAATGACCTTTTGTGGCTTATCCTCCTTGTGGAGTGTGTCAATGACTGCCTTCTGTACATTTGTCAAGTCAGCAGTCTTCCCCATGATTCTGGAGCCTACTGAGATACTGACTTTTGAGTTTTCATTGACTGTAAGCCATAATCATCAACACTAACAGAAATAAACACTTGATATAGATCACTCATTACTTTTTGTATTGAAGAGCTGAGATAAATTAACTTTTTGATGATATTCTAATTTTGTGAGATGCACCTGTATATGTGCATGTAATGTAGTGTGAGTGTATTAATATACCTACCGCTACTCTCACCTTGATCCAACGTTGTCCTTCCCTTCTCAGTGACGTCACTGCACTGCAGACTGTCTGCATCACATAGCGCCGTGAGTTACCTGGAAATGATTTTTACAATGTAAGACTATGGAGCACCAGAAACAGAATTCAAAGGCTTACATTGTAAAAGAGACTTCAGGCTCATGCATAGAGCTTAGAGTGAGCCGGCTACTAGCAATTTAAGTGACGTCGTTCAGAAGAGGAGACGAACAGCGCTAGAAACTGGAGAGAGCAGCGTCATGTGAGTATATTAATATACACACTGTACATTACATGCACATATACACACATTTAATGTGGAAAAAAAGAACTTGATTGGAGTGCTTCTTTAATGACCCGATTCACCATTGCATTCTCTCCAGTTTTTTGGGGCAAGAATAACTCATACTTTGTGACATTTTAATTTGCAGCAAATAATCTGGGGATCTATACACCAATGTATATTTTCTACAATGAATATTTTGTATATCTTCTAGATATTTTAGACTAACTAGTTGAATGCGACTTTTTAAAAAAATTAAAAATGATTTCCAGTTACCCTTCCCAGAATATTTTTTTTTGTAAATCATAAAAAGTACAAATGTTAAATCAATATAAATCAATAGTTCTGCATTTGTTCACAGTGACAATTGTTTAAAAAAGTCTGTGTTTCCACTACTTCCATCACTTTGATGGAGAGTAGAGTTAGCACCCATATGGCATTTAATGTAGCAGCCTACATAAGTAGAATAGCTCAAATAATTGAAATATTTTGCATTTCCTATACAGTGTTGCTAAGTGTCTTTCAGTTGACCTACAGGCCATAAAAAAATACACTGGTCTTTGGTTTCAATAAATTATAAAATGTGTCAATTCAAGTCATCACTCCTGTGTTAGAGATAAGTATACCCGGAAACTTTCAGGGTAGACAGGCTGTGGTCTGAGTGAGGTGCACAAAGTATTCACTTGTCTGGCTTACATGTTGAATAGCTCTAAATCATTCAAAAGGGATGTTCTCCAGCACAAAGGAAAATAGTTAAAACTTACCCTTTAAAGGGAATCTGTCACCCCAAAAATGCCATATCAAGTAAAGATATGGCTGAATAGAGCGTCCCATAACTAAGCTAACGGTGGGTATCATATATCATGATACCCCCGTTTTCATAGCAAAATACCTTTGTAAAGTTGGTGATTGAACGTGTCAATCACTGCAGTCAGGTCAGGAGGGCGAACGGTTTTCATGTCCTCCCCCGCCCCCGCTCCTCGTCATCTCTTTCGTATCGCCGTCTGTGAATACCACAGACGGCGTTAGTTTCCCGCAATTGCGCAATTCAAAATTCTTCCGGCGCATGCGCAGTATGCTTTGCCCAGCAGTGGGCAAAGCATAAAATTACTACAGCGCATGCGCTAGTCTTTCCTTGCCCCGGAAGTCGTCCAAGGCAAGCAGGATTTTCCGGGGCAAGGAAATACTAGCACATGCGCTGTAGTAATTTTATGCTTTGCCCACTGCTGGGCAAAGCATACTGCGCATGCGCCGGCAGAATTTTGAATTGCGCAATGAGGGAAACTAACACCGTCTGTGGTATTCACAGATGGCGATACGAAAGAGATGACGAGGAGCGGGGGCGGAGGAGGTCATGAAAACCGCCGCCCTCCTGACCTGACTGCAGTGATTGACACGTTCAATCACCAACTTTACAAAGGTATTTTGCTATGAAAACTGGGGTATCATGATATATGATACCCACCGTTAGCTTAGTTATGGGACGCTCTTTCAGCCATATCTTTACTTGATATGGCATTTTTGGGGTGACAGATTCCCTTTAATCATATAAGATAAAAAAATGGTAGAATGTGCACATATTAAAAAAAGCATTGCTTACTCTTTTCAGTCAGAAAAACCCTTAATCATATGATTAATCATAAGGTATGATCAAGGGTTTTTCTATCCGAAAAGCATAAGATTAAGGTTTTTTTAATGTGTTCATAATCTGCCATTTTTTTTATCCTGTATCATTAACCCCTTTCTGCCATCAGACGTACAATTCCGTCCATGTGCCCTGGGACTTAATTCCCATGGACGGAATAGTAAGTCATAGACAATCGGCCGCGCTCACGGGGGCAGCTGACATCCGGCACTAAGTGCCAGGAGCCGTCACGAACCTCTTCTGGCACTTTAACGCCCGTCACACTGCGATCAAAGATGATCGTAGTTTTCTGGCGGCTGCAGAGGGGCTGCCAGCACCTCTGTTTTTGGATAGGAGACCCCGCAGCTTGCCACGGGGTCCCTATCGCTGCCATGGAGACCCAATGTCGTCATGACTACATCCGGGTCTCCAGGCCTGAGGGAATTCCTGTCATGCGCAATGATGACCAGGAAATCTCTCAGGTCAGTGTAATAGAAGCTGTAGCACTGACAGCTTTTATGACATGCAGATCTGCATGCTATAGAAGCAATCAGTCTGCAGAAAATGAGTGACCCATAGTGGGACAAAGTGTAAAACTAAGAATTAAATTAAAATGTTTTTTTAAATAATTGTAAAAATATTTTAAAAAATAATAATAAAAATATTAATATTTATTCCAGCAATAAATACATATTTTAATTGAAAAAAATGTAAACAATAAAAGTACACATATTTGGTATCGCTGCGTCCGTAATGACCCGCCCTATAAAAGTGTCCCATTAGTTAACCCCTTTAGTGAACACCATAAAAAAACAAGGCAAAAAACAATGCTTTGTTATCATACAGCTGAGCAAAAAGTGGAATAACACGCGATCAATAAACAGATATAAATAAACAAGGTACTGCTAAAAATGTCATCTTTTACCACAAAAAATAAGCCTCCAAACAGCGCCATCAGCAAAAAATTAAAAAAGTTATAGCTGTCAGAATGAAGCAATGTAAAATAATTATTTTTTCTATAAATTGTTTTTACTGTATAAGAGAGCCAAAACATTAAAAAATACTATAAATGAGGTAACACTGTAATTGTACTGACACGAAAAATAAAATTGCCATATCAATTTTACCACACGTGGTATGGTGTAAACACCCCCTAATAAGAAATTCATGAATTGCTGGTTTTTGTTCATTCTGCCCCCAAAAATCGGAATAAAAAGCGATCAAAAAATGTCATGTGTCCAATGGTACCAATAAAAACGTCAACTCGTCCCATAAAAAACAAGACCTCACATAACTCTGTGGGCCAAAATATGGAAAAATTATAGCTCTCAAAATATGGTGATGCAAAAACTATTTTTTTGCAAAAAAGAGTCTTTTAGTGTGTGACAGCTGCCAAACATAAAAACCCGCTATAAATAGTAAATCAAACCCCCCTTTATCACCCCCTTAGTTAGGGAATAATAATTACATTATAAAAATGTATTTATTTCCCATTGGGGTTAGGGTTAGTGTTATGTTTAGGTAGCGGAGGAGAAAAAGCAAAAACGGCAATACACCAGAGAGGCTGGAACCTATTGGAATGCAGTAAACTGAACTAACCACACAACTAGAGGTAGCCGTGGAGCGTTCCTACGTTGATCCTAGACGCCTCGTCACAGCCTGAGAGATAACTACATCTAAAGGCAGAAAGAGGAAAGCTATCTGCCCCGGAGCAGATCCCCAAAGAAAATAGGAAGCCCCCAAACAAGTAATGGCGGTTAGACAAGAAGAAGCACGGACACAGACAGAAAATAGAATGAGCAAACGCTGGGGCCCAATCTGTCTAGACAGAAAAGTACAGGAAAGGATTCTTACTGCAATCCAAAAAAACCCCTAAAAATACCAACTCTTCTGATTGCAAAAACACCTGAGATCACACAACCTCCACCACCTAAATCAGATCTCTGGTGTAACAAAACTAAGCCGCAGCCACTGAAAAAACAGGAAAAAGCAAATGAACAAATAACAGTGGCTACAGATAAACTGAGAGGAGCACAGGACCCAGGAGGGGACCCGGCTGACCTCCACAAAAGTGCAGAGAACTATGCAAAAAGCAAGCACAAAAATAAAAGCAGAAAATATCTTATCAGAAAGCAGAAGATGCAGGCAAGACTCAGCAAACTTCCAAATGAACCAGGAACCACAATTGAGATAAGAACAATTGATCACCGGCAACCATCATGGGAGGGAACCTCCCTTATATCAGACCAGTCAGTGATCCTAGATTGCCATTCCTCAATGAAAGGTTCAGTACTGTCTGTAACCACCAGAGGGAGCCTCTGCTCAGAAACCATCTCTAGCACATTCATAACAGGTTAGGGTTAGGGTTGGCCTAAAAGTTAGGGTTGGGGCTAAAGTTAGGGTTAGGGTTAGTCTTAAAGTTAGGGTTAGGGTTGGGGCTAGAGTTGGGGTAAGGGAATTGAATTACGGTTAGGGTTGAGATTAGTGTTAGGGTTGGGATTAGGGTTAGGGTGGGGATTAGGGTTAGGGTTGGGATTAGGGTCAGGGTTGGGATTAGGGTTAGTAGTATGGTATGGTTAGGTTTGTGGTTAGAGTTATGGTTAGGGTTGGGATTAGGTTTAGGGGTTTGTTGGGGTTATGGTTGTAGTTAGAATTGGGGGATTTCCACTGTTTAGTCACATCAGGGGCTCTCAAACGTGACATGATGTCTGATCTCAAATCCAGTCAAAATTGGTTTGAAAATGTCAAATGGCTCTTTTTCCCTGCTGAGCTCTGCCATGCGCCCAAACAGTGGTTCCCCCCACATATGGGGTATCAGCGTACTCAGGACAAATTGGACAACTTTTGCGGTCCAATTTCTCCTGTTACCCTTGGGAAAATAAAAAAATTGGGGACTAAAAATCATGTTTGAGCAAAAAATATCATTTTTTTTCACGGCTCTATGTTATAAACTTGTGTGAAGGACATTGGGGTTCAAAGTGCTCCCCACACATCTAGATACAATCTTTAGGGGTCTAGTTTCCAAAATGGTGTCACTTGTTGGTGTTTTCCACTGTTTAGGCACATCAGGGGCTCTTCAAATGCGACATGGCGTCCGATCTGAATTCCAGCCAATTTTGGTTTGAAAAAGTCAAAGGGCTCTCCTTGCTTTCCGAGCCCTGCCGTGCGCCCAAACAGTGGTTTTTCCCCACATATGGGGTATTGGAGTACTCAGAAGAAATTGCACAACAACATTTTCTGTCAATTTTCTCCTTTTACCCTTGTGAAAATAAATTAATTGTTTGTAAAAGATCATGTTTGTGACTAAAAAGTTACATGTTTTTTTCTTCCACATTCCAAAAATTCCTGTGAAGCACCTGAAGGGTTAATAATCTTCTTGAATGTAGTTTTGAGTACATTGAGGGGTGCAGTTTTTAGAATGATGTCACTTTTGGGTATTTTCTGCCATATAGACCCCTCAAAGTGACTTCAAATGTGAGGTGGTCCCAAAAAAATGGTTTTGTAAATTTTGCTGTAAAAATGAGAAATCGCTGGTCAACTTTTAACCCTTATAACTTCCTAACAAAAAAAAATTTATTCCAAAATTGTGCTGATGTAAAGTAGACATGTGGGAAATGTTATTTAGTATCTATATTATGTGACATATTTCTCTGTTTTAAGGGCATAAAAATTAAAAATTTGAAAATTGCAAAATATTTGCCACATTTCCGTATTTTTCATATATAAATGCAAGCTATATTGAAGAAATTTTATCACCAACATGAAGTACAATATGTCACGAGAAAACAATCTCAAAATTGCGAAGATCCATTGAAGCGTTCCAGAGCTATAACCTCATAAAGGGACAGTGGTCAGAATTGTAAAAATTGGCCCGGTCATTAACATGCAAACCACCCTTGGGGGTTAAGGGGTTAAAGGCTAAGTTTTAACTACCTTCCTTTGCTGCTGGTGAATATCCACTTTTGGACAATTGAGAGCTTTTTTCAAATACTGATGATATTCCAGTTACCATTGTAAACACCAGAAAGTTAATGATAATTTCAACTCAACCACTACTGAACAGGACACTTTCCGTTAAATAGTCCGATGTTATTAGTAATTTACCTTAGTGTTTATATATGCAAATTTACAAGTACATCAATTAAACACTTTTGGATCTGTCATACAAGTCTTAGGTTAGACATACCCATTTTTGACAATTTTTTCACTAAATATTGATTTTATCAGTACATAGACACATTCTCGGAAAAGGTGCAAACAAAATCTGTGACCAATACAAATGTGCCATGTTCACAATTTTATGGAGGTAGTCATAAAAATAGCAATACTTTGAGGGTTTAGTGCACCATGTTGAGGTTCTGCCAAATGAACAACATCTTTTACACATTACATCCATTGATAAATGTATTTATGTTATTGCTATATTGGGAAATTATATTTATAGAAGAAACTTTTACCACTTTTAAGTTACACTTAAGTTCATAGCTATCTGCACTATTTCTTATGCTCATAAAATATTTTCCATCATTTTAACACAAGGTTCAATAGAGAAGGAACACACATCAGTCATGATTATAGAAGATGACATGTACAGAACAAGCAGTGGGAATCTGTGTCATTTTAACTCTCCTCGGTAGCTTTGAAATGCTGAATAAGCTCTTCTATTTGATCTTGATGCAGCACTTGCATCAGCAATTTATGGTGCAAGTATTGTGTTTAACTTAATTTATTGAAGCTCATATTTTGCATGTGTTTTACAGGCCTTCATCTTCATATCATTAATTGATTTTCAATTCTTATTAATTATCATACAATCATTTTCAATCTATTTTATTGCTCCACTTCTGGTATTCCAAATCCCCCCGATGAGCATATTGACTCCACACTTCTCATCCTGGCATATTTTTACTGCAAACTATTGTACAGTGCCTCACCTAACAGTGGGTATTCGTCGGTAGAGATTTGTTCACTATTCTGTCTCACATAATATAAGCACTCAGAAAACAAATTCAACTAACACATGCTGTGCTAAAGAGACAGTGACATATTTGTAGACAAACTGTCAGATCAAAAAAATCACATTAAAAGTAAGTTGCACGGAAGACACATAATTAAAGTGTCATATTTATATGAAAATAACATTTCACACAATTCTACAGATACTCAATTGTTGTTTGTATTGTCTTAATGCCTTAGATGTACTTTACTATTTATGTCATATTGTTGTAATTATATTTTCTTCTTAGCCACTGGGAAAACAGAATGTAGTCGTGCTTGAAACATTCTGTAGAGTAAATCTCTTCGATAGCTGAGTATGTGCAATTGTAGCTTTAGTAATGAAATGTTGCCTACTTTTACAGTAAGTAATGGATGAAGCTCGGTAGAGGAGGACGATATCATATTGAAACGGGTTGCACTGTGGTAAATGAAAAGCTTTTTGTGTTCCAAATTGGTTCTTCCAATGCATTTCTGCATCGAACCAGCGCCTTTTTCAAGGTAAAAAACAATTATGCACAATACAGTAAAAGCAGGGTTTAAAAAGTCTGAAATAAAGTCTTTTTTATTTTTGTTGCAATCAAAAGTTGAAAGTTTTTGGTCTTGATAAGACCATCATCAAAACTGATTGCTCTGGGTTATGGGGAGACCTTAAAGAGCTGTATGTGAGGCAGCGTGTTGAGGAATTGCTACCTCCAGCCTGATTCTGCACTTCTCCCATTGGCCTACAGGTGATCACAATCCGTTCTACTTGCACGTAAATTGTAGGCTTACAGTCCAGGAGAGACAGGTTTGTCCGTTTTGCTGTAGGTAGATAGCCCAAGAGTGGCATTTACAGTAGATACAGGACCCATCAGAGGGAGGTCACCTTACTGTGGTTGATGGGCACACATGAATTAGTCAATTTATGCACTTCATTTTTGTAAGTATATAATTTTGAATGGTAACACAGCAAATATCTAATGTTTTCAGTGTTATCACATGGCCAGGCTTATGCAGAGTGTTGCTGTGTTTCTTTTTTTTTCATGGTAGCTTGCACCTGTTCACACTTAGGAGGTACTGGTTAGTTTTTTTGTATAGTAGATAGATAGATAGATAGATAGATAGATAGATAGATAGATAGATAGATAGATAGATAGATAGATAGATCATGGTGGAAAAGGAAAAGTTGGGAAAATATATTTTAAATGATGTGATCCATATAATAAATGTTGAACATAGCATCCACTAGCAGCATCCCAAGGTCTTATACTACAATATAGGTTTTCACATTCTGGTATCAATAGCAAACATACTGTCTAAAATTAGAATTGAGATGATTTTTGCTTAAAACTGTTAAAAAAAATCTAATGACTTACTCCTCAAAAGTCTTTATGCTCAGCTACTTGCAGATTTATCATTTCAGAGACCTGTTTGTTGAGCATACAACACAAACACCCAAGGCAAGCATCCCTGTTTCTTGTTGTCTAAAGGGTATGCCACACTAAAAATATCGCTAACGGGATCGCTAAAAAAGTCACTATTTAGCGATCCCGTTAGCGATATTGTTCAGGCGGCAGCTTCCAGCGACGAGCTTCCCGCTGTGATCTCGCTCGTCGCTGGAATCGTCGGACCCTATTTTCTCGTCGCGCTCCCGCTGGTAAGTATATATCGCTAGTGTGGCACCTTTTCTTAGCGATTTAGCGGTACTTTTGTACCGCTAAAGTCGTTAAGAAGATCGCTAACGGCGATAGCGTCGTTAACTATATCGCTAATGTGGCCGCATTTAGCGATATAGAAACAATCCCGCTAGCGATCTCATTAGTATGCAACGCTAACGAGATCGCTAGCGGGATAGCTTAGTGTGGCAGTACCTTAAATGGGGTATACATTAAGTTGTAACACTTCATTGTCTTCAGATTTGTTTAACACACTTCAATGGTTATTAGAATTCATCTTCAAGATCTTAAAGGCCACCAGGTTTTTGCTACCTCATCTTAGAGTAATATAACATAGGGGTAGAGATCTCATCTCAGGAGTGTGTCACCTGCTTGGCTGTTTGCTATAGTTTTGATAAAACACTCTTTTATCAGCAGTAGAATATCCCCGAGAGGACTAGCAAACGTGTGGCAAAGTAGTCTTCAATATTCCTGAGATTTGGCTGTCCCTCCTCCTCCTAAAAAATGAGAATCTTTCTGCCTATGCAGTGTAGGCAAAAATCTGGCATTCAATGTACACTTCAGAATTTTACTGAGATCCTTATTGAAAAACCTAGCGAAGCAGCAGCAGATAAGTGATTTTATGAAAATGTCAATAAGGAGCCAAGTAACTGACACATCACTGGTACCAGGGTCTCTGACATTGAATTTGGTTGTTCTCAGAAGGGCAGAACAAAGCGGATGACTGATAAAGTTATCACTGATGCCAGATTTGTAAATTATCTGAGCGTACAGATAGGGTAAAAAGGCTTCAACCATGCATTTTTCTCTTTTTAAATGTGAGAAAGATATAAGACCCTAGTGCTCAAAAAATGAGACTAGGATTAGCTGGGGGCTGCAGATAGTTAAAACGCATCTTGTCTTAAAACATATTTCAGCAAGACAATGATTATAATAATAATAATCTTTTATTTTTATATAGTGCTAACACTTTCCGCAGCGCTTTACAGTTTTGCACACATTATCGTCGCTGTCCCCGATGAGGCTCACAATCTAGGTTCCCTATGAGTATGTTTTTGATTTCAAACACACAACAAAGGAAACTCTCAATTGGTTTCAAAGAAAGAAAATAAAGCTGCTAGAATGGTCAAGCCAATCACCTGGCATGAATCCTATAGAAACTTTATAGAAGGAAGTAAAGTTCAGAGTTCATAGATTCACCTTCAGGATTTGAAGAGTGTGTGTGGAAGAATGGGCCAAAATCACACCTGAGCAATGCATGTGACTAGTTTCTCTGTGCAGGAGGTCTTGAAGCTGTTATCACCAACAAAGCATTAATATATTTCAGTAAGCGTGTTCAGTTCTTTTTCCCTGTGTCATTTCTTATTATTACGGTAAAAAGCTGGAATGGCAATAAGAGCAATAAGGTCTTATCCGGGTAAAAATGGGGAGGTTGTGTGCAATGGTGCTTACCTGGTATGGTTGTGTGGCCACAACCACTGTAAAAGCTCAAGGCTTTTGCAGACCGATATCTTGGAAAGCATCAGAGAATGAAGTGAATGGGTTTAACCTGTGCTGCCAGTAAATAAATGATGGACTAGGGAAAAAAATCCAGGGGTGCGGTTTATTTGTCTGCGCATTCTGAAGTTCCACACTTCTTCATTATCACAAACCACAGTGTTCTTATTATTACACATAACTTAACTTATAGATATCTATGGTTTGATTTCTTTGCCTGTGTGGATTGGATGGGTTGTTACCAACATCTAGACAATAGGTGATGGGTTCAATACTTTTTTCACCAGCTGTTTATCTATTAAGGGTATCTGGCTGTGTATAGACACCCAAAAAATTCTTGTTAAAATTATTAAGTTTGGGAAAATGTTAATTAAACAAGTAACATTCAAAGTGAATTACAGACAATTAATATAATACAATTATGCTGTTTAACGAGCCAATACATGTTATTTTAAAATAGCTAAATTAACTAAATAACTAAAATTATTTATTATATGTTCTAAAATTGGGATATAAAATATTGATATTATTATAGTCCTGAAAAAAATATAATGATAATTGAAGGCAGACTTTATCAACCTAAAATAAGTAATTTGCTACCAGTCTAAAAAAACTGTATATTACATCTACATCATTTAACATAAATTCCCTTTGAACAATAGGAAAACACAGTCGACAGTTTTAGCAAGGATGATTCATTTCTTGGATAACATGCTTAAAATGCACGCTCTGTGGACCACTCGGCCCCCTTCAATCAAAAAGATAAATTGGGTGACAATACAGGAAAACATGAGTGGCATTGAAAGGTTGCATCTAAAATCAGTGGTTAGCAAAGGAAGACACTTTTTTTCTATTCTTTTTCCCAGCTGACAAGTGATAGATTGCTAAGCTGCTTTATATTAATTAATGCATACTCAGAAACTTTTGATTTTGTAATGCAAAAAAAAATAATTGTGTACATGGTAGCTCATGTAATGATTTTAGAATTTAATTTACATTTCACACAATTTCTATGATGATATACGGTATGTATTTTATTTATCGTACAATACCCAGTTATGTAATCCATTAGAGGACTTTATACAAGAAGAGAAAAAATAAAGAAATCTTTAAGTGAACCTCTTACTATATGAACATAATAATCAACATTCGGAACCTAAAAAAATGTATTAACTATATTTATTTTTTTTTTAAAAAGTAAGAGATCTTAGAACTTGCATCCTATATACTCAGACATAGTCTTGGGAAGCATTTATGCAGGGGTGCTTTTATGTACATTTAATCGAAGTACATTTGATCAAAGTACTGGCAGTTATAACATCGCAGTTCGACATGGCAGGAGACAGGTAAGACAAATAAATAAATCTAATCCCTGGACATTTGGATTACAACAAATATTCACCATATGCATTTGTATAATTTATATCCTGGCTGCTGCATTCACTCACATCCACTGTCCTTGTTCTATCCTCTCCTATGTATAGCACTCACGCTCTTTTCACATTGTTAAGCAGCACAGATTTATTCGTTCGCACCATCAATCACATGAGACACTCTCACAAATCACTTAACCATCTGCTCACTATTTCTATCCTCCTTCTCCTAGTCACAGTAGATATCTCTCCAACCCTGGCCCCCATGTCATAGTAAGTCCAACCCCTCAACTGCTACACTCAGAAACCCCTCAATCTTATTATTATTCCCTGCATGCCTTCTATCTCTTTTAATTTTGCCCTTTGGAATTCTTGCTCAGGGTGTAATAAACTCCCCTTTGGAATTCTTGCTCAGGGTGTAATAAACTCTCCTTCATGCATGACTTCTTCCTTTCTTATTCTCTTAACCTTCTGGCTCTGACTGAAACCTGGATCCAGCAGTCAGACACCACTGCTGCTGCTGCTCTTTCATATGGTGAGCTACACTTCTCTCATACCCCAAGATCGGGCAACAGAGCAGATGGAGGCATTGGTCTGCTCCTATCGCCGAAATGTACCTTTCAGATTATCCCTCAAGTACCCTCACTTGTCTTCCCTTCTTTCGAGGTCCATGCTGTCAGACTCTACATCCCCTTCGCCATGTGAGTGGCGGTGGTGTATCGTCCTCCGGGCCCCTCCCATCAGTTCCTGGATCACTTTGCCACCTGGCTTCCACACTTTCTCTCCTGTGACATCCCCACCTTCATCATGGGAGACTTCAACATCCCATTGCTCTTCCCCTCTCCCCATCTGCTGCTCACCTTTTATCTCTAACCTCCTCTTTCCACCTCTTGCAGAATACTAACCCCCCCCATCATGAAGACGGAAACTCCCTCGACTTGGTCTTCTCCTTGCTTTGCTTAGTGGATGACTTCACAAACTCCCATCTCCCGCTCTCTGATCACAACCTTCTATCATTCTCTATCAAGAACTGCCATCCCGCCTAGGTCACTCCCACTTTCCACACTTATAGAAACATACAGACCATTAACACCCGGAAACTTATGAAGACCTTGCAGTCATCATTGGCCCCTATCTCCTCCCTCTTATGTCCTGATTCTGCACTGAAGAATTTCAATGAAACACTTCAAAGTGCCCTGGATGAAACTGCACCTCCTATACATAGAACAAGTCAACGCAGACAGCGACAACCCTGGCACACGCTGCAAACACGTTTCCTACAGCGGTGCGCCAAGTGCGCCGAATGTCTGTGGAGTAAATCCAATCTACCCGAAGATTTCATCCATTATGTCATGTATAGTGTACAGTTCCTATAGCGTCTTGTGCTTGGGTGCGAGGAAAACACAGGAGACATAGGTTGAAATGAAATGACTTGTATTACTTCATACAAGCATGCTTAAAAGTTCACACAGTTTGCAGGAACAGCGACAGGAGACACAGCAAGCCAGAGTAACTTCAAGCACTACAATAAATCTCCAAAGCAGGTTCAGGATCTCTTCTCTGTACCGTAATTCCTCTGCAAACATGGATTCACCAAACAGCAGGTTTCCAGAGTCCAAAAGTGTTCCAAGGTTCCTCAGTAGGGAATAGCTGGAGTACAAGTCCAAGGCTTCCAGGAGTCAGGTCACAGACTGACTGAGGCTTGATTCAGGAGCACTGATTGTTCAGCTGAGGCTGCTTAAGAAGCAAGAGGGAAGAATCAGGGCGGGAACATGAAAACTGGAAACTCCATATTAACTGAGGGCAAGAGCTGCAGAAAGACAGAAATCAAAATGGCCGACGGAAAACTGAGTTTCAAGGAACATGTCAACAGAGACAAAGAACCTTACATTACTCCCCCCTTAGGGACAACCTCCGGATGACCTCAGACCAGGCTTGTCAGGGTACCTCTGATGAAACTGGCGGAGCAGGCGAGGAGCATTTACATTATTGACTGGTTCCCATGAGTTGTCCTCCACTGGGTAGACCTGCCATTTAATCAAATATTGCAACTGATCTGTACAACCTGGAATCTAGAATCCTTTCCACCATAAATTCTTCCTGACCATCGACCAGCATTGGGTCAGGGCAAGGAGAAGAACGTCCAGGAAACGTATTGGGTGTTGCAGCCTTTAGTAGGGATACATGAAAGACAGGGTGGATTCTCATAGTTCTGGGCAGTTGAAGAGACAAGCAACAGCACTTATAATCTTATTGATCTTATAAGGTCCAATGTACTTATGTCCCAATTTAGACGATGGAATCTTTAATTTAAGATTTCTGGTTGACAGCCAGACCAAATCTCCTACCTTGAAAGCTGGTGCAGGTTTACGAAATTTATCTGCTGCTTTCTTGTACCTTTCCTGAGCCAATTCTAGATTTTCCTTTAGAAGATCCATATTCTTTTGTAAAGAAGTGATTCTTTCAGCCACTGCCGGCAAGGGCGTATCTATGGGAAATCGAGGAAGAATGTTAGGATGATAACCTAGATTGGAGTAAAAAGGAGACTGCTTAGTGGAGGCGCTCTGAGAGTTGTTATAAGAGAACTCAGCCAGTGGAAGTAGATCCACCCAATCATCCTGTAGGTGGCAGATAAAACAGCGGAGATACTGCTCCAGGGTCTGATTGGTTCGTTCTGTCTGTCCATTAGTCTGGGGATGAAAAGCAGAAGAAAGGTTTACTTTAATGTCCAATGCTGCACAGAAATTTTGCCAAAACCTTGAAGTGAATTGCACCCCTCGATCCGAAATGACTTCATCCGGTACTCCATGTAAGCGAAACACATTCTTAATCATCAAGTCTGATGTCTGTTTTGCAGTGGGTAAGCCGACACAAGGGATAAAATGAGCTGCCTTTGTTAGACGGTCAACCACCACTAGAATGGTGTTCTTCCCTTGAGAGGTTGGTAACTCCACAATGAAGTCCATAGAAATGGATCCCCACGGGCAGGACGGGGTGGGAAGAGGTTGCAACAGACCAGTTGGTGAGGAGCGAGGTGTTTTGCATCTTGCACAGACTTCACATGAAGTGACATAGTTTAAGACATCTTTCCTGTAAGTGGGCCACCAAAAGAAACGAGAAAGAAATTCTTGTGTCTTTAGAATTCCCCTATGCCCGGCTATCTTGGAATCGTGGATGAGTTGCAATACTCTCAATCTGACTGTTTCAGGTATATACAGACGTTGTCCCTGAATCCACACACCATTCTTAAAGACAAGACTTACGTCCCTTGGGGGTTGAGCCAACAAAGAATCCGCATGGTATGCTTCCTTGATGTCCTTAAGTAGGTCTTGATTATGAATCACTCCCAGGAATCTAGAGTCAGGAAGAATAGTCTTAGGAGGAGTAAGTGGACGTGTCTCTGCTGAATGAATCCTAGAGAGTGCATCAGCCTTTCCATTGCGCGATCCTGGTCTATAAGAAATGACAAAATTAAATTGGTTTAGGAAAAGATTCCAGCGAGCCTGGCGAGGAGTCAGGCACTTAGCCGACCTGATAAATTCAAGGTTACGATGGTCTGTCAGGACGACTATTTGCTGTGCAGCTCCCTGAAGAAGGTGTCTCCATTCCTTGAAGGCAGCAATAATGGCCAACAATTCTCTATTGCCCACATCGTAGTTCCTCTCAGCCGAAGACAACTGCTGGGAAAAGAAGGCACAGGGATGCAAGACATTCTTCTCACCTGTTCTCTGAGAGAGTATAGCTCCAACGGCACAGTCTGAAGCATCCACCTCTATTATGAAGGCAAGCTCGGGTTGGGATGTACTAAGATAGGTGCGGTGGTAAATTTATCCTTTAAACAGGAAAATGCTTCCTGAGCTTGCGGGGTCCAGGAGAACCTAGACTGTTTCCGGGTAAGTTGGGTGATAGGTGACACTACCTCAGAAAAATTCTTAATGAAACGTCTATAGAAGTTGGCAAACCCGATGAAACGCTGCACCTCCTTCACATTTCTAGGAATTGGCCAATCCTTGATGGCTTGGGTCTTACTTCCATCCATACTAATCCCTTGCGTAGATAGTACATACCCCAGAAATTGAATTTCGGTCCTATGGAATTCACATTTTTCAAGTTTGATGTAGAGATGGTTTTGTCTTAAGCGTTCTAAGACCATTCTCACATGTCCATGATGTTCCTCTGTGGAGTTAGAAAAAATTAGAATATCATCCAGATAAATCACCAGAAATGTATCTAGGAGATCCCTGAAGATATCATTCACAAAGTGTTGGAAAGTGGCTGGGGCGGTACTCAGACCAAAAGGCATAACTAGATATTCAAAGTGTCCATAGCGTGACCTGAAAGCAGTCTTCCATTCATCCCCAGGTCTAATACGGACCAAGTTATAGGCCCCACGGAGATCCAGTTTAGAGAAAATTTTGGCATGCCGCACTCTCTCCAACAACTCAGGGATTAAAGGCAATGGATAACGGTTTCTAATAGTAACCTTATTGATTTCCCTATAGTCTATGCAGGGTCTCAGAGATCCATCTTTCTTCTTCACAAAGAAGATGGGTGCACCTGCGGGAGATGAAGAGGGGCGTATGAAGCCCTTGGCTAAATTTTCGTCTATATAATCCTTCAAAGCTTTTAGCTCGGGCCCCGCTAGGGGTAGATCTTACCAAAAGGTATCTCGGCTCCAGGCAATAATTCAATTGGACAATCATATGGACGGTGAGGAGGAAGCTGATCAGCGTTCTTCTTGTCACATAAATCCACATAGTCCTGGTATACAGCTGGTAGTTCAGGGACTGACATGGTTCCTTTAGGAACAGAGCAAGCTGAAACTCCTTGACTCATCTGTTTCTCCGGAAAGTGTAATTACTTGGTCTCCCAGTTAATCGTCGGATTCTGCGCCTGCAGCCATGGTAGCCCTAGAATAATGGGAAAGTGGGGAGAAGAGATAAGCATAAAAGACATTTTCTCCTGATGATCTTTACCCATAAGGACCGTCAAAGGCTCTGTTTCTTGATCCACTGGTCCAGAAGTCAGTAGAGAGTCATCCACAGTCTCCATCTGTACTGGAGTAGCCTTCTTCACTGAACGTATCCCCTGTTTCAGAGCAAAGGAGATATCCATAAATTTCCACTTGCTCCTGAGTCGATCATAGCAGAGCTAGACACCCAGACTGAGTCAACCCAGAGTTTGATGGAAAGGAAGCAATGAGAATTGTTTCTTTTACAACTCAGCTGGGACACCGCTGAGGAAACTTGAAAAATTGCAGCGTTTATACCGTCATTGTCCCCAGAACTAACAGAGTTTAAGTCCAAGAAATCAAGATCTCTTGCAGCAGATCTCTCTGGAGCCTGAGGCTCGGACATGACAGAGCTCCTCTCGCAACACTCACAGTGAATGACTGCTGCAGTAGTCTTACGAGAACGGCTGGGGCAGTTTATAATGAAGTGCCCTGACTTACCACAGTAGAAACATAGATTTTCCTTTATACGATGTTCTTTGCGTGCATCACTAACCCGTCTTTGTAAAGAGTCCACCTGCATGGGTTCAGGTTCTGGTTCCCTTGTGATCCTACTCAAATGTTCTTAGCTGAGGAGGGAGGTAGTAAAAGGTTAGTGCGATTATTTTCGAACCATCTCTCTTGTCTGCGTTCAGTCAGACGAGCATCAATACGGATACAATAGTTAATAAAGTCACCTAACGCAGTGGGAGGGTCGGCACGAGCAAGTTCATCCTTAATCAGTGGAGACAACCCTTTCCGAAAAATAGATTTTTTAGCGGAAGTGTCCCAAGTGGTATCAAGAGCCCATCTCCTGAAATCCAGGGCATATTCGGCTACTGAACGCTTACCTTGGCGCAAAGTTAACATGGCTGCTTCAGCTGTTGCACCTCGATTGGGGTCATCAAACACCTGCCCCATGGCTGAAATAAAAGCATTAAGGTGATTCAAACAATCATCCTCAGTCTCAATCAGAGGGTTTGCCCACATCAAAGCCTTATTGGTAAGCAACATGATTATAGTAAGCACTTTGGATCGTTCAGTGGGAAATTGTGAAGCATGTGCAGAGAAAAATAAATTGCATTGATTAATAAATCCCCTGAATTTCTCACGTTCACCGCCAAAACGAAAAGGAGGTAATTTGGGGATCCCAGAACTCGGGTTATGGCAGGAGCCTGGGCTCGTTCCTCTAGAGCCTCAATCCTGGCTCGCAATTCCTGGGTAGTCTGTCCAAACACTTGCAAATTATGATTAGTGAGGTCCTGTAGGCTTGCAAAACGGGTTTTTAAAGTCTGTACATCTGAAAGGATTGTATCATCACTCCGCAAAGTTCCTTTATGCGGGCCTCCATCTTCCAGATCTTTTAAGGCAGAAGTGCTGGAAGAGGAAAGGAAAAAAAAAAAAAAAAACAATAGTGTTTACCTGTGGTAACACTCCAGAGTAAAATTTTAAGGGAATGCGCTCACCTGGAATGGTTGTGAGAAGTCACAACCACTGTTATCACATAAGGTATTAAATGGACATCTGATATCCACAGTCACAGCAGACACGGCTTTCCCAGACCCAGCAGACACTAAACATTGGCTCCTGAATCTTGTCATGTATAGTGTACAGTTCCTATAGCGTCTTGTGCTTGGGTGCGAGGAAACACAGGAGACATAGGTTGAAATGAAATGACTTGTATTACTTCATACAAGCATGCTGAGAAGTTCACACAGTTTGCAGGAACAGCGACAGGAGACACAGCAGGCCAGAGTAACTTCAAGCACTACAATAAATCTCCAAAGCAGGTTCAGGATCTCTTCTCTGTACCGTAATTCCTCTGCAAACATGGATTCACCAAACAGCAGGTTTCCAGAGTCCAAAAGTGTTCCAAGGTTCCTCAGTAGGGAATAGCTGGAGTACAAGTCCAAGGCTTCCAGGAGTCAGGTCACAGACTGACTGAGGCTTGATTCAGGAGCACTGATTGTTCAGCTGAGGCTGCTTAAGAAGCAAGAGGGAAGAATCAGGGCGGGAACATGAAAACTGGAAACTCCATATTAACTGAGGGCAAGAGCTGCAGAAAGACAGAAAGCAAAATGGCCGACGGAAAACTGAGTTTCAAGGAACATGTCAACAGAGACAAAGAACCTTACACATACATCCATTACTTAAAAAACCATCCCTCGACCAAAACTGTGTCGCTAACTGTAGACCTGTTCTAATCTTCCCTTCATCTCTAAACTCCTGGAACGCCTGGTCCATGCCCGTCTTATCCACTATCTCTCAGATAACTCTCTTCTAGACCCTCTACAATCCAGTTTCCGCTCTCTACACTCTACTGAAACTGCCCTCACTAAAGTCTTTATGATCTCCTAACAGCTAAATCTAATAGTCACTACTCCATGCTAATTCTCTTGGATCTCTTCGCAGCATTTGACACTGTGGATCATCACCTCCTCCTCACTATGCTCCACTCCACGGCTAAGCACCACCCTACATCTCCTCCCTCTTCTCAGCCTACCACCCTACCCGTGCCCTCCATTTTGCTAATGATCTGAGGTTAACATCTTCAAAAATCAGAACCTCCCATCTCCAAGACTTTTCACGTGCTGCACCAATTCTTTGGAATGCACTACCCAGGTTAATATGATTAATCCCCAATCCCACAGTTTTAAGCGTGCCCTAAAAATGCATTTGTTCAGACTGGCCTACCACCTCAATGCATCAACCTAACTATCCCTGTGTGGCCCATTTACAATTTTTACCATAACCAGGTTCCTTGCATTATGTTCTCATATGCTAATAGCCCTCTGTGTCTGTACTGTTACATATTTAGACTGTTAACTGGCTCATACACCATTACAGGAACACCCGATACTTACACTATGGCTGGTCCTAACAATAAAAGCAATTGTTAACATCCACCTTTCATGTCTCACCATTTTCCTAACTTTTTCATAAAATGCTACTGACAGATTGAATCCCTAATTTTCAGGTTTTACTATATTGCTGTCTATTTGAGCTCACTACTACTCAACTCTTCTACTACTGCAATAGCTAGGTTGGTGGTATGTCTACAGTACAAATGATAATACCTGTGTGCGGGAAAGCGACCATAACTGTTACAAGGAATCTATCAGCAGGTCATTGCTATCTCATCTGAGAGCAGCATAAAATAGGACAAATGCCCTGATTCCAGTGATGTGTCAGTTGCTCAGCAGCTTGCTGTAGTTTAATTACAATCAGTGTTTTATCAGGAGGAGATCATCACAGAAGGACTAGATTTCACATGCAAGCAAGTCAGGCTAATCTGTGCAGCCTCACTCCTACCATTGATTGGCAGCTTAGTGATAATGAACAGTGTACACTGGAAGCTGCCAGTCAGGGGTGTTTGAACATGGTTATACAGGACTTAGCATTCTGAGCACTGCTACATGTGCAGCAGAGAAAACAGGACTGCACCAAGCAGTCCAGTAAGTGGTAAATTGCTCGAATCGGGCTCTCTGCCCCAAAGTCATGCTGCTCTTGGACTCCATGGCAAAAATCTGTAGACATATTCCCTTTATAGCCTAACAGACAAGACCTCACAAAGGCATTGCGTATACAAAATTATTCATTTTAAATAATTTTGAATAAAAGTAATGTTTTAACTATGGTATTGGATATGGTGAAAGAAGTGTACACCTTGTTCCAGTCAGTTTGGACAATTATAGATATAAAACTACAAGTTATCACATTATTTAACAAAGGTAATCCTAAAGAAATAAAAAAATAAACTATGGTAGAATTTGCTAGTTATTCATCTCTTTTAACAAAAACAGAATATAAGCACATATAACCAAAACCGGTGCTAATAAAAACATAAACTTATTCTGAAAAAAAAATACACACAGCTCCATCAAAGGAATGTTTATTTAAAAAAGTAATGTCGTTCAGCATGTGCAGACACAAAAAGTATGCTTTTAAGCAGCAAAACATGAAAATAATTATTCAAACAGTATAATTGTAGTGACCAGCAAAATAGAGTTAAAAAGTAATTTACAGCATTACTTTATTGCCTTAAAAAATAAGCCCACAATAACAATGTTGAAAAATTGCAGAATTGCTATTTGGCAAATATCCCATCAAGAAAAAAATTAAAGCTAATAAACTAAATCTAACCCCAAAAAAATATTAAAAGTATAACATCGCCTACCAAAAAAAAAAAACTTTTATAACTATATCTACAGCCCAAAAACCTCAATAATAAATTCTTCTTGGGTAAACTTAAGCTCTTTTTTTTAATAAAGCATTTTTATCTAATTTTTACAACAGTTTTTAAACATACATAATGCCTAGTCAAAACCACATTAAATATAGAAGCTACATAGAAGTGGAAGGTATGGGAAAGGGGAAAGGGGAAGAAAGACAAGAACACAACACAGTCAAACTTAAACTCTTAACCATCTCTTTGGCTTTGTGGTTTCAAGAAGAGGATTTGGAGGTTAAATCTCTACTTAAAAGATATGCAATGGTAATAATCATTCATACATCCACAGGGTTGTTGTCTCTACAGAGGTCTCTATGTTAAATATAGAATAGCAAAAATATCCTTGAGAATAGTCCAAAAATCAAAGATGTATAGCTCATCCATACAATTAGTAGTCTGAAGGTTCTAGAAGTGACATTCACCTGAGGTTATTATAAATCAATGCATATGGTGCTGAAGCATTTTTTTGGCTGGTGTCACACTTACAAGTGTGACACAGGCCTTTCTGTAAGAACTAGATTTTCAGGCCATGATATTTCTGCAAAAGCTTCCACTCCTGGAGAACCTCTAATGCTATTCTTGGCTTTAGTGTAGTGAATGTGATGGGAAAAACTCTATATAATTCCTGCACGGTGCTATAATTTGGTCAATATACATTTATTGATTTCCAAAGCATCCTTGAACAGGTTGTATTTAGTTTGCCTTCCCTATGCTAAAAGCGACAGATCTTATCGTTGATTTCTTGTAGGGAACCCCTGATCAGAGCGCTCAGAAACCCTAGGAACCCTAGTTGTGAAAAAGCCTTATGAGTTGTTCATTTGCATATCATTTACATACTTCATTAGATTCTATAGTCTCTAATGGAAATCCCATTTTAGTGTGGCTATTACTGCACTATACAGTATATTGGGCTTCTTCTTAATCTTTCTGCAATATGAACATTTTCACACTTCTCCCACTCAGTTTTGTTAACCTGTTACTGAAATCACAAACAAAACATTGATCAATCATCAGTCACTTTCCTTTGTCACATTATTAGCAAGGAATTTGGCTTTAATCATGTGTCTGATGCACATGGAAGCAATTGCATCTGGGTGGTCAGCCAGTTTATAATTCAAACATGACATTTGCTTTCAGGACATCTGTTTATTTTTGCCCTTCATTTTAGACCTGGGTATTATTATCCACCTCTACATAAGAAAAGTTTCCGCAAGAATTGAAATCTATTCCAGGACTTTGTATTTCTCTCTTTCAGGAGCTAATTGTTTCCGATGATCTATGATCAGTAAGCTAGAAATGAACTACTGTAGATATGTGATGTGTATTGACATTCTGCTACCTGTTTGTTCCCTTGTTGATTCAGCCTTTACATATTGAGATCTGCAGCAGTTGATGACCCTGACATACATGTGTGATACATCCTAACTGCAGAGGGCACTGAAAGCCAGCGGATTCCTAGGCTGTAAATTATACTTTATGTAGAAAGTTCTCTCCAGGCACCGGTTATGTTGATATAATAGTCCATGCATTGTACATCTTCATTGCCGTAAGACAGATAACATGATTTAGATGTATTCTGCCTTGTTCTATGTGTATCTAATATATTAAGAAATACATAAAAATACTACAGCCAAACATGATTCATGAAGAATCTATAAAGCACAGCAGAGAACAAATCAGAACAGTGACCTTTTGGCTACAGGCTTATGTTTGAAGCAGAATCATTGAACCCAAACATATTTTGAGAAACAATCTTTCATTTGGATAGCAATCCTTTACTGCAGTCTTTCTAATGTACTAAGGAAACCAGCAAAACAAACGATCCCTTGAAGGGAAACATTTATAAATAGAGATATAAAAATACACGTTATTTTCTTTTTAGTTTCAATCATTTTGCAAAAAAGAACACAACTTTGTTCAGTATAATAAAAAGTCAATGGTCATGAGTATGTTACTGTAAAGAAGAACTTTATATTTTCAACTCTTTAGCCCCTACCTGCGGAGGACTACTTTTGATTTTCAACTTTTGTATTTTTTTCTCCCCTTCTTTCAGGAGTCATAACTTTTTTTTTTACTGTTCTATTACAAGTGCTTTTTTTTTGTGGGGGGGGTGTATTTTTGCAGGATGAGTTGTAATGTTGAACAACATCATTCACTTTCCCATATGTTTTTAAAAAAAGGAGATAAAAAATCCAAATGCAGTAAAATGGTGACACACACACCTCCCACCCGCACAATTTGGCCATTATTTTGGGGGGTTGCTTTTACAGCATTCATTATGAGGTATATATGACTTGGCAAAATGATTCTCCAGGTAAGTGTACAGCATATTGCAATAATACAGCGTAAATACACCTGTATATCCACGTGTATGCAGCATGAACATGGAAATAAAATAAAAAAATTGCTAGTTCGTTTTAGATTTAAGGAGTAAAAAACCCCTGAAATTGGTAAAAAAAATACATGTAACATTTTTATTATTCCATAGTTGGAATTATATGAAGGTTTATTTTTTTACATGCTGAGCTGATGTTTTTATTCCAGTCAATTTGTGGAACATTTAATGATTTGATTGCTTTTAATTGCATTTTTTACTGAGCTGTGCCAACTGATAAGCCGCAATTCTGGTCTTTCTCATATTTTATCCTTTGTAGGCGTTTACCAAACTGGTTGTAATATTGAATGATAGCATTTACTTTACCATATAACTTAAAAAAATGGTATAAAAATTCCAAGAGAGAAAAAATCGTAGAAAAGGAAAATTCTGACATTGTTTTGGGACGGTTTGATTTTACAGCATTCATTGTGAGGTATAAATGACCTGGCTACATGATGTTACAGCTAGAATTTCCAGTTTATTTTTTATATATTTAAACAATGAAAAAAATTGGAAATAGATAAAAAAAAAATTGGTTTGGGTTTTTTTTTGCTGAGAACTGTAACATTTTTATTTTTCCATAAGTGGAACAATGCGAGAACATCTTTTTACATAGTAAGCTGATATTTCAATTAAAATCAGTTTGTGAAACATACAATGTTTTAATATTTTTTATTGCCATTTTTAAATCCTTCAGCACCAGGCCAGTTTCTGTTTTTTTGTTTTCATTTTTTCCTCCCCTTCTTCCAAAATCCATAACTTTTTTATTTTCCATCAAAAAAGCTATATGATGGTTTGTTTTGTTGTGCTTTTGAATGACACCATTTATTTTACCATATAGCGTGCCGGGAAACAGGAAAAAAATTCCAAGTGCAGTGAAATTGCAAAAAAGTTTTTTGTTTTTTTTTCACGATGTTCACTAAAACTGACCTGACAATATGATTCTCCAGGTCAGTACGAGTACACAGATGTCAATTATGTATAGTCTTTTTTTTAATTTAAGTGGTAAAAAAAATTGTAGATTTGCATGAAACAATTTTTTTGCTTTTGTCACTATTTTGCGAGACATATCATTTTTCAGGATATGGGGCTGTAGTGAGGGCTTATTTTTTGCACCTTGAGCTGATGTTTTTGCTGATAACTTTTTGGAGTAGATACAATGTTTTCATCCTCCCTCATTGCATTTTATTGCAATGTTGTGGAGGACAAAAGAAGTAAATCTGGCATTTTTTATTTTTTTCATTACTCTGTTTACCGTTTGGATTGATTTAGTGTATATTTTGATATATCAGACATTTATAAATTCATTGATAACAAATATGTGTTGTTTTCTTGTTGTTTTTTTTCAATGGAGCAAATGGGTGGTGATTTGAACTTCTGTGTTTATTTCATATCTTTTAGAACTTTTTATTACTTTTTACTGTAATCAATAGTCCCCTTAGGCTACTTTTACACATTAATTTTCTGCCATCAGTCACAATCCGTTGACTCGACATCGCAGATTGTGAAAAACTGATGCGACGGATCCATTTTTTCGACGGATCCGACTAGCGGATCAGTAGAAAAAGTGGATCCATCGCTTCAGTTTTTTCATCCGTTTCTTCCATTTTTCGATGGATCTGTTTTTTATACTATACTGTAAAATCACACTGACAGGTTATAGAATACATGTATACACATCATTTAATTGTGAATATATGTATATATATGTATATACCATTGACACACACATATATATATTATATATATTTATATTTCATAGAGATATAGATAGCAGAATAGGTGAAAATTTGATTATCGGCATTCGTAAAATCATTACAGAATCCGACAGGATATGAGACATGGTTTACATACAGTAAACCATTGCATATCCATTATTTTTTATATGTCCCTCACTAATCACAAGGCAATAGCTTGTGCTATACATAGTAGTGCATCATTTATGGGTGAATTGCAATGACAGGCATGGGGTGCAGCAGACCCCAGGCTTTCATGGCAAACAATCGGTGCCATGCAATGGGAGCGTGGAATATCTTTCATCCCTGTCAGCATGTGTTAAATGCCGCAGTCAAAGATTGACAATGGGATTTAACAGGTTAACAGCCTCAGGTGGAGCTGTTAAAGGCACATGATGGGTGACTAAATCAGCTGTCATGTGCAGGGAAATATGCGCGTTAGTCGTGCAAGCGCGCATCAAAGGCAGGGACAAAACATGTGATACGAATATACATCATTAATGAGGTGTGCCAACTAATAAACTAAAACGGGAGGATCAATTTTTAATTATATTTACTTTTTTTAAAGGACTAAGATGACATCTATGGGGGCTTTCAGAAGGCCCCCCATTGTCATGACAACCCATTGGCATGACAACCCATTGGCACACCACAATGATGTCAATTAATCCCTTCACACTGCAGCCGTTTTGTTTTTGCGTTTCTGTTTTTCGCTCCCCTTCTTTCCAGAGCCATACATTTTTATTTTTATGTCAATATGTCCATATGTGGGCTTGTTTTTTGCGAGACGAGTTGTACTTTTGAATGACACCATTGAATTCACCATGTTGTGTACTTGAAAACGGTAAAAAGATTCCAAGTGCGGTGAAATTGCTAAAAAAGTGCAATTCCACAACTGTTTTTTTTGGATTTTTTTTGCCATGCTCACCAAATGCTAAAACTGACCTCCATTATGATTTTCCAGGTCACTAAGAGTTTGCGGATACCAAATATGTATAGATTGTTTTTTATTTAAATGGCTAAAAAAATCCAAAGTTTGTTAAAAAAAAAAAATACGTCATTTTCTGAGACCCTTAGCGTCTCCATTTTTTGTGATCTTGGACTGGGTGAGGGCTTAATGATACCATTTGGTGTGGATACGATCTTTTGATTGCTGTTATTGCAATTCTACGTTTTGACTTTTTTTTTCGCTCCGCTGTTTACCGATTGAATTAATTCATTTTATACCTTGATAGATACGGCAATTCTGACCATGGCGATATCAAATATGTGTATATTTTATTTTTTTATTATTTATTTTGAATGGGGTGTGATTCGAACTTCTATATTTTTTAACATTTTTAAAAACATTTTTTTTTTACTTTTCACTTGCGTCAATAGTCTCCATGGAAGACTAGAAGCTGCGATAACCCAATCGCCTCTGCTACACACAGGTGTTGATCAAATCACTTGTGTCTAGCAGAAAAGCTCACTTTCTATGAGCGCTGACCACTGGGCGGCGCTCATAGCAATCTGCCTATGACAACCATAGAGGTCTGCTGGAGACCTCTGGTTGTCATGCCGATCCCTCGCTGACCCACGATCATGTGACAGTGTCACCGATGGGCAGGAATAGTGACGCGCTTCTGGAGCGATTACATTAAATGCCGCCGTCAGAGATTGACAGGGGCATTAAGCGAGAATAGCCTCAGGGGGAGTGCAATTCTACCCGTGGCAGTTAGGGGCACATGTCAGCTGTTCAAAGCAGCTGACGTGTGCCGGAAAAGATGTGAGCTCAGTGGCAGAGCCCACATCGAAAGGAGTGACACAACATTAGCAGTACATGTACGGTGCATGTCATGAAGTGGTTAAATGCCTCTACCAGTGATTGACTGCAGCATTTAAATTGTTAAACAGCAGCTAATGGAGCAAACTCCAGTTTCTGCTTTTACAGACAAATACAGTATGTCTCCCAGGCATGGTGCAAGCTCAGCTTCTAAACTGGCTCCATCCATGGAAGCCCAACATATGATGTACTATTATATCATTGTCGGAAAGGAGCTTGAGGCTCTGTGCACACGTTGCGGAATCTGCTGCGGATCCGCAGCTGATTTTCTGCTGCAGATCAGCAGCAGAACTGCAAGTGATGTACAGTAGCATTATATGCAATGAAAAAAAACAACGCAGTGCACATGCTGCGGATTTTTCCCCGCGGATTTAAATCCGCAGCATGTCACTTCTTTTGTGCAGTTCCGCAGTGTTACGAGACCTGCTCTAAATAGAAATCCGCAGGTCTCAAAACGCAGGTGAAATCCGCACAAAAAACGTGGAAAATCCACATCAAATCTGCACTAAATCCGCAGGTAACAAGCAGGTCTTTTTACCTGCGGATTTAGCAAAATCTGCTCAGAAAATTCCTCAGCAGATTCTGCAACGTCTGCACATAGCCTTAGGCCGGGGTCACACTAGCGTATGGCATCCGATGTGAGAGCAATGGATGGGATATGCTAATGACCCTCGGCTCCTGCTCAGCTGCGTTTGGAGCTGATTGTCATGCTACTGGGCTCCCAGCCTCTCGCACAGAGCGGATCTGAGCACAGCTGCGGAGGAGGCGGCGAAATGAATTTCTCTATCTCCTCCATTGCCGGCGTTGGCATATATCGCACACCACTCGGATGATATCCGAGTGATGTGCACTGTGTCACTCGCACCCATAGACTTTCACTCGCACGTAGAATACTGCTGAGAAAAAAAATGGAGATGGGAGCTGCCCCATAGATTAATACTGGTCCAAGTGCTATGCGATGTTTTATCACATAGCACTCCTCCGTATTCATTTCTAGTGTGACTCCGGCCTTAGCAAGATTAAGTTAGTTTACATTTTTTTAAAGAAAAATAATGAATAAAAACTTAAAATCAAGCTCATATTTTCTTTGGTTTATGGATTTTTTAAATGCTTTCGATTAGTGATGTTTTTTTTTCCATGACTGTGCCTGGCAAATTCAGCCTCTTCTGTGCACCATAGAGCTGTTCCGGTTCTGGTACTGCCCAGCAGCTCCTGCTCCATCCTGGTACCCAGAAATCACATGATCACTAGAAAATGAATAGAAAGCACTTTGCTGCTTTGTATACTGTGTACACAGATCATTCAGTGCTATGAATATAAAAATCAAGGATGGTAATAGAGTTGAACAAAGCAAAATTTATGATGCCCATCCAGCATCCAGTCTAGTCCTCCATGGCAGCTGGACAAGGGCAGTCTTCACTTATATGGCCACCATCTTAGGTCTGGCATCCTGGGTGCCTCTAGTGTTTACTAGGCCCCTTGAGCACTAGATATTTGGCAGCGATGCACTTTGTGTCATTGCTTGGAGACTGGTGGCTAGGACACATGTAATGTCATGATGCCATGGGACCTAGTAAATGCCACATGAGATGAATATGCTGGGCCAAGACTGTCAGCTGCAGAGTGGCTGACTCCATATTTCCTGCTTGTCTGAGGCCAAATTGAAATAGTGCCCCTCCCAATTCTGCAATATAACCTGTAGTAAACAAATGCAATTCTGTTATTTTTTGTTTTGCTTTTACAGCATTCATTATATGATAAGAATTACCTGTAAAAATGATTCGCCCTGTCCGTACAATTATGGCAATACCAAACTTTCATATTTGTTTTATATTTTAATTTGGGAACATATTGATCGCTTTTATTTCATTTTTTTGAGAAGATGAGATGGCAAAGCAAATCAGATCTGGTATTTCATTTTTTTTAATTTTTACTGAATGGGTTAATTAATTTCATATTTATATACAGGTGCTTCTCACAAAATTATAATATCATCAAAAAGTTAATTTATTTCAACTCTTCAATACAAAAAGTGAAACTCATATATTACACAGTTATTACAAACAGAGTGACCTATTTCAAGTGTTTATTTACGTTAATGTTGATTATTAGGGCTCGCAGCCAATGAAAACCTAAAAGTCATTATCTCAGTAAATTAGAATAAATAACAAAAAACACCTGCAAAGGCTTCCTAAGCATTTAAAAAGGTCCCGAAGTCTGTTTCAGTAGGCTCCACAATCATGAGGAAGACTGCTGACTTGACAGATGTACAGAAGGCAGTCATTGACACACTCCACAAGGAGGGTAAGCCACAAAAGGTCATTGCTAGAGAAGCTGGCTGTTCACAGAGTGCTGTATCCAAGCATATTAATGGAAAGTTGAGTGGAAGGAAAAAGTGTGGTAGAAAAAGGTGCACAAGCAACCGGGATAACCACAGCTTTGAAAGGATTGTTAAGAAAAGGCCATTAAAAAATCTGGGGGAGATTCATAAGGAAGTGGACTGCTGCTGGAGTCATTGCTTCAAGAGCCAACACACACAGACGTATCCAGGACATGGGTTACAAGTGTCCCATTCCTTGTGTCAAGACACTCATGACCAATAGACAAACCCTGAAGCGTCGTACCTGGGCCAAGGAGAAAGAGAACTGGACTATTTCTCAGTGGTCCAAGGTGTTGCATTCAGATTAAAGTAAATTTTGCTTTTTATTTGGAAATCAAGGTCCTAGTGTCTGAAGGAAGAGTGGAGAGACACACAATCCAAGCTGCTTGATGTCTAGTGTGAAGCGTCCACAATATGTGATGGTTTGGGGAGCCATGTCATCTGCTGGTGTAGGTCCACTGTGCTTTATCAAATCTAAAGTCAGTGCAGCCGTCTCCCCCACAATATTCTTTAGTAAAATGCCTCCACACTTTCCTCCCTTGTGAATTATAAACACCACACTGTCCTTCTGTATGAACTATGATGGCAGACTTTCCTGCCTCATTTTCCCCACTTTCTTCTCATGCTTTTTCTTATCTCCACACTGCCTCTCCTCACTGTCCCATCTTCAGTGTTCTCTTCATGCAGCTCCTTCACCACACACTCTCCTCATGCTGCCTTCTCTCTATACTGTCATACTGTTATATTACAATGTTCCCTATGCACTGCCTCTTCTCTTTACTTCCCCCATATGCTACCTCTCTTTATTTCATACTCCCTAGTGACAAGCGAAATACCCTTAAAGAAAAATGCCCACAGGAAAACTACCCACATGGAAAGTTGCTCACAATGAAAATTTGCCAACATGGACAAAATATCATGTTGGCAGCTAACCAGTAATGGGTACAGTCGCTGTACTGATATAACATTACCTATAATATGTTATATTGCTGCAGAGCCTGTGCACAGTTGACCCCAGCTGTAGCTATATAAAGTTGTTATCACCTCCGGATCTGTGGTTTGTTATATTGCTCTGGTCCCTGTGTACAAAGTGACTCCAGCTGTAATGACATGTGCCCAATTTTCATTGTATGAGAGTAGCCTTAGCCCTGTTTAATAAACAGTTTTATTAAACTGTTGTAATGTTGTCCAAGTGGGAAATTTTCTGTGTGAGCAACTTTCCTTTGGGCAGTTTTCCTGTGGCATTCATGGCTGTGGGATTTTTTCTGTGGGCATTCTTTATGGAGCCGCTGCCCAAACCTATAATGTCCCCACACCCACTACCTTTTCATATTTTACCCTTATGCTGTTCTGTATAAGCTGCCCTCTCTCAATAAAGTCCCCCCCAACAAGGTTCTCTCTCCATACCGTCACCTACACTGTTCCAAATATGCTGCCCCCTACATAAAGTTCCCCATTTGCTGCACCTCTCCATACTGTCTCACCATGCTACCCCTTTTCCATACTCTCCTCGCACACTTTCCTCTCCATAATGTCTCCTACACTTTTCTGCATATGCTGACCCCTATTCATACTATCACTTTCATGTTTCCTTCTCTCAAACTGTCCTGTCACGTGCTGCCACCTCTCTATAAAAGTCCCCCCAATCTCACACTATCACTCCCACATTGCCCATTCATCTATAATCTGCAGCACAGCAGTGATATCAGTGCTGTTATGAGGTAAACCCATCATGTTGGTGCATGTCAACACATAGGTGGTGGGCTGCTGATTATAGCTCATCTGCCCCAGAAACAATGAGGCCTACATAATCAATTGCATTTGTGTCAGAAGGATGGAAATACAATTGAATGCAGACAAAGGCAATTGGCATTTTAACGATTCTCTAAACCAACTGTCAATGCAACAACTTATTTGCAGACCCAGCTGAGTTCTACTCCTGGGGAGCTGCCAAATGCTCATCTTGCTTCATGACAGAAGCCGCCATGACACCTACAAATGCTTGAACAAAGGTCTCAAGACTCTGTTCCACCACACCTGATGCACCCTGCCACTTTATTTATTGTTAATGAGGCTTATGAAAGCATTAAAGTGTTGTTTCCAGCAGTTCTCAACAGTCCTATTGACTTTGAATACTTTGGCACTGTACTGTAGATACTTGACCACTCCTTAGATCAAACTCTCACTATGGTCAATCACCTTAGAAGAAACAAGGAGCTAGAGAACTCCTGTTTTAGTGATCAATGGAGATATATGGAGTGGGGCCCCAAGAGAATAACCATTTCTCTCCTATCTTTTCTGTGGATGGGTGAGAAATTTCCATTGTGGGAGAAACCCTTTAAAATTCATAAAAAATGTTTACGATGGGGATTAAGTGCTGCCAGACACCTCCTGAGTAAAATAAGTATTGAGTATTTGAAATCAAAAATGCAGATAGGCTGCCCTCATACATTTCAGAATGTGACTTTATCTAATAGGCGGTTTAAGGGATTAAGAGATAATCTATAAAATTATAGAGCTGGACATAATTTAAAAATAGATCATACCAGTTCTAGCTAATAATTAGTTTTAAAAAAATGTTAATTTATTTGTCAACTCCAAGTCATAGATTGCTTTAAAAACAGCAATTTAAAAGTTTGTTGCACAATCCCAACAGGATAGTACATCCATTAAATAAAACCTATGCGACTCACTAGCAAATAATGCTTGAAATTTAGAGCAGCTGGATGCTCTAAAGATATGGTTCACTTGATTACACCTGATTGTATTTCACATGAACTAAAACAGTCTGGTTTTGTCTTTGTCTCAGACCACACTTTCAATGAGTGATAGACTTAAATGAGCAAAAGCCTGTTAGATATGTTGCGTGAAAGTCAGCTGTGTGCATGCACTATGTTAGACATGCATCCCCTGATGATCTGTTTATTTCTTTATAATTTTGTGCTCAGCCCTCCAATGTTTTCATATATTATGCTTATTCTATGAGGTTTTCTGACATTCTTGCCACTGAATTCACATGGGTAATATATTGTATAAAAATATGCCAGTCACTTTAACACTTCCTAGATGTAAGGAAAAGTATGCTCTCTGTGTTAACAATGCAGAAAAAACTTATACCATGTGTTATAGTTTTATATTTCTTTCTTTCTTTCAAAATAATGGCAGATAATAAATAATACACGTTTCCACCAGTAAAACAAAAAAATGCATAAATGTCAACAATATTTTCAAAGATTAAAAAACTCATTAAATAAAATTACAGCTTAAAATATATCTAGATTCCATTGAAAATCTAATTTCCCGTATGAGGGCTCTATCCAACTAGATAAAACATAGCTAGTGGTACAAACTGCACGCACAGAGCTATTCTAGAAAGCTTCCAAAGATTGCAAGTACAGATAGACATTAAACTGTATTTTTATTTAAGAAATCTTAACAACTACAATTCTATTTACTGCATCTCTCTGCTGTCTATAAGTGACCTAATTCACTGCTTTATGGTTTGTCCACAGAATGCCAAAACTACAGGATTACAAGCATGCAAAGCAATAAAACAGCAGAAGAAAAGGAAAGGATGAATATATGTAACCATGTGAAAACATAAGAATATCCTATCCTTGTTTATTGTTTAATAGGGATGAGCAAGCACTAAAATGCTTTGATGCTTGTTATTCGAACCAAGCAATTTCTAATGTTCAGACATTCATATTGAGTAACGAGTATAATGGGTGTCAATGGGAAATCCTAGCATTTTTTTCAGCAGACCATTTGAAGAGATCTGGGGGGTGCAGTGAAAATGTTGAAATGAATGGAAAAAATGCTGAATATAAGGAGAACATTATGGGGAAGACTCCTGGGAGCATCTCTGACTTCCAGATTGCTGCAGAGAACAATGATGTCACACTTTTACTCCACTTTGATGACTGACAATAAAACATTCAAAATCTAAGAGAAATTGGAGTTTACAGGAAAAATATGTTAAAAAGCATTCTTTCCTGCATAATCATTTACATTAAAGGCAAATTTTGAAAAGGATTTAAAAAATAACAATTTAAGCAAACCAATATTGAAATCCTTATTAAAATATTGGAAATGTCAGTGTAATTTTTGTTGAAAGCAAGAATTGACAAAAATTTGATGGAAGAGGGACTCAGATATACCCTGTATTAGACATAAAAAGGGCTTCATACATATACTATTTAACTTGTCATGTAGTGGTAGTTCTAGATTCATAAAAAAGGCTATGCCAAAAATTAGAAGCAGGGTTATCCATACGCTTTTGAAGGCACCAACTGTAGTATCTCATTCAAATATTGTGAACAAAGTGTAGTTGTGGTACTCACACACTCATAAAAGGTCTGCATACAGTGCAAAGGCTGCCAAAAATTAGAAGCAGGGTTAGCCATACACCCTTGAAGATGCAAAATGTAGTGCCTCATTCAAATATTAAGAAAAGTGTAGTTGGGTACTGTCACACTCATAAAGGCTCTGCACACAGTGCAAAGCCAGAAAAAAAGTATAAGGAGGTCATTTATAGACGCTTGAAGACACCAACTGGAGTGCCTCATAAAAAAATTAAGAAAATGTAATTGTGGCTCTTCTAAACCCACAAAAGGCTTTGCACACAGTGCAAAACCAGGAAAAAAAATATAAGTAGAGTCACCCAGTCATCCATAGACCCTTGAAGGCAACAACTGTTTAGGCCTCATTCAAATACTGAAGATTAAAAATACTTTATTTGCTGCTGTTATCTGGTGGTGTTGAAAAGTCAGTTAATCCAGGTTTTGTTCATTTTTACTAGCATGAGCCTGTCAGAATTTTTTTTTGACATTTGAAGCACCTCTCTGTTATGACCCCACTGACGGTACTAAAAACCCACTCAGACAAGACACTGGCGACAGGGCAGCACAACAATTCCAAGGCATAGAAGGACAGTGTATGCAGGGTGTCCAGTTTTGAGACCCAATAGTTGAAGGTTGCAGAGGAAATAGGGAGTACACTGATTTAGTCAGCCAGGCTTGACATCTTTAAAAACTTTTCCCTCTTGGTCATAAGGGAATGGACACTTGGAGGGTGTCATGAAATTTGCGCATGATTTGACAGTGTACCCCTGCCTCTTCTGTACCGAGTGTTGATCTACCTACCTTTCCTCCTTGGTTGGCTAAGTTTGCCCCCTGTCGCTAGTGTTGCCTGATGGGAATTTTTTCAACATATTTTCCACATAGGCCTTCTGGAATAGCACCATGTTAGTAGACCTCTCCTCCACTTCATAAAGGAGAGATGCAATCTTTGTAGCGTTTGTCTAGCAGGGTGAGCAACCAGTACTCTTTTTTGGACAAGATGAATGTAATGCTGGGGTCAGAGAAAAGGCATCAAGACATAAAGTTGGCCATATGTGCCATGCTTCTTACAGCCAACACGTCTCTGTTTCCACCATGATGACTACTCTCCATCTCCTCTTCCTCCTCCATCTTTTCCTCCTCTTTCTCCTCCTCAGACAATCCACGTAGGACAGAGGGGATGAAGCTTGTGCAAACTATTAGCCTCTGTTGCGCCAGCAACCAGATCCTGCTCCTCAACCTCCTCATTGTTACCCAATTCGTGTTGAGCAGATGAGATGAAGATGGGATGCGTAGTATATCTCTGTATCATGTCTTCCTCCATCTCCACCTGGTACGCATGCAAAGCTTCATGTTTAATTGTGAAGCAGCGACTGCTTACGTAGGCACAGAAGTGGGATTGTTGCGCTGATTATGATGTCATCGCCACTTATCATCTTTGTGCAGTCCTTTTGGAGAGTCGCACAAATGTCAGACATCTATTCCCACTCTTCAGTTGTCACTTGGGCAGCTGCCCAGAATACCGATGGGTGTTTTGGAGCTGGTATTCAACAACTGGCCTCTGCTGCTCACAAAGACAGGCCCATTTGGTCTTGTAAACTGTGGTGTCTGTTCACATAAGATGTATTTGGATAGCGCTGGGAAGTCCGCCTACTCTAATAGTATGGGCATCACTAATAGGCTGCAAACCAGATGCTGTGCATTACCATTGTGTGAACAGCGCCATATACAAGTCTCTATTGTGCAATAACATACTAAGCAACCACCTCCTCCATAGATTGGTAGGCCGTGAGTGGTTGTTTCATCAGCATTTTTGCACCTGACCTGTGTTACCGCTATCTTAACTACATGGGTCTGCTGCATCCTGATAGTGCATTTGTCTGGGGGCCCGGGCAGGTGAACATTGCTGCCTTCTTTCTGCTGGTTTTTGAATTTTTGGAGGATTTTCAGTCCTCTTTTAGTTGCTTTGCTGCTCACAAATCCTTGCCAGCATGTGCAATGTGGAGTTCCAGTGCGTGGTGACATTGCATACCAGACAATGAGCTGGCATCTGCATGTGCTGCTAAAGCACTGCCAGAGCAGCGGCAGCTGTATCCAACTTGCGGAAATGGGTGCTGAAGTGGTGCACCTTCACCTGAAGCTCTGGAAAATATGGGTAGGTTTTCAGAAACAACTGAACCACCAAGTTTAGCATGTGGGCCAAGCATGGTACATGTGTAAGTTTGCCAAGCTACGGTCAATATCACATGACCATGCCTCATTGGAGGTTGAGCAGTGAGAGTAACAGATTTTCTAGTCTGTTATTCCTCTCAGTAACTCTGCTGCGGTGTGTAGTTTGTCTCCTAGACAAATCAGCTCAGCAGAGCCTGCCGCCACTTCGCTGAGGCAGTGCTGCAGAGCTTCCAACTTCTGGCTGATGTGGATGACGTCCTCTGAGATACCACATGGAGGATGGAGGATGAGGAGGAGCAAAAAGGGGTGCATAAACTTCTGTAGGAAGGTGGCGTAAGCCATGACAGAAGTAAGGCCAGCAATTCTCAGCGTTGGGAGCACATGCACTTTGCCAGAGTGGGACTTGGCTCCAGCATCCAAAATGTTCACACAGTGTGCCATCAGGAAAATGTAGCGCCCCTGTCCACAAGTGCTTGTTAACATGTTGGTTGTTAAGTGTAGAATCCCAGGAACCATGTTGTTAAGGGCACGGGTGATATTCCTAGACATGTGCTGGTACAAGGTGGGGATGACACACAGGTAGAAATAGTGATGGCTGGAGACTGAGTACTGAGGGACAGCTCCTGCCATGAGTCTGCGGAAACCCTCTGTGTCTACAAGTCTAAATGTCAACATTTCCACAGCAAGCAGCCTGCAAATGTGCTCATTCAGCTATTGGGCCTGTGGGTGGGTGCCTGGTGTTAGGGTCTGCGGAACGCACCAGATAAATATAAATAGTGGGTGCGTTCGCAGCCCAGGGTTCACCGTGCAGGCAGAGCCTGCTGCTAGTAAGATGGCGGTAAAGGCAAACTCTGTTACTTCACAGAGTCACAAATATAAATACTGTGGCACTATATGGCGGTATAAGCGAAACTCTGTTACACCACAGAGTCGCTGAGGTAGAGACGCAGAGATAGGTACTGTGTCCTGTTAACTCCACAGGGATACACAGATAACTGCTGTGCGAAGCATACGGTCATCAGCGCAACGCAATCAAACAATCTCCTCACCGGAGAAGCCAGTATTCTAGGGCTTATTTCAGCCAAGCCCTAAACACGTGCACACAAATCTCCTCACCGGAGGTGCCGGTATACTAGGGGCTTATTTCAGCCGAGCCCTAACCACATGCGTGCATGGTCACACTGGCACAAAGCACATAATGCAATTGATACTAGCGCATGGCCGCATGGCCATACAACCCTTTTATAGTAGAACTACAGGGCCTGCCAGAAAAGGACCAATGAGAAACTGTTCAGAACACATGTAGTTTCAGGACCTTCCTGGCGGACCAATAGGAGCTGTGCAGTACCTGAGCATGTGACCCCTGATCTCCAATGAGAGATCTTACCCTGGGCATGCTCAGAAGGGGAAACGCAGGACTTAGTCCTAAAGACATCTGCTCGCCGCTGACCAGTACTGGCCACTATAGCAGAACCTGGAGAGGCAGCAGTAAACCTCTGCACAGTACTAGGCTGAGCAAGACGCTAGGACCGACGTCTCTGCTGTAGGAGACTCCACTGCGCCGGAGACGGATGGGGGACTGCAGTGGTTAGGCTCTCAGTCATCAGGTCCCTTATTATCTTGGCATGGCATGGTTGCAAATGACCATTTTTTTTCTCTGTATAAAAGTACCAGAATGGGGAATAAATAAATTCACACATGTCGGTGCTTTGCAGAACAGTTGCCTGTCTTCTCCTTCTGGTCACTCCACTGATCTTCCTGTCTGTTTTGCTGCTGCCAATCCATCTCCCTCAGCACTGTTGTCCTCGCTCTGCAAGCCAGATTCCAAGGTTGGGTCGGCAACTTCGTTATCCACCATGTACAGTAGAAGGGAAGTGCCCCAAAATGTACATATATTTACACGTGGTCAAAATTGTTGGTACCCTTTGTTTAATGACAGAAAAACCCACAATGGTGACAGAAATAACTTGAATCTGCAAAAGTAATAAAAAATCAAAAATCTATGAAAATGAAAAATGAAATTCAGACAAAAAATCTATAAAATGAATAAATGAAATTCAGAACTTTTCAACCATGCTTCCACAGAATAAAAAAAAAATAAAACTCATGAAATAGGCCTGGACAGAAATGATGGTATCCTTAATTTAATATTTTGTTGCACAACCTTTTGAGACAATCATTGCAATCAAATGATTCCTGTAACTGTCAAAGAGACTTCTGCACATTTCGACAGGTATTTTGGCCCACTCCTCAAGCGCAAACTACTCTAGGTGTCTCCTTTTCCAGACGGCATGTTTCAGCTCTTTTCAAAGATGCTCAATAGGATAAAAGTCAGGGCTCATAGAAGGCCACTTCAGAATAGTCCAATGTTTTCCTCTTAGCCATTCTTATGTGTTTTGGGTTGTGTATTTTGAGTCATTATCCTGTTACAAGACCCATGACCTGCGACTGAGACCAAGCTTTCTGACACTGGGCAGCACATTTCTCTCTAGAATCCCTTGATAGTTTTGAGATTTCATTGTACCCTGCACAGATTCTAGACACCCTGTGCCAGATGCAGCAAAGCAGCCCCAGAACATAACAGAACCTCCTCCATGTTTCACAGTAGGGACAGTGTTCTTTTTTTGATATGCTTCATTTTTCCATCTGTGAAAATAGAACTGATGTGCCTTGCTAAAAAATTCCATTTTTGTCTCATCTGTCCATAGGACATTCTCCCAGAAGCTTTGTGGCTTGTCAACATCCAGTCTGGCTTTTTAATGATTTTTTTCAACAACGGTGTCCTTCTTGGTTGTCTCCCATGAAATCTACTTTGGCTCTTGAAATGACGTTCACCTTTAATCTGTTTAGAAATTTTTATGGGCTCTTTTGTTACCATTCGTATTATCCATCTCTTTGATTTGTCATCAATTTTCCTCCTGCGGCCACATCCAGGGAGGTTGGCTACAGTCTCATGGAGCCTAAATTTCTGAATAATATGTGCAACTGTAGTCACAGGAACATCAAGCTGCTTGGAGATGGTCTTATAACTTTTACCTTTAACATGTTTGTCTATAATTTTTTTTCTAATCTTCTGAGACAACTCTTTCCTTCGCTTTCTCTGGTCCATGTTGAGTGTGATACACACAATGTCACCAAACAGCACAGTGAGTATCTGTGACCCTCTATACAGGCCCACTCACTGATTCCAAGATTGTAGACACCTGTGATGCTAATTAGTGGACACACCTTGATTTAACATGTCTCTTTTGTCACATTATTTTCAGGGGTACCATCATTTCTTTCCAGGCCTATTTCATGAGTTTTATTATTGTTTTAATTCTGTGGAAGCATGGTTGAAAAGCAATGTTTGACTTTTATTTGTTAATTTTCATAGATTTTTTATTTATTATTACTTTTGTGAGATTCAAGTTATTTCAGTGACCATTGAGGTGTTTTCTGTCATTAAGCGATGGGCACGAACAATTTTGTCCACGTGTGTATATATATTGCATGCTGCCCATATATTTCAAATATGTATGTGTATGTGTATATTTACATAATCCCACCCAAATGTATTCCACATAAATAATGCATGCACTAGTGTTCCAAATAAAGGTGGAAAGCCATGGATTTCATATATGTGTCTCAACTGCCTCAAGACGAAGAAAGGTCCAGAAATGTACTAGTAGAACAGGTTTAATCAGAATGGGGGGATGAACCCCATTCAGGGACTGGACACATCTCTTAGCTGGATGTAAATCTCAAGAGCTTTTTTTTTGGGGATCTCCCTTTCTGCTGGGACTCCATGATGGACACATGGGCTGAGTATCTGTAATCTTTTACTTCCAGGCCTTAGGCATAGAGTGATAGGTGTGTTAGGCACCGGGATTCTTCCTCTGTACAGAGTGGATCCCAAGCCTTGTCTTCTCCTGTGGTCTCCCATTCTGTTTTAACCACAGTTTATGCTGCTCAGCAAAGACGCCGGTCTCATCGTCTTGCTCAGACTCAGGCTGTGCGAGTTGTTACCACTGCCTCTCCACGTCCAGCTATGGTAACTAACAATAGACAGTGGCGAGCAGTTATTCCTGAGGCTAAGTCCAGGATTCTCACTACTGAGCATACTCATGAGGTGGCGACCTCTCATTGGTGGTCGATAGAGATGAGCGACTTTGCCTTTTTTAAGGTCGAGTCGGGTTTCATGAAACCAGACTTTCTCAAAAGTCAGGTCGAACGAAATCGGCCGACTATCGGGAAAAGTCGGGGGTCCGACTGAAACACGAAACCCAATGCAAGTCAATGGGGAAGCAAAGTCGCCATGGAGTGGAGGACAGTAAACACAACCACAGTGCCCATTTCAATGCCAACAACATAAATTCTTATTACTTAAGCTTGGCAACCTTAATAACTTTATACTAATAGTTACGCATTGAAAACTGGGGGTTATTTGGCAAAACTTGTGGGGGGATAGGGCTAGCTCACGGTTTTCGTGTGCCCCAGGCCAAAGAGTGCCATGGGCTCCTTTAACACATAACACAATTTATGATGCTCCGATAGGGCACAGAAATATAGGTATAGTACAATGAAAAATACTTCACTTCTTACATGACATGACTGATATCTATGTTAAAATCTACAATTGCTCAAAAAACGGACAGTATATTCCTCCATACAGTATTATGGCCACCACATAGTGCGCCATACAGAATAATGAGCCCATATATTGCTCCATACAGAATAATTGGTCCCATATAATGTTCAATACAGTATATGATGAGCTCCACATACTGCTCCAGTATGTGATAGTCCCCATATAATGTGTCATAAAGTATAGGACGGTCCCCATAGAGTACAATGAGCCCCACATATTTCTCCACACAGTATAATGAGTGGCATATAAAGCTCCGTACAATATATGATGGGCCCCATATATTGCTCCATCCAGAATTGGCTCCATATAATGCTCCATACAGAATAGGCCCCATATGTGCCCCATATGATGCTCCATACCCTATATGATGCCCCATAAATAATGAACCCCATATGATTCTCCAGTATATGATGGGCCCCATGGATGATGCTCCAGTGTCTGATCTGCCCCATTTAGAATGCTCCAGTATATGATGGGCCCCATGGATGATGCTCCAGTGTCTTATGGGCCAAAATCATGCTCCATATATAATGGGCCCCATTATTAATGATTCATTGTATAATGGTCCCCATAAATGCTGCTCAAGTGTCTGATCTGCCCCATTTAGAATGCTCCAGTATATGATGGGCCCCATGGATGATGCTCCAGTGTCTTATGGGCCAAAGTCATGCTTCATATATAATGGGCCCCATTATTAATGATCCATTGTATAATGGTCCCCATAAATGCTGCTCCAGTGTTGTTTTCCCCCTTTTAGAATGCTCCAGTATATGATGGGCCCCATGGATGCTGCTCCAGTGTATGATGGGCCATTATAATGCTCCATATATAATGGGCCCCATTTACAATGCTCCAGTGTATAACGAGCCACGTAGATGCTGCTCCAGTGTCTGATCTGCCCCATTTAGAATGCTCCAGTATATGATGGGCCCCATGGATGATGCTCCAGTGTCTTATGGGCCAAAATAATGCTCCATATATAATGGGCCCCATTATAATCTCAGTATTTTGGCCCGTATACGCAGTGTCTGATCTGCCCATTAGAATGTCAAGTATATGGGCCCCAGGATATGCTAGTCTTATGGCCAAATATGCCCAATATTGGCCCATTTAAATGTCCATGAATGGCCCGTAGATCTGCTCTTCTGTCTGCCCCATTTAGAATGCTCCAGTATATTATGGGCCCCATGGATGCTGCTCCAGTGTCTGATCTGCCCCATTTAGAATGCTCCAGTATATGATGGGCCCCATGGATGATGCTCCAGTGTCTTAAGGGCCAAGGTCATGCTCCATATATAATGGGCCCCATTATTAATGATCCATTGTATAATGGTCCCGTAAATGCTGCCCCAGTGTCTGTTTTCCCCCTTTTAGAATGCTCCAGTATATGATGGGCCCCATGGATGCTGCTCCAGTGTCTGATCTGTCCCATTTAGAATGCTCCAGTAGATGATGGGTCCCATGGATGATGCTCCAGTGTCTTAAGGGCCAAAATAATGCTCCATTTATAATGGGCCCCATTATTAATGATCCAGTGTATAATAGGCCCCGTAAATGCTGCTCCAGTGTCTGATGTCCCCCATTTAGAATGCTCCAGTGTATGATGGGCCCTATCTATGATGCTCAAGTGTATGCTGGGCCCCATATATAATTCTCCAGTGTATAATGCTCCCCATATATTGCTCCAAACATTACAAAAAATGAAATACCTCTCCTTGCTGTGCACTGCTCTACTCTGGACTTCGCAGCGTCACCATCTTACAGCTCTCTGCACTTGGACTGTTTAGGCAGAGGGCGTACAGATGTGACGTCATTGCGCTCTCTAACCTGAATTTCACTGTCAGGAAACGCGGAAGACGTCACAGCAGTGGAGCATGGAGAGGTAAGTATTGCAAGTGCTGGGGCTCTGAGCAAGCAGGGGGAGCTGACTTGTGGGTGACGGCACTGGCACAGGGCCCCTCATAGTACGCTGGTGTGTCTGATGGCGAGTGGGCCCTCCCACCATCAGAAACACTTTTTTGTACTATGAGGGTCCCTGTGCCAGTGCCATCGCCCACGAGTCGCCCCCCCATCTGCTCAGGGAACCTTCACTTGCCCAGGTGCGCCAGGTGCTGACGCCGGCCCTAGGGGGATTTGTAGGTTTTGTAGTCCGTCCACGCTTGCAAGTGCATGTTCATTAAATGTCTAAGCATGCAACTGGTATTCATATTTATGTTTATATTTATATTTTTCCCTTGGCTAAAGGTCCTTCCGCACTTCTTACAGATAACCTTTGCCTTATCAATAGGAGTTTGGTCAAAAAAGTGCCACCCTGGACTCTGTCTACTATGGTATAAATTTTCAGGGAACGCACGCTGTGCTAATTTAACCGTCTGGCCAAGCAGTCCTGCAACTCTTTCTGTTTTTTTAACACATTTTTGGACTGCTACGGGCCTGACAGATAACCGCTGATGTGATGTCGATGCCTGCTGCGGATCCTTCTCCTTTTCTGAGCTATTGCCAGCGGCACCCTCTTCCCCCAATGGATGCCAATCCGGTCAACAACTGGGTTATCCATCACCTCCTCTTCAATTTCATCTGCACCTTCCTCTGTGTCACCATGTAAGGTGGTATAGTATGCAAGAAGGGGCACCTGAGTTTCATCAGGGTCAGATTCAGACCAGAATATAAAAAGCTGAAAAAGAGTACTATATCTCAAGATACCAGGTGTATATAGTATAGGGGAAAATTTGAAATCTTTGTATATATTTACAGATTCACACACAGACGCTCTCAGGCTCAGTATGGATTAGACCAGAATATAAAAAGCTGAAAAGGGTACTGTCTCTCAAGATACCAGGTGTATATAGTAGAGGGGAAAATTGTAAATCTCAGTATATATTTCCGGAGTCACAGCTAGACGCTCACAGGCTCAGAATGGATTAGACCAAATATAAAAAGCTGAAAAAGCGTACTGTATCTGAAGATATCAGGTGTATATAGTATAGGGAAAAATTTGAAAATCTCTGTATAAATTTTGGAGTCACACACAGACGCTCTTAGGCTCAGTATGGATTAGACAAGAATATAAAAAGCTGAAAAAGGGTACTGTATCTGAAGATACTAGGTGTATATAGTATAGGGGAAAATATGAAATCTCTGTATATATTTGTGGAGTCACACACAGACGTTCTCAAGCTCAGTATAGATTAGACCAGAGTATAAAAAGCTGAAAAAGGGTACTGTATCTGAAGATACCAGGTGTATATAGTATAGGGGAAAATTGTAAATCTTCGTATATATTTCCGGAGTCACAGACAGACACTCACAGGCTCAGTATGGATTATACCAGAATATAAAAAGCTCAAAAACGGTACTGTACCTGAAGATACCAGGTGTATATAGTATAGGGAAAATATGAAATCTCTGTATATATTTATGGAGTCACACACAGACGTTCTCAGCTCAGAATGGATTAGCCAGAATATAAAAGCTGAAAAAGGGTACTGTATTGAAGAATCAGGTGTATATAGTATAGGGAAAATTGTAAATCCCATATATATTTCCGAGTCACAGACAACATTACAGCTCAGTAGGATTAGACCAGAATATAAAAAGCTGAAAAGGGTACTGTATCTGAGATACCAGGTGTATAGTATAGGGAAAATTTAAAATCTCCTGTATAATTTGAGGAGTCACACACAGATGCTCTCGGCCATATGGATTAGACCAGAATATAAAAAGCTGAAACGGTACGATCTGAAGATACCAGGTGTATATAGTGAGGGAAAATTGTAAATCTCCGTATATATTTCCGGAGTAACAGACAGACACTCACAGGCCAGATGGATTAGACCAGAATAAAAAAGCTGGGAAAGAGGGTACTGTATCTGAAGATATCAGGTGTATACAGTAGTGGAAATTGTAATCTGTATATATTTCCGGAGTCACAGACAGACTCTCACAGGCTCAGTAGGATTAGACCAGAATAAAAGCTGAAAAAGGGTACTGTATCACAAATACAAGTGTATATAGTAAGGGAAATTGTAAATCTCAGTATATATTTGCGGAGTCCACAAACGCTCTCAGGGTCAGTATGAATTAACCAAATATAAAAAGCTGAAAAAGGTACTGTACCTAAATACCAGGTGTATAAGTATATGGGAAAATTGCAATCTCCGTATATATTTCCGGAGTCACAGACAAACGCTCACAGGCTCAGTATGGATTAGACCAGAATATAAAAAGCTGAAAAAGTGTACTGTATCTGAAGATACCAGTTGTATATAGTATAGGGAAAAATTTAAAATCTCTATATATTTGAGGAGTCACACACAGACGCTCTCAGGCTCAGTATGGATTAGACCAGAATATAAAAAGCTGAAAAATGGTACTGTATCTGAAGATACCAGGTGTATAAAGTAAAGGGGAAAATTGTAAATCTCCGTATATGTTTCCGGAGTAACAAACAGACGCTCACTCAGTATGGATTAGACCAGAATATAAAAAGCTGAAAAAGGGTACTGTATCAGAAGCGTACAGCTGTATGCAGTGTTGGGGTAATTGTAAATCTCCGTATATATTGCCGGAGTGACAGACAGACGCTCACAGGCTCAGTATGGATTAGACCAGAATATAAAAAGCAGAAAAAGGGAACTGTATCAGAACATACAGCTGTATACAGTGTTGGGGTAATTTTAAATCTCCGTATATATTTCCGGAGAAACACACAGACGCTCACTCAGTATGGATTGGACCAGAATATAAAAAGCTGAAAAAGGGTTCTGTATCAGAAGCGTACAGCTGTATACAGTGTAGAGGAAATTGTAAATCTCCGTATATATTTCCGGAGTCACACACAGATAGTCAGCATGTATTTGTCTGTGATACCAGCCGGTACACGGTAGTGTGTGAGGAGCGTACACCTCTATACGGTGTGGGAGAAAATGAACGCTCGGTAACTGTGTAGAAAAAAAGAATAAAAGTATTAAAGTGCTGTGTAAAAAGCAGTCTGCACAGCAGTGTACACACAGCAATACAGCTAGCAGGCGCCTAATAACAAGCGCTGCGGCACACAAGAAAATCCTCCCCTGTCACTGGCAGGCAGCCTAATAACCAGCGCTGCTGCACACAAGAATAATCCTCCCCTGTCACTGCACACTAGCTGTACAGCACAATTGCTATCAGCACAAGCGCATAAAACTTCTCTTTACAGCCCTAACTCTCTCCCTACTGATAAACAGCGTCAGCAACCTCTCCCTACTGTTTAGATCGACAGAAGTAAAATGGCGGTTGGCGATCAGGGCTTTTATAGACACTATGACGCCCCCAAAGCAAGCCAATCACTGCAATGCCCTTCTCTAAGATGGTGGTGGACGCTGCCCATGTCATCTCATTGCCCACAGTGTACGTCCTTGCTCATTGGCTGAAAAAAGGCGCCTACAAGCATTATGGGAACACCAACTTTGGCGCTCGGGTCGACGACCGCATGGCCGACTTCATGCTATGGTCGGATTTCGCTTGGCGAAACTCGACTACAGCGAAAGTCGGTGACTTATGTATCTGACCGACCTGTTTTCTCTCAACTCTAGTGGAGTGCGATGATGCCCAAACATTTGAACACCCACAGGCAGGAGAAAGCCACGTTAAGGAAGGTCAATTGATGTCTGAAGAGGTGGAGATAATCATGAGACACAGTTGCCATCAGGTCAGCCTCAAATTGCAGCTCAGAAGGAGAATCAGATTGAGAAATTGGAAATGGTGAAACTTGTACTCTCTACCTCTTGTAATTACTGAGAAATGTATTGTGATATCACCGTGTGATATCACGGCATCTTCCAGCTGGTCTGAGAGAGACCCTTTGGCTAATTTTTTGAAACCTTTGCACATTCTGAAATGATGAAACTTGCACTCTCTACCTCTAGTAATAACTGCAAAGTGTATTGTGCTGTCCACATAACGGCATCTTTCAGCTGCTCTGAGAGAGATTCCTTGGTTAATTTTTGGAAGCCTTTTCACATTGTGCAATGGTGAAACTTGAACTGTCTATCTCTACCTCTTGTAATAACTGCAAAGTGTATTGTGATGTCACCATGAGGGCGTCTTTCAGCATGATATGATATAGACCCCTAGGGTAATTTTTGGAAAACTTTGCACATTGTGCAATGGTCAAATTTCTACTCTTAATCTATATATATTCTACTAGATGGAGGCCCGATGCGAGGGCGGTAATGTCATGATGGGGGCAGACTTTGCAGCATTGAGAATCTCTCCCCCATGTGCTCAAGCACCTATCCACTCTCTCTTGCCCCATGAGCTGACTCCTCCCGTCTGTGCTCTCTTTCTTTGACCTGTCTACCCCATGTGCTATCCCCCTTGTCTGCTGTCTACTCCATACTGAGACTGTGAGCGTCTGTCTGTTACTTCAGAAATATATACGGAGATTTAAAATTACCCCAACACTGTATACAGCTGTACGTTACTGATACAGTACATTTTTTCTGCTTTTCATATTGTGGTGTAATCCATACTGAGCCTGTGAGCGTGTGTGTTACTCCTGAAAAATATACGGAGATTTCAAATTACCCCAACACTGTATACAGCTGTACGTTACTGATGCAGTACACTTTTTCTGCTTTTCATATTCTGGTGTAATCCAAACTGAGCCTGTGAGCGTGTGTATTATTCCTGAAATATATGCGAAGATTTAAAATTACCCCAGCATTGTATATGGCTGTAACTTCTGATACAGTATACTTTTTTGCTTTTTATATTCTGATTTAATCCATACTGAGCCTGTGAGAGTCTGTGTCTGTTACTTAACAAATATATACGGAGATTAAAAAAATTCACCTTTACCTATACAGCTGTACGCTTCTGATACAGTACCATATATCTGCTGGTATTTTGGGTACATTTTCAGAAACATGAGGAAGTATGGTGGAAAAGGCCGCGGACGTGGACATGGGGGGCCACCTGGTACTGATAGTGGTGGTGCATCTGCTGGTAGTGCCACAAGCACAATAGCACCTAAGGCAGGAGGTGTTGAGCCTGCATCATCATCTGGCTCCAGAAGGCCTGGAAGGCTCCCTTTTCTGGGACTACGTAAACCGCTTTTAAAGCCGGAGCATCAGGAACGGGTTTTGGCTTACATTGCCTAAACAGCCTCCAGCTCTATCGCCTCCTCTTCTGAAGTTTCAAAAACTCCAAGCACTGAATTGTCAGTGTAGGCTTCTGGTCAGGAACAACCCCTTTCCTTGTGTCCTTCACTCCCACCAAAAGGGAAGGATGCGGCAGGCCACACTTCAGATTACTCCATGGAGCTCTTTTCACATACCATGCCTGGGTTATCAAGTCAAATCCTGAATTCCCCAGTCAAACATGAATCTGACATGGAGTGCACTGATGCATAGCCACTGCTATATGATTGTGCTGGTACATTCAACCAGAGCACTACATTGCCCTCGCAGTCTACTGAGCCAGAATGTGACCCTGATGAAACTCAGGTGCCTCTTCCTGCATACTATACCACCTTACACGGTGACACAGAGGAAGGTGCAGATGAAATTGAATAGGAATTGGCATCCAGTGAGGGAAAAGGATGCCGCTGGCAATAGCTCAGAAGAGGAGGAGGAGGTCACAGAAGTATCGACATCGCAGCTGGGGTTATCTGGCAGGCCCGTAGCAATCCAAAAAGGTGTTAAAAAACAAAAAGAGTTGCAGGACAACTTGGCCAGATGGTCAAATTAGCACAGCGTGCAAGCCTTGAGAATTTATCCCATAGTAGGAAGAGTGCAGTGTGGCACTTTTTTGACCAAAATCCTATTGATGAAGAAAAGGTTATCTGTAAGAAGTGCGGAAGGAAATTTGAATACCAGTTACATGCTTAGACATTTAATGAACATGCACTTGCAAGCGTGGATGGACTACAAAACATCAGGTAGCACATGTGCACCTGCTCCGACTGAAGGTAGCCAGCAACGATCCATCGCTTCCCCCACTGTAAGCCCACCGATTGGCACACCACCAGCAAGAAATGTTGAGGTGTCTCACAAGGCCAAAGCAGTCAGGGAATTACAATAATTATGCAACGAAAGACTGCATCTAGGCCATCACACCACCACCATCACCAACCCCCTCTCAGTCCGTCATGTTCACCGATAGTTCCACCATATGCAGCTCTCAAGTCCAGCTCACTCTACCAGACACTCTGAGTAGGACAAGAATGTACTCATCCTCTCATCCGCATACACTGGGTTTGAACGCCTACATTGCCAAACTGATCTCATTAGAGATGATGCCCTTCTGTTTGGTTGAAAGCGCAGCTTCAGAGACCTCATGGCCTACGCTGTCCCACGCTATGACCTACCCAGTTGGCACTTCTTTTCTAGAAAAGCCATCCCTGCCCCCCACCTGCATGTGAAAGACTCCAATGTCCATGCACTCAAACAATCAGTGAGTGGAAAGGTGAACCTCACAACAGATGCATGGGCCAGTAGGCATGGCCATGGCCGTTAAGTGTCCATCGCTGCGCACTGGGTTAATGTGGTGGATGCAGGGTCCACAGGGGACAGCGGTGGTGGGACAGTCCTGCCTAGCCCATGGTATAGGCAACAGTTGGCTGTAGGCATTCCACCCTCCTCCTCCTCCAGAAGTGAAAGCTTCTCAACAGAGCGCAGTCGCACGAGTACTCCATCCGCAGCTGCCAGTGTTGCACACGAGGTGTCCCACTATCGGACAGCTAGTGGTAAGTGTCAACAGGCTGTTACAAAAATGATGTCTTTGGGCGACAACAGACACACCGCGGATGTACTGGCCGACTACTTGCAGCGAGAAACTGAGTCATGGCTGGGCAGTATACATCTTGAGCCAGGCAAGGTAGTCAGTGATAACGGCCGAAATTTTGTGGTGGCCATAGCCCTGGCAAAACTCAAACACATACCTTGCCTGGCTCATACCTTGAACCTGGTGGTGCAGTGCTTCTACAATAATTAACCGAAGTTAACCGCCCTGCTCCATAAAGTGCGAAGACTGTGCTCGCACATCCATCGCTCGCCCATAGACTCCAGTCGTATGCAGGTCCTGCAGCGATCGCTCCATCTCCCCAAGCACTGCCTAATCATAGACATTGCAACAAGGTGGAACTCCACCATGCACATGGTTGAGAGGCTGTGCGAACAGAGGCAGGCTGTAATGCATTTATGGGAGGATACACGGTCAGGCAGTTTGAGGGTAGACATGGAGTTGTCGGGTGTGCAGTCGTCAAAGCTGAAAGACCTCTGTAAAGTCCTTCAGTGTTTTGAGGAATGCACACGGCTGGTAAGTGCAGACGATGCCATCATAAGCATGAGCATCCCACTTATGCGTCTGCTCATGCAAACTTTGACGCACATTAAGGATCAGGCGTCTGCAGCGGAGGAGGAAGAGGAGGAAAAGGGATGCTTCTCAGGGGGCAAGAGAAAATTTTGGCTTGCCAATTTCAGGTCCAGGGTTTGTGCGTGACTGGAGGGATGTGGCTTTGGCAGAAAGTGCTCATCCTCTTTTATTATAAAAAGTACAAAACACAAACAGACATTACATATATATACCACTAGAAACTAAAAACCACATCAACCACAACTGCTCAACACACAAAAATTACACATGGGAAAACACACAAAAGAAACTTAAACCAGCTTCAGGATTCCTCTCTTGTTCAATGACAAAGAGTCCTTTACTTCCTCCCAGATCTCCTTTATGTCCTTTAGAACTTTTCAGCTCTCATGGACCCCCAGCAGGAAACTACCTAAAGAAACAGAAAAAAAAAAACCTATTCATACACACACACATTCCACATTCTCACCCCCCCTTTCATACTTATTTACAAATATACATAATATTACATAAAACATAAAATTCTGGCCCTCTGCCTTAAACATAAACAATGGCCTCCCTGGCCGTCACACTAAACCTACTTACTAAATACTTCACTCTACACCATTTTTTTCTTCCCTAAACCACCACAGGTCCATAAGTCCATGGCCTCTAACCACAAGCAGGGGTCCATAGTAAGTTTATGCCCATAGAAAGTTTATACAAACATATATTCCTTTGACTTCCTCTGGGTCCTTGGGTCCATTTTTGGCGAGATGCCTATGTGCCCTTGAAGTTCAAAATCCAAACCCCAAACAACCCCACCCAACCTAAACCTATACCCCCCTATTCACTCTAAATAACACAAAATAACACACACATACTAACACATATAAAATACATAATATACACTATACATACTTATACTTAACTCCAAAACATTATTATACACTACATCCCTGTCTTGCAAGGTCCAAGTTCAGCACCTGCAAGCCCAATATCCATTTCTTTTTCTGAAACAAAACAAAAAGGTAAATGTGCCACACACAAGCCCACCACCAGGAAAAGGTGTCCTTAGAGGCCCCATCCCTAACCACCAACACATACACACTGTTCCTCACTAGACTAAAGCTGTCCCTACCACTGACCCTGAATAACTGTCCCTATCTGTCCCTCCCTATCCCTATTCAATCTAACTTATCATAGCTAACTCTCTATCTATCCCTAAAGCTGTCCCTCCCTGTCCCTACCGGTCCCTTATCTATCCCTCAACACACCACACCACCTTATCTTGCTTCCCTTCCACACTCTCACACAAGCCGTCTGTCAATAGGGCACATTAAAAGAGAAACCCCTCCAAAGCCAAGAGCTCTACTTATGCCCAGCCTCTCAAACTCCAAAGAACGCACCTTCCCCAGGTCACCCAAGATGTTCTTTACCACGTCATCCCGGGGGAGGGCTTCTGCTGTGTTGAGACTAAACACCGTGCATTCCAGGTGTAGAACCTAACCACTACACTAACTAGAAATAAAGTGCTCCTGCTCTCGACCACCCAGTGACTGAATGCCCCATAGACCCACTCCAGATAAGAGAGGGACGCCAACCTCGGCCAGAGTATGGAAGCACCCACCCTATTGTAAACCTCTGTATTAAAGGGACACTGAAGGATGAAATGTCCATGCTTTCCAGCACATCGCCACACTCCTCACGGGGACAACCCCGGTCATCGGAGTTCCTGTACTTCAGGTTGCCCCTTACATACAGTCTCCCATGAAAGCAGTGCCAGGCCAAGTCCCAAAACTTCAAGGGGATCCGCTTTGAATTTAAAAGCCCGAGCCCCACCTCCAGATCCCGGCCTGGGCAATCCTTGAGCGCCAGGGGCTTCTGGAAATGGGTCAACAGAACCCGCTGTCAAGGAGTTTCCTTGACATGGTCCTGATTTCCCACATTTCTTGACCCCACTGGCGGATCACCTTCAGAACCGGGGCAGCATAAGCTGGGAGATGTCCGTGTGGTGTACGGAGGTCCTTCACCTGCCCTCCTGTCTCCCATTCCTGGAAGAAAGGCCGAAACCAGCCCCTGCAGGAGAATACACACGGATGATCCCTCTCTAATCAGAGGTTGGCAACATTGGTCTTAATATAGGTGTTCACTAAGAACACCACCGGGTTGACCATACCCAACCCACCTAGTCTCCTTGTGCAGTACGTAACTTCTCTCTTAATTAGGTTAAGCCTATTCCCCCTTAACAGCTGGAAGAATAGGCTATAGACCCGTGTCCAGAGAGGTTCTGGCAAGATGCAGACACTGCCCAAGTATATTAACAAAGGAAGGAGAAAACCCTTGGCCAGGTTGACCCTTTAGTTCAGGGTTAAAGACCAACCCTTCCACTGGTCTACCTTTTGGGCTGCAATCTAAAGCCTGCCCTCCCAATTTTGCTGGGGGTAATCCCCGGGGCCAAATTCGATGCCTAGAATTTTGGCAGAGGTATGGGGCCCTAGAAGGGTGTCCGGGAGACCAAAACTAGGATCTCCCCCTCCCAGCCAGGGACTTTTGCACTTTTCCCGGTTGATCATGGACCCGGATGCCTCCAAGTAGCGCTCCACCTCAGACATCACCCAATCCGCCTCCTCTCTTGAGGATACAAAAAGGGAGACATCATCAGCGTACACTACCACCCTTAGGGTAGCCCCAGCCCCGCCTGGTCCTTCCCGACTCCCACCAACGGTCCATGATCTACCCTCCTCAGGAAGGGATCGATCGCGAACACATATAAAAGTGGGCTCAGCGGACAGCCCTGGTGGACCCCAGAACCCACCTCAAAAGGGTGACCAACCCAACTGTTCATGAGTGGGAAAGTCTCAGCTCCCTGATACAAAGTCTCTAACCAATTGACAAACCTCCCAGGCAGACCATACCTCAAAAGGACAGACCAGAGGTGCTCGTGGTTCACCCGGTCAAAAGCCTTTGCCTGGTCTAAGGACAGTAGATACCCCTCCAGTGGCCCACCCTACCCTGCTCCACTGCCTCTCGGACACCGAGCACAGCACTAAAAGTACTGCGGCCAGGAACAGAGCAGTGCTGAGCCCCCGAAAGGAGCCAGGGTGCAAACTTCACCAGCCGGTTGAACAGCACCTTTGCCAGTTCCTTCCGGTCCATATTGAGAAGCGCTATGGGATGCCAATTCTCAATGCGGGATGAATCCTTACCTTTTGACAGGATAATCAGGGCCGACCACCTCATTGAACTGAGAATAGTACCCGAGGAAAGGCACTCATTAAACACCTCAGTCAAGAGGGGGACCAAGGAGTCCTTAAAGGTCTTGTAAAACTCATATGTTAAGCCATCCGGACCTGGTGATTTCTTGGGCCGAAGCCCATCAATGGCCAGTCTCACTTCCTCTTTCCTGATAGCTTCTGTCAAAACATCAAGAGAGGGGTCATCCCATGGCTCAGGAATTGTCTCAGCCAGGAAAGCCGACATCCCGTCTCGATTCAGATCCTTCTTTCCCAAGAGGTGCGAGTAAAAGGATCTGACCACCTCCAGGATCCCTGATTTGGACCTGTTCAGGGAAACCGTACTATCGATCAGTCCTGTCACCATCTTACAATTCACTGACATCTTGCAGTTTCTGTAAGGGTCGGGCGAGCAGTACCTCCCGAAGTCCCTCTCAAAAACCAAAGATGCATGCCTATCATACTGACCACCTCTTGAACAAAGATTTCACCCTGGAGATTTCCTCGCGGTCACCCCCAGTCGAGACGAGCTGCTCGAGTTTCCTCCTCAGGGCCTGATACAAGCAGTGCATGTTCAGAGTTCTAAGGCTCGAGAGCTGACGGAAGAACCCCGCCACCCGCTCCTTGAACATCTCACACCACTCTGACTTACTGCTGCAGAGATCCAACAGCGGTACCTGGCTCTGAAAAAAATCCCAAAGGATTGTCTCACCTCCGCTTCTTCCAGTAGGGATGAATTCAGCTTCCACAGCCCTCTTCCCATCCGGGGGTCTCTGCAACTTCAGAGAAAAAAAATTAAACGTGATCGGAGAACTCCACCTCAACGGCGGAACTGCAGAGACGAGGGATCCTCCTTAAAAAAAAACTATCTATTCTAGCCTACTACTACCCTAGAAAGGTGAAATCCCCGTGGCCTGGTGTGTGCCGGATTTGGACATCCACAGGCGAGCATCCTGGATGCTATTAAGGGCACGCCATCATAAGCCAGGCGTTCCGGGACCCCCCCTATACGGGATCTTGATTTGGTATTAAAGCCCCACCGAAACCACCTGGGCTGAAAAAGAAAGGCTTGATCTTCATGAAAAAACATTTTCGGTCCCTCTTAGATTGGGGACGTGATTTTTGAGCCGAAGCTCCTGTCCCCTATGAATATGTAAAAGACAGGCACCTCCCCTTTCTAATTCAATGAAACTCGGCATTCCACCTCTCGTCTTAAAAAGGCCGCCACCCCCGCTATCGGCTGGCCGCAAGAGCCAGTATGGGGGCCCCGCACTCCCCTCCTTCCTCTCCTTGTGTAGGGCACCCATTCAGTTAGTCCCTGGTCTCCTGCAAAAATAAAATTTCAGACTCAATTCGGGTGAAAAAATCAAATGCCGCAAATTTACCCAAATTTTATTGAACTGGCGACATTAATGGACCCGAATCAACGGGTGAGTTCAGCCTCATGGGTGATTGAATTAGATGCCTTTTTCTTTCCCACCCCGTTTCCCCCACCTTCCTCCCCCGAAGGGGGGTCGCGACTTTCTTTTTAGGGAAAAACGGGGTATCCATCCCCCGGTTTACCTGGGCTTCGAGTCGTCCCAACCCAGGGGAAACAGTTCCCCGGGGGACGGACCCGCCATCCCCTAAAAAGCCCCCCAGATGGCCCCTGGCACCTCACCTCGCCGTGACTCTTCTCCGATCTCCGAGGGCTTGGACCGGTTGGGGGATAGTACCAGAGGGGGTCGGTGGGCCCTTCCGCTGTATACTTACGGTCGAGGGAGGGGTTCGGGATTTAAACCCCCTTTTTTCCTCCTTTTTTTTGGATTTTTTTACCATCTTTACTGTAGGTGATCCTTGATCTCTCATCCACACTTTCTTTTGGGAGGAGTTGTCGGATCAGTAGGTTTTCCTCCCTTTTCCCCTGATCTCCTCGCACTCCTTTCCCCCCAGGCCTCAGAGACAAGCCCCAGCCTTGAGGGGGGCAGGCAATTTTCCCTTACCTGAGGCTTCCCCGCCCCCCCCCCATGGCATTTTTCCCTGCCTCCTCTGGGAAGCGGGACCTCTGGGGCATTGCCCTTCCTCCTGGCCCCTTAGTCCTCCCCCATACCACCACTTGCCACAGCAGAGGCTGTGCCGCAAGGGTTGCCCCCCAGGTCACCCCCCACCGGGCCAAAGCGGCATTGGTGAAGGAGCGAGGGCAGCGGCTTTTGGTGACCAAGGGCACCCCACAGGTGGCACCGAATGTCTTTGCAAGAGCTGCGAGAGGGCCTACCCGCCACACAAGCACTTTCTGCACCTTGCAGCTTGCGCTGAAGTTGCGGGGTCACCGCACTTGGGGCAATTCGGTTGCCCCCGGTGGAAGACCGGATCCTACCCTCCCAAGGAACACCTAGGGAGGGTTGTTGGAAAAGTACCCCCTGGGAAACCTTAACCATCATGAAGGTCCAGCCCCCCGACCAGTTCCAAAGGGGAGCCCACCCCCTTTTTTTGGGGGGGCAAGTTTTACTGCCCCCCACAAAGAAATACATTCCCCGGCTTGCCTGGCCCGGCTGTAGGAGGGACCAAAGGGTTTTTCCCCCCCCCTTCCTTTTAAAGGGCCCCCCCAAGCCTTTTTTTTCCCCAAAAAAGACGGGCCCCCCCCCTTTCCCCCCTACCGTGACGACCTTTTCCCCCTTTTGAGGGCCCCAAAAGAAAGGCGGAAAAAACCCCGTCCCGAGCCCGGAGGCGGGGCCCCCCCCCGAAAAACCCCCTGAAACCCCCTAAAGCCCTTTACCCGGGGCCCCCGGGCCCGGGCCCCCCCCCCCGCAAAAGGGTAGGGGTCTCAACCCGGGGGGGGGAAAGGGGGGGGCCAGCCTCCCCCCCCACCCATACTTAACTCCCCCCTTTTCATTCTTCCCTCAACCCCCATCGCCCCCCACACCCACATCCATACTATAATCCCCCCCGTTATCCACCCGTCACCTTTTGCCATCATTCATCCCGGCAACCCCCCAAATTTTTTATTTTTTATTTTTGCTTTTCCCCCTTTTTGTCTGCGGGGGGCCCCCGGCTGGCACGCCCCCCCCCCTTTTTAAGACCTCAAAAAGGACCCTTATTCATTGGTTCTGTGGGGGGTCAGGGGCACAGCTGAAAGGGGTTTTATTTTAAAAATTTTCCCGAAACTCAGTTTGTTCGCCCCCTTTTTTTTTGTCGCGCAGCTATGTTCCCCCCAGTAAAAAGGATTTTCCCCGCTTGCATGTTCCCCCCGATCTCTCCTTGCTTTTAACACCACAGCTGAAAAAAAAGGGGTTAAAACTAGCCCCAGTGAACCGTGTTTTTACTCCTGTAACCCTTTGGGGCCTTTGAAATCCAGCTATTCTACTGAAAAAAATCTGAACCCATTTGGACTCTAAACCCGGGTCTTTAAAAGGGACCCACGTTGCATGGACTTTCGGTAAAGGAAAAAACCTAAAATTTTATTGGGGGGGGTTGCGGCTTGGTTACTCGGGGCCCGCGGGGTTCCTGTTTCTGTGTCTCCCCAAAAAGGTGACTTTTTTTTCCCAACTTGTTAAAGGGTAATACAGGACTTTTTTTATAAAAACCCGGTGACCCTGTGTTTTCATCGCCCCCCAAACACAAGACGCTATAGAACTGTAAAACATACATTACAAGATTCAAAAGCCAAAATTTTGTGTCTGCTGGGTCGGGGAAGGCGTGTCTGCTGTACTGGGATATCAGACTGGTTGTACTTTCTGTGATGACAGTGGTTGTGACTTCTCAAAAACCTTTCCAGGTAAAGAAATTTCCCCTTAATTTTTTTCTTTTTCTTTTTCCCACGGGAAAAAATTTTTTTTTTTTTTCCTTTTTTTTTTTTTTTTGTCTGCAAAAATTGGGGGAAATACAGATGTCGGGGTTGAAATTTCGTGATGATAGTGGTTGTGACTTTCACAACCCCAGGTGAGCATTCCCTTAATTTTTTTTTTCTCTTGCAGGCCCCCACGGGAAAAACATTTTTGTTTTTTTCTTCCCTTCCAGTATCCTGTCTTAAAAAATTTGGAAAATGGAGGCCCGCATAAATGAATTTTGGGGGGAGTGACTGAAATACCCCTTTCGATTTGCAGAAAAAAGACCGTTTTACAAAAAACGGACCCCAATAACAAAATTTTTCCAATGGTTGGACGACTCCCCCGGTTTTTCGAGCCAGGTTTTAGGTTTTAGAGGGGGGATCCAGGTCCTCCTACCCCCGGAGTGCGGGGGGTTCCCCCAAAATTCCCCCCCTTTTGTTTTGGGGGTGAACTTTGAAAAAAATTTGGGGGGGTTTATTAATCAATGAAATTTTTTTTTTCTGCACATGCTTCAAAATTTTCCCCCCTGAACGACAAAATGCTTATATAATTATTTTTCTCCCCAAAAAGGGTTTTAAAATTTGGGCAAACCCTCTGATTTAGACGAGGGATTGTTTGAATCCCTTTATGATTTTTTTTCACCATGGGGGGTGTTTGATGACCCCCCAAAGGGGAAAGCGAACAGCCATGTTACTTTTCGCCAAGGAAACACTCGGTACGAAAATGCCTTGGATTTCAGGAGATGGCCCCCTTTTTAAACCCCCCGGGACAGTTCCGAAAAAAAATTTTTTTTTGAAGGGGTTTTTTTCTCCAGTTAAAAGGGGGGGAAATTGCTTTTGCCGACCCCCCACTGCGTTTGGTGCTTTTTTAAATCTGCATCCGTATTGATATCGTTTACTGAACGCGGCAAGAGAGATGGTTCGAAAGGGAATCGTACAAACCCCTTTTTCCCCCCCTTTTCCCCCCCCCTAAAGGGGGGAACCCCTTTTATAGGATTCCGGGAAAACCCAACCGAACCCATCATAACTCTTTACAAGAGGGTTTTTTGGGGCACGCAAGGAAAAATCGTTTTAAGAGAAAACTAGTTTCTATTGTGGTAAGTTTGGGCACTTCATTTTTAAAATCCACCGTTCCGAAAACTGCACACTCTTTTTTTGTGAGTGTTGCGAGGGGGTCTGTCAGGTTTCCCGGGTAGGCTCCCCCGGGGATGTGCAGCAAAATCTTGATTTCTCGGACTTTTAAAAAACCCCCACCTCTGAGGAGTTGATTTTAAACCTGCCCTTTTTTAAAAATTTTCCCCCGCGTTTTCCCCCCCCGGTTGGGAAGAAAAACAATTTCTTTTCTTTTTTCCCCCCCAAAAAAGGGTTATCCTTGGTTCTAGCTCTGCTATGACGACTAGGGGCAAGTGGGGAATTTTTTTGGAGTTCCTTTTTCCCCCAAAAAGGGGGAAAACTTCGTGAAAAAGGCACACAGTACAGAAAAACGGGGGGGCTCCGCTGCCCTTTTGGGCCAGGGGGTCAAAAACAACCCCCGAGGGTTTTAGGGAAAAAATCATAAAAAAAAAACGTCCTTTTTGCTTATCTTTTTTCCCCCCTTTTCCCCCTTTTCTTTGGGCCACCATGGCTGCAGGCTCAGAATCCCCTTTAAAAATGGAGCCCAAAAGGGGGAAATTAAAATTTCCAAGAAAAAAGATGAGCCCAAAAAATTTCAGTTTTTTCCCTTTTCCCCAAAAGGGAAACATGTCCCCCCGAACTACCATGATACCGGGGCAGGGGGATTTATTACAAGAAGAACGCTGACCACTTCCTTCCCCCCGTCCAATGTTTTTCCAAATTTAATTATTTCCTGGACAGAGATCCCCTTTTTTTTTAAAATTTCCCCCCGGGGGGGGCCCTAAAGGGTTTTTAAAAAGAAAAAGCCGGGGAAAGAAAATTTGGGGGGAAAAAGGGGAAAAAAAAAAAAAAAAAAATTACCAGTTTAAGGGGAAGGGGAAAAAAAATTTTTTTTTAAAAAGATTTCATGGGGGGCCAAACTTAGTCCGTAAGGGCCCCCGGGGTGAAAAATTTAAAAATGAAATTTAGGTCACCTATGGACACTTTAATATCTATTAGGGCCCTTTTTGGGCTGGTACCGCCCCCCCACTTTTCCAACACTTTTGGGGGAATGACATCTTCGGGATCCCTAATTTATTTGGGGGTAATTTATTTTTGGGGGATATTCTAATTTTTTCTAACTCCACAAAAGGAAAAACATGGACATGGAGAATGGCTTGGGGAAATTAAGACAAAACATTTTTAAAAAAAAATTTTTAAAATGTGAATTAAAAGGAGGGAAAATTAAAATTTTTTGGGATTTTGTCTACCAAAAGGGAAAATTTTATGGGGGAAGCAAAATCCAAAAAACAAGGATTGGCCAAAAATTTGAAATGTGAAGGAGGTACAGCGCTTTATGGGTTTTTTTAAATTTATAGACGTTTTTTTTTTGAAATTTTTTCTGAGGATTTTCACCCAACCCCTCAAATTTTTGGGGAAAAAATCTAGGGTTTTCCCCCACTCCCCCAAAAAGGAAGCATTTTCCCCCCCTCTTCCCACCCCCCCGCCGGGGGCCCCTTTCAGGGACTTCTTTTGGGGAACCCAACCCTCAAAAAAACCCCTTTAGGGATTCCCGCAAAAAAGGCCCTTTTTTACCCTTGTTCGGCTTACCCCTGAAAAGAATCAGTTTATTTTAAAAGTGTTTTCCTTTACAGGAGTGGGTGATTTTTCGGTGGGGGGGGCAATTCACTTCTATTTTTTGGAAAATTTTCTGTGCACATTGGACTTAAAAATAAATTTTCTTCGTTTTTCATCCCCCAAAAAAGGGACAGCCAAAACAACCCCAACCCAAAATAGAACTCCGCCTTTATCTGCCCCTACAGGATTTTGGGGTGGATCTATTCCCTTTTTCTTTTCCGGTTAAAAACCTTCGGGTGCCCCCAAAAAACTTCCTTTTACTCTAATTAATTCCTAACATTTACCACTTCCCCAAAAAACCCCTTTTCCCCACAGTTGAAAAATCCTTTTACAAAGAATAGGATTTTAAAAAAATTGGAATGGGGCCCAAAAAAGGGTACAAAAAAAGCAAAAAATTTGTAAACCCCGCCCACTTTGGGTAAGATTGGTCTCTGTCAACCAAAATCTTTAATTGGTTCATCGAATTGGGGAAAAAGTACTTGGGCCCTATAAAACAGTAAAATTTTAAAACCCCTCTTGTCGTTTAACTCCCCCAAAATATAAAACCACCTGTTTTCATGAAAACCCCACAAAGGGCAACCCCCAAAACTTTCCCCGCGTTTTCCCCCCCTTGCCCGACCCATGCTACGATGTCGGAAAAATTTTTGGGGAAAAAGGATTTTAGTTCCCCGGGATAAAATCAGTTACAATTCGTTAAAGGCGGGCTCCCCCGGGAGGACAATTGGGAAACCCCTCAATAAAGTTAATGCCCCCCCTTCCTATTTCACAAGGTACCCCCACAACCCGGGCTGGGTCCCCGGGGGTTGTCCAAGGGGGGGTAAGTAAGGTTCTATTTATTTCCAAAAAAATTTTGTTCGTCAGTAATTTTTTCTTTCGTCTTGCTGCATTTTCCCCCCACAAAAAGGGGTTTCCAGCTTTCATTTCCCCCCTGTTCCCCCTTTGTTTTAACAGCCAGTGGCAAACTGCTTCAAATCTACCCCCAAACCTTATTGGGCCCCTTAAGCCTTGGGGCCTTGTCCCACTTTCCATGAAACTCAACCCTTTTGGGCCTAACCCCGCTCTTTGAAAACCCACTTGCATGATTACAACAGAAAGAAACCCCGAATCTTTGGAGAGTGGCTATTGGATTTCTCCCCCTTTCCCTTTTTGGTCTAAACGTTGGGCTATTTCCCCAATTTATGAAGTAATACGGATTTTCATATCAAACTTGATTTTTTTTTACGCACCCCAACAAAACGCTAAAAAACGTACTACGTAATTACAGCACGTTCCCCGACCCAGATGCAGGTTTTTTTTTTTTTACTCAGGGGAGGGGGGGGCTTGCCCCATCCCCCGCTCTCCCTTGGGAAAAACCACGCCTTTAGGGGCCGGACCCCCCCCCCACCCGACGGTGGGGGGGAAACACCCAAAACCCCCCTGCATTATTTTTTTTAGGGGGTTTTTTTTAAGGGCCCCTTTCAAGGGGGTTTGGTGGGGGGGGGACAGAAGGCGCACCCCCCGAGGCCACCCCCCTTCGGTCACAGTACCAGGGGGGCAGCCCCCCTTTTGGGCCCCAAACCCCCCCCCACCTGACGCAACAGAGGGTACCGCGCGGGGGGCCCCCCCCCCTGCTTCCACCTTTGGCGGGAAAAATTTTGGGGGGGGCCACCCCCCCGCATGTTTCACCACCTTTCTCCCACTGCCTTTTTTGGGGTTATGGCCACCCCCTTGGATCCCCCGGGGCGGGCACCAGAAACCCCCCTTTTTGGGACTACACCCGGAACCCCACCGCGCGTACGCCACCAGAGCGACCGCCCCACAAAACTTTAACTGTTGCTTCCTGTATCAGCCCCTTCCCCTTGGGGTTTCTGGCCCCCAGGGCCATCCAGATTTTACGGATCTGTTGGGGTGCCCAAAACCCCAGCCTCGCCCCCGGGGGGGGCCCTGGGGTGTTTCCCGGGGCCCCGGCACCCTCCCCCCCAAGGGGGCTACCCGAGAAACCCACCTTAACACAACATTACGCACCGCGCCACCCAATTCACCCCTGAGTTGAGCTAGAAATACCAAATAGCAGGCCCCCGGCAGATTTTCTCTCCCCCCCCCGGGGGCCCCCAGGCCCGAGCTGGGGGGGGCTGCGGATTCCCCACCGGGGGACAGGGGGCCCCGGGAAGGGGGGGACAAAAAAAAAATTTACAACAACATTGTTAGGCTTACCCTTTTTCCCTCTTTCGGTTGCCTCATCCTCGCAATCCGTCTCCAAACAACAGCTCCCCAAAAACCGGTGGGGACTTGATCTGCCGGACTTGTTTTATATAACACCCCCCCTTAGCTGTTTTTCCCCCCATCATCCCCCCGCCCCATTTTCCTGGTTTTGGGTTGAGGGGAGGGCAACCTGCCAGGAGTATCCCCTGCAGTCCCCGGGATACTTACACTCACCGGGTCTTAGGGGGGGCTGGGTAGATGGTTTTTTCCAAACCCCTCACCCCACCTGGGAGGGGGCCCCCTGCCCCCCCGGGTCCCCCCCATTTGGCCCCCAACCCCTCGTCTTCCCGACTTTTTATCAAAGGGCCCTTCCCCCATACCCCCTCTCCAATTTTTCCCGGGCCCTTAAACCCCCCTTTGATGCACGGGCGGAGACCTCAGCCTCTTGGGGGGGCCCTTTTTTTGGCCCTACCCTGCTCCCCAACCCCCCCACCCCAATTTTCCCCCCTCTACTCGCAATCGCTTAGGGGGGGGATTAAATCCCCGCTGTTTTTACCCCCCAAGTTAGGGGGGGCCCCCGCCCCTCAATGACCCCTTCCTCCCTCGGAGGGGGAAACCCCATACCCCTGTTCATCCCAGTTCCTGGGGTTTCGACCCCCCCCAAAAAAATTTTTTTTCCCCCCCCCGGGATGGCTAATGTTATCCGCCTAAAAATGAGGCCCCCACCCCCCCGCCGGTTCCGGGGGGGACCGGGTTGCCCCGGGGCACTGCCAAAACAGGGCCTTTTTCCCGGGGAAAGGGGGGGGTGATACATCCCCAAAGGAAAAAAAACCCCTTTCCCAGGTCCTTTTCCAAAGGGGCAAATCTCCCTCAACCCCCCACAACTCTTCCCCCCACCACGCTGCCCACGACAACGGAAAATTGGCCCACATGATGACATGCTTTTGATTCCTAAAAAGGGGCCCCCCCATTCCAAAATTAGAAGGGGATATACTGGTTGGCCCCATCCCCAAAACCCTCTATAAAGGGAAATTTCAGAAATCAGCCACAGGAAACCTAAACTTTTTTGGTGAAAAAACAACAACTCGGAAACGTTTTTTTTGAATATTAACACTTTGGGGCGGGGGTCCCCCCGGGGTTGCTGGGGGAAAAACTAATTGAAATGGGTTTCACTGGGTCCAATGGCTGTATAAGTACCTAACCCCCCACCGGACGGAAAAAAGTTTTTTCTTCTCTTGTTGAGCCAGTGCATTTTGTTTCATTCAAAAGGGTTTGCTGTTTTTTTTTTCTGGTTGGGTTTTCCTTTTGGGTTTTCTGCCTTTCAGAACTTTACTTCCCCTTTTTGGGGGGTTGCATTTTTCCTTTGTTTGCATTTTGCTCTTTCCCCGTGACCCTTTTTTTTTCTAATTGCTGTTTTTACCCAGAGTTTTTAGGTTTTAGAGGTCGGGGATCTCAGGTTTTTTTTTTAATCAAATTTTTATTTTGTCGGGTTTTTTGGGGGTTTCGTCAAATTTTTCCCATACTTTTCTATCTAGACAGTTTTGGGCCCCCTTTGCCATCTATTTTCTGTCGTGTTCTATTTTCTTTTTTTAACCCCCATCATTTTGGGGTTCCTATTTTTTTGGGGGGTTCGCGGGGGGATTATTTTTATTTTTCTCCCTTTTTGGGGGGTTTTTTTCCCCGGGGTACACGTCTACCCCGGGGGCGCTCCCCGGCACTTCTAGTGTTGGGGTTTAGCTCGGGCCTGCAACACAACATTTCCGCCTTTTGGGTATTGCTATTTTGGGTTTTTTGCTATTTCCCATTCCGAAAAAAACTTTTTTAAGGGGCCACACAAAAATTATTGGATCAACAAAGGGGAAAAAATAAAAAAAAAAAAAAAAGGGACGTCAAAATTTTTTTTTTCTATTTTTGCATTTTTCCTTTTTTTTTCCGGGGGCTGAGGAGGAATTTTTTTTTTTCCCCAAAGGAGTTTACACATTTTTCGGCCGTTTACACTTCCGCTGGGGTTCAGAAATTCTGTCTCCCTTGCGGGGGGTTCCCCTTGGGGAACCAACCCCCCTCCAATTTTTTTTTGGGGGGGTCCTAATTTTTAATTTTAAAAAAAATGCAAGTTTTTTTTTTTCCTTTACCTAATCCTCGGGGAACCAGACACGGTTTAAACTGTCCTCTTGCTGAGGGGCCCCCCCGGTTTTGGGTTTTTCCCCCACACCGGGGATCCGTTTTGAGATTTGGCTTTTTTTTTGGGTCGGGTTTATTGACTGAACCTAAGTCACTGACAACGAAAAAACCTTTTGGATTAAATCGGGGGTGAAAACCTGACTGTATGTCAAAAATTTTAAATGGCAGTCTGACCAAATGGGAAATGGCTTTTGGGAACCTTTTCAAGGGCTGCAAAATAAGGATTTAAGGGGGATTCCCTTTTTTCTGGGCTCAGTATTCTATTCTTTTGGGATTCAAAATTGACACTTTTTGGGGCGAGGGTTCGTGAGATAGTTTGCATTGTAGCCCTTTTTAGCCCCCGCGGTGATATGAATTTAAACACTCATTTTTAAAACGCTTAATTTTCACTGTGGGGACCTTTCTGCTATTCCTTTGCCCAAAAAGGGGGAAAGTTTTTCACCTAATTTCTTGGGGATGTTAAAAAACTTCTGTGACTTTTTCCCTGATTTGCTCCCTGTCCACTTTTCGGTCAGGCTTTTGTTATTCAGGGGGAATTTAACCAGGATTTTACTATCCAAACTTGTGGGTTTCCTTTGTACCCCCCCGGGGTCTTTCCTTTTTTGGGTTGTTCTACCCCTTTGGGGGGAAAAAACCCAAAATTTTTTACTTGTTATAATTTTGGGTTTAACCCAAACATCAGGGGGTTTTCAAATTTCTGATATGATAATCCATAATTATTTTACGGGGGTTCCCCTTGGTTCAGACTCTAATCCTTTTTTGGTGGAAATCTTGTCTGTGGGGCCCTTGGGGGTTTCCAATTGGGTTTAAAACTGACACCCATTTTTTTCCTCTCCCCATTCAGGGTTTCCCCTTTTTCCCCATTTTTCTGATTTTTTGTGGGTAATCCATCCTTACCTCCCACAGGGGTATAAAATTCAATGATATGTGCCCGGGGTAAATTTCCAAAG
>JARQOD010000005.1:283897127-284169823 GCA_033576555.1 Oophaga sylvatica
TTTATTTAATCTTACCTTTCCTGAGAGAAAGGCTTTGGTGGAATACATACAGACAAGCTTGGCCGCCGGTCACATTAGGCCTTCCAAATCTCCTGTGGCGGTTGGATTTTTTTTGTTAAAAAAAAGGACGGCGGTTTACGGCCTTGTCTAGACTTTCGTGAGATTAATAAGATTACTGTACGCAATCCTTACCCACTGCCATTGATTCCTGATTTGTTTAATCAGTTAGTGGGGGCCAAGTGGTTCTCGAAAATTGATCTTCGAGGGGCATACAATTTGTTGCGCATGAAGGAGGGGGATGAATGGAAGACTGCGTTTAACACTCCACTGGGTCATTTTGAGAATCTGGTCATGCCCTTTGGACTTTCCAGTGCTCCGGCATTTTTTCAGAATCTTATTAATGACATCCTTAGACCTTTGATCGGCAGAAGTGTGGTTGTGTATTTAGATGACATTTTGATTTATTCACCAGATTTGGAGTCTCATTGGAGGAGTGTGCGTGAAGTATTACAGTTACTGAGTGATAATTCACTTTTTGCCAAACTAGAAAAATGTGAGTTCGCTGTACAGAGACTTAGTTTTTTGGGCTACATTGTCTCCAGTGAAGGTTTTGAGATGGACCCGGTGAAAGTGCAAGCTGTGCAGGATTGGCCTAGACCTATTGGTGTGAAATCAATACAGAGGTTTTTGGGGTTCGCCAATTATTATAGAAAATTCATAAAAAAAATTTCTGTGATTGCCAAACCTCTGACCGATCTCACCAGGAAAGGTGCTGATGCGGTTCAGTGGACTACTGAGGCCATTGAGGCTTTTGTGTTGCTAAAGGAGAGGTTCAGCTCTGCTCCCATCCTTACACAGCCTGATGTGACTAAACCATTTTTGGTTGAGGTTGATGCTTCTTCTGTGGGGGTCGGCGCGGTGTTGTCTCAGGCAAAGACGGATGGAGTACATCCCTGTGCTTTTTTTTCAAAAAAATTTTCTGAGTCTGAACTAAATTATGATATCGGTAATCGGGAATTGTTGGCAATTAAACTCGCATTTGAACACTGGCGTCATTTTTTGGAGGGAGGTGAATTTCCCATTCAAGTCTTCACCGATCATAAAAATCTGATCTACCTTGATGCTGCCAAGCGCTTGAATGCCCGTCAGGCTAGGTGGGCACTGTTTTTCTCACGGTTTAATTTTACCGTTACTTACATCCCAGGTACTAAAAATGTTAAAGCTGATGCTTTGTCTCGCAGCTTTTCTCCTATGGTGGGTACTGAGGAGGAGGAGGAAAACATCTTGCAAGAGGGGGTTGTTATTGCTGTTTTGGACTCCGTGTTGGAAGATGAGATTCTTAAAGCACAGGAGAATGCCCCATCTAACACGCCGCATGGGAGGTTGTTTGTGCCTGGTACCCTGAGGAGAGATTTGTTTGTTGAATGTCATGACTCTCGGTTGGCAGGTCATCCTGGAATCTCTGAGACCAAGAGACTTGTGGGTCGCAGTTTTCGGTGGCCAGGATGGCAGAAGGAAGTCATTAAGTGGGTGCGTCAATGCACTGTGTGTGCTAGATCTAAGTCTTCTCATACTCCTGCTGCGGGGTTGCTTTGCTCTCTGGAGGTCCCTAGTGCACCTTGGACACATTTGGCTATGGACTTTATTACTGACCTTCCCCCCTCTGAAGGTTTCACTGTCATCTGGGTGGTCGTGGACCGTTTTAGCAAGATGTGTCACTTGGTTCCTTTCATCAAACTGCCCTGCGCTAAGACTCTCGCTAAGGCCTTTGTCAAGGAAATAGTCAGACTGCATGGTGTTCCTACTGACATTGTTTCTGATAGGGGACCTCAGTTTGTGGCTCGTTTTTGGCGCGCTTTTTGTGACTGGTTGGGAGTTCATTTGTCGTTTTCATCCGGATATCATCCTGAGTCTAATGGCCAGACAGAAAGGAAAACCAGGATGTTGAGCAGTTCTTGCGTTGTTTTGTGACTGATAATCAAGAGGGGTGGTCTGAGTTTCTGCCACTTGCTGAGTTTGCTCTTAACAACCATACATCCGCTTCTGCTGGTTGTTCGCCTTTTTTTTGTTGTACTGGGAGACATCCGTCATTTGGGTCATTTTCCAAGTTGGGATCGGCTGTACCTGAAGAGGAGAATTTTTCTGGTGTTTTGGAGAGAGTTTGGACTGATGTGCGTGGTAATCTTCAGGAGGCAAACAAAAGATCCAAAGAGTATTTTGATAGAAAACGACAAGAGGTTTTGTTTGCTATTGGTGACATGATCTGGTTGTCCTCTAAGAATCTGCGCTTGAGGATTCCGTCTAAGAAATTGGGTCCCAAGTTTGTAGGGCCCTTTAAGGTGCTTCAGGTTATTAACCAATCTGCTGTTAAGTTGGAGCTTCCTACCTCCTGGAAGATTAATCCGGTGTTTCATGTTTCTCTCTTGAAAAAAGCTGAGGTCTCAGATGGAGACGTCTCGGCCACTGTTTGTCACGCTGTCTCTGCGTACCGGAGGTTAGGGGCCTAAGCTGACCCTAAGCTGGGGCCCTGACTAATCCCTCTACCTGGAGGTACTGTTAAAGGTACAGAGGTCCAGGCCGCCAGTGTAATCCCTACCTCCTGAGGATCCCTGAACCTCAGTGATCTAGTCCTGAGAAGGACCCCGATCACAACAACAGAGGGAACACCAACAGGTAAGGAGATAAATGATAAAGCGAGGAAGGGAAAAAACCACACACAAAGTACACTTCACTCCAAACTCCAAAATACCACAAGCGCCTGTTTGTCTGCCAGGAATGCTTTCACCGACACTTCCCTAGCAGACTGGCAGGTATTTGAAGGAATCCCATTACAGCAACATTAATTGCAGCTGGGCGAGGCTGGCCTCGTCTAGCACAGAGAGAGGGAGAATTAACTCCCTCACTGCCGAAAAACACCCAGCACCAGAAACTCAGCTGTGAGAAGTCAGGCTGTGCAATCGCGACGATCTTCGTAGCGACACACCCGTGACAGTACCCCCCCTTCTACGAGGGGCCTCCGGACCCTCAGGGCCGGGTTTATCTGGGTGAGTAGTGTAGAAGGCCCGAATTAATCGGTCTGCGTTAATATCCGACGCAGGAACCCACGTCCTCTCCTCAGGACCATACCCCCTCCAATGAACCAGGTACTGAAGGGACCGGCGAATCAGACGTGAATCGATGATTCTCGACACCTGAAACTCCAAATTACCATTGACCACCACAGGAGGAGGAGGTAAAGGTGAAGGTATCACCGGCGCCACATACCTCTTAAGCAACGATCTGTGGAACACATTGTGAATTTTAAATGTAGGAGGGAGGTCAAGATGGAATGCCACCGGATTAATTATAGAACTGATCTTGTATGGCCCGATGAACCTGGGACCCAGTTTCCAGGAGGGAACCTTAAGTTTTATATTCTTGGTAGACAACCATACCAGATCGTTCACACTTAGGTCCGGACCAGACACTCTCCTCCTATCAGCCATACGTTTGTATCGGTTCCCCATAGTACTCAGATTATTCAGCACTCCTCTCCACACTGAAGCAAGTGACGACGAAAATCGTTCCTCCTCAGGAACCCCAGAAGAGCCCCCCCTATTGAAAGTACAAAACTGGGGATGAAAACCATATGCCCCAAAAAACGGGGACTTACCAGTGGACTCGCTCCGCCTATTATTAAGAGCAAACTCCGCCAGAGGCAAGAAAGAAGCCCAGTCCTCCTGGTTCTCTGACACAAAACACCGGAGATATGTCTCCAAGCTCTGGTTCAGACGCTCTGTCTGACCATTGGTCTGCGGATGAAAAGTCGATGAAAATGACAACTGCATCCCCCGCCGTGTACAAAATGCCTTCCAGAATTTGGACACAAACTGAGACCCCCGATCCGACACCACATCGGAGGGTACCCCGTGAAGCCTTACAATCTCCCCAATGAACACCTGCGCAAGAGTTTTAGCATTAGGAAGAGCAGGAAGAGCGATGAAATGTGCCATCTTGCTGAACCTGTCCACTACAACGAGTATGACTGTTTTACCCGAAGATGGCGGGAGGTCCGTAATGAAGTCCATAGACAGATGAGTCCACGGACGCTCCGGGATCTTCAAAGGTAAGAGGGCCCCAGACGGACGGGTATGTGGGGTCTTAGAGCGCGCACAAACCTCGCAGGACGCGACAAAAGTTACCACCTCCCTATGTAAGTTAGGCCACCAAAACCGACGCGAGAGGAGATCCTCAGTTGCTTTACTCCCTGGGTGTCCTGCTAAAGCTGAATTATGGTGTGCCTCGATCACCTTTTGTCGCAACTGATTTGGAACAAACAGTCTCCCTGGAGGTCCTACAGGGGCGTCCCCCTGAGCCTCCAATACCTCCTCCTCAAGCTCAGAGCATACTGCCGACACCACCACCCCCTCCTGAAGGATAGGAACCGGGTCCTCCGTATTCCCGGCCCCAGGGAAACTACGAGATAAGGCATCCGCCTTTACATTTTTTGACCCAGGACGATATGTGACGACAAAATTAAACCTGGTAAAAAATAATGACCACCTAGCTTGTCTGGGATTCAGACGTTTTGCAGACTCCAGATATAGCAGGTTCTTATGATCGGTGATGACAGTGACCGGATGGACTGCCCCCTCCAAAAAATGGCGCCACTCCTCAAAAGCCAACTTAATGGCCAAGAGTTCCCTATTGCCGACATCATAATTCCTCTCAGCGGACGACAGTTTTTTAGAGAAAAATGCGCACGGATGCCACTTACCAGGGGACGAACCTTGTGACAATACTGCTCCCATCCCTACCTCGGAAGCGTCTACCTCTACAATGAACGGCTGTGACGCATCAGGTTGAATAAGTATGGGTGCCGAGGCAAAGCATTTTTTCAAGGAGGAGAATGCTTGACAAGCCTTGTCAGACCACCTAGAAAAATCCGTCCCCTTTTTTGTCATGTCTGTGAGAGGTTTAACCATGGACGAGAAATTACGAATAAATTTCCGGTAATAATTAGCAAACCCCAGGAAACGTTGTAGAGCCTTAAGATTCTCTGGCAGATTCCACTCAAGAACTGCCCGTACTTTCCCAGGGTCCATACGAAAACCGGACGCTGAAACCAGAAAGCCTAAAAACTGGAGTTCCTGTACGGCGAATACACACTTTTCACATTTGGCGTACAGTTTATTATCCCGCAAGATCTGTAACACCTGCCTAACATGCTCCTGATGAGACACAAGATCCGGCGAGTAAATTAAGATATCATCCAGATATATGACCACAAACTGTCCCACCAGGTGGCGAAAAATGTCATTTGCAAAGTGATGGAACACCGCCGGGGCATTAGTCAGACCGAATGGCATGACAAGGTTCTCATAATGCCCCTCTGGAGTGTTAAACGCTGTCTTCCACTCATCCCCCTCCTTCATCCTAATCAGATTGTACGCCCCCCTGAGATCCAACTTAGAGAACCATTTGGCGCCCACGATCTGATTGAAGAGATCGGGAATAAGTGGGAGCGGATACGGATCTCGGACCGTAATCCGATTAAGTTCACGGAAATCCAGGCAAGGGCGTAGGCCTCCATCTTTCTTCTTCACAAAGAAGAACCCCGCGGCCACCGGGGAAGATGAAGGTCTAATATGCCCCTTTGCCAGACTTTCAGCAATATAATCCTTCATGGCCTGCCTCTCAGGACCAGATAGGTTATACAACCTAGATTTAGGTAACTTGGCCTCAGGTAGCAGTTTTACAGAACAGTCATACACGCGATGAGGAGGTAGTTCCTGACACCCTTTCTCTGAGAATACATCGTCAAAGTCCGCCAGAAATGGAGGTAAGACCCTAGGAGTGACCGCACCGATGACCGTATTCATGCAGTTTTTATTACAGAATTCACTCCATTGGCTTATCTCTCTGGATTACCAATCAATAACTGGGTTATGCTTAGTTAACCAAGGAAGGCCCAACACTATAGGAGTGGGAAGACCCTCCAACACGTAACAAGACAACAGTTCTTTATGTATCACCCCCACTTGAAGTTTTACGTTATGCACAGCTTGCAAAAAACTTCCCTGACCGAGAGGTCTGGCGTCGATCGAGAATATGGGGATGGGTTTAGCCAACACACTCAATTGCATACCTTGAACCCGGGCAAACCGAGCGTCCACCAGATTAGTCCCGGCCCCACTATCCAGAAGAACAGATATCCTCTCAGTTCTCGTACCCACCACCACCTCCGCCGGTACGAGAAACTGAGACGAACTTAGGGACGAAATACTTACTCCCAGATTGCCGTCCACCACACAACCTGGGATCAATAGTTTTCCGATGACCCTTTACTCTGCAAAGGACGGGATGGACACCCCCCAATAAAATGTCCCTTTTTCCCACAGAAGAAACAACTTCCTGTTTTGTGGCGCCCCGCCGGTCCCCTCCCCCGAAATGATGTCCCTCCTAGTTGCATAGGCTCCTCTGGACTGACCAGGGGAACCTCCATATAAGGGACCCTTGAAGAAGGTGGAGTCATCACAGGGGGCGGAGTTACCCCGCACCTCTCCCGAAGCCGTCTGTCAATATGAATAGCAAGGGTCATAGCGGCTTCCAGTGACGCGGGATGGTCATACTGTGCCAATACATCCTTTAATTTGTCAGATAAACCTTGACAAAACTGGCTCCTAAGAGCCGGGTCATTCCACTGGGTGTCCGTGGCCCACCTACGGAACTCCGAACAGAATTCCTCCGCTGGACGATCTCCCTACTGGATCCTACGTAACTTAGATTCAGCAAGGGAGATCCGATCCGGGTCATCATATACAAGACCCAGAGCTGCAAAAAACCTATCCACTGACTGAAGAGCCGGGGAGCCCGGGGGAAGGGAGAACGCCCATGATTGTGGATCCCCTTGTAGGAGCGAGATGACAATTCCCACCCTTTGCTCATCACTCCCGATGACTGTGGCCGCAGCCGAAAGTACAATTTACATGCCTCCGGAAAACAAAAAACTTGTCCCGGCCCCCAGTGAAACTGTCAGGGAGAGCTACTTTAGGTTCTGGTCCGGCTTGCTCCGGGGGGTACAAAACCTTGGACTTAACGTCCGCCAGCTCCATGGACAAACTCTGCAACTGCCGAGCAAGACTGGCTACTGGATCCATGGTAGCTGGAGAGAATCTTTTGTCGGTCGGTGAAAATGTCACGCTGTCTCTGCGTACCGGAGGTTAGGGGCCTAAGCTGACCCTAAGCTGGGGCCCTGACTAATCCCTCTACCTGGAGGTACTGTTAAAGGTACAGAGGTCCAGGCCGCCAGGGTAATCCCTACCTCGTGAGGATCCCTGAACCTCAGTGATCTAGTCCTGAGAAGGACCCGATCACAACAACAGAGGGAACACCAACGGGTAAGGAGATAAATGATAAAGCGAGGAAGGGAAAAAAAACAGACACAAAGTACACTTCACTCCAAACTCCAAAATACCACAAGCTGCTCTGTTTGTCTGCCAGGAATGCTTTCACCGACACTTCCCTAGCAGACTGGCAGGTATTTGAAGGAATCCCATTACAGCAACATTTATTGCAGCTGGGCGAGGCTGGCCTCGTCTAGCACAGAGAGAGGGAGAATTAACTCCCTCACTGCCGAAAAACACCCAGCACCAGAAACTCAGCTGTGAGAAGTCAGGCTGTGCAATCGCGACGATCTTCGTAGCGACACACCCGTGACACTGTTCCCCTGGTGGTGGAGGACGGGCAATATGAGATTTCCCGCATCCTAAATTCTAGATGGTATAGAGGGGGTTTGCAGTACCTCGTCACTTGGAAGGGTTATGGACCCGAGGATAACTCATGGGTGAGGGCGGATGATGTTTCTGCATCTAGACTTGTCAGAGCGTTTCACAAGAGATTTCCGGATAAGCCTAAGTCCTAGGGGATCCGGAGGATCCTCTTAGAAGGGAGGGTACTGTTAGAACCCTCTTGTTAGGTTTTGTTTCAGTTTGCTGGTCACATGACCTTTTTACCCTATTTAGTCTGGCTCCGCCCTTCTGGCTTTGCTGGACTTCATTGTATTATCTACTCTTAAGCTAGCCGGGTGCTTAGGTGCCTTACTCTGTCAGTTTTGCTTGATCTGAGGATCTCTTAGTATTTGTTTTCTGTTTTATTTTCCCTGCTACACTTTCTGTTAGGAGGTGTCCACATTTTCACCCAGTCCCTAGATCTTGTAGGGATTCCTCCCCCGCAACTATAGGTCTTCGTTCAGACTAGCTGAGGACTTTAGCGGGTCTGGTCGCAGGATCAGGTTCCCCGTTACATCGTAGGGATCCAGCTCAGTCCTATTGTAGGGACAGAATTCCCACCTTTCCTTAGTGCTTGTAGCAGATCATAACACCTAGTCCCACCTGCGACGCTGGTAAAGTCGTTCATAAAGGGTGTCACACTCAGCGATTCAGGCTCACCAGCGGGACACCAACAACCAAAAAACGGCTCAGAACATTCATGAGCGATCAACGACATCTCAGCCGGGGCCACATCACTGCTACATGTCACACACAGCTAAGTCGCTAACGAGATCGCTACTGCGTCATAAATCGGTGATGCATTAGCGATGTCGCTTAGTGTGACAGTACCTTAAATCTTATAATCCTTTAAAGTGGTATTATTGACATATTTATCTATCCTGTCTATTTACTGACACAATCCACATGTTCTCTCACCACACTTAAAACACCCAGTATACGTTAACCAGGTAGGTTTATGAGAACTAGAAGTATATAGCAAAGGGGATAGATAATGCCCCAGATTTTTTGCCTTTCTTGGGACACACCTATATTCTGCTGAAAGAATTTTAGATAAAAGAGGATCTTGATATAACATTGGCAAATGCTTGTTTATTAACTTAACAATAGCCTTATAATTTGAACTATATGAGGTTGAGAAAGTAGGGACATTTATTTTGCTTTTATTACCATTACGATGGCAATTAGTTTCAGACAACAGAGAATTTCTAGCTTTTTTAACAGCTCTATTTATCATCCATTTTTTGTAACCTCTTTTGCAGAGTCTGTTTTTTATTACTTCACTTTCCCAACTGTATAATGAAGCATTAGAACATGCTCTGTTGGCACGTATAAACTCACCTAACGGGAGATTTTGTATAACATGCGGCTGATGACAGCTGTCCGCAAGCAGAATCGCATTGCCACTTGTTGCCTTTCTGAACAGGGATGTATGGATAACTCCCAAGGAGCTGTCACCCATAAGTGTAACATCAAGATACGTAGCAACAGTGCCATGCACCTGATGTGTGAACTTTATATTCATACTGTTATTATTGATATAATCAACAAAGTCAGGAAAGGACGCTGGGGAAGACTCATCGATGGAACCGCACCATATAAGGATGACATCGTCGATAAATCTCCCCTACCATAAAACCCTGTCAATGAAAGGATTGCAAACTGTGTGGATGTATTTTTTCTCCCAAAAAGACAAGTATAAATTTGCCAATGAGGGCGAAAATTTCGCCCCTATTGGACATCCCCGTATTTGAAGGTAATACTGTTTGTCAAATCTGAAAAATTTGGTAACTAAAAGATGTTCCAATGCTACGATGATGAAATTTTTAATGTCATCATTGTACATTTTGGTTTCTGTCAAAATGTTTGAAACAGCCTCTACCGCCAAATTATGTGGTATGAAAGAATATAACGCAACAAAATCGCATGTGATCCACAAATAGTCTGACCCCCAAGACATATTACTCATAGTATGCAGCAGTTGTTTAATGTCTCTAATATGTCCTACTGTTTTCAAAAACAACCGTGTTGTGAGGTCGAAACTTTGCACCACTTGGTGCTGGATTAACCCCTTTATTCCATCTGACGTACTATTCCGTCCATGTGCACTGGGACTTAAATGGAATGTTAGGGATCGAGTTCCCGCTGCTGCACAAGGGGAATCTCGAACCAGTCCCGCTGCGATCCCCCATCCATCTCCGGCCACAGTGGAGCCTGCTCAGCGGAGACATCGGTCCCAGCGTCTGGCTCGGTCTAATACTGTGCAGAGGCTTGTTGCTGCCTCTTCTGGTTCCTCTATTATAACCAGTGCTGGAGCAGGCAGTCCTCGCTTTCTTCATCTGAGCATGCCCAGGGCAAAGAATAAATCAATGCAAAATAATTTTTACTATATAAAAGTTTTTATTGTATAAAAGCGCCAAAACATAAAAAATATATAAATGAGGTATCGCTGTAATCGTACTAACCCGAAGAATAAAACTGCTTTATCAATTTTACGACACGTGGAACGGTATAAACGCCCCCCCAAAAAGAAATTCATGAATTGCTGGTTTTTGTTCATTCTGCCTCCCAAAAATCGTAATAAAAAGCTATCAAGAAATGTAATGTTCCCAAAAATCGTACCAATAAAAACGTCAACTTGTCCGACAAAAAATAAAACCTCACATGACTTTGTGGGCCAAAATATGGAAAATTATAGTTCTCAACTTGTGGTGATGCAAAAACTATTTTTTGCAATAGAAAGCGTCTTTTACCGTGTGACAGCTTCCAAACATAAAAACCCGCTATAAATAGTAAATCAAACCCCCCTTTATCACCCCCTTAGTTAGGGAAAAATAATAAAATTTAAAAAATGTATTTATTTCCAATTTCCCATTAGGATTAGGGTTAGGGTCAGGGTTGGGGCTAAAGTTAGGGTTAGAGTTGGGGCTAAAGTTAGGGTAAGGGTTGGGATTAGGGTTAGGGGTGTGTTAGGGTTAGGTTTGTGGTTAGGGTTATGCTTAGGGTTGGAATTAGGGTTGAATCGTATTAAGTGTCCAAATCCAACGCAATATTTTTTACATCATTATAATAATACCATTGTGTCTGTTGAAGTGTGTCTTCATTTCTATTGCTGTATTTTGCACAGGGTTCTTTTTCAACGCCATGGACTATAAAGCCAAGGAGAGGACCTGGCTTAATCAGATCGAACAGGTGTTTGGTACTAATGTGGGTGATCCGCAGCCCTCTGGTGATTCTAGTTGGGACAATCAATTGGCTGATATCAAGGTCCTCTTGGTGAAGAGGACAAAAATTTGGTGGAACCGAGCCTTCTTGGAAAAATATAAATGCCGTAAGCTCATTCCAAGGGGTCTCCGTGTAAAAATTATTCCGGCATTTCCAGTTGATGATGAGTCATTTGTTTCGGCATGGGAGGAGTCTTGCAGCAGCTACTCATTCAACTTGATGCAGCTGCTTATTGATCTAAATGCTAAATCAATTACAGCCTTGGATGAATCCATTGATTCATCTTTGGCTGAAATTAAAACTAAATGTCCTGTTGATGTATTTAATAATTTTGAGACCCAACTTGAGAAATCCTTGGATACTGTGGTTAAGAAGATTAATGAGACTCAAGTATCGAAATTTAACCGTGACCTCAAAGATTATCAAACCAAAAATGTCTTCTTTTGGAAAAAGACCACTACTACCACATTTTCTCGTCCTAGACGCACCTGTTATGATTTGGTAGCTGAGGAGAGCAGACAAAAAAAGGCAATACACCAGAGAGGTTGGAATCTATTGGATTGCAGTACCCTGACTAACCACCACAACTAAAGGCAGCCGTGGAGCGTACCTACGTTGGTCCTAGACGCCTCGTCACAGCCTGAGAAGCTAACTTCACCTAAAGATAGAAAGAGGAAAACTATCTGCCCCGGAGCAGATCCCCAAAGAACATAGGAAGCCCCCAAACATGTAATGGCGGTTAGACAAGAGGAAATACAGACACAGACAGAAAATAGTATGAGCAAACGTTGGGGCCCAATCTTCCTAGACAGAAAAGGATAGGAAGGTCACTTACTGCAATCCAAAAAACCCTAAAAAAATACCAACACACTAATTGCAAAAACACCTGAGATCACACGACCTCTACCACCTAAATTAGTTCTCTGGTGTAACCAAACTAAGCCGCAGCAAAGAAAAAACTGGAAAAGGCAAATGAACAAACAACTGGCTGAACTAAACTGAGAGGAGCACAAGCCCCCGGAGGGGACCTGGCAGACCCCCAGAAGTGCAGGACAAAATGCAAAAAGCAAGCACAAAAAACTAAAAGAAGAAAATGTCTTATCTGTTAGCAGAAGATGCAGGCACGAAACAGCAAGCTTCAAAGTGAACCAGGAACAAAAGTTGAGACAAGAACAATTGATCACCGGCAACCCTGATGGGAGGGAACCTCCCTTATATAAGACCAGTCAGTAACACCTGATCGCCAATCTTCACAATCTTCATTGAATAGTTCAGTACTGTTTGTAACCACCAGAGGGAGCTTCTGCTCAGAATTCATTTCTAGCTCATTCACAACACGCACCCCTTCTATTACATCAGCTTCATCATTGAGCGAATTATCTGACACAGCATCTAATTCAATGACCACCAGATCTGGTGCACATTCTAGAAGAGTGCGTGAAAGGGATTATCATCCCTATAGAAGAAATGATCGGAGATCTCCTATTTCTAACAAAAATGACAATAAGGTAATTAATCTTAGTGATCATAAATTTTCAGATACTGATTTGACCCTTTTACATAAAGGTTTGTTTTTTTCCCCTACGTCCAGGTTTGACACATTTTTGGCTATCAAAGACCTACATATTTTTGCTAGATCTTTATTATTTAAAAATTTTTTCCATGATGGTAATGCGCATGTTTTGTTCCCGACAGAGGAGGAACAATCCGCATTGAGAATTTTGGAGGAACTTGCTGTTGAACATCAGACTTCTTATGATGGTAAGATACCTCCGTCGATTAAGCCACGCTCCAAGTAATTCCCCGCTCTATCCTCATGTACCAATGTAGATCTTTTCGTTAAAATTGTTTCTGAGGATTTGTGTAAAATACCAAAACACATTAAAAATGACAACTTATCCAATATTGAGCGGGAACGGCTAAGAGTATTGAAAGATCTCCCTGATATCATATTTAAAACCAGCCGACAAGGGGGGAAATGTTGTAATTTGGCCCAAGGAAATGTATGAAAGGGAAGCCTTTCGCCAACTTCATAATGATACCTGTTACAAGAAGTTAACATTTAACCCCTTGTCGGCTTATATGACTCAATTAAAATCTATTATCAATGGAGCGGTCGATGAAGGGGTGATCCAAAAAGATCTTGCCTTAGGCCTCATGGTCTCTGAACCCACCATCCCGACGCTCTACCTCTTACCTAAGATTCATAAGAATGAGAGGCGCCCACCTGGAAGGCCCATTATTTCTGGAATTTCTTGGAGCATGTAAACCGATGGATTGATTCAGTGTTGCAGCCAATGGTGGAGTGTCTTCCATCATTCTTAAAGGATACGGGTGCACTACTGAAACTGATTGATGGCTTATACATTGAACAACATGCCCATATGGTAGTTGGCGATGTTGAATCATTATACACAAACATCAGGCATTCTGATGGTTTAACAGCAGTAAGATTCTATCTATCAATGTCGGACTGTCCTCAGGCGTTCCAGAAACTGGTACTTGAATTGTTGGAATTCACTTTAACACATAATTTTTTCATTTTTAAGGGGTCCTTCTACCTGCAGCTCCAGGGTACAGCTATGGGGGCGGCCTTTGCGCCAGCCTATGCCAACCTATTCCTGGGGCTGTGGGAGAGGGACCTCTCCCTGTCAGACCAGGCGTCATCAATGGACCGCGTCCTATTGTGGACGCGGTCCATTGATGACATATTCCTGATCTGCCAGGGACCCGTAGATCTTCTGGAGGGATTCATGTCATTTCTCAACATGAATGACAGGAATATTCGCAATACTTATCATTTTGACGCCAATCATGTTGATTTCTTGGACATATTGGTGAAGCGTGATGATAATAACATTCTTCAAACGGATATATACCGTAAACCCACCTCGACAAATAGCTTGCTGCATGCGACTTCCTCCCATCCGAGACATGTGATCCAGTCTGTTCCCACTGGACAATTTTTGAGACTTTGACGTATCTGTTCCACATCAGAGGACTTTGAATGTCAAGCCTTGGATTTAAAAACACGATTTCTCCAACGGGGCTATAGTCATCGTATGATTAAAAAGGCCTATAATCGTGCTAAATATTCTATAAGAAATAATTTAATATACAAATCCAAAATTAAACCCAATGATGATAAGGTTAAATTTGTCACCGACTATCATACGCAATTTAATCAGGTTAGGGATGTGCTTGCAAAATCTTGGTTCATTCTGCGAGCTGATCCAATATTGAGGAAATACTTAACTGAACGTCCAACTATCACTACTCGTCGTTCCAAGAATCTACGTGATTTCTTGGTGCATAGCCACTATCCTGGTAATCCTAAACCCACATTTCTCGACAGGGGTACGGCAAAACATGGTTGTTTCCCCTGCGGCAGATGCGTGGCTTGTCCAAATGTGGATAGGAGTGATACCTTTTGCAATGCTGACAATACATGTAACTTTTCAATTAGCCAGTATATCACTTGTAATACACGCAATGTGATCTACTTCGCTAGTTGTCCTTGCCGACTCATATATATATTGGACTTACCACACGCCCATTTAAAATTAGAGTGAGGGAACATGTTTTAGGTATCCTGGCAGCAGTTGATCAGAATGATCCTGCTGCACTCAAAACGATTCCAAGGCACTTCAAGCTGCACCATGGATGTGATGCCTCCCTCCTCCGTGTAAAAGGCATTGACACTGTTGATGTTACACTACGGGGTGGTAAGATTTCCCAAAGATTGGCGCAGCTTGAATCGCGTTGGATTTGGACACTTAATACGATTCATCCCCACGGCCTGAATGAACAGATTAGTTTTGTCCCTTTCTTATGAATCACCATTGTTAAGCGGTATCCATTTGTCATCTGCACATTGTATGTATTTTGGTTTTACTAATTTCTTTTATTCTTTTAGTAGGCTGGGCCTCTGTTTGCTCTCCATTCCATATTTGGTCATGTCATTCTGGACTTCATTTCATCTGGATTTCATCATTTGGACTTTCTACTCCATATTATTATTATTTTGTTTAATCTGATGATTATTATATATATTGAGATATGATTTATTATTTTTTTTGGGGTATGTTCTTGCTTCATGATTCATTTATTTTGAATGCATATGTATTTGGTTTTGTTTATTATTCTTTCTGACCTTTTATTTTATATAGTTGTGCCTTTACTATTGAATTTTTCTACATATTATTATCTCTTATATTACTAAAGCTTTATGATAGCTATGATGGCGCGTACGATCCTTCTTTGCATTCATCTATATATGGGCAGTCAGAGTGCGCTTGTATGTAATGTATCCACTATGCTGATCGGCACTCGCTGTCTTCTAAATGGGATAGGCGGTACTCATCATGTGACCCTGTTTAGCCGCTCCCCCACTATGACGGTGATGCCGACATGTTCATCGTGCCTATAATTTACATACAGGCGCCGTATTACTGACTCGCGCCATTGCATGTTGAGGATCGTTCAATCAGCCGCAATCTCCCCTTTCCCTGGTAGACGCATCATGATGATCCGTTCTCGTGATGTATCCTGGGTTGATCGGGTGAGTACTGTGGTTACGATTGTTACTATGACAACATCGTCACTTCCGGTTCTTTGTACGTCAGTTCCGGTTTTCTTCTGATTAGTAAGCGCACACGACTCATCTGATACGAGTTATTTAATATTCTAAGTGGCTTGCTCCGATTGGCTCAGCCTGTGTTTTTATACTCACCGCACCTATCGTTCAACGCCCCCTGACGAAGGCTTGCGCCGGAACGCGCGTCGGGGTGGCGCGTGGAGTCCTGCTTCTCTGCCTTCCTCCCTCTTCATTGACATCGCTGACCTCCTGGGTGGCTTTCCTCTTCACATAGTGGTATGTTGATCCGATCAATCACTAAGATTACCTGTGGTATATCTTACCATCTGATAGATTTATATGATATTATCCACTTTTTTTGTGATTAGAACTGCCAGGTCTCTTGTATATAAATGGGGGAATAGTATCTATATGATTGTATGATAATAAAATGATATGTGGGAGCAGTACTCCAGCGTTCCTTGTTTACAATTGTGCACTTAGTATTTTCACCTGTTTAGATTTTTCAATTTATTAATAAAATATATTTTTATATCATACTTTTGGACTTTTTTGGTCATGTTTTCTTGTGTTTGCTGTATGTATATATATGACTAGTCCTAGATATTTGGTCCTAGATATGGTATCGCAATGTTTTCATATATCACATTGATAATATTTTTAATATCATTATAATGATACCATTGTGTCTGTTGAAGTGTGTCTTCATGTAGGGTATCAGCGTACTCAGGACAATTTGGAGAACAACTTTTGGGGTCCAATTTCTCCCATTACCCTTGGGAAAATAAAAAATTGGTGACTAAAAGATCATTTTTTGGGGAAAAAATAGGCTTTTTTTATTTTCATGCCCGGGCATTATAAACTTGTGTGAAGCACTTGGGGGTTCAAAGTGCTCACCACAGATCTAGATAAGTTCCTTAGGGCGTCTAGTTTCCAAAATGGGGTCACTTGTGGGGGTTTCCACTGTTTAGGCACATCAGGTGCTCTGCAAACTGAACATGACACCAATCAAAGTCTGCATTCCAAAATGTCATTACTTCCTATTCAAGCCCTGCTGTGCTCCCAAACAGTATTTCCCCCTAAAATATGGGGTATCAGCATACTCAGGACAAATTGGACAACAAATTTTGGGGTCCAATTTCCTTGGGAAAAATCAAAAATTGGGGACTAAAAAAATCATTTTTGTGGAATTTTTTTTTTTTTACACCCAGGCATTATAAACTTTAGTGAAACACTTGGGGGTTGAACGTGCTCACGTCAGATCTAGATAAGTTCCTTATGGGGTCTAGTTTCCAAAATGGTGTCACTTGTGGGGGGGTTTCCACTCTTTAACAACAATATAAGCAGATAGGGTAACCTAATTTACCAGTTAAAACATAACCTTTAATCAATGGTATAAAAACAACCCTTCAGTGCAAGACATATAACATACATACATAAAGTGCTCGTGCTATGTGCTTATTAAAAGAAAAATGGATCAATCTCACCCATAGTGTTGAGCGATATTGCTCGATATCTAAAAATATCGTATCGAAATTGTATCGCCGATAGCACTAAATATCGTCGATATCCGATTTCGATACCGGAAGTCCCATGTAAGTCTATGGGAACAAAATATCGCAACAAAAAAAACCCTTTCTTTCGTTGTAAACACAAAATATACACACATAGAATACATATATATATATATACATGTCATTGTGACATATATATACATATATTTATAGTTTTTACACTTCTACATAGTAAAATCGACTCTAATTCAATTGCCAGGTAAAGACGTGACATACCCCATAGAAGTCGACGGGCTCGGTGCCGAGTACCCCGAAAACCTCGGCTCTGTGCGACTCAACTTGGGCGTCACGAACAGGATTCTGTAGCTCGCTATAAGCGAGTCCTGTGTGCCTGAATTGCACTGGTTTTGTGCTTGAGAATTGCTAAAATCATCAGAGAATGTATTTGCCATTTTTCCGCCATATCTGCGTCACGACGAGGCACTGGTGAAGAAGAAGGGCGTGCTCTTCGTGGGTGTCACTCACTCAGTGGCGTGAAAACGATGGCCGCCCACTGTAAATGGTACTGCAATGTAACATCGTGCCCCACAGCTCTGGAGTTCTGCCTCCTCATCCTCCTCAGTGTGAGGAGGTCCCGCCTCCCTACAAAAGAGGGGCCCTCTCCAGATATGACACATGTGACTTGGCAGAGATGGCTAATGGACACGACGAGCAGAAGTGGGAAGGGATGGAGCAGTCAGAGCTCTCCCCCCACGGAAGCGACCCGATCGCCACGGAATCACCGTTGGGCACCCGGCCTGTAAACCCTCCTACGCTGCAAGAAGCGGAGGATACCCTGAGAGGCCTGGCCCGGCACCGGGAGGAGGTCGCCAGGATGGAAGCGAGCTGGCGTGCCCTAAAACTAAACTTGGAGCGGCGCCAATCCCTCTTACCTGAAGTGTCTGTACCGGAAGGTGAGGCACCCATTCTAGTAGAGGAGTCCTTGCAATGTGATCCGGTTGACGTTGTCGCAGTGGAGGCACCCGTTCCTGCAAAAACCGAAGCACCGTCAGCAGCACCCCAGATCCCGCTGTCTGCCCCGGTCGCTGAGACAGAAGAAGCGACACCCGTCCTCATGGAGGAGGCCGCGCAGGCACCAGAGCACTACCTGCCTGTACCGGAGCCCCGACTGTCATCTGATTTAGAGCCGTCTGCTTCCTCTGCAGGGGAGCGCCGCCAGGACTGGGGGGCGACAGGAGAGCTGCCGCAAACCGGACACTGTAAGCTGCAGTGGAGTGGTGGAGACATGGAGCAACTGGTGGAGGAGAATTACAATCGGCGTCAGGAGGAAGAGTGGAGACGTTGGGAGCGGGAAGCAGAGCAACAAAGGGAGCAGCGAGAAACCCTAAAACTTCGCCAACGTCACCTGGAGAAGGACCGGGCAGATAAGGACCGGATGAGAAAGGATAAAGGAACCCTGAGTGAGCCGCGGCGTAAGGGTGCAGTACGGAGCTTTAAATTGAAAGGTGGGTGGGGCTTCATCAAGGAGCCTGGACTTTATTTAGAAGTCTTTGTGACCCGGCCGGACGTGGAGGCTCACCTCCCAGAAGGACACCCGGGGAGGGACCTGTTGCCAGGAGACTTGGTGACTTACACCCGACACTGGGGTTACAATGGATGGTACGCCCTAAATGTTACCAGGTGCGACCCCTACTCCCCAGTGTGTCAGGAACCTGTGAGACCCTCGAAGCCTTCAGCCTCCCACATCCAGGCCTCTGCAAAAGTGCCCACCCCACGCCGTAAATCTCCCCAGCCTCCCTCAGTGGTCTCCTCAGCAGCCCCAGCTATGGACATGATAAGTATAGCTGGCCCGTACCCGGCGCCTGTTAGGCCCCCTGGGGTTCGTACAGTCCGTGACATAGGGCTCCAGACCCGGAGAGAGATGAAAGAGGTGGCCACACAGACCCAGATAGCGGGTCACGACGTAACTGTACAGGCCACACGACGTCATCAGGTCCTGGTGGTCCTTGGTGCCTCGGATGTTTGGCAAGCACCAGAAGAGTACCAGGTGGTACCTGTAACACCCCTGCCAAAGAAGTCTAAATAACCCGGACAGGGTCCCTGTATGTAAATAAATAGTTAAATTGTTTATGTACCCGGACGGGTGAATGTTCCAAAAAAATTTTTTTAATTTAATAAAAAAACACTGTTTATTTCTTTTATTACTGTCTCATCCTGCTGCGACGCCATCGATCTCCTGTAAAAAAATGAAAAAAAAAAAAAATAAAAGTATACCACCTGACCCACGCAGTCCATAGTAACGAGTGTCCCACGACGATCCAGCTCTGCTACATCAGAATGACAGGCAGAGCCTGTCATCCCGACGCAGCACAGCTGATTACCTGCTTCCCCGGCGGTGACGTCATCGGACTGACTGCTTTACGGCCGGGATTACCCTGCAGTCACTGCAGTTATCGCGAAAAACTGCATGTGACCGCCAGGGAGAAGATAATGGCGGCCATCAAGCAGTCCAGGACGTGACCGCCGGAGATCTTCTGCCAGGTAAGTGCCGCTGACTCCTGACAGACCCGACCGACGGACACTCACAGTGACAGTGACAAATCCGATTCCGGTATTCGATAAGACGAAAATATCGAAACGAATTATCGAAAGGCCGATAGAGCTAATATCGGCCGATAGCCGATATTTGCATTATCGTATCGCTCAACACTACTCACCCATTAAGATGAATGTCCTGTATGGTCCAGTTTGCATCTCATCTACCCAGTAACTGGGTGTGGACCTCAAGACTGATAGGTGTACCAGCGCAGGAGTCTTGTTCCTATAGGCTGATCTTCATCCACATGGGCTGCCAGACATATTGATGCACCTTAGAGAACTATATTTTGGGGTGAAATTAGCCATTGCGATGTCCCCACCATACCCATATATTATGATCCCCTGATGAATCCCCAAGATAGGGAAGGAAACGCGTTGGGAAATGTAACACAATTTATGGTCCAGGAGGTACATTAGTTTGAGACCATACTTGGGTACTGTCCTTGTGAGGACAGGAGTCTTGCTGGGGCACGACAGGGAATGTTAGTCTGAACCATGTACTAATTCCTAGCTTTTTCAGACCCCTATTCAAATATTGTCTATATGAACAAGACTCCTGCGCTGGTACACCTATCAGTCTTGAGGTCCACACCCAGTTAATGGGTAGATGAGATGCAAACTGGACCTTACAGGACATTCATCTTAATGGGTGAGATTGATCCATTTTTCTTTTAATAAGCACATAGCACGAGCACTTTATGTATGTATGTTATATGTCTTGCACTGAAGGGTTGTTTTTATACCATTGATTAAAGGTTATGTTTTAACTGGTAAATTAGGTTACCCTATCTGCTTTTATTGTTGTTAAACCTGAGGGTAAATGATATTGCCCTTGAGACATATTGGCTAAATAGTTTCCACTGTTTAGGGACATCAGGTGCTCTCCAAACACGACTTGGCGTTCAGCCAATTCTGCATTGAGAAAGTCAAACTGCGCTCCTTCCCTTCCGAGCTCTGCCATGCACCCAAACAGTGGTTTACACCAACATATTGAGTATCAGCGTACTCAGGACAAATTGCACAATAACTTTAAGGTCTTGTTACCCTTGGGAAAATAAAAATTGTGGTGAAAAGATCATTTTTTGTGGAAAAAATATGATTTTTTAATTTTATGGCTCTACGTTATAAACTTGTGTGAAGCACTTGGGCGTTCAAAGTGCTGACCACAGATCTAAATAAGTTCCTTAGGGGGTCTAGTTTCCAAAATGGTGTCACTTGTGGGGGGGGTTTCTACTGTTTAGGCACATCAGGGGCTATCCAAATGCGACATGGCGTCCATTCTCAATTCCAGCCAATTTTGTTTTGAAAAAGTCAAATGGCGCTCCTTCCCTTCCGAGCTCTGCCGTGCCCCAGACAGTTTTCCCCCACATATGGGGTATTGGCATACTCAGGAGATATTGCACAACAACTTTTTCTGTCCATTTTCTCCTTTTACCCTTGTTAAAACAAAAAATTGTTTGTAAAAGATCATTTTTGTGACTAAAAAGTTAAATGTTCATTTTTTCCTTCCAAATTGCTTCGCTGCTGTGAAGCACCTGAAGGGTTAATAAACTTCTTGAATGAATGTGGTTTTGAGCACCTTGAGGGGTGCAGTTTTTAGAATGGTGTCACTTTTGGGTATTTTCTGCCTATAGAGCCCTCAAAATAACTTCAAATGTGAGGTGGTCCCTAAAAAAAATGATTTTGTATAATTTGTTGTAAAAATGAGAAATCACTGGTCAACTTTTAACCCTTATAACTTCGTAACAAAAAAAAATTTTTTTCCAATATTGTGCTGATGTAAAGTAGACATGTGGAAAATGTTATTTAGTAACTATTTTTTGTGACATATTTCTCTGTTTTAAGGGAATAAAAATTCAAAGTTTGAAAACTGCAAATTTTCCAAATTTTTGCCATATTTCATTTTTTTTTATAAATAACCGCAAGTTATATCGAAGAAATTTTACCACTATCATAAAGTACAATATGTCACGAGAAAACAGTCTCAGAATCGCTAAGATCCGTTGAAGCGTTACAGAGTTATAGCCTCATAAACAGACAGTTGTCAGAATTGTAAAAATTGGCCCCCTCATTAACGTGCAAACCACCCTTGGGGTTAAGGGATTAAAGTCCACAATTTTTCCTTGAACTGGAGTGCTGCCTAATTTTTTTCCATTTATAATTTGCGTTGGACAACCTCATTACTCAGGAAGTATTGCACCCAAAATCTGCTTAAGCTCGTGCTGCTTTCTGTCTTTTCTATTTATCTATCTACAGTATCTATCTATCTATAGATATTCACCTATATTTTTTTGTATGTGTAAACACCATATGTGAACATGGTATGTGATGAGATGTTATTCAATGGAGTATGTAAAAGAAGAGGTTGGACAAAGAAATGACATCACAATTCTTTTTTTTTGTGTAAATAGCATCTTTATTTAGCTTACAAAAACACATACAAATCCGCATGGAAAAAAAACATCAAAACCCCGTGGATTTTAACCTGCGTTTTCTGCCAAGAGAGGCAGAATCTGTGCAGAAAATTTCTCAGGCAAATCCGCAATGTGTGCACATACCCTTACTCACTGGATCTGCCTTCACATGTGACCTGGCCTGCTCTGGCATTATCATTTTTTTTTAAACTGTAAATTTTTATTAAAATTTTATCAATTGTTGACAAATGAACATAGTTCAGGACAAACTATTAAATTTCAAAGCAAAAGAAATAAAAAGAATTACATTGATCCTGCAAAAATTCAACAATGATATATTAAGAGCACAAACAGATTGTCGTAAACATAACCTCATGTAAACAGACATAAAGACAGAACACACACCACAAGGAAGGGGAGGGAAGGGAAGAGTATGAATTATGAGAAGAGGGGGACCAAGTGTTCGAGGGATGACCTATTCAATTCTCTGAGCCCAAAAGTAATCCCATGGGGCCCAGACAGAATCAAAACTTTCCACTTTTGCATTCAAAATCACTGTCATATATTCCATCCTTCGAATGTCGTTAACTCTATATAATAAGTGCAGTTGTGAAGGAGGGGAGGTCTGCTTCAAGTTAAGAGTGATCAGACAGCTAGCCGCTGTAAGAATGTGTAGTAACATTTTAGCTGACTTTTTCCCCATCCCTTTAGGAGTAAGATTAAACAGGTATATAATTGGATCCAGCCCCACATCAGCATAAAGAACATTGGAGATCAACAATCTCACCTCCCTCCAGAAACTCGTAATCCCAGGACATGACCAGAAGATATGATACAGCATGCCCACATCAGAACTACAATGCCAACACACATTAGGTATTGAGGTATTTAGTCTGTGTAGGAGGTCAGGAGTGTGATACCAGAACATTAGTACCTTATACTGATTTTCCTTGTAAAGAGTGCAAATAGAGGGCTTAGCTGCTTTTTCCCAGATAGTATGCCAGCTTTTGGGTGAGAGCTCCATTTTCAGAATAGACTCCCATTTGCACATGTAGGAATGTTTTAATTGTTGGCCCTCTTGGGGAGAACACAGAATTTTATATATTTCTGATATTAATCCTTTGGTCGACGACCCTCTGTATAAAGAAAAAAATGCCAGCTCACCGATCCTCAGAAAATTCCTTTATTTTGTCATGATAAAACATGATCAGCTTCTTAGACAACATCAAGGCACACGTGAGGACGAGATACAAAAAAGTGAAAAATTCAAAGTGTTTAATCTGTAAGTACTGATAGAATTTTTTACTAGTAATAGCAAACTTAGCCTTGACATCATCATATGTAAGAAGATCCAGCATGTCCCCGTCCACCAAATCGGCAAACCTAAACAAACCCACAGAGGACCAAGGATGGGCCATTGCATGTTCCAGACTACTTGGCAACAAGGGTTGAAATATGAATGAAATCATAGGCGAATTAGGGAAGGCTAAACCAAACTTCCTCATACAGGAGAGCAAGAACTCCAACGTGAACCGAATAGGGCCCAATAGACACTCCGGGGTTTCAATGGTCCTATTTAATCATCATAGCGAGTTCAGATAAAATGGTACCAACCATAGTTTATCTATTCCTTTCCACTTATCATATGCCCATAACAAAGCCCAAGAGGGGATTCTATGAAGGTGAGCGGCCCGATAGTATTTATTAATATCAGGGACCAATTGTTAGGGTTCGAGTTCCCGCTGCTGCACAAGGGGAGTCTCGAACCAGTCCCACGGCGGTCCCCCATTTGTCTCCGGCCGCAGTGGAGCCTGCTCAGCAGAGACGTCAGTCCCAGCGTCTTGCCCATTCCAGTACTGTGCAGAGACTTACTGCTGCCTCTCCTGGATCTGCTATTATAGCCAGTGCTTGAGCAGACATCTTTGGGACGAAGTCCTGCGTTTCCCTTCTGAGCATGCCTCATTGGAGATCAGGGGTCACATGTTCAGGTACAGCAGCTCCTATTGGTCTGCCAGGAAGGTCCTGAAACTGCATGTGTTTTGGAACAGTTTCTCATTGGTCCTTGTTTCTGGCAGGTCCTGTAGCTGTTGCTATAAAAGGGTAGCATGGCTGGGCCGCCATGCGCTAATATCAATCGTCTTATGCTTTTCACCAGTGTGGTCATGCGTGTGTGTGGTTAGGGCCCGGCTGAAATAAGCCCCTAGAATACCGACTTAATCGGTGAGGAGTTTGGTATGCTAGCTGGTCAGGGTCGGTGTCCTAGATGCCCTAGATTACCGGCATAACCGGTGAGGAGTTTGATTGCCGTATTCAGGGCCTGGCGTTCAGATGCCATAGATTGCGGGTGTCTCCCGCGAGGACATTAGCACATGATCACGTTCTATGTTCGCTTAGCAGTCAACTGTGTACCTGGGTGCCTGACAGGACACAGAAGTTTTTCTCAGCGGCTCTGTGATGTAACAGGGTTCGCTTTCAACGCTAGACAGCGCCCTAGCGTGTTTATTTTGCGACTCAGTGGTGTTAAGTGAGTTCGCACACATCACCATATAGCGCTGTGGCACTCCTTCTAGCTGCTCTGTGGAATAACAGAGTTCGCACATATTGCCACAGCGCGTTACGGCGTTTATTTTGCCGACTCTGCGGGATAACAGAGTTCGCTTCTTGCGCCATTTTACTAGCAGCAGGCTCCGCCTGCACGGTGGACCCCGGGCTGCGAACGCACCTCTTTACATCATATATTTGGTGCGTTCCGCAGACCCTAACATAATATTAGCGCCAGAGTCTGGCTAGTAAAATGGCGGATGACCAGCATCTACCGCAGTACATCGAGCAGCTGGAGGGTAGGTTGGCGGCTCTTGAGCGCACAACCTCAGCTGTGGATGTTACCGCAGCCGCTGTTCAGGCTGCTAGCGTGGCTGCAGCCAGTTTGTCCTCTGCCACCTCTGCCCCTACATTATCCCACCTCCCGCTTCCTGACAAGTTTGCCGGTGACAGCAAGCAATGTCGGGGATTCATGAGTCAGTGCTCTATACAGCTCGAGCTTCTGGCTGCACGCTTCCCCACGGATCGGGCACAAGTGGGTTTTGTACTGTCTCTACTCTGGGGCAGAGCGTTGGAGTGGGCATCGCCGCTGTGGGAGCGCGACGATCGTGTGGTGCAGAGTGCTCCTCGTTTCCTGGAGGCTCTTAAAAAGGTCTTTTTAGGACCTCAGGTCACCCACGATATGGCGCTACAACTGCTGGCATTGGCACAGGGTTCGTCTTTGGTCAGTCAGTTTTCCGTCCAGTTTCGGACTCTGGCCTCAGAGCTAGACTGGTCTGATAAAGTTCTCATTCCAGTCTGCTGGCGAGGACTGGCTGACCATGTTAAAGACGCTTTGGCTACCAGGGAGATTCCCGCCACACTGGAGAAGCTTATCTCCATATCTACCCGCATCGACCTCTGTTTTCACGAGCGGAGGTTGGAGCGGGCCCAGTGTAGGCAGAGAATTCGGTTGGCTCCCACCTTTGCCACACCTCTCGAATCCTCCAATCTGGCGTCCGAACCCCAAAAGGCCAAGAGGTTCCTCGTGCAGGACCTAAGTCTTGAGTCGTCCGAGTATCTGTGTTCTGTAACCTTTGTCAGCAGACAGGACACTATGCCAACAAATGTCCACAGCGATCGGGGAAGCGATCGCGTCTACAGTCATGGCCAAAAGTTTTGAGAATGACACAAATATTATATTTTCACATGATCTGCTGCCCTCTAGTTTTTATGTGTGTTTGACAGATGTTTTTATCACAGACAGAAATATAATAATTGCAAACATATGTGTAACAAAAGCTTATATTGACAGTTAGAATGAGTTAATGCAGCAAGTCAATATTTGCAGTGTTGACCCTTCTTCTTCAGGACCTCTGCAATTCTCCCTGGCATGCTCTCAATCAACTTCTGGACCAAATCCTGACTGATAGCAGTCCATTCTTGCACAATCAATGCTTTCATTTTGTCAGAATTTTTAGGTTTTTGTTTGTCCACCCGTCTCTTGATGATTGACCACAAGTTCTCAATGGGATTAAGATCTGGGGAGTTTCCAGGCCATGGACCCAAAATCTCTATGTTTTGTTCCCTGAGCCATTTAGTTATCACCTTTGCTTTATGGCAAGATGCTCCATCATGCTGGAAAAGGCATTGTTGATCGCCAGACTGCTCATGGAGGGTTGGGAGAAGTTGCTCTTGGAGGACATTCTGGTACCATTCTTTATTCATGGCTGTGTTTTTAGGCAAGACTGTGAGAGAGCCGATTCCCTTGGCTGAGAAGCAACCCCACACATGAATGGTTTCAGGATGCTTAACAGTTCGCATGAGACAAGACTGGTGGTAGCGCTCACCTTGTCTTCTCCGAATGAGGCGTTTTCCTGATGTCCCAAACAATCGAAAAGGGAATTCATCAGAGAAAATAACTTTACCCCAGTCCTCAGCAGCCCACTGCCTGTACCTTTTGCAGAATATCAGTCTGTCCATGATGTTTTTCTGGAGAGAAGTGGCTTCTTTGCTGCGCTCCTTGAGACCAGGCCTTGCTCCAAGAGTCTCCGCCTCACAGTGCGTGCAGATGCACTCACACCTGCCTGCTGCCATTCTTGAGCAAGCTCTGCACTGCTGGTAGCCCGATCCCACAGCTGAAACACTTTTAAGAAACGGTCCTGGCGCTTGCTGGTCTTTCTTGGGCGCCCTGAAGCCTTTTTGGCAACAATGGAACCTCTCTCCTTGAAGTTCTTGATGATGCGATAGATTGTTGACTGAGGTGCAATCTTTCTAGCTGCGATACTCTTCCCTGTTAGGCCATTTTTGTGCATTGCAATGATGACTGCACGTGTTTCTTTAGAGATAACCATGGTTAACAGAAGAGAAACAATGATGCCAAGCACCAGCCTCCTTTTAAAGTGTTCAGTGGTGTCATTCTTACTTAATCATGACAGATTGATCTCCAGCCATGTCCTCATCAACACCCACACCTGTGTTAATGAAGCAATCACTGAAAAGAGGTTTGCTGGTCCTTTTAAGGCAGGGCTGCAATGATGTTGAAATGTGTTTTGGGGGATAAAGTTCATTTTCTAGCCAAATATTGTCTTTGCAAGTAATTGCTGTTAAGCTGATCACTCTTTATAACATTCTGGAGTATATGCAAATTGCCATTAGAAAAAGTGAAGCAGTAGACTTTGTAAAAATTAATATTTGTGTCATTCTCAAAACTTTTGGCCATAACTGTAGTGGCCCTGGGAGGAGGTTCACTAGAGACAGCGGCATTTTCCTCCAAGATGACATTTAAAGGGACAGTCATGTGGACTCTTCCACACTTTCAGTCGAGCTTTGTGTGGACTCAGGAGAGGGGAATTTCATGTCATCCACCTTTGCTCGTCGCCACGCAATACATCTGGTAGCGCTCGACAAACCAGTGACTGTCCGGGTAGTGAATGGGTTGACATTGCCCTCGCCAATTACACATCAGACTGTCCCTCTTACTTTGTGTGTACCCCTTTCCCATCGGAAATTATTTCCCTTCAGGTCCTTCCCGAGGGAATAGATGAAATCCTACAGGGAGTACCCTGGCTCCGTTCCCACTCCCCTCATATTGAGTGGACCTCCGGTAGGATACTAGGTTGGGGTGAGTCATGTAAGGACAGATGTGTCAGGGAGTGCATTCAGGTTACCACTACAGAGATACCCGCAGATCTTTCTCCTCTTCCCAAGTGTCATATGCAGACGTGTTCTCTAAAAAGGCTGCGGAGATTCTGCCGCCCCATCGTCCCTACGACTGTCCTATTGACCTCTTGCCTGGAGCAGAACCTCCTCGGGGAAGGGTCTATCCCCTCTCTCTTCCTGAGATGGAGGCTATGTCTTAATATATCCAGGAGAATCTGGCAAGAGGGTTCATTAGGAAGTCGGTGTCACCAGCAGGAGCGGGGTTCTTCTTCGTGCAGAAGAGTGGAGAATTACGTCCGTGTATAGATTACAGAGGTCTTAACGCCATCACCGTTAAGAATAAGTACCCATTGCCCCTGATCTCTGAGCTCTTTGATAGGCTCCGGGGAGCAAGGGTATTTACTAAATTAGATCTGCGTGGTGCTTATAACCTGATTCGCATCCGTGAGGGGGACGAATGGAAGACGGCTTTTAATACCAGGGATGGGCATTATGAATACCTGGTGATGCCCTTCGGGCTATCTAATGCCCCAGCCGTTTTCCTATACTTTGTCAATGATATCTTCCGGGATATGCTTTCCACCTCTGTAGTAGTCTATCTGGATGATATTCTCATCTTTTCTCCAGATATTGACTCTCACCGGAGGGATGTCTGCAAAGTCTTCGACCTGTTACGGGCGAACTCCCTCTATGCAAAGTTGGAGAAATGCATGTTTGAGCAGGAGTCTTTACCTTTCCTGGGCTATATCATCTCCGCCCAGGGATTGGCTATGGATCCTGCCAAACTACAGGCTGTGATGGATTGGCAAGAACCCATTCTCTTAAAGCGGTGGCAGCGCTTTATGGGGTTCATTAATTACTATCGCCAATTCATTCCCCACTTCTCCACTTTGGTAGCTCCTTGGTAGCCCTCACCAAGAAGGGAGCCAATCCCAAATTGTGGTCAGGGGAGGTCTCCAAGGCCTTTACTTCAATTAAGTCCCATTTTGCTAGCGCTCCCATCTTACATCGCCCCGAGGTTGATAAGCCTTTTTTATTGGAGGTCGATGCCTCGTCCGTTGGTGCTGGAGCAGTCCTTTTTCAAAAGGATGCTCAAGGTCGGAAACATCCTTGTTTCTTCTTTTACAAGACCTTCACACCAGCGGAGAGGAATTATTCCATTGGGGATAGGGAGTTGCTAGCCATGAAGTTGGCCTTTTCCGAGTGGAGACATCTCCTGGAGGGGGCTCGCTTTCCCTTTCAAGTTTTCACTGACCACAAAAATTTGATCTATTTACAGACCGCCCAGTTGCTAAATTCTCGTCAGGCCAGATGGTCCCTGTTCTTCTCCCGGTTTCATTTCACCCTCCATTTCCTCTCCGGTGAGAAGAACATTCGGGCCGATGCGCTTTCTCTCTCCGTGGTGTCATCTGAGGAGGTGTAGGAGGAGCCTCGGTTGATTGTCCGCACAGAGAGCCTATGAACTGTGGCCCCGGTTTCGCTTGAGTGTGCCTCCGGGCAAGACTTTTGTGCCCACCAATTTGGGGCCAGAGGTACTCTTTTGGGCACATTTGTCCAGGGTGGGTGGACATTTTGGGGCAAAAAGGACATCTGAGTTGCTGGCGAGGACATACTGGTGGCCACATATGGTCCGTGACGTCAGGGAATATGTTCAGGCATGCGTCTCCTGCGCCAAGAATAAGTCCCCTCGACAACGGCCAGCTGGGCTACTTTTGGCAGACAGGCCTTGAGAGATGGTCGGGATGGATTTTGTGGTGGGTTTACCCAAGTCTCGGGGCTGCACCATCATCTGGGTGATAACCGACCACTTCTCCAAAATGGTGCACTTAGTGCCGTTACCACGGTTACCGTCTGCACGGGCCTTGGCATCATTGTTCATTAGGCATATTTTCCGCCTACACGGTATGCCAGACAAAATTGTCAGTGATCCAGGTCCCCAGTTTGTGCCTCGGTTCTGGAGAGAGCTGTGTCGTTTACTCAGCATTGAGTTGAATCTCTCCTCTGCATACCATCCCGAGACGAATGGGTTGGTAGAGAGGGCCAACAAGACCTTGGTCACATAGTTGCAACATTTTGTCTCTGCCAGGCAGGATGACTGGGCATCCTTGCTACCGTGGGCTGAGTTCGCTCTAAATAATGCTGTGGCTGACTCCACCGGACAGACCCCATTCCTCCTGAACTACGGTCAGCATCCGCGGGTACCAGTGCCCATGCCGTGTCTTCCGCCGATTCCAGGGTGGCAGACTGGGCTGTGGAGGCACGGGACATTTGGGACCGCACCCAGGATGCCATTCAGGCCTCCAAAGAGAGGATGAGGTCTTCGGCCGATGCCCATCGGCGCCCCGCTCCTACATTTGCTCCGGGTGACCTAGTGTGGCTTTCTGCCCGAAACATCAGGCTACGTGTAGAGTCCACCAAGTTGGCACCTCGCTTTTTGGGCCCCTTTAAAGTTCTTAAGCAGGTGAACCCGGTGGTTTACCGCCTCGCCTTGGTATCACAGACACCTTTCACGTGTCCCTCCTGAAACCCGTGGCCATTTCCCGGTTTTCCGAGTCATCTGCCGGGACGTCGGGTTCATCTACCGACGATCATGAGGTGAAACGCCATTGTTGGGTGCAAGGTGGTACGAGGCAAAAAAATGTATTTGGTGGATTGGAGGGGTTATGGGCCTGAGGATAGGTCCTGGGAGCCTGCCGAGCATGTTCACGCTCCGCAGCTCATCGCTGCCTTTGGACGCAGCGAGGCCCAAAGAGGGGGGGCCCTAGGAGGGGGGGTAATGTTAGGGTTCAAGTTCCCGCTGCTGCACAAGGGGAGTCTCGAACCAGTCCCGCATTCATCTCCGGCTGCAGTGGAGCCTGCTCAGCAGAGACGTCGGTCACAGCATCTTGCCCATTCCAGTACTGTGCAGAGACTTACTGCTGCCTCTCCTGGATCTGCTATTATAGCCAGTGCTGGAGCAGACGTCTTTGGGACGAAGACCTGCATTTCCCCTTCTGAGCATGCCCAGGGTAAGATCTCTCATTGGAGATCAGCGGTCACATGTTCAGGTAAAGCAGCTCCTATTGGTCCGCCAGGAAGGTCCTGAAACTGCATGTGTTTTGGAACAGTTTCTCATTGGTCCTTGTTTCTGGCAGGTCCTGTAGCTGTTGCTATAAAAGTGTGGCATGGCTGGGCCACCATGCGCTAATATCAATCGTCATATGCTTTGAGCCAGTGTGGTCATGCGTGTGTGTGTGGTTAGGGCCCGGCTGAAATAAGCCCCTAGAATACCGACTTAATCGGTGATGAGTTTGGTATGTTAGCTGGTCAGGGTGGTGTCCTAGATGCCCTAGATTACCGGCATAACCGGTGAGGAGTTTGATTGCCGTATTCAGGGCCTGGCGTTCAGATGCCATAGATTGCGGGTGTCTCCCGCGAGGACATTAGCGCATGATCACGTTCTATGTTCGCTTAGCAGTCAACTGTGTACCTGGGTGCCTGACAGGACACAGAAGTTTTTTCAGCGGCTCTGTGATGTAACAGGGTTCGCTTTCAACGCTAGACAGCGCCCTAGCGTGTTTATTTTGCGACTCAGTGGTGTTAAGTGAGTTCGCACACATCACATATAGCGCTGCGGCACTCCTTCTAGCGGCTCTGTGGAATAACAGAGTTCGCACATATTGCCACAGCGCGTTACGGCGTTTATTTTGGCGACTCTGCGGGATAACAGAGTTCGCTTCTTGCGCCATTTTACTAGCAGCAGGCTCCGCCTGCGCGGTGTACCCCGGGCTGCGAACGCACCTCTTTACATCATATATTTGGTGCGTTCCGCAGACCCTAACACCAATAGACCCCCTGTGATGTAAGAGAGACAAGGACACGCTTAGAGATCCGATGACGTCTATCACTCCAAATGAACTTAATCATGGCTGACTGAAGAGACTTAAGATCACTCATGGGCACCCTAACCGGCAAGGTCTTGAAAAAATAAAGCAGTTTAGGATGGAGGGACATCTTAAAAGAAGTCATACGGCCAATTAGTGAGAGCAGTTTCCATTTATCCATCAACTTCTTTAGGTCGTTCAGAAGTGGTGGAAATTTAGAGCTATATAAATTGCCATAAGAAGAAGATAGATTAACCCCAGGGATATTTAATTATCTCAGATTTTCATCTGAATTTAGAATTCAGTTTTAAATGATCCAGTACATTGGTAGGGACATTTAGTGGGAGGGGCTCTGTTTTTGAAGTGTTCAGCTTATACTCTGATAATTCCACATATTTTTAAGATCTTCCATCAGGTTAGGCAGTATAATATGAAGGTTGGTTAGGTTTAGAAGGACATCATCCGCAAATAAGGAAATCTTAACCCCTTACTGCCATCGGACGTACTATCCCATCCATGGTACCTGGGCCCGTATGACCGGGGACGGGATAGTACGTCCAGCCCTTTAATGCGACATTGCGACCTAAGTCGCAATGATCGCATTAAAAATTCCGACGCCATCTTACCTCAGGAGAGATGGCGCCGGCATCCCGGGGTCTGTCACCGCCCACCCTCACTCCCGATCGCTGTGATTGGCTGTTCAATTCTGAACAGCCAATCGCAGCCTTTCTCACTGTTTCAGCCAATCCGATGGGCTTGAAACAGTGAGATCCCAGGCTAGAATCGAGTACCGATGTACTCGATCCTAGGCCTGGGCATAGAAAGGAGCAGACCCCCCCTGGATTGGCGCGATCGCTGATCACATCGATCGCGCCAATCGCAGGGCACAGCCGCGGTGTATCCGCGCTGTGCCCTGCCTGTACCTGCCTGGATCGGTCAAGTAATAGCACCGATCCTAGGCCGGAGCAGCTGCTGATTGGCGCGATCGATGTCATCGACGATCGCGCCAATCACAGGGCACAGCAGCGGTGTGACCGCTCTGTGCCCTGCTTCCTGACCTGCCGGTGACCTGCCTAGGAATCGGAGCAGTGAGCTCTGATTACTAGGCCGGTGCCTAGCAACCGGCAAAACAAGGGTCTCCTCTGATTGGTGGGATCGATGTGATCATCGATCCCACCAATGACAGGTCACAGCAGCGATGTGACCGCTCTGTGACCTGTCTGCAAACTGGATCTGACCTGTCTGACCGCACTGCAGGGGTCCTCACACTTGCTGAGGATTCCTGCAGTGCGGTCACACGCCAGATCTCCTCCTGTGCTGGGCCTTGTGTGCCACAGTAGCCTGTGACACCACAACTCCTGCTGAAGAAAGAAGAAAGAAGAGAGAAGAAAGAAGAAGAAAGAAGAGAGAAGAAAGAAGAAGAAGAAAGAAGAGAGACTACAAACGTGAGTTTTTGAGCCCCGATCCCTGCCCGATCCACCCCAATCCCCCATTCCCCCTCCCCCCTTCCCTTTCCCCCTCTTTTTACCCCCCCCTTTGCACACATTTAGCAGCCGCCGAGCGTTGATTGGTGACGCAGTTCACCGATCAACATCTCGTGCTCGTTTTTCTTTTGCACCCCCTCCGTGCGCACTTCCAGCAGCCGCGGAACTTTGATAAGTGACCCCAGTCACTTATCAGAGCTCGTTCCTGCAGTTTTTTTTTTTTTTTTCACTCCCCTTTCCGCCACTCCTGTGCGCACTTCCAGCAGCCGCGGAACTTTGATAAGTGACACCAGTCAGTTATCAGAGCTCGTTCCTGCAGGTTTTTTTTTTTTTTTCACCCCACTTTCCGCCACTCCGTGCGCACATCTAGCAGCCGCGGAACTTTGATAAGTGACACCAGTCACTTATCAGAGCTCGTTCCTGCAGTTTTTTTTTTTTCACACCACTTTCCGCCACTCCTGTGCGCACTTCCAGCAGCCGCGGAACTTTGATAAGTGACACCAGTCACTTATCAGAGCTCGTTCCTGCAGTTTTTTTTTTTTTTTCATCCCCTTTCTGCCACTCCTGTGCGCACATCAGCAGCCGCGGAACTTTGATAAGTGACACCGGTCACTTATCAGAGCTCGTTCCTGCGTTTTTTTTTTTTTTTCACTCCCCTTTCCGCCACTCCTGTGCGCACTTCCAGCAGCCGCGGAACTTTGATAAGTGACACCAGTCACTTATCAGAGCTCGTTCCTGCCAGTTTTTTTTTTTTTTCACTCCCTTTCTGCCACTCCTGTGCGCACATCAGCAGCCGCGGAACTTTGATAAGTGACACCAGTCACTTATCAGAGCTCGTTCCTGCAGTTTTTTTTTTTTTTTCCTCACCCACTTTCTGCCACTCAAGTGCGCTACCACCACTCTAGCATGCCGCCGAAACTTTGATAAGTGACACCGGTCACTTATCAGAGCTGTTCCTGCCGTTTTTTTTTTTTTTCACTCCCTTTCCGCCACTCCTGTTGCGCACATCTAGCAGCCGCGGAACTTTGATAAGTGACACCGGGTCACTTATCAGAGCTCGTCCTGCCCTTTTTTTTTTTCACTCCCCTTTCCGCCACTCCTGTGCGACATCCAGCAGCCGCGGAATTTGATAAGTGACACCAGTCACTTATCAGAGTCTCGTTCCTGCATTTTTTTTTTTTCACTCCCTTTCCGCCACTCCCGTGCGCACATCTAGCAGCCGCGGAACTTTGATTAAGTGACACCGGTCACTTATCAGAGCTCGTTCCTGCCGTTTTTTTTTTTTTTCACTTCCCTTTTCCGCCACTCCTGTGCGCACATCCGGCAGCCGCGGAACTTTGATTAAGTGACACCGGTCACTTATCGAGCTCGTTCCTGCCTTTTTTTTTTTTTTTTTTCACTTCCCTTTCCGCCACTCCTGTGCGCACATCCGGCAGCCGCGGAACTTTGATAAGTGACACCGGTCACTTATCAGAGCTCGTTCCTGCGTTTTTTTTTTTTTCACTTCCCCTTTCCGCCACTCCTGTGCGCACACATCGGCAGCCGCGGAACTTTGTTAAGTGACACCGGTCACTTATCAGAGCTGTGCCTGTGGTTTAGACTTTTTTTCACAGCATTTTTTTTCCCTATTCTCTTTCTTTTCTTTTAGGCTTTTTCCTTTCAGCATAGTTTGCACCAACCACTATCCCCCCACACACACACACAAGTTATAAATAAAGTTCACACAAAGCACCACATTCACAAAAAAAATGTCCCGCTCGTCACGTTCTTCCCAACAGCGCTATTCAGTGGAAGAGGCATACGCTTTCCTTGCCTCCGACACTGATAGTGAGGGAGAGGATCCCACATTTCTTTACTTTTCAGATTCTTCATCCTCTCTTCTTCTTCCTCCTCTTCCTCATCTTCCTCCTCGGGTCCTGCGGAACCGCCACGCAGACGCCCCAGGAAGAAGATGAGGCAGCGCCCACCCCTGAAAATGAACCAGCGCACCCCTCTTCGGACCCCATATGGACCCCGCCCCCCCGAAAATTACGAGCCACTGATTCCTGATTTTGTGGCAGAATCAGGAATCAAGTTTGACACCACGGGCCTCAGAGAAATAGACTTTTCAAAGTCTTTTTTCTTGAGGATTTTATTAACCTCGTGTGGAGCAAACTAATTTGTACGCTCGGCAATTTTTGGCGCAAAACCCAGTGTCCATCATTTTCCAACTGTCTCCTGTTGACGCAGGTGAAATGAATGGCAGTTTTGGGGCCCTTCTGAGCCCCGACTTGTGCCCAAAAACAGTTTTTTTCCCACATATGGGCACCAGTGTACCAGGACAAATTGGACAACAATTTTTGGTGTCCAATTTCTCCTCTTACCCTTGGGAAAATAAAAAATTGGGGACTAAAACACTATTTTTGTGGAGGATAAAAAGTAGGATTTTTTATTTTTACACTGGGCATTATAAACTTTAGTGAACACTTGGGGGTTCAAAATGCTCACCACACACCTAGATAAGTTCATTAGGGGGTCTAGTTTCCAAAATGGGGTCACTTGTGGGGTTTCCACTGTTTAGGCACATGAGGGGCTCTGCTAATGGAACATGACGCCCGCAGACCATTTCCATCAAAGTCTGCATTCCAAAACGTCACTGCTTCCCTTCTGCGCCCTGCCATGCGCCCAAACAGTGGTTTCCCCCCAACATATGGGGTATCAGCGTACTCAGGACAAATTGGACAACAACTTTTGTGGTCCAATTTTCCTCTTACCTTGGGAAAATAAAAATTGGGGACTAAAAAATGTTTGTGAAATTGATTTTTTTCTTCACTTACATTACAAACTTGCGTGAAGCACTGAGGGTTCAAATGCCCACCACATCTGAAAGTTCCATAGGGGTCTGTTCAAATGGGGTCACCCAGGCCTCCGGTGGGGGTTTTCCGTTTAGCACATCAGGGCCCTCAAACGCAATGGCGTCCCTTCAACCACTTTTGTGGTCCAAATCAAGTTCCCCTTCACATAATTGGAAACTCAGTTTGGACAAAATGTTCTTGTTTCACGTCTTAGCATAAAAAATTTGGCTAAACAATTCGTTTTGGAAAAATAAATTTTCTAGGGTCTATTCAAACATCGTTGAGGCACATTGAGGGTTTCATAGTTTTCACGTCTAATACTACTAGGGGACACTTTCAAAAGGGGTCCACCAGGGTTTCATTTTAGGCATAGGGCTCCAATGTCACATGGCGTTCCTGCATTCCACATTTGGTTCCGAAAATACAAGGCGTCCTTCCATTCAGCATTTGCGAAATCAAGTCACATTGGACACACTATGTGGACCAATTTTTCCTTTCTCCTCTGGAAAATAAAAAATTTGGGACTATACATTAAAACTGTATTGGGTTCATGCCACAATTGATAAGCCTGGGTTCAAAGGCTCCACTTTAAATAGGGCCTCAAGCATGCCTGATCCACATTTTGTTTGAAGTCAACGGCCCTCCCAACCTGCCCACATTCCCCATTGGTTAGTCAGGACTTTGTCAACTTTGGGCCAACTCTCCCATATTGGGGACTAACACATGTTGGAAAAATTTTTCCAGCTCTCTTACCTTGTAAATTGGGGACTAACACATTGAAATTCTTTCTATTTCCAAATGGGGTACATGGGGTTCATGCACCACCTCAAGCATGGGTCGTTCCAATCGCAATTGGTTTGAAAGTCAATGGGCCCCCAGCCTGGGCCCCAAACAGTTCGCTAAAGTACGCTCTCCTGACTGTGGCAACAGTGGTCCACCCTTGCTGGAATAAAATGGGACAACACTTTTGTGGAAATTTTTTTCTTAGCTAATTGACTACTAAGTTGGGGAAAAAGTTCCCACTCTAATAACTGGGTCATTCAAATGGTCACATTGGAGTTCCTTAGGCATTCCAAAGGACATGGGTCCGTTGCAATCCGCCATTGTGGAAAAGTCCGTCCTTCCCTTGGTGGTGCCCCTCTTTCCACTGGGTGCACAGGCCTGCAAAATTGGTCTTTACCTTGGTAATTTCTAACCTGGAAAAAGAAAATTTTTTTGGAAATAATTTTTTAAGCCTATTCAAACTTCAACACTAGTAATACCAGGGTAGTTCCTTGGGGTCATTTATGGTCACTTGGGTCCACTGTCAAAGGGCCAAAGCTGCTTCGCAATCAGCCAATTTTGGTTTGGAAAATCAAACGCCCCTTCCCTTTGACCGCCGTGCCCAAAATGGTTTTCCCACATGTTGGAAATTTTTTATTCCTTACCTTGGGAAAATAATTTGGGACTAAAAATCATGTTTGTGGAAAATTTTTTTTTCTACGCTTATAAAATGCAAGCATTGGGAAATGTACACACATTAGATAGTCCTAGGGGGTCTATTTCAAAATGGGTCCGTGGGGTTTCCAGTTTACACTCGGGCCTCCAAAGCAATGGCCGTCTAATTCACCAATTGGTTTGAAAAGTAAAGCCCTTCCATCACTCTGCGTTGCCAAACAGTGGTTCCCACATATGGGGTATCGCGTACTAGGAGAATTGAACACTTATAGTCCTTTCTCTCCTTGGAAAATAAAAATGTGTAAAAATTTTGTGAAAAAAATGTTTTTTTCTTCAGTTCTTCACTCGTGAACACTGAGGTTAAATCTTAATTGTTAGTCCTTGGGGTGTAGTTTAAATGGGTCACTTTGGGTTTCTGTTTGCCCCTCAAGGACTTAATATGGGTCCGAAATTTTTAAATTTGTTTAAAATGAAAATCGCGTCCTACCCTTTAAGCCTGAACGACCAAACATTTTGTTTCCAAAATTGTGCTGATGTAAAGTAGACATGTGGGAAATGTTATTTCTTAACTATTTTGTGTGACATATTTCTCTGTTTTAAGGGAATAAAAATTCAAAGTTTGAAAATTGCAAAATTTTCAAAATTTTTGCCATATTTGCGTTTTTTTCATAAATAAATGCAAGTTATATGGAAGAAATTTTACCACTATCATGAATTACAATATGTCACGAGAAAACATTCTCAGAATCGCGAAGATCCGTTGAAGCGTTCCAGAGTTATAACCTCATAAAGAGACAGTGGTCAGAATTGTAAAAATTGGCCCGGTCATTAACGTGCAAACCACCCTTGGGGGTGAAGGGGTTAAACACCTTGTCCGCAAGCTCAACCCTGATATGTTTGGATTTTGCCTAATCATTGGCACCAGAGGTTCTATGCATGAAACATATCATAGAGGCAATAAAGAGCAGCCATTTGATATTTTGAATGAGGGAGAAGTGTTAAAGGAAGCTTAATAGAGGCCGAAGGGGAACTGTACAATGCTCCAATAGCTGCTAAAAAAGGCCCGAAATGCCAAAAAATGTTAACGCTTCAAACAGGAAGGACCAATTATGGTGATCAAATGCCTTTTCTGCATCTAAGCTTAATATAAGAGACTGCAATTTTCTTTTATTAGCAACATCAATTTGGTCTATCACCCTTCTAGTATTGTCACCCTCCTGGCGGTTAAGGACAAAACCCACTTGATCTTTATTGATAAGTTTAGGCAGCCAGCAGTTCCATCTATTAGCCAGTAATTGGTGAATATTTTTAAATCAGAATTTAACAATGCAATTGGACGATAGTTTGAGCAATCCAGTGGATCCCTCCCCGATTTTGGGATAAGAACCAAATAAGAATGTGCTAGTGTATCCGGTATGGGGGAGCAATCAAGAAATGAATTAAAGAGTTTGGCAATATGATGAGAGAGCTCCTCTGCAAAGGTTTTATAATACAGATACATCAGCCCTTCTGGGCCCAGCGATTTACAAGGGGAGGTCCTTCAAGATGTCCATCTCCTCCTGTGTCACACACTGACTGAGAGACGACAAGGCCACAGAGGGGAGAACTGGGAGGTTTAGTTTTGATAAAACATGATGCAACGTCGAATTCTATCAGACAATAATGGAGGAAGCATCTTGTAAATGCTACAATTTGCTATAAAAATTATAGAATAGTTCAAAAATTACAGTTGGGTTATAATGAATTGTGTCATCCGTGCCTCTCAGAGCCTAGGGGTGAGAATTCATGGTTCTAGCTTTCAATAATCTAGCCAGAAGTGTGTGAGGAGCTTTGTTTCCTTTTTCGTAGTATTTTTGTTTAGTATAGAGCTTTTCAACTTTACACAATGAGAGGTCTTTTAATTTATTTCTAAGTGCCACAACTGTCATGGGTGTATCGCCACGAAGATCGTCGCGATTACACATTCTGACTTCTCGCAGCTGAGTTGCAGTTTCTTTGTGTTTGGCAGTGAGGGAGTTAATTCTACCTAGCTCTGTGCTAAGACTAGATCCAGCCTCGCCCGGCTGCAGTTTGATTATGCACTAATTAGCTTCCTTTATATACCTGCCAGTCTGCTTGGGAGATGCCGGTGAAAGCATTCATACAGACCAGCAGATAGGATCGGTTCTGAAAAGACTTAAGCTAAGAGCTCCTTTGTGGTTTCTCCTCTCCTCACTTATAGTTTATCTCCTAGACCTTTTGTGTTCCCTCTGTGTTTAAGTGTTGTATGCAAGACAGTATTTACTTTATCCCCTGTCTGTCTCGTTTGTCTTTACTGTTTATTTAGCGGTGACCTGCCCATATCCCTGTGGTGGTAATCAGTGTCCTTCTAAGGACTAGATTACAGTGGTCAGGGACTTATAGGAGATAGGGTTACGCTGGCGGCCTGGACCTCTGTACCATTAACAGTACCTCCAGGTAGAGGGACTAGTCAGGACCCCAGTTTAGGGTCAGTATAGACCCCGGTCCACCTCTAGCCTGAGACAGCGTGAAACAGATCCAGTATAGATCCTCAGTACTTCGGATATTATGTCAGGTAATACTATGTTATCAAATACTATATGTTCATGTTGATATAACCTATTTATATGTTATATAGAATGTTGTCCCACTTGATATAGATTACTGACATTATCTATAACTGTTATACAGCGTGATAACAACCTTACTCAAGGTCCTCACTGAGGGTGAGGCCACCAACTTACGCTCCTCTCTCAACAATTGAGAACTTAATATATCAAATTAAGCTTTAGCATTTCTTTTAAATCTGGAATCCTCCTTAATACAGTACCCCTTCATGTTGGCCTTATGAGCTTCCCACAAGACTGAAGGGGAAGAAACTGAGCCCTCATTCAGATGGAAGAAATCAGTGAGATGGTTCAATAGAGTCTTCCGAATTGTCGGGTCCTTTATTAGAATCTCATTCAACCGCCAGTAGCACACCCTGGAAAATGGTTGAGTGGATTTAAGATCTAACACCACCGGGGGGCATGGTCAGACCAGGCAATGTGACCCATCTTAGCCTTTACCATCATCCTAACGGTTGGAATATTTGCAAAAAAAATAATCTTTTCTAGAATGGGTGTGATGAGCGGGAGAATATAAGGAAAAGGTCCTGTCTCTAGGATGGTCTATTCTCCACAAGTCAAATAAGGAGTTAGTCCTAATTAATTTCTAAAGTATCTCTCCAGTCTAATCACGTTTTGTGATGGGGTTTATTATTTATAGAGAGTCTATCAAACTGTTCTGAGAAAGCGATATTAAAATTGCCACCCACCAGTAAAGCTGCTAGCAGAAGTTTTTGAATCAAGGAAAAAACCTTTCTCAGAAATTTGATCTGACCTGAGTTTGGAGCATATAAATTACATAGAATGATGGGCCTGCTCCTCAAAGAAGCTTCTAAAATAAACATATCTACCCCCAGGTTCGATGTGTGATTTGTTCACTTGTAAGGAACAACCTGATGAAATTAAGATGACCACTCCCCCTCTCTTATTAATGGAAAAGGCAGAATAAGGCACAGGAAAGGAGTTGAAGGCAAACCCAAAAGAGCCTGTTTTATCATAGTGTGTCTCTTAAAGGAAGGCAATATCGGCCTTCTGGGACTTCAGCTCCTGAAGGGTAAGCTTCCTTTTTCTAGGGGAGTTAAGTCCCTTGACATTTAATGATATTACATGTGTCATTTTGGATTGTTTAGTTTACTCACATGCACATGACCTCCAGGAGCTATCACTTTTCCCACCTCCCTCAGGGTACAGTAATGGACCCTCTCCTCCAGAGCATTCTGCATCTGCAGTTCAAGTGGATGCAGCCGGATGAATGGAAGGGGAGGAAACAATATGTAAGGGAAAGGACAAGGACGACAAAGAACATAAAAAAAAATATAACATTAGAAAATAAAGCACCATATTTCCCAGGAATAGGAAGCCTGGTCTGTGGCTGACATCACTCAACTTTTCAAATACCTCGTATGGCCACTGCCACTTGGCCAGGAACTTACTTTCAATGGTGGGGATCAACACCAACACAAGGTCTCCAGGGTTAAACTGTCTCAGTCTTGCTGACCGATTAAAGACCATTGCCTAGGTCTCTTGTGGTTGTAGGAGGCACTCCCTCACAATCAGCATCACACTCATGATCCTGTCCTGCATCTGGGCCAAATGTTTGGTAACACTTCAGTGGGTGTTACATCAGATTCCCAGGTCTCCTTTGCAATGTCTAGAAGACCCTGAGGTTGCGTCCGTATAAGAGCTCGAATGCTGAGTACCCCTTAGAGCCCTGTGGGACTTCTCTAATGGAGAACTAACAGTAGTTAATGGCAGCAGCAATCCCAATCTCTGCCATCCTTCTCCACGACCTTCTTCAATACAGAGTTCAAGGTTATGTTGAACCTCTCCACCTGGCCGTCTGTCTGCAGATGGTACACCAATGTCCTAAGTTGGGTAATCTGGAGGTCCATGCGCAACTCCTTCATTACTTTGAACATGAACGGTGTCCCTTGGTCTGTCAGGATCTCATTTGGCAGGCCTATCTGGGAGAAATTATGAACTATATCTTGTGCTATATTCCAGGCGGAGGAGTTTCTAACTCTGGGTACCGAGTAGCATAGTCCATTAAAACCAGGAGGTATTGATAACCCCTGGAGTACTTAACTAAGGGCCCGAACAGGTCCATGGCAATCTGGTGAAATGAAACTTCGATTATGGGTAATGGAACTAGGGGATTGCGGAAGTGGGATACAGGAGTAGTTAGCTGACAGGTAGGGCAGGATCTGCAGAAATTAACAATATCCCTGTGACATCCATGCTAGTAAAACCTTTGAAGGACCCGCTCTTGGGTTTTAACTATGTCTAGATTCCCCCCAAGACATGAGCATGGGCCATATGTAGTACCCTATGTACAGTCATGGCCAAAAGTTTTGAGAATGACACAAATATTATATTTTCACATGATCTGCTGCCCTCTGGTTTTTATGTGTGTGTTTGACAGATGTTTTTATCACAGACAGAAATATAATTGCAAACATATGAGTAACAAAAGCTTATATTGACAGTTAGAATGAGTTAATGCAGCAAGTAAATATTTGCAGTGTTGACCCTTCTTATTCAGGACCTCTGCAATTCTCCCTGGCATGCTCTCAATGAACTTCTGGACCAAATCCTGACTGATAGCAGTCCATTCTTGCACAATCAATGCTTTCATTTTGTCAGAATTTTTAGGTTTTTGTTTCTCCACCCGTCTCTTGATGATTGACCACAAGTTCTCAATGGGATTAAGATCTGGGGAGTTTCCAGGCCATGGACCCAAAATCTCTATGTTTTGTTCCCTGAGCCATTTACTTATCACCTTTGCTTTATGGCAAGGTGCTCCATCATGCTGAAAAGGCATTGTTGATCGCCAAACTGTTCTTGTAGGGTTGGGAGAAGTTGCTCTTGGAGGACATACTGGTACCATTCTTTATTCATACAAAAAAAAAAAAAAAAAAAACCCTGTTTGGGAGAGAAGAATAGACAAATCGCGGCGCCCTAAGTGCGTAAAAACAATATTATAGTCTTTAGAGTGTGCACAATTTTATGCACTCACCTGATAGAAGACTAATATGGCTTTAGATTGTGTATCCTCAAAAATCCTTCTGGGATACTTTTCAATAGACAGGGCTTGCAGCTTGCCTCGGGTGGATCCAAGTGAAAGAGCCAGATTCAGGCTCACACAGGATGAGTAAATCAAGAAAGGCACATCCAGCCCATGAATGGCAGCGCTTCCCAGGACTCACATCCAAAGATGATATTTCATATTTTTTTATTTAATAAGTTAAAATGGAGGAGATACAACGCATTTGGATACAGTATATATCCTTCATCAGGTATCATAAAAACACAGTGCAAATCCTAATAATATAAAATTCAGTAACACTTATATATAGTGGCAAACCTTTTATCCCAGTCTCAGACACTTGATTTAGGGAGTGGACCAAGTTCAGGAGCACACCCACCAACTTTGACAGCATAGATGCAAGAAAAAAAAAAAAAAAAGCATTCAAACTCTCTCTATGATATCATTCAATCCATTTGGATATAATGTTCCCAGACGATATATCCAAAACGTTTCTTTCCGGTTTAAAAGAGCATTCCTATTTGCAACACCAGAGGGTATCTGTTCCACTGGAGTTACTTTTATGTTGAAAATTTTGTTATGTTTAATTAGCAGATGCCTTGAGAGACTATGTTTTAAAAACCCATTTTTTGCTCTATTTCTGTGACCATTAATGCGGGACCGCAGTGTCTGCACAGTGCGTCCCACATATTGCAAACCGCAACTGCATGTGATGACATATACAACATAATCACTGCTACAGCTGAGTCTTTGTGAAATCTCAAAGACCTCACCAGTATTGTTACATTTGATAGTTTTAGCCCCGTGATCTAGGATCCCACAGGTACAACATTTTTTGGAGGTGCATTTGAAAACTCCGGTTCCTTGAAAAACACCACTTGAAATTTGATCCGTACCTTTTTTATTGTTTTTTCCTTTTGAATCCAACTGTTTTTTTAATTTACTGGGGGCCACCAAGTTTTTCAAAGTTTTCCCCCTTCTATATGTAATCCCTGGTTTATCAGGGAGATATTTTCCCAAAACAGGGTCACGCTTCAAGATATACCAATATTTTGAAAGCACAGTTCTTATGACTTTATTTCCCCTATTGAATGTTGTCACAAAATTCAATTTCCAGCGATCATCACTTTTTTCTTTACCAATAGTCAAATTATCCCCCTTCCTATTTTTTCCTTTTAAACATTCCTCCTGTGTTTTTATTTTGTTAGCCCTATATGCACCATTTATCAAATTTTTTGGGTAACTTTTTTCCTTGAATTTTCTTTTTAGAATTTTAGACTGAGCTACATAATCAGATTCTCTCGTACAATTCTTTCTTATACGAAAAATTAATAATTTTTTTCCCACTATGGCGTATCTCTAGCTCCTTTATAAAATGTGCCGCTTCCTCCTCTGTCCCCTTCGTCACTCTCCAAGCCTGTTTTTAATGATAAAATAAGGCTTTACAAGCGCTTCATTAATGATCTGATTATCATATGGAAGGGGACAGAGGAGGAAGCGGCACATTTTATAAAGGAGCTCAATAATAACACCTGGGGGATCACCTTTACATCACAATTTAATAAAGAAAAAATGGTGTTTCTTGATCTAGAGATACGCCATAGTGGGAAAAAAATTATTACAAAAACCCACTTCAAAAAGGTGGATTCAAATGGCTTTTTAGATTTCAACAGTGCACATTACAAAAAGTGGAAGGTAAATATACCCCACAGCCAATTTTTTCGTATAAGAAAGAATTGTACGAGAGAACTGATTATGTAGCTCAGTCTAAAATTCTAAAAAAGAAAATTCAAGGAAAAAAGTTACCCAAAAAATTTGATAAATGGTGCATATAGGGCTAACAAAATAAAAACACAGGAGGAATGTTTAAAAGGAAAAAATAGGAAGGGGGATAATTTGACTATTGGTAAAGAAAAAAGTGATGGTCGCTGGAAATTGAATTTTGTGACAACATTCAATAGGGGAAATAAAGTCATAAGAACTGTGCTTTCAAAATATTGGTATATCTTGAAGCGTGACCCTGTTTTGGGAAAATATCTCCCTGATAAACCAGGGATTACATATAGAAGGGGGAAAACTTTGAAAAACTTGGTGGCCCCCAGTAAATTAAAAAAACAGTTGGATTCAAAAGGAAAAAACAATAAAAAAGGTACGGATCAAATTTCAAGTGGTGTTTTTCAAGGAACCGGAGTTTTCAAATGCACCTCCAAAAAATGTTGTACCTGTGGGATCCTAGATCACGGGGCTAAAACTATCAAATGTAACAATACTGGTGAGGTCTTTGAGATTTCACAAAGACTCAGCTGTAGCAGTGATTATGTTGTATATGTCATCACATGCAGTTGCGGTTTGCAATATGTGGGACGCACTGTGCAGACACTGCGGTCCCGCATTAATGGTCACAGCAATAGAGCAAAAAATGGGTTTTTAAAACATAGTCTCTCTGTCACGCTGTCTAATGATATGTGTACGATGTCAGTAAACTATTCTTACAGAACAACACTCTATACAACATATAGTTTAGCAACATCAGCATGTAAATATAGAATAGATTTACCTGACACGATATCCGTTGAACTCAGGGTTAATCTTGAGGACTTGATACGCTGTCACAGGAAAGAGGAGGACCGGGGTCTAACCTGACCCTAAAACTGGGGTCCTAACTAATCCCTCACCTTGGAGGTACTGATAATGGTTCAGAGGTCCAAGTCTCCAGCCTAACCTAGTCTCCTATCAGTCCCTGAACCCTGTAATCAGTCCAAAGAAGGACCCTGATTACCACCAAAGGGATATGGGCTGATCTCTGCTAAATACACAGATTAGACATATAGGACAGACTGGAGAAAACACAGACTCGCATACACACTCAAACACAGAAGGAACATAAATGGTCTGGGATATAAAACTCTAAGCAAGTTGAGCTTAAAACAACTAAGGAGCTCTTTAACTTAAGTCTATACAGATTCAATCCTATCTGTGGTCTGCATGAAGAATTTCACTGGCAACTCCCAAAACAGACAACCAGGGATTTAAAGGAAACCAATCAACAAATAATCAATTGCAGCCGGGAGAAACTGAACCCAGTCCCAGAACCAAGCACAGACAGAATTAACTCCCTAACTGCCAAACACAAAGAAACAGCAACTCAGCTGTGAGAAGTCAGAATGTGCAACCGCGACGATCTTCGTGGCGATGCACACATGACAGTACCCCCCCTTCTACGAGGGGCCTCCGGACCCTCAGGGCCAGGTCTGCCCGGGTGAGTTCTGTGAAAGGTCCGAACCAAACGATCTGCGTTAATGTCAGACGCAGGAACCCACGTCCTCTCCTCTGGACCATACCCCTTCCAATGCACCAAGTACTGAAGGGACCGGCGATTCAGACGTGAGTCAATGATCTTTGACACTTGAAACTCCAAGTTACCATTGACCACCACTGGAGGAGGAGGTAGAGGTGACGGTATGACTGGTGCCACGTACCTCTTAAGTAATGACTTGTGAACACATTGTGGATTTTAAACGTAGGAGGGAGGTCCAGACGAAATGCCACAGGATTAATTATGGAACTGATCCTGTACGGCCCGATGAATCTGGGACCCAGTTTCCAGGAGGGAACTTTAAGTTTTATATTCCTGGTAGACAACCATACCAGATCGTTCACATTCAGATCTGGACCAGAAACTCTCCTCCTATCAGCCATACGTTTATAACGGTTCCCCATAGCACTCAGATTATTCAATACACCTCTCCACACTGAAGCAAGTGACGACGAGAAACGCTCCTCCTCAGGAACCCCAGAAGGGCCCCCCCATTGAAAGTACAAAACTGGGGATGGAAACCATATGCCCCAAAAAACGGGGATTTACCAGTGGACTCGCTCCGCCTGTTGTTAAGAGCGAACTCTGCCAGAGGCAAGAAAGAAGACCAGTCCTCCTGGTTCTCTGAGACAAAACACCGAAGATAAGTCTCAAGGCTTTGATTCAGACGCTCTGTCTGACCATTGTCTGCGGATGAAAAGCCGAGGAAAATGACAATTGCATCCCCCGACGTAAACAAAATGCCCTCCAAAATTTAGACACAAACTGAGACCCCCTATCTGACACCACATCAGAAGGCAACCCATGAAGTCTCACAATCTCCCCAATGAACACCTGCGCCAGAGTGTTAGCATTAGGGAGGGCAGGAAGAGCAATGAAATGTGCCATCTTACTGAACCTGTCAACAACCACCAGTATGACAGTTTTCCCTGACGACGGAGGAAGATCCGTAATGAAGTCCATAGACAAATGAGTCCATGGACGCTCCGGAAGTTTCAAGGGTAAGAGGGTCCCAGACGGACGGGTATGCGGGGTCTTAGAGCAAGCACAAACCCCACAGGACGCGACAAAAGTTATAACATCTTTATTAACGTTAGGCCACCAAAACCGGCGAGAAAGGAGATCTAAAGTAGCCTTACTCCCTGGATGTCCTGCTAAAGCAGAATTATGATGTGCCTCAATAACCTTTTGTCTCAACTGATTTGGGACAAACAGTCTCCCTGAAGGTCCTGCAGGGGCGTCCCCCTGAGCCTCTAATACCTCCTCCTCAAGCTCAGAACATACAGCCGACACTACCACCCCCTCCTGAAGGATAGGAATCGGGTCATCCGTTTTCCCGGCCCCTGGGAAACTGCGAGACAAGGCATCAGCCTTAACATTCTTAGACCCAGGGCGATATGTGACGACAAAATTAAACCTGGTAAAAAACAACGACCATCGAGCTTGTCTGGAATTCAGACGCTTAGCAGATTCCAAATACAGCAGGTTTTTGTGATCAGTAATGACGGTGACCGGGTGGACTGCCCCCTCCAAAAAGTGACGCCATTCTTCAAAAGCCAACTTAATGGCCAAAAGTTCCCTATTGCCGATATCATAATTCCTTTCGGCGGACGACAACTTCTTAGAAAAGAAAGCGCACGGATGCCATTTACCAGGGGACAGACCCTGGGACAATATTGCACCCACCCCTACGTCAGACGCGTCCACCTCCACAATGAACGGCTGTGATGCATCTGGTTGGATGAGAACGGGTGCCGAAGCAAAACATTTTTTCAAAGAGGAAAAAGCTTGGCAAGCTTTGTCCGACCATTTAGAAAAATCCGTCCCTTTTCTTGTCATGTCAGTGAGAGGTTTGACAACAGATGAGAAATTACAAATAAATTTCCGGTAGTAGTTAGCAAACCCCAGAAAACGCTGCAGAGCCTTAAGATCCTCTGGCTGATCCCATTCAAGCACTGCTCTCACTTTTTCAGGGTCCATACGGAAACCGGAGGCTGACACCAAGAAACCCAAAAACTGAAGTTCCTGTACAGCAAATACACACTTTTCCAGTTTGGCGTATAGTTTATTGTCTCGCAAGATCTGCAACACCTGTCTCACATGCTCCTGGTGAGACACAAGATCTGGCGAGTAAATTAAAATGTCTTCCAAATATACGACCACAAACAGCCCCACAAGGTGACGAAAAATGTCATTAACAAAATGTTGGAATACTGCTGGTGCAGTAGTCAGACCAAAAGGCATGACAAGGTTCTCATAATGTCCCTCGGCGTGTTAAACGCCGTTTTCCACTCATCCCCCTCTTTTATCCTAATCAAATTACACGCCCCCCTGAGATCCAATTTAGAGAACCATTTGGCGCCCACAATTTGATTGAAGAGATCAGGAATAAGAGGGAGAGGATACGGATCTCGAACAGTAATCCGATTAAGTTCGCGGAAATCCAAGCAAGGGCGTAGGCCTCCATCTTTTTTCTTCACAAAGAAGAACCCCGCGGCCACTGGGGAAGATGAAGGTCTAATATGCCCTTTGGCCAGACTTTCCGAAATATAGTCTTTCATAGCCTGCCTCTCAGGACCAGAAAGGTTATATAACCTAGCTTTAGGTAACTTAGCATCAGGAAGTAAATTAATAGAGCAGTCATACACGCGATGAGGAGGCAACTCCTGACACCCCTCCTCAGAGAACACATCCCCAAAGTCCTCCAAAAAAGGAGGCAATGTACTAGGCACGACCGCACTGATGACTGTGTTCATGCAGTTACTTTTGCAAAACTCACCCCATTGGCTTATCTCTCTGGACTGCCAATTAATCACAGGGTTATGTTTAACCAACCAAGGAAGTCCCAACACAATAGGAGTAGGTAGACCCTCCAACACATAACAAGATAATTGTTCCCTATGTATCGCCCCTACCCGAATATCAATGTTATGGACCTCATGAACAAAGCTACCTTGGCCGAGAGGCCTGGCGTCAATGGAGAATATAGGGATCGGTTTGGCCAATACACTCAGAGGCATACCTTGAGCCTGAGCAAACTGAGCGTCAACCAGATTAGCCCCAGACCCACTATCAAGAAGAACAGAAAATCTCTCCACTCTCGTACCAACCACCATCTCCACTGGTACAAGGAACTGAGAAGAACTAGCGGACGAAATACATACTCCCAGGTTGTCGTCCACCACACAACCTGGGATTAACAGTTTTCCGGCAACTTTTTGCTCAACAAGGCACGGGATGGACATCCCCCAACAAAATGTCCCTCTTTCCCGCAGAAGAAACACCTTCTAGTCCTGCTGCGTACCACCAATCCCCTCCTACGAAATGATGTCCCTCCCAACTGCATAGGCTCCTCTGAACAGACAAGGGGAACCTCAACATAAGGGACTTTTGTAGTAGGTGGAGCAACTACCGGGGCGGAGTTACCTCACCCCTCTCCCGAAGCCGTCTATCAGTACGGATAGCTAGGGCCATAGCAGCCTCCAGTGATGGAGGAGAATCATACTGAGCCAAAACGCCTTTAATTTGTCAGAAAGCCCATGACAAAACTGACTCCTAAGAGCTGGGTCATTCCACTGAGTATCTGTGGCCCATCTACGGAACTCAGAAGCAAATTCCTCCGCCGGACGAATCTCCCTGCTGTATCTTACGTAATTTTGTCTCAGCAAGAGAGACCCGATCTGGGTCATCATATACCAAACCCAGGGCAGTAAAAAATCGATCTACAGACTGTAGAGCCGGGGATCCCGGAGGAAGGGAGAATGCCCAGGATTGAGGGTCCCCTTGTAGGAGCGAGATAACAATTCCCACTCTCTGCTCTTCACTCCCTGATGATCGAGGCCGAAGCCGAAAATACAATTTACATGCTTCCCGGAATGTGAAAAATTTGTCTCGCCCACCAGTGAACCTGTCCGGGAGAGCTACTTTAGGTTCAAATCTGGTTTGCTCCAGGGGAGACAAAACTTTGGACTTAATGTCCGTCAGCTCCATGGATAATCCCTGCAACTGCAGAGCCAGCTGGGCTACTGGATCCATGGCAACTGGGGATAATTTTATTGGCCAGTGAAAATGTCACGCTGTCTAATGATATGTGTACGATGTCAGTAAACTATTCTTACATAAACAACACTCTATACAACATATAGTTTAGCAACATCAGCATGTAAATATAGAATAGATTTACCTGACACGATATCCGTTGAACTCAGGGTTAATCTTGAGGACTTGATACGCTGTCACAGGAAAGAGGAGGACCGGGGTCTAATCTGACCCTAAAACTGGGGTCCTAACTAATCCCTCACCTTGGAGGTACTGATAATGGTTCAGAGGTCCAAGTCTCCAGCCTAACCTAGTCTCCTATCAGTCCCTGAACCCTGTAATCAGTCCAAAGAAGGACCCTGATTACCACCAAAGGGATATGGGCTGATCTCTGCTAAATACACAGATTAGACATATAGGACAGACTGGAGAAAACACAGACTCGCATACACACTCAAACACAGAAGGAACATAAATGGTCTGGGATATAAAACTCTAAGCAAGTTGAGCTTAAAACAACTAAGGAGCTCTTTAACTTAAGTCTATACAGATTCAATCCTATCTGTGGTCTGCATGAAGAATTTCACTGGCAACTCCCAAAACAGACAACCAGGGATTTAAAGGAAACCAATCAACAAATAATCAATTGCAGCCGGGAGAAACTGAACCCAGTCCCAGAACCGAGCACAGACAGAATTAACTCCCTAACTGCCAAACACAAAGAAACAGCAACTCAGCTGTGAGAAGTCAGAATGTGCAATCGCGACGATCTTCGTGGCGATGCACACATGACACTCTCAAGGCATCTGCTAATTAAACATAACAAAATTTTCAACATAAAAGTAACTCCAGTGGAACAGATACCCTCTGGTGTTGCAAATAGGAATGCTCTTTTAAACCGGAAAGAAACGTTTTGGATATATCGTCTGGGAACATTATATCCAAATGGATTGAATGATATCATAGAGAGAGTTTGAATGCTTTTTTTTTTTTTTTCTTCTTGCATCTATGCTGTCAAAGTTGGTGGGTGTGCTCCTGAACTTGGTCCACTCCCTAAATCAAGTGTCTGAGACTGGGATAAAAGGTTTGCCACTATATATGTTACTGAATTTTATATTATTAGGATTTGTACTGTGTTTTTATGATACCTGATGAAGGATATATACTGTATCCGAAACGCGTTGTATCTCCTCCATTTTAACTTATTAAATAAAAAAATATGAAATATCATCTTTGGATGTGAGTCCTGGGAAGCGCTGCCATTCATGGGCTGGATGTGCCTTTCTTGATTCATTCTTTATTCATGGCTGTGTTTTTAGGCAAGACTGTGAGAGAGCCGATTCCCTTAGCTGAGAAGCAACCCCACACATGAATGGTTTCAGGATGCTTAACAGTTGGCATGAGACAAAACTGGTGGTAGCGCTCACCTTGTCTTCTCCGAATGAGGCGTTTTCCTGATGTCCCAAACAATCGAAAAGAAGATTCATCAGAGAAAATAACTTTACCCAGTCCTCAGCAGTCCACTGCCTGTACCTTTTGCAGAATATCAGTCTGTCCATGATGTTTTTTCTGGAGAGAAGTGGCTTCTTTGCTGCCCTCCTTGAGACCAGGCCTTGCTCCAAGAGTCTCCGCCTCACAGTGCATGCAGATGCACTTACACCTGCCTGCTGCCATTCCTGAGCAAGCTCTGCACTGCTGGTAGCCCGATACCACAGCTGAAACACTTTTAAGAGATGGTCTTGGCACTTGCTGGTCTTTCTTGGGCGCTCTGGAGCCTTTTTGGCAACAATGGAACCTCTCTCCTTGAAGTTCTTGATGATGTGATAGATTGTTGACTGAGGTGCAATCTTTCTAGCTGCGATACTCTTCCCTGTTAGGCCATTTTTGTGCATTGCAATGATGACTGCACGTGTTTCTTTAGAGATAACCATGGTTAACAGAAGAGAAACAATGATGCCAAGCACCAGCCTCCGTTTAAAGTGTCCAGTGGTCTCATTCTTACTTAATCATGACAGATTGATCGCCATCAATGTCCTCATCAACACCCGCACCTGTGTTAATGGAGCAATCACTGAAAAGAGGTTAGCTGGTCCTTTTAAGGCAGGTCTGCAATGATGTTGAAATGTGTTTTGGGGGATAAAGTTCATTTTCTAGCCAAATATTGAATTTGCAAGTAATTGCTGTTAAGCTGATCACTCTTTATAACATTCTGGAGTATATGCAAATTGCCATTAGAAAAAGTGAAGCAGTAGACTTTGTAAAAATTAATATTTGTGTCATTCTCAAAACTTTTGGCCATGACTGTATATAGAGTTCCAGTACAAACAGCTGCTTTAATACTTCCCCTCGTTGTTTAGTGACCCAATATAGAAACTCCTCATTAACTGCAAGGTATGGGAATCTAGTGTCAGCCCCCGGCTCTTGGTATAACCCTATTTATCACAGTCCCATTTTCCAGTACATTTTTTAAAGTGAGAGCCTGCATTTGGGCAGTCCCAAAATTCCACCCAGAAACCCCCAGTTCAGGAACTTTGGCCTCACCAGTCACCATCTCATTCTTGTCACCAGCCAGGACACACAAGGGGAACTCATCCACTTCTGACTGTTATGGGGTTGCATCAGGGTTGAGCTGGCTCCTGTCTGTGTCCCTTGGTATCCCCACCTTTCCCCACAAGTCCCAGAAAAGGCTTAAGTCCCACCTGATTATCACGGGGTGTAGTAAGTCTTTCACAACCCCAACCTCATGGGAATCAGTACCCCAGTTCATGTTTATCGCTACTATAGCGATGGGGTAGTCCTAGGCATCTCCGTGGATACAGTAGACACCCACATGTTTTCCTGGGATCAACTGGTGGGGGAGTGGGGCAATTATCAGGGTCATCAAACACACAGGGTCCTACATTCCTGACACCAGCACCCCATTTATAGTCACGAGACATGAATGCGGCCCCTCTCTGAGCTAATAGTACACACTGCAAGTGGGTTAAGTAAGAGCTGCTAGGCTGTCTAGGCTACAGTCCACCTGTTTGGAAGACATAAGACAACAGGCCGCTATGTGTCCAGGACCACAGCAACTCCAGCAAATCAGGTCTTTACAAGCAGCCTTTGATAACCTCTCACTGACCCCTTGGGATTTAGGACTCCTCCAGTGGTGGCTCTTCTATCCCTCTTTTGGGACTTAGGTTCTCTCTGGGTACCACAGTATGGGGATGAACTACCCCCTGGCTTTCTTAGGGACCTCTTGACCAGCTGGTACTGTTCCACTGGGTCCACCAGTTCGTTCGCATTCTGGGGATTTCGCTGGGCAACCATCCTTTTTATTAGTTGATAGATTGAAATATATGAAAATTATACTTTATGATATATTTCGACTGGGAATTGGTTATAAGTAGAGATGAGCATATTTGTTTCACTAAAATTGATTTTGTCTTGAAATTTATTAACGTGTGGATTTTCCACAATTGGATTTTTTAGCAATTTTCTCCTTGCATATTCAGCCAAATAGTTCCCAGCTGAAACAATTAAGGGCTTTCAAAAGGTTAAAAAAAATAATTAATTGCCTCACAACTCACTTGTTCTGCCACCACTACAGTCTGCTATCTGGGTCTTTCTGCCTCTACTTTTGCCTTCCCCTGTTGTGTGCATCACTTTCGGAATGCTTCATTCTATGCTGTGGCTTCAGGCACCGAGTAGTGCTCTAAAGACAGTACATGTGCAATTGTGTCGCACTTGATGTCACAATAGTAAGGCGTGTGTTGCCCGAGGCTTATTCAGCATCTTAGGGAACACATGTCATGACATTACAATCTGCATTGTGATGGCAAGAAGCGCAATAACGTCCTACTTGTCATCATAAGACCCATTGTAGAGTGAAGCAGGCTGAAGATGACGTGATGGGAGGAGGAAAAGAAAAGATCTGGATGGCAGGCATTACGGCAGGCTCTAGTTATGACCTAAACATTGAAAAATTTCAACTGTCTTTGAGTTCTGAGAGTAAACAAAAATAATATGTCATAACAGAGCAAATGGCATGCTGCAGGTATCCATTCCAAATCAATCTTAAAATATCTAAAGTAAGGGCCCCATCACACATAGCGACACACCAGCGATCCTGACAACGATATTCACTTGTCAGGATCGCTGGTGTGTCGCTACATGATCACTGGTGAGCTGCCAAACAGGCGGCTCAGGCAGCAATCAGGACAGCGACACTGCGGGTAACGTCGCTTAGTTACCCGCAGTGTACGTTGGATACCAGCCCGCTGGTGCAGGGAGCTGGTAACTAAGGTACACATCAGGTTTCCAGGCGCTGCGCGGCGCCTGGAAACCCTATGTGTACCTTGGTTACCAGCTCCCCTGCAGCAGCGCGCTTGTATCCAACGTAGTGCCGCCCAGCACCTGGAAACCCTATGTGTACCTTGGTTACCAGCTGATCGCTAGTCTCCTGCCTGCCACACGCAGCGATGCGTGCTGGCCAGCAGAAGACCACGATCAAAAAAATGTCCTGGCCTTTGGACAATGATCAGAGATACTCGGCAGGGGGGCCGGTCGCTGATTACACACACATAATACACACACACAGCGATATGCAGGGGAGATCGCTGTTGCATCACAAAACTAGTGACTCAGCAGCGATCTGGCTAGCAAGATTGCTGTGTGTGACGGGGGCTTAAGGCTTCTGAAATCTGAAAGTATAAATGATTGTTTGCAAGATAAGGTACAGTTCTATAATAAATCCATATCTTGATAGAAACCACCTATGCCTGTTAGAAACCAGTGCCTTATAGCAGAAACCATTAATACAATTTTTCCTATTAAAAATTGTTTCAGAAAGAAATTATAATAACTTAAGAGAACAATGTACATTTAGAAGGTAAACAATCCATAAAGTTCTTAAAATATAAATAAGGCTGCTAAAATCATAAAACTAATTACAGTTCTATGTAAAACAAAAACTTCAAAGCTGTGGCAGATCTATTGCATGATTGAAACCAGAGGTGCCTGTCAGACTCCATTGACTTAAATAAAGTCTTCTTGTATTATTTTAAAAGGAACCTGTCACCATGAACAGGGCCGGCTCCAGGTTTTTATGGGCCCCGGGTGAAAGAGCCTCAGTGGGCCCCTTTAACACAGACCACGATTCATGATGCACAGATACAGCAGAGAAATATAGGTGCAGTACAATGCCAAATACTTCCTTCTTCCATTACATGAGTGATATCTATTGTAAATTGTACAATAACTCAAAAACCGCCAAATCCTCACAGCGCACAGAACAGACTGGACAGTACAGTCCTCCATACAATATTATGGGCACCACAGTCTCCCCTCATCACCCATATAATACCCCATGAGGATGTCACCCCCCATATAATGCTCCATACAGAATACTGGACCCAAAATAATGCTCCATACTAGGGTTGAGCATTCCGATACTGCAAATATCGGGTATCGGCCGATATTAGCTGTATCGGACTTCCGATTCCGAGTACCGATATTTTCGTCATATCGGATACCGGAATCGGAATGTCACTGTCACTGTCAGTGTCCGTCGGTCGGGTCTGTCAGGAGTCAGCGGCACTTACCTGGCAGAAGATCTCCGGCGGTCACGTCCTGGACTGCTTTGATGGCCGCCATCCTCTTCTCCCTGGCGGTCACATGCAGTTTCTCGCGATAACTGCAGTGACTGCTGGGTAATCGCGGCCGTAAAGCAGTCCGATGACGTCACCGCCGGGGAAGCAGGTAATCAGCTGTGCTGCGTCGGGATGTCAGGCCCTGCCTGGCATTGCGATGTAGCAGAGCTGGATCATCGTGGGACACTCGTTACTATGGACTGCGTCGGACAGGTGGTATACTGTTGGTTTGTTTTTTTTCTTTTTTTACAGAGATCGATGGCGTCGCAGGAATGAGAGAGTAATAAAATTAATGAAAACTGTGTTGTCTCTTTTATTTCATTAAAATAATTTTTTCTGGCTGTGTCTTTTTTTTAAACATTTAAAAACTTTGGGATTAATAATGGATCGGTGTCTTATTGACGCCTCTCAATTATTAACCGGGCTTATTGTCACCGTGCAATCAACGGTGACATTAACCCCTTATTACCCCGCTTGCCACCGCTACTGGGCAAGTGGGAAGAGCCGGGTAAAGTGCCACAATTGGCACATCTTTTGATGCGCCAAATGTGGGGCTGCTGTAGCCTGGTATTATCAGGCTGTTGAGGGCCAAAATCCATGGGCCTTGACAGTCTTTTAATACCAGGCCGCAGCAGTCTGCATTTTACTTGGCTGGTTAACAAAAATAGGGGGACCCCTACGCCGTTTTTTTTTTCGAGGGGATCCCCTATTTTTGTTAACCAGCCAAGCTAAACAGACTGCTGTGGCCTGGTATTATCAGGCTGGCAAGGTCCATGGATATTGGATCCTTACCAGCCTGAAAAACCAGGCCTCAGCAGTCTGCTTCATCTGGCTGGTTAACAAAAATAGGGGGGACCCCACGCCAATTTTTTTTCGAGGGGATCCCCTATTTTTGTTAACCAGCAAGATAAGCAGACTGCTGTGGCCTGGTATTATCAGGCTGGCAAGGCAGGATCGGCCTACAGCTGAAAACCGGCCCAGCTCTGCTTGGCCTGTTAAAAATAGGGCCGCACGCCGAATTTTCGGAACCATTAACCGCGATAGCGATGGGGCCGCACTGGCAAGCAGGGTCGGCTGAGCCCGGACCGAGCTCCGGTGGGCCCCAGTCCTGTTGGCCATTTGAAAGGATAGGTCGCACAGCACGCCGATACAGTTACATTCTGGGCAGAGCAGGGAGAATCGCTCTCCCTGCTCTGCCGCCCGGAAGCTATGGGGCCTGAACAGGCGGTGGGGGGGCCCGGTGCCAGCAGTGGGCCCCCCAGTCGTCATCGGAGGGTCAGCTGTATCGGCATGCAGCCGATACAGCTGACCGCATAGAGAGAGAAGGAGCGAGTGCTCCTTCTCTCCCATAATCCCCCTCTCAGCGTCTGACAGCGGGCGCGATGACATCACCTGCGGCGCCCGCTGTCAGACGCTGAGAGGGAGAACAGTGAGCAGCACAGGAGCCGGGAGGTGAGTATTGTTTTTTTTTTATTTAATGGGGGTGCATTATACTACAGAGGCTGTATATGGGGGGTGCATTATACTACAGAGGCTGTATATGGGGGCTGCATTATACTACAGAGGCTCCATATTGGGGTGCATCATACTACAGAGACTCCCTATGGGGATGCATTATACTACAGAGGCTGCCTATGGGGGTGCATTATAATATAGCGGCTGCCTATGGTGGTGCATTATATTATAGACTCTGCCTATGGGGGTTTATTATAATATAGAGGCTGCCTATGGGGGATGCATTATACTATATTGAGGACTATCTGGTGTATTATGCTGTATGGATGCTATCTAGGGGCCATCATACAGTGTTGGACCCATTAAATAGTTTGGGGACATTAAGGGGTCAGTATATATCCAGTGAGGGGGCATTATTCTGTGTATAGGGGAGATGTACAGGGGGAGACTTGGGACATTATTAAATGTAAAGTGGACACTTATTGTTATAGGGGAACTCGGGTTACTGTGACTGTCAAAGGGGCACACAGGGCATTATTACAGTCTACGGGACAAAATGTGGGCACTGTTTTCTAGGGCACTTGCACCCGGCATTACTATATTCTAGAGGGGTGCTTTAAAATTTAGAGGTCACACAGAACCACACAGCAGGTGCAGTAATAGGGACACATACGGCAGCAGCAGCTCAGTATTGGGGTATCAGGTGCAGTAATAGGGACACATATGGCAGCAGCGGCTCAGTATTGGGGTATCAGCAGGATGAGGAGTTTGTGAAGGTTGAGAATAGTCCAATTGGTGACCGTGACAGTGCTAAAAATATGAGAAGTGAAATGTGTCTTTGTTGTAATCTCTGCAGTCGAGTCCTGGCTGGAGAAGTCGTCATGTTGGTCTGGGCCAGATGGAAAAGACATGAAAAGTGAACAATTCCATTAGAAAGAACATCAGCGGTAAGTCATTATCTGTACCTGTGCTGTAATCTATTATATGTTCTGTAGGACTGGTATTATTTACCACAGACCATATGGCGGTAATATCAATATTGGTCTTTTTATATATAGATTATTTTTGGCAACAGCGCGGTCATTTGCTGAGGTTCTCTGATTAGGGGCCCACTCAGAAGTTTCGCCCCCACTAAACCAAAACCCTAGCTACGCCTCTGGCTCTCTCTCTAGTCTTTCATTCTCTCTCTAGTCTTTCTCGCTCTCTGTTCTTTCTTTCTCGCTCTCTGTTCTTTTTTCTCTCTGTTCTTTCTTTCTCTCTCTCTTTTCTTTCTTTCCTCTCTTTCTTTCTCTGTTTGTTCTTTCTCTCTCGCTGCTCTTTCTTTCTTTTCCTCAGTACCAGCCACTGTGCCCTCATTACCAGTCAGTGTGATCAGCAGTGCTAAATGGGTACGCTTGGGGCGAGGATATGGGTGTGATTAGCTGTGAAATGGGTGTGGTCGGGGCGTGGCTTAAATCTGCAGCGGCGCGCTATGCGCGCCGCAGCCTTCAACCCTCTTTCCTGTCTTCAAAACTTGGGAGGTATGCTGTATGACCTCCCTACAACTTCTGGGCATGCTCCTGATGAGCGCGACGGATGGTCTCCTGAGGGATCTCCTCCCACACCTGGACTAAAGCATCCACCAACTCCTGGACAGTCTGTGGTGCAACGTGGCATGGCCTAAAATTTGCTGCAGCAGGCACAGCGTGCCACAGCCTTTATCCCTCTTTCCCTTCTTCAAAGGTTGGGAAGTATGATGGTGGGCCCCAAGAATAATTTTTCTCTGGTGGGCCCAAGGTACTCCAGTCCGACGCTGCTGGCAAGGGTCCATGGATATTGGCTCCTTAACAGCCTTAAATACCATGCCTCAGCAGCAGCAGAGGCGTACATAGAAATCATGGGGCCCCATAGCAAAAGTCTGAATGGGCCCCCCCCCCAAAAAAAAAAAAAACCCAGAGCCATTGTAAATGTAAAGTGCCAGCACAGTGAGGGGACACATTAAACAAAAAAATGTATTATGCCCCCATAGATTGTGCCCCCATAGATGCTCCATAGATCATGCCCCCATAGATTGTGCCCCCATAGATGCTCCATAGTATAGGCCCTTATGCTGCCGCAGCTGCTGCAACCAAAAAAAAAAAAAGACATACTCACCTCTCGTCGCTGGGGGCCAGGTGCCGGTGTCCTGAGCAGGGGGTGACACCAGGTGCCGATGTCACCGCTCGCTCAGGGCCCCGGCACCTGAGATATTTACCTGTCCTCTCTCCACTGCTGAGTGCTGCTGTCTTCGGGGTCCTCCAGCAGTGAATGATCAGGCAGAGGGCGCGGCGCGCACTAACGACGTCATCGCGCCCTCTGACCTGAACATTGCAGCAAGAAGACGCGAGCAACGGTGGAACGGGACAGGTAAATATCCCTTATACTCACCCTTCCGCCAGCGCGGTCTCTGCAGCCCCTGCTCTTCTCCCGCGGTCTCCGCCGCCAGTGTTCAGCGGTCACGCGGGACAGCTCATTAAAGTCATGAATATGTGCATATTCATAACTGTAATGAGCGGTACCACCTGACCGCTGAACACAGACGTCGGAGACCGTGGGAAAAGAGCAGGGGCTGCAGAGACCGCGCCGGCGGAAGGGTGAGTATATAGAAGAGCTGCGCTCCCCTCCCCCGCCGACCCCCTGGTAGTACTGTGTCAGCACAGCTACCGACCGTCGCGGGCCCCCTCACCTGTTCGGGCCCCATAGCAGCTGCATGGTCTGCTTCATTCACGGTACGCCACTGCTCAGCAGTCTGCTTCATCAGGCTGGTTAACAAAAATAGGGGGGACCCCACGCCATTTTTTTTTCGAAGGGAACCCCTATTTTTGTTAATCAGTTCCCTCTGACGTCACTGATTGTGTCCCTGGAAGACCTGAAGTGAAAGTGGAAAGCAATCAATTAAGCTTTCCACTTCCTCTCCTGTCAGCCAGGAGAGGAACTCATTCATTTGGGGGTTTACTGTGAGGCTGCAGCATTAGCTGCGGTCCCTGCAGTAAATATTAACCCTTTCTGAAGGATTACACCGTGGGACCTGACTGTGCATGGGATAGGTAAGAATAATTTTGCTTTTTTATTTTATTTTTATTACAGGAAATGGTTTTTGCAGTCAAATAAAAGATGGTCAAAAACATGTGTCTTTATTTCATTAAAATTATTTTTAATTAAAGTGTGTGTGTTTTATTTTTATTTCATGCAATAGGATTAATAATTGATAGTTGTCTAATTGACAGCTCTCAATTATTAACCTGGCTTAATGTCACCTTTCAATAGCAAGGTGACATTAACCCCTTATTAACCCATTCGCCACCGCTACAGGGCAATGGGAATAGACGGGCAAAGTGCCAGAAAGGGCGAATCTAATTATAGATTTGTCTTTTCTGGGGTGTCTGGGGGCAGATGTTAGTAGCCAGGGGGGGGCAAAAATAATGGTCCCTCTCTGGGCTATTATTATCTGCCCCCACTCGCTGGCTTTGTCTGTCTGGTTGCGAAAATAGGGCGGGAGCCCACGCATTTTTTTTCAACAATTTTACACCTCATATATATATATACATGTCATTGAATTTGTGACACACATATATATATATATTTATAGTTCATACACTTCTACATAGTATAATAGCCGCTAATTCAATTGCCGGCTTTTGTGAAAATGCAGAACCCGACATGAAATGACACATGGTTTACATAGAGTTAACCATGTCATTTCAAGTTGTTTGATCTATTGTTTTCACTAACAATTACATGAGTGGCTGTGTGCAACATGTCACACCTGTAGGGGTTAATTAAAGGTGTAAATTCGTAGCAAAAAAGTCCGTTTTTTTTTACAACGAATTTACACCTTTAATTAACCCTTACAGGTGTGAAATTTTGCACACAGTCACTCATGTAATTGTTTGTGCAAATCAGATATCAAACTACATGAAAAGACATGGTTAACTCTATGTAAACCAAGTGTCATTTCATGTCGGGTGCTTCTGTCTTTTCACAAAAGCCGGCTTTACCCGGCAATTGAATCAGAGGCTATTTTACTATGTAGAAGTGTATAAACTATTAATATATAAATATATATGTCACAATGACATGTGTATATATATATATATATATATATATATATATATATATGTATTCTATGTGTGTATATTTAGTGTTTACAAGGAAAGAAAGAGGTTTTTTTAGTTACGATATTTCTGTCCCATAGACTTACATTGGATTTCCGGTATCGGTATCGGGTATCGCCGATATTTTTTGGATATCGGCGATACCATTCCGATACCGATACTTTTGGATATCGGAAAGTATCGCTCAACTCTACTCCATACAGAATACTGGACCCAATATAATGCTCCATACAGGATACTGGTCCCCATATAATGCTCCATACAAAATATGGAGCTCTCCTCTGCGCTGAACTGCGTTCTGCACTGTTACGGCTCAGGAAAGGGCGCTGTGGAAAGACTACCCATTATCATCATGATTGTCTCCCCATCATCATCATTGCCTCCTTATCATCATCATTGCCTCCCCATCATCATCATGGCCTCCCCATTATCATCAATGCCTGCCCATCATCATCATCTCCTCCCCATCATCATCTTCTCCCCATCATCAATGCCTGCCCATTATCATCAATGCCTGCCCATTATCATCATCTTCTCCCCATCATCATCAATGCCTCCCCATTATCAGCAATGCCTGCCCATCATCATCTCCTCCCCATCATCATCAATGCCTGCCCATCATCATCTTCTCCCCATCATCAATGCCTGCCCATTATCATCAATGCCTGCCCATTATCATCATCTTCTCCCCATCATCATCAATGCCTCCCCATTATCAGCAATGCCTGCCCATCATGATCATCATCTCCTCCCCATCATCATCAATGCCTGCCCATCATCATCTTCTCCCCATCATCAATGCCTGCCCATTATCATCAATGCCTGCCCATTATCATCATCTTCTCCCCATCATCATCAATGCCTCCCCATTATCAGCAATGCCTGCCCATCATCATCTTCTCCCCATCATCAATGCCTGCCCATTATCATCAATGCCTGCCCATTATCATTATCTTCTCCCATCATCATCAATGCCTCCCCATTATCAGCAATGCCTGCCCATCATGATCATCATCTCCTCCCCATCATCATCAATGCCTGCCCATCATCATCTTCTCCCCATCATCAATGCCTCCCCATTATCAGCAATGCCTGCCCATCATCATCTTCTCCACATCATCAATGCCTGCCCATTATCATCAATGCCTGCCCATTATCATCATCTTCTCCCCATCATCATCATCAATGCCTCCCCATTATCAGCAATACCTGCCCATCATCACACACAGACAGCACACAAGCACTCTCTCACATACATACAACACACATACACACACACACATACATACACACACAAAGCACCGCACTACATACACACAGACACACACAGAGACACACACACACACGTCTTACCTGTCCGGCATCCCCGCGCTCTCTGCGACTGCCACAGCCGGCCGCTGAATGATGACGTCATTCAGCGGAGCTGCTGTGAGAGGAAGCGCCGGCGCCCCTTGGAGCCCGGAGCTGCGGCAGCGGAGGCACGGGAGAGGTAAGTATTGTGCCAGCTGATGCCGGGGCCCTGAGCAAGCGGGGGGGGCCCAGTGGCGGCGCTGACACCGCTCTCCTCCGCTAACGGGCGCGGGGGTGCCAGACTGCGAGTGGGCCCCCCCGCTTGCTCAGGGCCCCGGCACTTGCCCGGGTGTGCCGGGTGCTGACGCCGGCCCTGACCATCAAAATGCAGTCCTATCTGCAGGTACCATGTGATGAAGCAGGGGGAGCCAAGTAGATTGAGATTGATGTATCATTTTGTGAGAAAATATTCAGTATAACCCATGTTTTAATCATATAATCCTCTGCTTTCTCTGCTTTTCTGTTTTAATCATGTAATTCTCTGCTATAGGAAACTATATAAGGACCACTCACTGGAACTGAAATCCAATAAAGACTAGATGTTTCAATGATTAAAACACAGGTTATACTAAATCTTCATCGCAGATCAGAGGAGAGATAAATGGGGTCCTCCAATGTCCCACGATACCTCCGATGTCCCAGCATCCTCCATAAAGTTCCCCTGCCTGTGGCATCTTCTTCAAGGAAAAAAATGTCAGGCTCATGCGCAGTGTGCCCGCTGGGATCTGCCGGCCGGCACCCGGCAACAATAGGAAATTTTTCCTATTGGTTCATTTTGATCACTGTGATAGACCCTATCACGATGATCAAAATAAAAAAAATAATAAATCAGCCCCCCTGTATCACCCCTTTAGTTAGATAAAAATAATAAAATAAATGTATTTATTTCCATTTTGCCATTAGGGTTAGAGTTGGGCTAAAGTTAGGTTTGGCTAAAGTTAGGGTTGGGCTACAGTTAGGGTTAGGGTTGGGCTAGAGTTGGGTTGAGCTTAAGTTAGGTTGGGCTAGGGTTAGGGTTGTGGTTATGGTTGAGATTATGGTTAGGGTTGGGATTAGAACTAGGAATGTGTTAGGGTTAGGTTTGTGGTTAGGGTTATAATTAGGGTTGGGATTAGGGTTAGGGGTATGTTGGGGTTAGAGTTGTCGTCAGGGTTGTGATTAGGGTTAGGGGTGTGATGGGGTTAAGGTTGGAGTTAGAATTGGGGGTTCCACTGTTTAGGTACATCAGGGTGTCTCCAAACGCAACATGTTGACACTATTGATTCCAGCCAATTTTGCGTTCAAAAAGTCAAGCGGTGCTCCTGCCCCTTCTCAGCCCTGCCATGTGCCCAAACAGTGGCTTTCCCCCACATACGAGGTATTGGCGTACTCAGGAGAAATTGCACATCAAATTTTGTGGTCCATTTTCTCCTGGTACCCTTGTGAAAATAAAAAAATGGTTCCAAATTAACTTTTTGTGAAAAAACTAAAATGTCAATTTTTTTCCTTCCACTTTGCTGTTGTTCTCGTGAAGCACCTGAAGGGTAAATAAACATCTTGAATGTGGTTTTGCAAATCTTGAGGGGTGTAGTTTTTAGAATGGTGTCACTTTTGGGTATTTTCTGTTATATTGACCCCCAAACTCGCTTCAAATGTGAGGTGGTCTCTAAAAAAAATGGTTTTGTAAATTTTTTGGAAAAATTAGAAATTGCTGATTTAACCCTTATAACATCTTAACAAAAAATTGTGCTGATGTAAAGTTGACATGTGGTTAATGTTATTTATTAACTATTTTGTGTGACACCACTCTCTGATTTAAGGGTAAAAAAAAATTTCAAAATTTTTGACAAATTTCTGTTTTTTTCATACATAAATGCAAGATATATAAAATAAATTGTACCAATGATATAAAATACAATATGTCACGAAAAAAACATTCTCAGAATCAGTGGGATATATTGAAGCTTTCTAGAGCTATAACTGCATAAAATGACAGTGGTCACAATTGTAAAAATTGGCTTGGTCCTTAAGTACCAAATTGGCTCTGTTACTAAGGGGCTAAATATTTGATTGGAAGAGGAAAATATGTCTTGACTATGGTATATGAACATCTACTTTTAGTAAATAAAAATATATACTAACAATTAAAAATTCTATGGTATCTTCCACATGAAGATGTAAAGTCTTTGTTTCTATAGATATTTAATTTGCATTTCAAGTAAATTAAATATACTGGGTGCAGATTAAGAAAAATACAAAGAAAATCCTGCACAATTAATAATGTTTGCAAGAGATCACATTTGCATCTATCCAAAGACTAAAGAAAAATTGCCCTTCAGAAATGTGCTTCATTGTTCATCAGAGAAGTAATGAACAATGAATTATAACTGTTTTATAAGCCACATTCCTTCGTGGTACTAAAGTGATGCATTATTAATAAGCACTATTTTTGAAAACGAATAAACTATTTGAAAGGCATTAACATAGTCTATTGCCTGTGATTGACACTGACTTCCGATTCAGTTTGCTTTTGGCAAGAGACATCTAGCTAGAATTATGTGCATCTGGACATTACTAATATTATTCTTGTTATTCAAGCTGGCCAGGAGTGATATGGAAATTAACCCATATTACATTTAGGAGTTGGAATAGCTGGAAGAGGTTTTGTGCAAAATGATCTTTTAGAAACTTTATTAAGATCCATGAAACTGTGCATCATTAATCCCATAATTTTTCATGGTGAAATGAAGATGCAAATTTAGTTTGAATACAATTTTTCTAAAACTGAGATATATGTTTAAAGGGTTTTTAAAAGTATAAAATTTAACAAAAAATTACAGACATGAAAAAAATTTGAAAAATATTTTACCGAGTGATAAGTCAACAAATTAACTGTGTCATAGCCTAAATTACTAATAGAAAGACAAATAAATGTTATTTTATTTAAGATAGTAATCAAAAATTGATATAAAAAATATGACCTTTTCAAATGGTTCCTTCCACAGTATGATGGTCTCCTAAAGCCCCTTACGGTAGGATGGCCCTCTCACGCAGCCCACTATACAGTATAATGGCCCACCACACACTGTGAACGTCCCTCAACAGCCCACGTAGGGTATGATGGTCCTCCCACAGCCCTTCACATGGTATGATAGTCCTTCCAAAGCCCCCATAAAGTATGACAATCCAATCATAGCCCTTATAAAGTATGATGGCCCTCCCACAGCCTACTGTACAGTATGATGCTCATTATAGCCCACAAAAAATAAATCTTATATTCACCATATCTAGGCTTTCCATCTACTGTAGCTGCCATAGCTAACTATCACATGTATCAGTATACGACAGGGTAATACAGTAACATCATCATGCTGCCTTGCTTCTCCTGTGTGACGCCATCCTCCAGCAGGCAGCAGTCGGGAAGTAGCTTGCATTCTGCTGGAGCAAGCAACTGAGCAGTGAACCAATAGCTTGTTGCTTTGCCACAACTGTTAATAGTACAGCGTTCTGATGATGCCAGTACAGTTAATAGTGTCATAATCAATGTGACCCATAGTTGAACTGGCTCATCTAGCATTTGCCAAATTTTCCCGATGTCTAGTCTATCCCTGTTTTAAGACATCATTATGGAACTTCTAAATTTACCATAGTCTCATCAATTTGCATCTGCATCTGCTACATGGCAAAACACTGCAGTTCCAGCAAGGGAAAGCATTGGCATAGAAATGTTGAACAAATTGAGAAATAATTTATCTGCAACAAAGAACACCTGAGTGGTAAAGTCATATTTACACTATTTCAGAACACACCAACATTTTGATGTGCAGACATTCACCTGATTAAAACACATTTGTGGTGAATTTCTTTGGGTTTACTAATTATTCCCTATCTTGAACTTCTGTAAAAATGACTAATGTCCAAACATCTGTTTGTCTATTTTAAACCTGTCTGCCTGTGAGATGGAAGCTGAAGCTGAGAGGAACTTGCAGATGTGTCAGTTATAGTGTTGAGCGATACTGCTCGATATCTAAAAATATCGGATCGGAATGGTATCGCCGATATCACTAAATATCGGCGATATCCGATTCCGATACCGGAAGTCCCATGTAAGTCTATGGGAACAAAATATCGCAACTAAAAAAAACCTTTATTTCCTTGTAAACACTAAATATACACACATAGAATACATATATATATATATATACATGTCATTGTGACATATATATATACATATATGTATAGTTTATACACTTCTACATAGTAAAACATCCTCTGATTCAATTGCCGGGTAAAGCCGGCTTCTGTGAAAAGACAGAAGCACCCGACATGAAATGACACTTGGTGTACATAGGGTTAACCATGTCTTTTCATGTCGTTTGCAATCTGATTTGCACAAACAATTACATCAGTCTATGTGTGCAAAATTTCACACCTGTAGGGGTTAATTAAAGGTGTAAATTCGTTGTAAAAAAAACGGACTTTTTTGCTACGAATTTACACCTTTAATTAACCCCTACAGGTGTGAAATTTTACACACATAGACTGATGTAATTGTTTGTGCAAATCAGATAGCAAAGGACATGAAAAGACATGGTTAACCCTATGTACACCAAGTGTCATTTCATGTCGGGTTCTGCATTTTCACAAAAGCCGTCAATTGAATTAGCGGCTATTATACTATGTAGAAGTGTATGAACTATAAATATAAATATATATATATGTGTCACAAATTCAATGACATGTTCATATATATAATATATGAGGTGTAAAATTGTTTAAAAAAAATGCGTGGGCTCCCGCCCTATTTTCGCAACCAGACAGACAAAGCCAGCGAATGGGGGCAGATAATAATAGCCCAGAGAGGGACCACTATTTTTGGCCACCCCTGGCTACTAACATCTGCCCCCAGACACCCCAGAAAAGACAAATCTATAATTAGATTCGCCTTTTCTGGCACTTTGCCCGTTTATTCCCATTGCCCTGTAGCGGTGGCGAATGGGTTAATATGGGGTTAAAGCCACATTGCAATTGAAAGGTGACCTTAAGCCAGGTTAATAATTGAGAGCTGTCAATTAGACAACTATCAATTATTAATCATATTGCATGAAATAAAAATAAAACACACACACTTTAATTAAAAATCATTTTAATGAAATAAAACACATGTTTTTGACCATCTTTTATTTGACTGCAAAAACCATTTCCTGTAATAAAAATAAAATAAAAAAGCAAAATTATTCTTACCTATCCCATGCACAGTCAGGTCCCACGGTGTAATCCTTCAGAAAGGGTTAATGTTTACTGCAGGGACCGCAGCTAATGCTGCAGCCTCACAGTAAACCCCCAAATGAATGAGTTCCTCTCCTGGCTGACAGGAGAGGAAGTGGAAAGCTTAATTGATTGCTTTCCACTTTCACTTCAGGTCAGCCAGGGACACAGTCAGTGACGTCAGAGGGAAACTGATTAACAAAAATAGGGGTTCCCTTCGAATAAAAAATGGCGTCGGGTCTCCCCTATTTTTGTTAACCAGCCTGATGAAGCAGACCGCTGAGGCCTGGATTTTCAGGCTGGTAAGGATCCAATATCCATGGACCTTGCAAGCCTGATAATACCAGGCCACAGCAGTCTGCTTAGCTTGGCTGGTTAACAAAAATAGGGGATCCCCTCGAAAAAAAAACGGCGTAGGGGTCCCCCTATTTTTGTTAACCAGCCAAGTAAAATGCAGACTGCTGCGGCCTGGTATTAAAAGACTGTCAAGGCCCATGGATTTTGGCCCTCAACAGCCTGATAATACCAGGCTACAGCAGCCCCACATTTGGCGCATCAAAAGATGTGCCAATTGTGGCACTTTACCCGGCTCTTCCCACTGCCCTGTAGCGGTGGCAAGTGGGGTAATAAGGGGTTAATGTCACCATTGATTGCACGGTGACAATAAGCCCGGTTAATAATGGAGAGGTGTCAATAAGACACCGATCCATTATTAATCCCAAAGTTATTAAATGTATAAAAAAAAGACAAAGCAAGAAAAAAGTCTTTTAATGAAATAAAAGAGACAACACAGTTTTCATTAATTTTATTATACACTCATTCCTGCGACGCCATCGATCTCCTGTAAAAAAAGAAAAAAAACAAACCAACAGTATACCACCTGTCCGACGCAGTGCATAGTAACGACAGTCCCACGACGATCCAGCTCTGCTACATCGCAATGACAGGCAGAGCCTGTCATCGCAACGCAGCACAGCTGATTACCTGCTTCCCCGGCGGTGACGTCATCGGACTGACTGCTTTACGGCCGGGATTACCCAGCAGTCACTGCAGTTATCGCGAGAAACTGCATGTGACCGCCGGGGAAAGATGATGGCGGCCATGAAGCAGTCCAGCCCGTGACTGCCGGGGAAAGATGATGGCGGCCATGAAGCAGTCCAGCCCGTGACTGCCGGAGATCTTCTGCCAGGTAAGTGCCGCTGACTCCTGACAGACCCGACCGACGGACACTCACAGTGACAGTGACAAATCCGATTCCGGTATCCGATATGACGAAAATATCGGTACTCGGAATCGAAAGCCCGATACAGCTAATATCGGCCGATACCCGATATTTGCAGTATCGTATCGCTCAACACTAGTCAGTTATAATCACACACAGCTCTGCAGTAAGATCAGGAGAGCAGAGAGTGGCTATTACACATCACACTGGTAACTACCCCTTCATGTAATATAAGCTCTAGACTCAGGGTTGTCATCCACGCATCATCCTCCCCAGAGCTGGAAGAGGTCATTTATATAAAGTGATAAAAGGTGATTTATCAACAACGCATTTGATATGAGGTATGACAGACAGATAGAACTCTTTTCAGTGATCTCAGCATGCATAATCAGTATGCCCATATTCATAGTTTATATAGGTCAAATGTGGTGACAGATACCATTTAAAAAACAAAAACACAAAATTAAGAGCAGAAAAAAATGGAAAAAAAAGTATACAAATAAATACGTGCAATTATGTATAAACAAAAATAAACAGAAAACGTACACATATTTGATAGCGCCACAACCTATAAAACTGTCACACTAGTTAACCCTTCAGCAAATACTGAAAAGTTAAATAACAAAGAAAAGAAAAAACATAAAAAAACTGTGTTTTTTAATAATAGAGCTGAACAAAAAGTGGAATAAACACATAAAATGTCCAATGAAAATAAAAGTGGTATCACTGAAAAAGTATTCTCTTCCCTCAAAATCAAGCTGCCACACAGCTCTATCAGCAGAGAAATGAAAAGATATAGCTATGAAAATATAGTGGTGCAAAAACTTTTTTTTTTCTAAAAAATAGTTTTTATTGTGTAAAAGTGGCAAAACATAAAATAAATTATATAAATATGGTATGGCTGTAATCATATTGATACGAAGAATAAAGCTGTCCTATTGCCTTTACCAAAAATTTTTTTTAAATTCCTGAAGTTCCTGATTTTTGTTCATTCTGAATAAGAAAAATTGGAGTAGAAAGCAATAAGAATGTAATGTGCCCAAAAATGATACAAATTAAAACATTAACTCATCCTGCAAAAAGCAAGCACTAACATGACTCTGTCAGCAGAAATATAAAATATCGCTCTCAATTCAAAAACTTTTGTTTTAAATAATTTTTTAGTGTGTGATAGTAGGGAACCATAAAAAAAACTTGTATCACTGTAATCATACTGACCAGAAGAATAAAGTTGTAAAATTTATATTGCTGTGCTGTATAAATCACTTTTATTGCACAGTGAAAGGCGAAAAAAGCAAAACCAATTCTTGACCTGCTGTTAATTTGTTTATTCTGTCTCCCAAAAATCACAGTATAGCTCAGTGCACATTTATCCTGCACTCTAGGCTGAGTGCTTACACTGGAAATTGCAGTCCGCCCGCAGTCTGCTCAGGGTGTATAGTTACCCTATATTCGTAGCAAGACTGCGCACATTGGCTACCTGCCTGGCATAAGCTAAACCTACTTTAAGGACCTGTGCTAATTAGCCAAGCATATTCTGGCATCGGCAGGTCCCGGAGAGCAAAGCTAGTGAGCACATGGAGCCCAGATTCTGGTACGTCCACACAAGAGCACTGCCCATAATAGTATGATCTGACAGCGCCGCTCCGCGCCATGGACAGACAAGCCATTTAAAGGCTAAGCTCTGCCCCAGCCATCTCTTTAATTGCATCACCGATGACGTCATCCGCGACCAATCAGGTGATGCAAGGTCAGAGGATCAGCTGACATTAGCCACCAATCATGGCTCACCATGTCACAGACATGCTCAGTGCAGGCATTTATGGACTTAGGCTTACAACAGCCTTTTCTTGTTCTGTAACCTAGATTTAAGGCTACTATGAACGAAGACCCAAGTAACTACTTGTGCCTCTCAGGTATTGGCTAGGCGTTAGGATCGATGGCGAAGCTGAGCAGCATCTGCCTCGGCTGGGTCTGAGTGGAAGACCACAGACTCCTCGGATCCAGGTTCGGGTCCTGCCGTCGCCCGATGCCTATCAGAAGGACACTGCTAAAAGAGGCCAGATGGAGTTCAGAGTAATTCTGCTGCCTCATTATAGTGTATTGAGGATTTCATCTGAAACTCATCATTAGGATATGTAGATGAAAATCTTGATGTAAATGCTCATTGTAGCGCACATGATAAATATTTTATTTAAAATGGTCCCAATAAAGCTTCAAATCAGTCCAAAAAAAAAACAAGTCCCGACTCAGGTCCATCATCTGTCCATGGAAATATAGGGGCTTACATTTTACTGGAAGCACAAAGGGTCAGGAAAACCGCTATGGCTCTCTGCAAAAAAGAAATCCAGCAAAATTTTTACTCCTAAATTCAAATGCCACTCACTCTTATGAGCCCCACAGTGTACCTAAACCACATTTACAGTTTACATGTTTGGCATGAGCCTACTTAATTTACACAGTTCAAGTCTCAAGAAGCACGATCTGGGCACAATGTATGGACACTACAATGTACGGGCACTCAGCAACTTCCATTACTACTTGTTTCTGAAAAGCACCCGAGGAGTCAAAATTGTCTCTACACCTGTAGATAAATTCCCAGATGTGTGTAGTTTACAAAATGGGTCACTTGAGGGGTACTTTTGCTCTTCTGGTACTTAGGGGGTCTGTATATGGAGTCTGCAAACTGTTCTACCAAAATTTGTTCTCCAATAGTCATAGAGAGCTAATTTTCTCCCTAGTTTCACCATGTGGCTAATCTGTACTGTACAGCCACATATAGGGTATTGTCATTTTCAGCAGAAATTCTATGACAAATTTTGGTGCCATTTTTACCCATTTCACCGTGTGCAAATGTAAAATCTGTGGCTAACACAACATTTTTGTGGTAAAATTGTAATCATTTTTCTTCATCGCTCAATGGATTAAAATTCTCTGATACTCCTGTGGACCACATATGAGGCAATGGCATTCTCAGGATAAATTGTGTAAAAATTTGTACCATTTGCTTTCTCTTATTACGCATTTTGAAAATTATAAGTGTAGGACCAAAGCAACATCGAGTAACCAAAATGGAGTTACTTGTGGGAGTTTCTGCTGTTTTGGCATGTTAAGGGCTCTTCAAATGTGACATGACATCTGCAATCTATGTCAGCTAAAATAACGCTCCAAAATTCAAATAGCACTTCTTCCCTATAAAATTCTGTGAAGTACCTGTGGGTTTAAAGTGATTACTGCATGTCTAAATAAATTACTTGAGGGGTGTGGTTTCCAGAATGGAGTCATTTGTGGGGGTTTTCCACTGTTTAGGCACATCAGGGTCTCTGTAAATGCGACATGTCCGCTAACTATTCCAGCCAAATTTGGACTTGAAAAGCTAAATGGTGCTCCTTACCTTCTGAGCCCTGCTGTGAGCCAAAACAGTAGTTTTCCACCACATGTGGGACATCGTTGTACTCAGGAGAAATTGAAAAACAAATTTTCTGTTACCCTTGTGCAAATGAAAATTTGAGGTAAAAGTAAATTTTTTTAAATTAAAATGTTCGTCTTTTCCTGATGAAGAGACCTGAGTAGTCTCGAAAGCTTGCAATTTGTTATCATCTTTTCACTTAGCCATTAAAAGGTATCAACAACTGAGGACTCTCAATTCTAAATATTTTTTATTTATTCCTTCAACATTTCTTTAATTTCTATGAAACACCTAAATGGTTAATAAATGATAAAAATTGCTTTTATACATTTTGTTGGAAAAAATGAAAAATTGCTGATAAACTTTTAACCTTTTTAGCAATAAAAATATTTTTCAAAAATGTACACATGTGGTAAGTATTATTTATTTTCTATTTTGTGTGTTATAACTATTTGGTGTAAGGACTTAAAAATTCAAAATTTGAAAGTTACAAAATGTTCAATTTTTTATCAAATGTTTAATATTTTAATAAATAAATGCAAAGCATATCAACCAAAACTTGACACTAACATGATGTAATGATGTAATGTGTAATAAAAATAGCCTCTGAATCACTTTTGATATTTTAAAGCTTTCAAGAATTATTACCTAATAAAGAGACACTGGTCAGAATTGTAAAATTTGGCCTGGCCTGGCATGGCTAAATCGTGAAAGGGTTAAACAATTTTTAAATGAGACATTCCCTTTAACTCATTCATGATCTTTGATATATCCATAGATCCAGGTCAGTAATTGCTTATCAATCTTGGACGGATTGCAATGTCATGGCGATTTTCCGTGCACAGAAACCGCCTACACTTGATCAGATGATTCCACAGTATACACCTGGCTCTCACTGACAAGAATAGTGCCAGAACTGCTCCTGGCATATTAACCTTCAATCACAGCATTTAGAAGGCAGGCAGAAGGAAGGAGACCCCACTGCCCTCTGATCGGTGCCCCCGTGACATCATCGCGGGTATTCGATCGTTACCATGTTGACCCCCTGTTCTCATAGTGACATCTGGGTCACAAAACTCTAGCAAGTTAGTTAGATAATGCCTTATTAGAAGCAAAGTGAACTGCACTAGAGTGGTATTTGACTCACTTTTGTTCTGAAGAAGGATCCTTATTTAAATTGAAAATAGATGCTCTTCTGGTGTTAGATGCTCAGCAATGAAAAAACATATGCATTACGAAGTAGAAAGAAGAAAGCATTGTGACACTCACCATGTAGAGTTAAATTTCAAAGTACTTTTACTTTATCTGTGTGATAAAAAACTTCGAGCAGGATGTGCATGCGGGGAGCGAGAGAGTAGACGATGGCTGGACCCGTTGAAGCCATCAAACATGAAACAGCTGTCATCCCCTCTCTCACTCCCCGCATACCTCCTTAGTTAGATCATGCACAGTGCGTGATCTAACTAACATGAGTCAGTGAAGCTCTGACAGTTATAAAGTAAAGTGAAGTCTGGCGCTATATATATATATATATATATATATATATATACAGTGCCTACAAGTAGTATTCAACCCCCTGCAGATTTAGCTGGTTGACACATGCGGAATTAACTTGGCATTGTGACATTTGTACTGTAGATCAGCCTGGAAGTGGGAAATGCACTGCAGCAAAAATTTTTGTTTTAATTTTTTTTAAAAACGTTAAAAGTTAATTCAGAGTGTCATTTATTATTCAACCCCTCAAACCACAAGAATTCTGTTTGGTCCCCCTAAAGTATTAAGAAGTAGTTCAGGCACCAAGAATAATGAGCTTCACATGTGTGGATTAATGAACTCTTTTGCCAGCCTTTTCTGACTATTTAAGACCCTCCCCAAACTTGTGAACAGCACTCATACATGGTCAACATGGGAAAGACAAAGGAGCATTCCAAGGCCATCAGAGACAAGATCGTGAAGGGTCACAAGGCTGGCAAGGGGTACAAAACCCTTTCCAAGGAGTTGGCCCTACCTGTCTCCACTGTTGGAGCATCATCCGTAAGTGGAAGGCTTATGGAACTACTGTTAGCCTTCCACGGCCTGGACAGCCTTTGAAAGTTTCCTCCCGTGCCGAGGCCAGGCTTGTCCGAAGAGTCAAGGCTAACCCAAGGACAACAAGGAAGGAGCTCCGGGAAGATCTCATGGCAGTGGGGACATTGGTTTCAGTCAATACCATAAGTAACGTACTCCACCGCAATGGTCTCCGTTCCAGACGAGCCCGTAAGGTACCTTTAGTTTCAAAGCGTCATGTCAAGGATCGTCTACAGTTTGCTCATGATCACTTGGAGGACTCTGAGACAGACTGGTTCAAGGTTCTATGGTCTGATGAGACCAAGATCGAGATCTTTGGTGCCAACCACACACGTGACGTTTGGAGACTGGATGGCACTGCATACGACCCCAAGAATACCATCCCTACAGTCAAGCATGGTGGTGGCAGCATCATGCTGTGGGGCTTTTTCTCAGCCAAGGGGCCTGGCCATCTGGTCCGCATCCATGGGAGGATGGATAGCACGGCCTACCTGGAGATTTTGGCCAAGAACCTCCGCTCCTCCATCAAGGATCTTAAGATGGGTCGTAATTTCATCTTCCAACAAGACAACGACCCAAAGCACACAGCCAAGAAAACCAAGGCCTGGTTCAAGAGGGAAAAAGTCAAGGTGTTGGAGTGGCCTAGTCAGTCTCCCGACCTTAACCCAATTGAAAACTTGTGGAAGGAGCTCAAGATTAAAGTCCACATGAGACACCCAAAGAACCTAGATAACTTGGAGAAGATCTGCATGGAGGAGTGGGCCAAGATAACTCCACAGACCTGTGCCGGCCTGATCAGGTCTTATAAAAGACGATTATTAGCTGTAATTGCAAACAAGGGTTATTCGACAAAATATTAAACATAGGGGTTGTATAATAATTGACCCACACTTTTGTGTTTAAAATTTATTAAATTCAACTGAGCAACATAACTTTTTGTTTTGTAAGATTTATGCTTCTGTTAATAAATCCTACTCTCGTTTGCAGTTTGAAGGCTCTAACTTATTTCTTATCAAACCAGCTAAATCTGCAGGGGGTTGAAACTACTTGTAGGCACTGTATATACAGTACAGACCAAAAGTTTGGACACACCTTCTCATTCAAATAATAATAATCTTTATTTTTATATAGCGCTAACATATTCCGCAGCGCTTTACAGTTTGCACACATTATCGTCGCTGTCCCCGATGGGGCTCACAATCTAGATTCCCTATCAGTATGTTTTTGAAGTGTGGGAGGAAACCAGAGTACCCAGAGGAAACCCACGCAAACACGGGGAGAGCATACAAACTCCTTGCAGATGTTGTCCTTGATGGGACTCGAACCCAGGACTCCAGCGCTGCAGTGCTATCCACTGAGCCACCGTGCTGCCCATTCATAGATTTTTCTGTATTTTCATGACTATGAAAATTGTAGAATCACACTGAAGGCATCAAAACTATGAATTAACACATGTGGAATTATACATTACACTTTACAAAAAAGTGTGAAACAACTGAAAATATGTTTTATATTCAAGGTTCTTCAAAGTAGCCACCTTTAATTTGATTACTGCTTTGCACGCAGAAAAGGTGAACGGCTGGACTCTACATGCCTAGTTTCCACCGTGAAGCATGGAGGAGGTGGTGTGATGGTGTGAGGGTGTTTTGCTGGTGACACTGTTGGGGATTTATTCAAAATTGAAGCGGTGAGCGGTCCAGCTCACCCCAAACCATCTCGATTGGGTTCAGGTCTGGTGACTGTGGAGGCCAGGTCATCTGGCGTAGCACCCCAACACTCTCCTTCTTGGTCAAATAGCCCTTACACAGTCTGGAGGTGTGTTTGGGGTCATTGTCCTGTTGAAAAATAAATGATGGTCCAACTAAACGCAAACCGGATGGAATAGCATGCTGCTGCAAGATGGTGTGGTAGCCATTCTGGTTCACTATGCCTTCAATTTTGAATAAATCCCCAATAGTGTCACCAGCAAAGCACCCCCACACCATCACACCACCTCCTCCATGCTTCACGGTGGGAACCAGGCATGTAGAATCCATCCGTTCACCTTTTTTGCGTGCAAAGCAGTAATCAAAGCAAAAGGTGGCTACTTTGAAGAACCTAAAATATAAGACATATTTTCAGTTGTTTCACACTTTTTTGTAAAGTGTAATGTACAATTCCACGTGTTAATTCATAGTTTTGATGCCTTCAGTGTGATTCTACAATTTTCATAGCCATGAAAATAAAGAAAAATCTTTGAATGAGAAGGTGTGTCCAAACTTTTGGTCTCTACTGTATAAATATAAAAAATGGCGCCATTAGAATTCCCCATACACATCCTGCTAGAATCATTTATTAGAGGATGTGACTGTTTCTCACCATCTTCTTATATACGCAGGCACCATAGGGACATTTCCTTTATAGGTTAAGTGCTCACATAAGGTTTCAGGTATCGGAAGAATCCGTTCTTCGTAAACCGGAAGTGGCGTCCCTAGTGGGTATGACAGATACCGAAAATGACGCATGCAGCCCAAGCTTGGGCCGATGCATTCCATTAACCGAAAGTTACGATAGTGGCGTCTGGCAGTGGAGACTGAGCCGCGACACTCAGCATTTATAAAAGGCAGCCCAGATAACATGGCGCCATGCCCTGTCTCTCAATTTCAAATGAGTCTTTCCTCCCCTGATGATTCATAGCCGATGAAACGTGTTGGGAGGCTTTCTATGGGGTCGAGACTGCCCAGCATGGTCCACGTGTTTGCGGTGAATCTCCCCAGGTTTAAAGCACGGACTGTGAGAAATGATGCTTACGTAATGGATGCCGCAGATAAGTACACAATATACTAAAGAACGCACAGTGAGAGCTAAACTATGTGGGGTTGACCTTTTTTACCCCGTTACTCCACAGATGGGATGGTATTAACCTGTATTATAGGCATGCATACATTTCTCTTGTAACAGGAGACAGCATTTCATTGTAGCTCCCTATATAGAGAGCTACCTAACCGCCACAAAAACATTTTCTGCGATACACATACACTGTATCTATGTGCATATGGGAGGTTGTAGAACATATAACAATCTACCCATTGAATATAAGACAAGAATTGTTTAGCATCTATCACTTCTTTGGTGACCATTCTGAGCTTATACTGTGAAATAGTTCCACCTAACAGTGGCGACATTCATAAATTTTTGCATATAGGTGTGCTGAACATATCAGCATGCCTAATTCATTGTGGTTTACCCCTGCTTATATTCCCTTCCCTGAGATATTAGAGGCAATAGGCTTTATATAAGTTTCAGTAGTTTGATGAAGGTTTCTGGTAAACTTGTGGCATTGTTTTAGGTGTCTTTTTATCTGTACTTAGTTTGTTGTGGTTTGTTTTTGCACATGCACTTTAAGCACTTCTGGCACTTTGGTATTTTATTCATTTAAATAAAGGTTAAGTTTTATTTTTGATCAAACCTGCTCCATACTAAAGTGAAAGTCTATATATTTGGTATTGTTGCAATGTTGTTGCATCCAAAGCAAGCCACCCTATAAAAATGTCACATTAGTTAACCCCTCCAATGAACACCATAAAAAAATAAAAAATGGGACAAAAAATGATGCTTTATCATCATAACGCCAAACAAAACTTGGAATAAAATGCGATCAAAAAGACAAATGTAAATAAAAATGCAAAAAATAAGCCATCACACAGCCCCATCAGCAGAAAAAAAGGTATTTCTCTCAGAATAAAGCAATGCAAAAAAAGTTCAATAAATTAGTTTTTTTGTGTAAAAGCACCAAAACATAAAAAACTATATAAATGTGTTATCACTGCAATCAAAATCATAATGACCCAAAGAATAAAGCTGCTTGATCAATTTTACCACACTTGGAATGGCATTAAAAAAGCCAAAAAACAAATCTTGAATTGCTGATTTTTGTTAATTCTGTCTCCCTAAAATAGGAATAGAAAGCATTCAAAAGATATCAAGTACCCAAAATGGTACCAATAAAAACGTCATCTCGTTCCGCATAAAACAAACCCTCTCATGACTCTGACTGCTGAAATATGGAAAAATTATATCTATACATTTATGGTGATGCAAAAACTAGTTTTTGCAGAAAAAAAGTGTCATTTAGTGTGTGACAGCAACCAAACATAAACAAAAGATATAAATCGGATATCGGTTTAATCGCACCAACCCGAAGAATAAAGTCATCTAATCTATTATATGTTAGGATTCAAGTTCCCATTGCTGTACAAGGGGAGTATCGAACCAGTCCCGCTGCGGTTCCCCATCCATCTCAAGCCGCAGTGGAGCCTGCTCAGCAAAGATGTCGGTCCCAGAGTCTAGCCTGGCCTAATGCTGTGCAGAGACTTTCTGCTGCCTCTTCAGGTTCTGCTATTGTAGTCAGTACTGGTCAGCGGCGAGCAGACGTCTTTAGGACTAAGTCCTTTGTTGCTTCGTCTGAGCATGCCCAGGGCGAGATCTCCCATTGGAGATCAGGGGTCACATGATCAGACACAGCTGCCACTCCTATTGGTCCTTCAGGAAGGTCCTCTGGCTGTTGATGTTCTGAAGCAGCCTCCCATTGGTCCTTCCTGGCAGGTCTTTTTCTCGTGGCTGCTATAAAAGGCTGTCCTTACCGCACGGCCTTGCGCTAGGATCAATTACATTATGTGCTTTGCGCCAGTGTGATCATGTATGCATGTGGTTAGGGCTCGGCTGAAATAAGCCCCTAGAATACAGGCACCTCCGGTGAGGAGATTTGGGTGCACGTGGTCAGGGCTTGGCTGAAATAAGCCCCTAGAATACCGGCTTCTCCGGTGAGGAGATTGCTTGATTGCGTTGCTGTCTGCATGATCACGGACTGCTATCCGCACAGCAGTTATCTGTGTATCCCTGTGGGGTTATTTACAGACTGCCCAGCTGCTAAATTCTCGCCAGGCCAGATGGTCCTTGTTTTTCTCCCAGTTCCATTTCACCCTCCATTTCCTCTCCGGTGAGAAGAACATTCGTGCTGACGCTCTGTCTCGCTCCGTGGTGTCCTCTGAAGAGGTGGAGGAGGAGCCTCGGCTGATTGTCCCCACAGAGAGCCTAAGAACGGTGGCCCCGGTTTCGCTTGAGTCTGTGCCTTCAGGCAACAATTTTGTGCCCACCAATTTGTGGCCGGAGGTACTCTCTTGGGCACATTAGTCCAGCGTGGATGGACATTTTGGGACAAAGAGGACATCTGAGTTGCTGGCGAGGACATACTGGTGGCCACATATGGTCTGTGACGTCAGGGAATACGTTCAGGCATGCGTCTCCTGCGCCAAGAATAAGTCCCCTCGACAACGGCCAGCTGGGCTACTTTTCCCTCTACCGGTGGCAGACAGGCCTTGGGAGATGGTCGGGATGGATTTTGTGGTGAGTTTACCCAAGTCTCGGGGCTGCATCATCATCTGGGTGATAACCGACCACTTCTTCAAAATTGTACACTTGGTGCCGTTACCACGATTACCGTCTGCATGGGCCTTGGCAGCATTATTCATTAGGCATATTTTCTGCCTACACGGTATCCCAGACAAAATTGTCAGTGATCGAGGTTCCCAGTTTGCATCTCGGTTCTGGAGAGCTGTGTCGCTTACTCAGCATTGAGTTGAATCTCTCCTCTGCATACCATCCCGAGACGAATGGGTTGGTAGAGATGGCCGACCAGATCTTGGTCACATACTTGCGACATTTTGTCTATGCCAGGCAGGATGACTGGGCATCCTTGCTACCGTGGGCTGATGTCGCTCTAAATAATGCTGTGGCTGACTCCACCGGACAGACCCCATTCCTCCTGAACTACGGTCAGCATCCGTGGGTACCAGTGCCCATGCCCGTGTCTTCCGCCGATTCCAGGGTGGCAGACTGGGCTGTGGAGGCACGGGACATTTGGGACCGCACCCAGGATGCCATTCAGGCCTCCAAAGAGAGGATGAGGTCTTCGGCCGATGCCTATCGGCGCCCCGCTCCTACATTTGTTCCGGGTGACCTAGTGTGGCTCTCTGCCCGAAACATCAGGCTACGTGTAGAGTCCACCAAGTTGGCTCCTCGCTTTTTGGGTCCCTTTAAAGTTCTTGAGCACGTGAACCTAGTGGTTTGCCGCCTAGCCCTTCCGCTTCTCCTTGGTATCACAGACACTTTTCACGTGTCCCTCCTGAAACCCATGGCCATTTCCTGGTTTTCCGAGTCATCTGCCGGGACGTCGGGTTCATCTACCGACGATCATGAGGTGAACGCCATTGTTGGGTGCAAGGTGGTACGAAGCAAAAATTTTTATTTGGTGGATTGGAGGGGTTAAGGATAGGTCCTGGGAGACTGCCGAGCATGTTCATGCTCCGCAGTTCATCACTGCCTTTGAGCACAGCGAGGCCCAAAGAAGGGGGGGTGGTGTTAGGGTTCCCGCTGCTGTACAAGGGAGTCTCGAACCAGTACCGCAGCGGTCCCCCATCCATCTCCGGCCGCAGTGGAGCCTGCTCAGCAAAGACGTCGGTCCCAGCGTCTCGCCCGGTCTAATGCTGTGCAGAGACTTTTCTGCTGCCTCTTCAGGTTCTGCTATTATAGCCAGTACTGGTCAGCGGCGAGCAGACGTCTTTAGGTCTAAAGGGTATGCCACACTAAACAGCGTCGCTAACGAGATCGCTAAAATACGTCACTATTTAGCGATCTCGTTAGCGACGTAGTTGTGTGTGGCATGTAGCAACGACGTGGCCCCTGCTGTGATCTCGTTGATCGTTCACTAGAGTTCTGGACCGTATTTTGATCATTGGCGTCCCGCTGGTGAGCCTGAATCGCTGTGTTTGGCACCTTTTGTGAACGATGTGCGACCTCGTTAACGACGCATTAGTCAGCGGCGTAGGCGGGACTTTGTTTTCTTTCGTTAACGCCCTACAGCTCCGATTGGTGACCATAACATCACCCAGCTATAATAACTGCGCCCCATCCATTGTTTCCAGAGCACTTTATGGGTGTCTTTGTGCGTTGTTGCAAGGATAGTATCGTGTGTCGGAGTTTTGCGATCCTGTTTGTGGCGCAGTGGTGGGTTTTTGCGATCCTGTCTGAGTCGCTAGAACACCATCCATCCCCATTTGGATTTGGATCTTTGGGATATTTGGATTCAAGGTAAATATTGTTTGTGATGTTGTTTGATAATGGTTTTTAACCTTATTTATTTTTTTCGTCTGCTTTTTTTATTTTACACCCCTGACCTAATTTCCTTTATTTTTATTTTTTTTCCGTCTGCTTTATTTATTTTACACCCCTGACCTTATTTTTTTTTTTTCGTCTGCTTTTTTTATTTTACACCCCTGACCTAATTTCCTTTATTTTATTTTTTTCCGTCTGCTTTATTTATTTTACACCCCTGACCTTATTTTTTTTTTTTTCGTCTCCTTTATTTATTTTACACCCCCCACCATTTTAGACATTTGTAAACTGTATATTAAATGTTAACTGAAAAGTTGAAATTTTTTTTTTGTTATATATTTTTTATTTTATTCTTTATTTTATTTTGTTTAAACACTTTAGTAATAGTAATTAATTAGTAATTAACTTTTCTCTTCTTTACCGTACAGGTTGCACATCATGAACCTGTCCACCGCGGAGCGTGTTATTGTCGCAGTTGCACTATCTATGGAGGCAGATCGGCAAGAGGAGGCGCGGGTGGAAGAGAGGCGCTCCAAGCGAAAGCGTCGCATGTGGACCAGGGAATGGCTGGAGCAGAGGTCCAATTTCTCCCACATGCATCTAGTGAGGGAGTTGCAGGAGAAGAATCCACAGGATTTCCGGAATTATCTACGGATGTCGGAGGATTCATTCAAGCTCCTACTGGAAGCTGTGAGGCCACTCATTGAACGGCAGGATACCCGGATGCGTGCAGCTGTTTCAGCAGAGGAACGTTTGGCAGTAATGCTGCGATTTCTGGCAACCGGACGTTCAATGAAGGATTTGCAATATTCTGCTGCAATTTCTCGGTCGCTGCTTGGAGAACTAATTCCGGAGACATGCAACGCCATCGTCCGCAGTTTACGGAGCTACATGCCATTTCCCAAATCAGTGGCGGAATGGCAAATTATTGCCTCTGATTTTGAAAGGATTTGGCAGTTCCCAAACTGTGGTGGTGCCTTGGATGGCAAACATGTGGGATCACGCAACCAGCCAACAGCGGATCCTTTTTTCATAATTACAAGGGCTACTTCAGCGTGATCCTCATGGCCCTTGTTAATGCCAATTATGAATTTATTGACGTTGATGTTGGCATGAATGGAAGGGTTTCTGACGGTGGCGTTTTGGAGCACACAAATTTTGGACAATGGTTGTTTAATGATAAACTTAACTTGCCAACCAACACGGACACCACCGCCAACCTAAACTTTGTTTTTGTGGGCGATGAAACCTTCCCCCTTCATGAGCATCTTGTGAAACCATACCCACAAAAGACTTTGACAGGGGAAAGGCGGATTTTTAATTACAGACTGTCTAGGGCACGGCGCGTTGTGGAGAATGCCTTCGGCATAATGGCCAACCGCTTCAGGGTTTTCCACACTCCAATCAATATGAAGCTGGAATCCATAGACTCGGTGGTGTTGGCCTGTTGTGTGCTGCACAATTTTCTACGAAAACGTGATGCTAGTACTTACAGTCCGCCAGGCTTCATTGACTCGGACAGCAATGGTGACGTGGTGCTTGGAGAATGGCGTGACAATGATCCCGCTATTGCAGGCCTTCAACCTGTCAATCAAGGCAGGAGCAAGGACAATGCGAAGGCTGGCCGAGACAAGTACTGCCATTACTTTAATGGGCCTGGTGCAGTGAGTTGGCAGCAGCAGATATAGTTTGATTTTGAGAATTTTTTACTTTACCCTTTTTTTAACAATGTTTTTATAATAAAAAATTTTTATTTTAAAAATGTATTTGTGTCTTTTTTTTTTAATTATTTTATCAATATGGGAGAAGGGATAATGATGGGTGAGATGTGGGGAGGGAGTAATGGGGATGGCAACGAGACATGTTACCAGCAGCTGTAGTTTTTAAAATCTTTTCTAATGTTTTTTGTTGTGTATTTTTTTTTTTACATTGTATCTACTTGTCACACACGGGGTCATGGGAGTACCATCAGTCATAGGATTTGATTGTTAAAGAAATAAAAAGAAAAAAATTAAAAAAATTAACAATTATTTCAAAGGCCCATGGTCTCACTAGCGTTCATTCAAACCTTATAATTAAAAATAACACATAATACACCACAGCAGCATATATAAGGTTTAAATATATAACATATATTTTTAGTCATAGATTAAAGATTAAAAAATTGATATAAATATATAAAATTACATTTTGGGAGGTAAAGGTGAACATTCACCAGTGAATCCCAGGTATTCACAGATATGCGATGCCATTCTGATCGCAAGGTGACGATAATGAGCTCCAGCTATTCAGATATGCAGCTATTCACAGATATGCAATGCCATTCTGATCGCAAGGCGACGATAATGAGCTCCAGCTATTCAGATATGCAGCTATTCACAGATTTGCGAGGCCATTGTGATCGCAAGGTGGCGATAAGAGCTCCAGCTATTAGATATGCAGCTATCACAGATATGCGATGCCATTCTGATCGCAAGGCGACGATAATGAGCTCCAGCTATTCAGATATGCAGCTATTCACAGATTTGCGAGGCCATTGTGATCGCAAGGTGGCGATAAGGAGCTCCAGCTATTCAGATATGCAGCTATTCACAGATATGCGATGCCATTCTGATCGCAAGGTGACGATAAGGAGCTCCAGCTATTCAGATATGCAGCTATTCACAGATTTGCGAGGCCATTGTCATCGCAAGGTGACGATAATGAGCTCCAGCTATTCAGATATGAAGCTATTCACAGATTTGCGTGGCCATTCTGATCGCAATGTGACCTCACGAGCTCCAGCTGGGCGCATGGCTGCTGCGGTCACTTTTTAATCGCAATACCGTTTTGCGTCGCGAGTGCGGCCGCACGTAACGTGCGCACGCTGTGACGTCATGGTGCTGGCGTCGCCCAATGCGCTGTTGTTTGTAATGGCGGCAATGGCGGCGGTGAGAAGCAGACAGCGCGGCCCAAGATGGACGGACGAGGAGGTCCGTTTTTTAGTTCGAAAAACGGACCAGTGGGATTACCACTGCTGCAGGCTACCTGTGGCGCATCCAAGGCGCCACAAAAGGGTATGCCTGCAGAGGATCCGGCGGGGCCTGCAGAGGCGCTTCAATGTGCGGCGGACCGGAGCACAGATCAGGAAGAAGCTGGAGGACCTGCGATACCGCTCACGCGAGAGGGTCGCCAGCATCCGGGCCCAGCTCCGCAGGCCTCTGAGTGAGTATTGATGAGGGTATCTTGCGAGGTTATTATGTTTTGTGGGTTAGGCTACTTTCACACTTGCGTTTTTTTGCGCTGCGTTTCGATCGCACATGAAGCGCATTAAAAAAACACATGCAAACGCTTGTAAAAGCTGCGATATTTAGTCGCATCAGCATGCGCATTTAGACAAAAAAAACGCAGCGTTTGTCTGCGATTTCATGCGTTTTTTGCATGCGTTTGCGTTTTTTTGGCGCAAGCGTTGTCTATGTGTCACATTTCTATCATCTCTGTCTCCATCATCTCTGCCTCTATCATCTCTGTCTTTTTTGATCGAAAAAACACCGGGAAAATGCGCAGCGCACGACAAACGCACATGAACGCATGCAAGCGCTAGACCCTGCGCCCGCTGTGTTAAAGATAGGGGTACATTGCGCATGCATCCGATAGCGCAAGTTGCGCTGCACAAAAAAACGCAAGTGTGAAAGTAGCCTTATCTACCTATATCAATGCACCCGCAGTGATGGGCCAAGGCAGTGATGGGAGTACCAGTCGTGAGGGGTTTAAAGGCATAGATGAAGTACTGGCAGTAAAGGAGGACAGTAGTGATGGGAGGACAGGCAGTGATAGGCAGCAGGCAGTGATGGGAGTACCAGTCGTGAGGGGGTTTAAAGGCATAGATGAATACTGCAGTAACGGGAGGACCAGTAGTGATGGGAGGGCAGGCAGTGATAGGGCAGGCAGGCAGTGATGGGAGTACCAGTCGTGAGGGGGTTTAAAGGCATAGATGGAAGTACTGGCAGTAACGGGAGGACCAGTAGTGATGGGAGGGCAGGCAGTGATAGGGCAGGCAGGCAGTGAAGGGAGTACCAGTCGTGAGGGGGTTTACAGGCATAGATGGAAGTACTGGCAGTAACGGGGTTAGTAGAAGTATTATTTGACTGAATTGTATATTTTATTTACAGCACCACCTTCACCAGCACCAGCGGCTCCACCGTCCCCAGCTACCCCTCCATCTCCTTCCCCGGCTACCCCTCCACCACCATCTTCACCACACCTCTCCGACCCTTCAACCCCATCTCCGGCAGCAACCCCCCTCCAGATTCTGTGGGTTCCAGCCCTTCCCCAGACGTTGCCTTCTCTCCAGCATCATCCCGTGACACGGATGCAGGCTCCCCATCAGGTAATAAACGCACATTATATAATCTTCAGACAAGTTTGAGAACTTTGTAAGGTCTTATGTGTAATGACTGTTGTGATATAACTTTTTTATTTTTTTTTCCCTAGCCGGCGGAGCAACAGGTCCTGGGTGGGCGGTTAGCGTTTCCTCTGAGGAAAACCGTAAGTGTTAACAAACTTAACATGTTGATGTTGCAACAGAATTCCCTGGTTAACTGTTACCTTTACCTCCACAGAAATCCCAACTGCCCAGGACCTGCGGATGTCACACCGCCGGCTGACGGCGGCAATTAGCAGCGCTGTGGGAGCCATAAATACAGCTGTGGGAGCCATGCAAGCAGCGGTGGCAGCGCTGCAAAGTGCCTTGGGAGCTGTGCATCAACACGGGGTGATGATGGAGAGGGCATTTCCTGGAGTCCGGGGCCCTCATTAATTTTTTTTTTGTTTATTATTTTTATTTTGTTATTATTTTGTATATAATTTTTAATTTTATGTTACTATGTTATGTTTATGTTATTATGTTAATGTTTTTGGTTTTTATTTAAATTTGATTTATTTAAAAAAAAAAATATATATATATATATATGAGAAAAATATATATTTTCTATTTTACGTTAATCTACGCAGGTGTGGAGTATTATTTTTTTTTCATTTCATTTTTTCCCTATGATGGAACTCCTATGACAGCTGGTACTCCCATGACCCCATGTGTGACAAGTAGATGTAATAAAAATACAACATTTTAATAGTTGACATCACATAAGAAAAGACCACAATTCATTAGATAAATAATTTTTTTTATTAAAAAAGGTATCAATGTAAAAATATATAAACAACAAAAAAAACTTTTGTAAAACATTTAAAAACTACAACTGCTGGTAAGATGGATCATTGCCATTACCACGCTGCCTCTGCGGTGAATAAAAATAAGGGGGAGCACCAGCGTTTGGGTTTATCCCAACTGGGTTTGGCACAGGATTGTTGGGCCATGAGTAGTCCGGGTACTGCGGTCTTGGCATGACGACATATCTGTTGTCCAGGGTTCCAAAAGACGCTTGAGTCAGGACCTCAAACATCAGTCTCTCAGCATGAAGCTGCTGAACAGGATCCAGAGTAGGCAGCTTCTCATTAGCAAAATATGCAAACCCAGTTATTTTAGTTTGTTCTTTTTCTGCCGTAAGAACTTTTTTCGCAATTTCCACCAATTCATGAGTAGCCGAGGTGGGAGCCGAGGTGGGAGCCTTCCTTTTTTGTTCCTTAAAGTGAAAGCCGCCTCCGCACAGATGATGGTGGCTCGACTACTTCCGGCATGCTGTCTTGTTCAGTTGGAGGTGTGGAGACCGCCTCTTCTGTGTCCTGCATGAACAAAAAACAAATGGTAAATCACAAAGAAAAAGAAATTTATCTTCACACTATAACATCCATATACAGCAAAAATGTGAAAAACGACACATGTAAAGACAAAGAAATTAATCTTCACACTATACCCAAAAACAGCAAAATTGTGAAAACGACACTTGTAAATGGATAGGCCTCAACCGTTGAGCTACATAAATTATCAGTACATGAAGGGATAAATTCAGCCATTTTATCTACATTTCACAATTATATTTTTTAAATTTAAGTCCACTTTGGCATGTACATTAAAATGTGTTGTAATACAAAGGTACTTACATGTATGACAGGGGAGTCCGGCTGGATCACCGGGTCTTGAGCCGACATTGATGTCCCTTGTCTGGGTACTTCTTGGTCCCTTGTAAAAGCGAACAGATCAAAGTACCACAGTTGGGGGACATAAACTTCTTCGGCCCCCGCTCCAGATTTTGTAGAATTGATAACTTTATTGAGCTCTTTTTTGTAAACCGTGCGGAGGGCCTGAATCCGTTTTTTCACCGTTGACTCATCCGCCGGTTCATCAGGGTAACGGCTCTTGCAGAGCTCCACCAGTTTTTGGTAGGCATCCTTCTTTTTCAACCGGTTACAGTAATCTGCAGACTTAATTTTCCAGAGGCACAGCATTGTGCGGTACAGCTCGATAAAATCACGCAAAAACTCCTGCTTATCAGCCATCTGTAATAAAAAAATGATTATGTGAGAACAGCAGAATGGTTAAATAAAATGCTTACATAACCTACAACATAGAACACAGCAGGGATCACAAAATGGTGGTTGTGGGCGACGCATGAGTAAACATAGATAGAGCTGGGATCATAAAATGGTGGCCGTGGGCGGGGGCCGAACAAAACAATGGGATAAAAAACCTAGATGAACAATTACGCAAAAAACAGCAGGGATCACAAAATGGTGGTGGTGAGCGCAGCATGAGTAAACATTGACAGAGCAGGGATCACAAAATGGTGGTGGTGGGCGTAGCATGAGTAAACATAGACAGAGCTGGGATCACAAAATGGTGGTGGTGGGCGTAGCATGAGTAAACATAGACAGAGCAGGTATCATAAAATGGTGGTCGTGGGCGGGGGCTGAACAAAACAATGGGAAAAAAAACAGATGAACAATTATGCAAAAAACATCAGGGATTACAAAATGGTGGCGGTGGGCGCAGCATGAGTAAACATAGACAGAGCAGGTATCATAAAATGGTGGTCGTGGGCGGGGGCTGAACAAAACAATGGGAAAAAAACAGATGAACAATTATGCAAAAAACATCAGGGATTACAAAATGGTGGCTGTGGGCGCAGCATGAGTAAACATAGACAGAGCAGGGATTACAAAATGGTGGCGGTGGGCGCAGCATGAGTAAACATAGACAGAGCAGGGATTACAAAATGGTGGCGGTGGGCGCAGCATGAGTAAACATAGACAGAGCAGGGATTACAAAATGGTGGCGGTGGGCGCAGCATGAGTAAACATAGACAGAGCAGGGATTACAAAATGGTGGCGGTGGGCGCAGCATGAGTAAACATAGACAGAGCAGGTATCATAAAATGGTGGTCATGGGCGGGGGCTGAACAAAACAATGGGAAAAAAAACAGATGAACAATTACGCAAAAAACATCAGGGATTACAAAATGGTGGCGGTGGGCGCAGCATGAGTAAACATAGACAGAGCAGGGATTACAAAATGGTGGCGGTGGGCGCAGCATGAGTAAACATAGACAGAGCTGGGATCATAAAATGGTGGGCGTGCCTGAACAAAATAATGAAAAAACATGATGGACGACAATGGTTAACAACAGCAGTGATCTAAAATGGATCTGTAAAATTAAAGACAAAATAAAAATTAAATGTGACGAAAAAAATACCTACCTTATAAAACCTGTGTGATTGTGAAAATAAAAATAGGGAAACTAGCGTCACAAACTGGATCGCAGAGGATACGCCACAGACTGGATCGCAAAAAACCCCAACGTAGAACGTAGCAACCGAAATAGTGGCGTAAACTGGATCGCAGTAGCTACCAAGGCTAGCAGGACACACTGGAACGATGCTGGTGATTTGAAAGAACCGCTTCTGCTCGAGAGCAATGGAGAGGAGTGCTGATACGTCGTCTTTTATGACGCGGTCAACCAATCACAAAGCGGGAGAGCTGTGATAAATATCTATGACATACATAGTGACCACCAATCTGTGATGAGGGGCGTGCAAAAGGTTGCGCTCAGTCACGCATATCGAGGTCGTGATCTTTCACAGTACATGCAGTGTGGCACATCCCAACGACCGCCAAAGTCGGTAAAAAGATCGCTAACCGCTGATGCGCCGTTAATGAGATCGTCAAGTATGGCAGCTACTAGCGACCTCAAAACGATCACTCCAACGATAGCGTCGTTATCGTGATTGTTAGCGGGAACGTTTAGTGTGGCAGTACCTTAAGTTCTTTGTTGGTTCGTCTGAGCATGCCCAGGGCGAGATCTCCCATTGGAGATCAGGGGTCACATGCTTAGACACAGCTGCCACTCCTATTGGTCCTTCATGAAGGTCCTCTGGCTGTTGATGTTCTGAAGCAGCCTCCCATTGGTCCTTCCTTGAAGGTCTTTTTCTCGTGGCTGCTATAAAAGGCTGTCCTTACCGCACGGCCGTGTGCTAGGATCAACTGCATTATGTGCTTTGCGCCAGTGTGATCATGTACGCATGTGGTTAGGGCTCGGCTGAAATAACCCCTAGAATACCTGCACCTCCGGTGAGGAGATTTGGGTGCATGTGGTCAGGGCTTGGCTGAAATAAGTCCCTAGAATACCGGCTTCTCCGGTGAGGAGATTGCTTGATTGCGTTGCTGTCTGCATGATCACGGACTGCTATCCGCACAGCAGTTATCTGTGTATCCCTGTGGGGTTAACAGGACACAGTACCTATCTCTGCGTCTTTACCTCAGCGACTCTGTGGTGTAACAGAGTTCGCTTACATCGCCATATAGTGCTGCGGCATTCCCGCTAGCGGCTCTGTGGATTAACTGCCACAGCGCGCTATGGTGTTTATTTTAGCGACTCTGCGGGATAACAGAGTTCGCTACTTACGCCATTTTACTAGCAGCAGGCTCTGCCTGTACGGTGGACCCCGGGCTGTAAACGCACCTCTCTACATCTTACATTTGGTGCGTTCCGCAGACCCTAACATTATACAGCATGAGAAATGATATAAACAATAGATAAAACAAATTTTTCACCTGCTGTTGATTTGTTCATTCTGTCTCCCAAAAAAGGCTTATCTTGTGCTCTGCAATGAACTCTTACACAGGAGTTTCCATGTAAATCTCTCAAATATGTGATTCAGACTAAACTCCCATCGGAAGATTCCCTGTAATGAGGCAGATGGAGGTGGATGCTGTCTGATGAGTCCGTCTTTTTAGGTGCACGTTTTTTTGGTACAGTTTTGTGAATGTCTGAAAAGGACACAGCTGAACAGAGATCAGATGGAGTCCAGAGTAACTGTGCTGCCACATTATAGTAAATGGATCCTCCCTGGGTTTCATCTGAATTACGTAACTGGGCAATTTACATGGAAACCCCGATGTAAGTGCTCAGTGTAGTGCGCAGGATAAATGTGATCCCAAATGTTATGCAAAATGATTCCAATGAAAGATTCAACTCAATTCACAAAAAAAGCAAGTTCCCACTCAGGTCTATCCACGGTCCTGGTAGCACAAATGCTTTGGAAAATCTGGAAAATCAAAATGGCTCCTTGCCCCTCAAAAGAAATTCATGAATTTCTGTGCTCTTAAATCTAATTACCTCTCCCTTCTGAGCCCCAGTGTGCCTAAACCACAATTAACGTCCTCATGTGTGGTATTTCAGTAGCGATGAGAGCCTGCCTAATTTACGAGCGCATGTCTCCAGAAACATAATCTTGGCACTACCACGTAATGGCACTATAACATACTGGTCAGTACAATATACTGGTCACTGCGATATACTTTGCACTACGACATACTGGGGACTACAACGACAGTTTGCAATTTTCACTCAACAGTTACTGCTGCTTGTTTTTGTAAAACAACTATGGAGTCAATAATCATCACTTTACTTGTAGAACAATTCCCAAAGGGATATAATTTCCAAAATGGGGTCACTTGATTGGAGATTCTGCTCTTCTAGCACTTACGGGCTTTGTATATGTATATTCTAGAAAAATCTGTGCTTCAGGAGGCAAATAGCTCTCCATCTCTCCCGAGTCTTGCCGTATGACTAAGCAGTACTGTACAGCCACATATGGGGTATTTCCACGTTCAGCAGAAATTGGGAGAAAAATTATGGTGCCATTTTACCCTCTTCCACATGTGAAAATGTAAAATCTGGGGTGAAACAAATTTTGGTGGTTAAAATGTAATTATTTTTTCTTCACTTCACTGCCCAATGGTATAAATTTCTGTGAGGCACATGTGGTGTCAATATGATCACTTAACCCCAAGATGGATTCATTGGGGAGTGTAGTTTGTAAAATGAGATACCATATGTGGCTTTTCTATTGTTCTGGCACCTCAAGGGCTCCTCCATTGTGACATGGCACCCTCAAATTATTCCAGCATAATCTAAACTCCAAAATGGCGCTTCTTCCTTTCTGCGCTTTGCACTAAGCCTCAAAAGTAGTTTTCTCCACATATGGGTATCGGTGTATTCAGGAGAAATTGCATAACAATTTTTGGTGTCCATTTTCTCATGTTACCCATGTTAAAATAAAAAAAGGGGTTTAAATAACATTTTAGTGGACAAAATGTGATTTTTGTATTCATGGCTAAACGTTATAAATTCCTATGAAACACCTGGGTGATCAAAGTGCTCACCACAAAGCTAGATAAGTTCCTTGAGGGATCTAGATTCCAAAATAGGTTCACTTGTGGGAGTTCACAGGTGCTCTCCAAATGTGACATAGCATCCACTCTTGATTCCAACCAGTTATACATTCAAAAAGTTAAATGGTGCTCTTTCACTTCAAAGCTCTGCCATGCGCCCAAACAGTACTTTTCCCCACATATGGGGTATCTGCATTCTCAGTGGAAAATGCGCGACAAACCTTGGGGTCCATTTTCTCTTGTTACTCATGTGAAAATAAATATTTTTTGTCTAAAGTAATTTTTTGTGAAAAAAGTAAAATGTTAATTTTTTCCTTTCACATTTGCAAAAATTCATGTGAAGCACCTGAAGGGTTAATACATTTCTGGAATATAGTTTTAAGCATATTGAAGGGTTCAGTTTTTATAATGGTTTCAATTTTGGTAATTTTCTGTCATGTAGGCCCCACAAAGTTACTTCAAATGTTATGTGGTCACTAAAAAAATGGTTTTGTAAATTTTGTCAGAAAAAATGAGAAATCTGTTCATCTTATAACCCTTTTAACTTTCAAGCAAAAAAAATGTTTAAAAAATTGTGCTGAAGTAAAGTAGACATGTATAAATGTTAGTTGTTAACTATTTTGTGTGATATAACTCTGATTTAATTTTAAGGGCATAACATTTAAGTTTAAAAATTGCTAAATTTTAAAATTTTGCCAAATTTCTGATTTTTTCACCAATAAATGAAAGTCGTATCTAACAAATTTTACCATTGTCATGAAGAAAAATATGTCACAAAAAAGCATTCTCAGAATTAGTGGGATCCATTGAAGCATTCCAAAGTTATTGCCTCCTAAATTAACACTGGTCAGAATTGTAAAATTTGACCTGGTCATGAAGGTGAAAACAGGCTTGGGGGGGAGTAAATGAGTTAAGTGCTACTTTTATCTCTAATGGGAGATCTGAAAATTGACCTATTTATTAGACAGTTACTATGAATGAGACTCTATAAGCATTATCCTGTACAAACCAAACAAGAGACACAAAATGTGTTTTTCATGATGAATCCTTTGCCTTTATATTCATAATTGTAATGGGCAACAGTTTGTAATAAGTCTTAATTAGATCTGTAATTTCAGTGGTTAGTTACTTTGTTCCTGAAAGCCACATTGGTTGTATACACTCACATGTGCACAGTGGCAAAAAAATATTATTGGCAGGAAAGGTTGGTGAAGACCAAAACTAATTACCTCATTTCATTGAAATGCGCTTTTTTACCTGTCACTGGCACCAAATAATTTCACCAAAATGACTTATTCAATTCGGATTTTAGTAAAACCATCTTCTTTCAGTTTTGATCTAGTGACATCTGGATATTATGGTTTAGCTGGGGCATAATTTAGAATGTTGTCATTGTTGTTTGATAAATAAGATACAATTATATAATATTTTGATAGTTTGTAATCTTTCAGAATGTTTCATTGTTGCATAGTTACATAGGTTGAAAAAAGACCTAGGTCCAGCAAGTTCAACTTTCCTGCACCATTGTAGATTTTGTCACTAATTTAACTATAACCCCTAATGTGTATTGAGGAAATCATCCAGCCTTATTTTAAAAACTGTTATAGCGTTTACCGTTACTACCTCTTGTGGTAAGGCATTCCACAATCTGACTGCTCTAACTGTAAAGAATGTTTTCCTATTCAGCTGCCAGAATCATCTTTCTTCCACCCTTAATAAATGCCTCTAGTCCATAGTACAGTCTTTGGAAGAAATATATCTTGTGCCAGTCCTTTTTACTGACCACACATATATTTATACATGTAAATGAGATTTCTTCAAGGCGTCCTTTTTTCTAAGCTAAACAAGCCCAATGTCATGATCCATTTTTGGATCTGTGGTAGATTTTGCTTTTCATATTAAAACTTTTTTCCTTTCAGTCTTTTCCCTCGGTGGCCACTGGTGTAATTACATTGCTGCTGAGTTTGCTGGTGCAAGTGGTGACCACTCCCACCATCCTTTAAAAGGTCACCTGATGCTTCAGCTGACTGTTGGTGATACACTTCCTCTTTGGAGACCAACCAAGCTGGATACCAGTGTTTGTGGACAGTGGAGCAGGTGTCAATCTGGTGGATGCTCACTTTACCCAAACTCATTGCCTGAGAGGTAGGACCTAGCAAAAACCCTAAGCGTCCAGGCCATTGACTCTGTCCCACACAGCTAGGAGAAGGTGACCCAAGTCGTAGATGATATACACCTGCATATAGGGACTCATCATGAAGAGTCCCTGTCGTGCTACGTCTTGGAGGGAATGCCAACCCTCATCGTCTTAGGCCTCCATTGGTTGTAAAAACACAACCAGGTCATAGATTGGTGGTCCAGGGAAGTAGTCAGCTGGGATCAGTTGTGTGAAGACTGTTGCCCGGGGGCTACTGTCTAGGCCGCATTTCTACAACCATCCTCTTCTTCTCCAGTGGTCTCAGCAGAGGTGCTGCCAGGGAGTAGGGGCAAGTCTCAACCTCATCACTAGCTAACCCTGAGAGTTGGAGTCCTCTTAGGGGGAGGGGTCAGGGAAGGGTGGTGATTCCCTCTTAGCATTGTGGGGGTGTGAGTGTGGTGACACAGGGGGACGCCTCTGTTGTCGGTTTGTCGGAGAGTTCACCATCTTGTGGCAAATGTGTGTCTGGACCTGTGTGTGAATGAGTAGTGTGGGTGTCCACCAAAAATATCCCGTGGAAGTGTACTGCTGGGGCCTGGAGTTCTAGGGTGATTGGGCCATATCGGATGTCGTCCATTCTCAGCCTGGGGACTTGCCAGCTGTAGTTACCCCCAGTATTGCCTGTACACAACTCATTCCCCAGGTTGGCGCTCTGGAGATTTGTGCCACCTCCGGAGCATACGTTATTCTCATTTCCATCAGTCCACCTTTGCCATAAACCTGAGAGTCAGGTGACTGCGAGGGTGAACTCTGGTGGATCGAGGCATCCTCACAATAGGTTGTTTGCTAGTGAGGTGCGGTGTTGAGGGTCCAGAGGCCCCTCATTGAAAGTTGGGTACTGTCACGATCCATTTTTGGATCTGTGGCAGATTTTGCTTTCATATTAAAACTTTTTTCCTTTCAGGCCATCGGGAGTTAATGTCAGTCTTTTCCCCCGGTGGCCGCTGGTGTAATTACATTGCTGCTGAATTTGCTGGTGCAGGTGGTGACCACTCCCACCATCCTTTAAAAGGTCACCTGATGCTGACTGTTGGTGATACACTTCCTCTTTGAAGACCAATCAAACTGGAGTCAGGAGCTTGCTGAGCGCAGTGATACTTCAGCTATTACCTTGAGCTGGTGCCTTATTCTGCTGTGCGGTGCATTGCCGCAGAGAAAGCTAAGTTTTGTTTTTTAGTTGCCTTGTCCCCTAGGTGTCTGTCTTTTCTTTCCTTTTGTTATATTTGTGCAGTTCACTTTATTCCCTGTCTCACCTCCTGGGGAGGGGGTTGGGGGTTTAGCTCAGGGCTAAACAGGAGATAGGGACAGGTCAGTGTCATGGGCCTCCCTACCTTCAAGGGTACCCCAAGTTAAGGAAAGGCACGGCACCCCCTTAGCTTGAGGGGCAGTTCAGGGGCCCAGGTTCCTCATTCCCTGTTTTCCCATTACTGCCCCGTGACACCCAACTTTTCCAACCTTTTATCATATGAGAGGCCTTCCAACCCTTGTAATAATCTAGTTGCCCACCTTTGAACTGACTCTAACTTCTGAATATCCTTTTTAAAATGTGGAGCCCAATACCATATCCCTTATTCTAGATGTGGCCTCACCAGTGATTTGTAAAGGGGTAACATTGCGTTGGGATTGCGGCATTTTATCTCTCTTATTATACATTCTAAAATCTTGTTTGCGTATGCGACTGCTGCTTGACATTGAGATCTACTGCTCAGCTTACTTGTAACCGAAATCCCCTGGCCTTCTCCTGTTCTGTAGTCCCAAGTATACTCCCATTTAATGTATATGCAACAATAGGATTGCTCCGTCTTAGGTGCATTACTCTACATTTATTTACATTAAATCTGGTGTTTACCCATTCAGACATCTTTTCTAGATAATCTTGCAATGTTTCACTGTCAAGGTCAGATTTTAATATCCTACAGGTCCTTCTCAAAAAATTAGCATATAGTGCTAAATTTCATTATTTTCCATAATGTAATGATTACAATTAAACTTTCATATATTTTAGATTCATTACACACCAACTGAAATTTGTCAGGTCTTTTATTGTTTTAATATGATGATTTTGGCATACAACTCCTGATAACCCAAAAAACCTGTCTCAAAAAATTAACATATTTCAACCATCCAATAAAATAAAAGTGTTTTTTAAAAACAAAAAAAAAAACATCAAATAATAAAGTTCAGTTATGCACTCAATACTTGGTCGGGAATCCTTTTGCAGAAATGACTGCTTCAATGCGGCGTGGCATGGAGGCAATCAGCCTGTGACACTGCTGAGGTGTTATGGAGGCCCAGGATGCTTCGATAGCGGCCTTAAGCTCATCCAGAGTGTTGGGTCTTGCGTCTCTCAACTTTCTCTTCACAATATCCCACAGATTCTCTATGGGGTTCAGGTCAGGAGAGTTGGCAGGCCAATTGAGCACAGTAATACCATGGTCAGTAAACCATTTACCAGTGGTTTTGGTACTGTGAGCAGGTGCCAGGTCGTGCTGAAAAATGAAATCTTCATCTCCATAAAGCATTTCAGCCGATGGAAGCATGAAGTGCTCCAAAATCTCCTGATAGCTAGCTGCATTGACCCTGCCCTTGATGAAACACAGTGGACCAACACCAGCAGCTGACATGGCACCCCACACCATCACTGACTGTGGATACTTGACACTGGACTTCAGGCATTTTGGCATTTCCTTCTCCCCAGTCTTCCTCCAGACTCTGGCACCTTGATTTCCGAATGACATGCAAAATTTGCTTTCATCAGAAAAAAGTACTTGGGACCACTTAGCAACAGTCCAGTGCTGCTTCTCTGTAGCCCAGGTCAGGCTTCTGCCGCTGTTTATGGTTCAAAAGTGGCATAGCCACGGGATGCAGGCTGTTGAATTCTTTCTTAATATGACCAACCTTGAGGGAGGTCTGATATTTTTCATTCTTGATCTATTGCAATTTGTGCTGACTCATAATTTTTTTGTCTTCAAGGACCGTCCTTTCCTACAGCTCCAGGGCACAGCAATGGGGGCGTCTTGTGCGTCCTCGTATGCTAACTTGTTCCTGGGGCTGTGGGAGAGAAACACGGTCCTTGAGACACCAGGTCACAGCTCTGTCATTCGTGGCTGCGCTACATCGATGATGTACTTTTCATCTGGCAGGGCCCCACGTCTCAATTAGATTCTTTTCTTGACCACCTTAACCAGAATGACTTTAACATCAAGCTTACCTGGAAATATAGTAAAACCAACATTGATTTTCTGGATCTTCATATCCTCAAATCTAACGACGGTATAGTGCGGACGGATATTTTCCGTAAAAGTACTGCAACTAACACACTTCTTCATTATACCTCGGCACATCCACCTAAACTTAAGAGTTTCGATACCAACCGGGCAATTCTTACCGCACGTCGCATTTGTTCCACTGAAGAACTATTTCATAATCAAGCGAGAGAGCTACAGGACAGATTCAGAAATCGAGGTTATCCTAACAACGATATATTCGCGGATACTCACGAGCTTTAAACTCAGACAGAAATAGCTTGTTATCCAAACAGCATTCCAAGAAAGATAAATCTGGACATACTATGCCAAGATTTATCACTAAATTCAATTCTAACTGGTCTGATATCAATCAGATATTCAGAAAACATTGGCCGGTATTACTGACCGATAAAGATCTGAGACAACAACTTACCCCTTACCCTTCGATTACGTGGCGTAAATCCCAGACACTGGGAGACATGCTCTGCAGAAGTCATTATATACCTCCAAAAAACCCCACTTCTTTCCTTCAGACCACTAGAGGGCCCCTTGGGGCTGTTTCCCTTGTGGGAACTGTTCAGCTTGCCGTCATATTGCTCGATGTAAAGACTTTCCCAACGCAAAAGGTGACAAAAATTATAAGATTGTACATCATATTACTTGTAATACAGATGCAGTAATCTACCATGCTAGCTGTCCTTGTGGGCTGATATATATCGGCATGACGACAAGACTCCTTAAAACCCGTATTCAAGAACACATTAGAGATATCAAAAATGCAACTGGCTGTCTAGATCCTCATTTACTTAAAACTATTCCTATACATTTCCATGACGTGCACAATTGTAACCCTAAAGGTTTTACCGCTCGAGGTATAGACCGTGTCTATACAGGAATACGTGGAGGCAATACAAAGAAAAAATTGCTTCAAAAAGAAACCCGATGGATGGTTATCTTGGATACAGTAACCCCTAACGGTCTCAATGAGACCATCAGCTTCAAGTCCTTTTTGTAGACGTGTACTTTTTAATTTTTTGATATTTTTGCTTATATTTTTTTATATTCACTTTTTGGGCTTATGCTTTGGGTTGTGGTATTAATTTCTATTTTTTTCTAGGTCTTTTAGCATTTGACTTTGTTCATATATCGATTCTTCTCGGATGTAATCTAATCATCAATGAAGCAAACCAATGGAAAGGAAAAAACCTTTTGACGACTCTGGCTGACACTTCAACTTAAATATTCCTTGGCCTTCATCATTATATGGACTCCTCTTTTTTCATATTATATGATATATACCGGGACCCTTATGGTTCATAATATTATTTGATGATGTGTTTATTATTTATATATTTATACATAATTGTATTGGGTCTATATTTTTGCCAATAGACCTTTTGTTATCTACTGACATGATAAAATTCAAATTTTGTCTGCTGGGACTTATATTTATGCATATCAGATTCTATAGTGTCCCGCTGTCAGTTTCTGTTGTGTATTATCCTTTGCTATTGTTTACTTACAAGTTGCTCTGATGAGTCTTTATATATGATCGATAATCCATTTATCTTCTTTTACTTAGTGCGCAGACGCACCCCTTGTGTGCGCTGCATCCGGCCTGCGGCGTCCTGGGCGGTATGCGTCGCTGTGGTGATGGATGGGGATGACGCACGTCCTCCCTCCCATCATGCATCGCGCGCTTCGGCCCACGTCGCCGTAGGCGGGGCATCACACTCGGGGATGCGCAGATTCGCCAGTTTAATTACTTACTTCCCATTGGCCTGCTACCCCACGCTATGGCTGACGCAGCATACACTATGACGCCGACCGACAAATCACTATCCGTGTTATGTGCGACATGTCTTAGAGAATGGCACTTCATATGGATAATGGATACCGATTGGCCTCCATCGTATTTCTGCTTCCTACTTAAACTCCATACCCTGCACGTCTCATTAAGCCTCCTGAGAAACCGAGGACGGTGAAACGCGCGTCGGGGCTCCTTTCAGGTCCCAGTGGGTATTGCCACACTTCATAATCATGTCACAAGGTAATTGATGTGTCTTATTATTTGCTATGATTAACATCAAACATCACCTTTTCCTATCAGCAGCATCTGTTTCATAATGTTAATTGTTTTCATTATACCTGACTATGTTTAGTTATTAGATTCTTGATTAATTTATCGGATATTTTCTTCTGACATTGTCTTAGCAACTCTATAACCGTAATTACAGTATATTCGTTTTATATCTCTTTGAGTTGCTTTGAATTGACGCTTGTGATCTTGATTATAATTATTTTTTCTGATTTTTTTCTGATCTTTTTTCTGATTTTTTTTGTGGCATACCCACGGGACTTTCTGTTCTGTCTTAAAATGGCATGATATTTCACATCATATGTATTTTTGCCAATATCAGTTAGCTGCTTATGCTATATACCTCACATGTATACCCTGTACCTTTATCTTTATTCTTTATTATTCATGTAATAAACATTTTTGATACTTTGCTAAAATCCTCCTATTTTTGTAGATTTGTTATTTCCTTATTTATCTAATTATTTACATATTATTTCCCTTTCATTATTTATTTTTGCTACTACGGTCTTCTTTTGTTTGGTATATACAGTGCTGCTTCTCTGTAGCCCAGGTCAGGCGCTTCTGCCGCTGTTTATGGTTCAAAAGTGGCTTTACCTGGGGAATGCGGCACCTGTAGCCCATTTCCTGCACACGCCTGTGCACGGTGGCTCTGGATGTTTCTACACCAGACTCAGTCCACTGCTTCCTCAGGTCTCCCAAGGTCTGGAATCGGTCCTTCTCCACAATCTTCCTCAGGGTCCGGTCACCTCTTCTCGTTGTACAGCGTTTTCTGCCACATTGTTTCCTTCCAACAGACTTCCCATTGAGGTGCCTTGATACAGCACTCTGGGAACAGCCTATTTGTTGAGAAATTTCTTTCTGGGTCTTACCCTCTTGCTTCAGGGTGTCAATGATGGCCTTCTTGACATCAGTCAGGTCGCTAGTTTACCCATGATGGGGGTTTTGAGTAATGAACCTGGCAGGGAGTTTTTAAAAGCCTCAGGAATCTTTTGCATGTGTTTAGAGTTAATTAGTTGATTCAGAAGATTAGGGTAATAGGTCGTTTAGAGAACCTTTTCTTGATATGCTAATTTTTTGAGACAGGTTTTTTGGGTTATCAGGAGTTGTATGCCAAAATCATCAGTATTAAAACAATAAAAGACCTGACAAATTTCAGTTGGAGTGTAATGAATCTAAAATATATGAAAGTTTAATTGTAATCATTACATTATGGAAAATAATGAAATTTAGCATTATATGCTAATTTTTTGAGAAGGACCTGTACATAGTTTGGTGTCATCAGCAAAGACTGACACTTTACTCTCAGTCCCATCAACTAGGTCATTAATAAAGAAGTTGCAATATATAAAACAAGCATAATGTTGGTTGTTGTGGACTTTTTTCAAGTTTTTGATATATGCTGCCATCCCTCTGTTGAGAACAGGGACCATTGACAATTTGATCATGGAATTGGTAAAGCAACAAATGTCAAAACTCCTCAAATTATATTTTAGAACTTGCTCTGGGCGAACTTGCTTCGCTATTTCTGAAAGTTGCATAGAATTAATGTAGTGTAATTGTGCATGTTTGATGTAGGTTGCATTTATGTGCGGCTGGGCAGAAAACTTTGGAAACATTGAGATTCCAAACTGGTGAACTCCCATTGACAATTAAATTATTGCTTAGCATATAGATGAGGAATAACTTGTTGCAAACCCTATATTATTATCAATTACCATGAAACAAAAAATGGAAATGCTATAAGGAAAACATAAATAACTAAATATCCAGTAATTAAAAATTTGAACATGCTTGATGTCACTTTAAGAGAAGAGATTAAAAGTTTTCCCTATGTTCAAGAAACTGCTAGGAAAGAACATGGTAAAAACAACAAAGTTAGGTCCACATGTGGCAAAATCTGTATTTGAATTTTATCAGTCTACGTATCTCATGTAGCATATCAGTGCTTCTTCAATTTTTTATGTCTGAGTGTGCTGCAATAAGATTTGTCCAATTATTGTCCGAATATGTCAGGTTCAATCAATTCAAGTGAATTAAACATAAAATTAATTGAGGGTATTTAGGGATGTCTAGTCTTATTATGCACTTAGTAAAGGTGAAGATTAGTACTGCATTGCCTGGCATTTCCACCAGATGTGAAGTGTGATGTGAATAAATGGGATTATTCTAAAACCCCTGGCAAAAATTATGGAATCACCAACCTTGGAGGATGTTCATTCAGTTTGTTTATTTTGTTGAAGAAAAACAGATCACAGATATGGCACAAAACTGAAGTCATTTCAAATGGCAACTTTCTGGCTTTAAGAAACACTAAAAGAAATCAAGAACAAATAATGTGGTAGTCAGTAATGGCTATTTTGTTTAACCAAGCATAGGGCAAAAATTATGGAATCACTCAATTCTGAGGGAAAAAAATATAGAATCATGAAAAACAAACAAACAAAAAAGCACTCCAACACATCACTAGTATTTCTTTGCACCACCTCTGGCTTTTACAGCAGCTTGCAGTCTCTGAGGCATGGACTTAATGAGTGTCACACAGTACTCTTCATCAATCTGGCTCCAACTTTCTCTGATTGTTGCCAGATCAGCTTTGCAGGTTGGAGCCTTGTCATGGACCATTTTCTTCAACTTCCACCAAAGATTTTCAATTGGATTGAGAACCAGACTATTTGCAGGCCATGTGTTAGGGTTCAAGTTCCCGCTGCTGCACAAGGGGAGTCTCGAACCAGTCCCGCTGCGGTCTCCCATTCATCTCCAGCCGCAATGGAGCCTGCTCAGCAGAGACGTCGGTCCCAGCGTCTTGCCCATTCTAGTACTGTGCAGAGACTTGCTGCTGCCTCTCCTGGATCTGCTATTATAGCCAGTGCTGGAGCAGACGTCTTTGGGACGAAGTCCTGCGTTTCCCCTTCTGAGCATGCCCAGGGTAAGATCTCTCATTGGAGATCAGGCGTCACATGTTCAGGTACTGCAGCAGCTCCAATTGGTCCGCCAGGAAGGTCCTGAAACTACATGTGTTTGGAACAGTTTCTCATTGGTCCTTATTTCTGGCAGGTTCTGTAGCTGTTGCTATAAAATGGTGGCATGGCTGGGCCGCCATGCGCTAATATCAATCATTATATGCTTAGCGCCAGTGTGGTCATGTGTGTGTGTGGTTAGGGCCCGGCTGAAATAAGCCCCTAGAATGCCGACTTAATCGGTGAGGAGTTTGGTATGCTAGCTGGTCAGGGTCGGTGTCCTAGATGCCCTAGATTGCCGGCATAACCGGTGAGGAGTTTGATTGCCGTATTCAGGGCCTGGCATTCAGACGCCATAGATTGCGGGTGACTCCCCAAGGACATTAGCGCATGATCACGTTCTATGTTCGCTTAGCTGTTTACTGTGTACCTGGGTGCCTGACAGGACACAGAAGTTTGTCTCAGCGGCTCTGTGACGTAACAAGGTTCGCTTTCAACGCTAGACAGCACCCTAGCGTGTTTATTTTGCGACTCAGTTGTTTTTAGTGAGTTCGCACACATCGCCATTTAGGGCTGCTGCACTCCTTCTAGCGGCTCTGTGGATTAACAGAGTTCGCACATATTGCCACAGCGCGTTACGGCGTTTATTTTGGCGACTCTGCGGGATAACATAGTTTGCTTCTTGCGCCATTTTACCAGCAGCAGGCTCCGCTTGCACGGTGGACCCCGGTTGCGAACGCACCTCTCCACATCTTATATTTGGTGCGTTCCGCAGACCCTAACACCATGACATTGACCTTATGTGTCTTTTTTCAAGGAATGTTTTCACAGATTTTGCTCTATGGCAGGATGCATTATCATCTTGAAAAATGATTTAATCATCCCCAAACATCCTTTCAATTGATGGGATAAGAAAAGTGTCCAAAATATCAACATAAACTTGTGCATTTATTGAAGATGTAGTGACAGCCATCTCCCTAGTGCCTTTACCTGACATGCAGCCCCATATCATTATTGATTGTGTAAATTTGCATGTTCTCTTCATGCAGTCATCTTTATAAATCTCATTGGATTGGCACCAAACAAAAGTTCCAGCATCATCACCTTGCCCAATACAGATTCGCGATTCATCACTTAATATGACTTTCATCCAGTCATTCACAGTCCACGATTGCTTTTCCTTAGCCAATTGTAAGCTTGTTTTTTTCTGTTTAGGTGTTAATGATGGCTTTCGATTAGCTTTTCTGTATGTAAATCCCATTTCCTTTAGGCGTTTTCTTACAGTTCGGTCACAGATGTTGACTCCAGTTTCCACCCATTCATTACTCATTTGTTTTGTTGTGCATTTCCTGTTTTGGAGACATATTGCTTTAAGTTTCCAATCTTGACGCTTTGATTTCTTCCTTGGTCTACCAGTATGTTTGCCTTTAAAAACCATACCATGTTGTTTGTATTTGGTCCAGATTTTAGACACAGCTGACTGTGAACAACCAACATCTTTTGCAACACTGCATGATGATTTACCCTCTTTTAAGAGTTTGATAATCCTCTCCTTTGTTTCAATTGACATCTTTTGTGTTGGAGTCATGATTCACATCAATCCACTTGGTGCAACAGCTCTCCCAGGTGTGATCACTCCTTTTTAGATGCAGACTATTGAGCAGATCTAATTTGATGCAGGTGCTAGTTTTGGGAATGAAAATTTACAGGGTGATTCCATAATTTTCCCCCTATGCTTGGTTAAAAAAATAACCATTACTGACTACCACATTATTTGTTCTTGATTTCTTTTAGTGTTTCTTAAAGCCAGAAAGTTGCCATTTGAAATGACTTCAGTTTTGTGCCATGTCTGTGATCTGTTTTTTTTCAACAAAATAAAACAACTGAATGAACATCCTCCAAGGCAGGTGATTAAATAATTTTTGCCAGGGGTTGTAGATAGACTATCTTTGGTATGGTGCCAAATGAGTATAATTTTCATTGAAGACTCCCAGTGGGAAAAGTTTTTTGAAATCTGATTTTACCTTTCTTTGGGCCATATTTAATTTTTTTAAATATTTTTTTCATCCATTTAACATGAATGTTGTGTTGGAAGGAATTATCCTGTAACTAACATTATTTTGATACTAAAACACTGTAATATTATCTTTCTTTAGTCTATCCTTATGACAAAAGAAAATGCATTTCCTTTTTATCTTTTCTTTAAAATATGGAATGTCTGTAATATATATTTAAAAATATTAATAAAAATTGCTATTAAAAAAATCACATACACAAAGTACTATAGTCCTAAGTAGAGATGAGCGACTTTGCCTCCTGGAGGGTCGAGTCGGGTTTCGGTCCACCCGACTTTTCCAAAAGTGGAGTCGAACGAAATCGGCCGAATATCTGAAAAAGTCGGCGTTCCGACTGAAACTCGACCTGACCCCAATGCAAGTCAATGGGGAAGAAAAGTCGGCAGGGAATGGAGGACAGTAAACACACCTACAGTGCCCATTTCAACGCCAACAATATCAATTCTTATTACTTAAGTTTGTCAACCTTGATTTATTTTATAATAATAGTAACGCATTGAAAACTGGGGGTTATTAGGCTAAAGTTGTGGGGGTAGGGCTGCCTCCAGGTTTTCGTGGGCCCCGGGTGACAGAGTCTCAGTGGGCCCCTGTAATACATACCACAATTCATGATGCTCCGATACGGCAGAGAAATACAGGTATAGTACAATGCCAAATAGTTCACTTCTTACATTACATGAGTGATATCTATTGTAAATTCTACAATAGCTCAAAAACCGGACAGTATATTCCTCCATACAGTATTATGGGCACCACATAGTGCGCCATACAGAATAATGAGGACCATATATTGCTCCATACATAATTGGTCCCATATAATGTTCCATACAGTATATGAGCTCCACATAATGCTCCAGTTTATGATGATCCCCATTAAAATTGAGCGAAATAGGTCGGTCAGATTCAAAAGTCGCCGACTTTCACCAAAGTCAGGTTTCGTTAGCCGAAACCCGACCATAGTGTGAAGTCGGCCATGCGGTCGGCAAAATGGGTGCCAAAGTCGGATTTCCCAGAATGCTTGCAGGCGCCTTTTTTTCAGCCAATGAGCAAGGACGTACACTGAGAGCAACGAGATGACTTGTGCAGCGTCCACCACCATCATAGAGAATGGCATTGCAGTGATTGGCTTGCTTTGGGGGGCTTCATTGTGTCTATAAAAGCCCTGACTGCCGACCTCCATTTTACTTCTGGGGATCTTAACAGCAGGGAAAGGTTGTTGTTTATCAGTAGGGAGAGAGTTAGGGCTGGAAACAGAAGTTCTTCTGTGCTTGTGCTGATAGCAATTGTGCTGTACAGTTAGTGTGCAGTGACAGGGGAGGATTTTCTTGTGTGCAGCAAGCGCTGGTTATTAGGCTGCCTGATAGCTGTATTGCTGTGTGTACACTGCTGTGCAGACTGCTTTTCACACAGCACTAATACCTTTATTCTTTTTTTCTGCACACTTACCGACCGTTCATTTTTTCCCACACCGCATAGAGCTGTACGCTCCTCACAAACTACTGTGTACCGGCTGGTATCACGGACAAATACATGAAGACTATCTGTGTGTGACTCCGGAAATATATACGAAGATTGCAATTTTCCCCTACAATGTATACAGCTGTAAGCTTCTGAGATGATACCATATATCTGCTCTTCGTATTACGGTCAAATCCATACTGAGTGATCGTCTGTGTGTGACTCCGGAATTATATACGGAGATTTCAATTTTAGCCTACACTGCATACATCTGTCCGCTTCTGATACAGTACCGTACATCTGCTCTTTGTATTACGGTCAAATCCATACTGAGTGAGCGTCTGTGTGTGACACCGGAAATATATAAGGAGATTTAAATTTTCCTCTAAACCGTATACAGCTGTCCGCTTCTGATACAGTACAATATATCTGCTCTATGTATTACCGTCAAATCCATACTGAGTGAGCGTCTGTGTTTGACTTCGGAAATATATACGGAGTTTGCAATTCTCCCCTACACCCTATACAGCTGACCACTTCTGATACAGTACCGTATATCTGCTCTTTGTATTACGGTCAAATCCATACTGAGTAAGCGTTTGTGTGTGACTTCGGAAATATATACGGAGATTGCAATTTTCCCCTACAACCTATACAGCTGTCCGCATCTGATACAGTACCGTGCATCTGCTCTTTGTATTACGGTCAAATCCATACTAAGTGAGCGTCTGTGTGTGACTCCGGAAATATATACGGAGATTTAAATTTTTCCCAAAACCATATACAGCTGTCTGCTTCTGATACAGTACCGTACATCTGCTCTTTGTATTATGGTCAAATCCATACTGAGTGAGCGTCTGTGTGTGACTCCGGAAATATATACGGAGATTGCAATTTTACCCTACACAGAATACAGCTGTCCGCATTTGATACAGTACTGTATATCTGCTCTTTGTATTATGGTCAAATTCATACTGAGTGAGTGTCTGTGTGTGACTCCGGAAATATATACTGAGATTTAAATTTTCCCCTACGCCATATACAGCTGTACGCTCCTCATACAGTATCATATATCTGCTGATATTTTTAGTACATTTTCCCAAACATGAGGAAGTATGGTGGAAGAGGCCATGGATATGGGCGGGAGGGAACAGCTGGGAATGATGGTGGTGGTGGTGGTGCATCTGCTGGTAGTGCCAAAAGCACAATAGCACCTAAGGCAGGAGGTGTTGAGCCTACGTCATCTTCTGGCTCCAGAAGGCCTGGAAGGCTCCCTTTTCTGGGAGTAGGTAAGCCGCTTTTAAAGCTGGAGCATCAGGAACAGGTTTTGCCATACATTGCAGAAACAGCCTCCAGCTCTATCGCCTCCTCTTCTGAAGTTTCAAAATATGCAAGCACTGTGTCGTCAGTGCAAGCTCCTAGTCAGGAACAACACCTTTCCTTGTGTCCTTCGCCCCCACCAAAAGTGAAGGATGCGGCAGGCCAAACTTCAGATTACTCCATTGAGCTCTTTTCACATACCATGCCTGGGTTATCAAGTCAAATCCTGTATTCCCCAGTCCAAGATGAATATGACATGGAGTGCACTGATGCACAGCCACTGCTATTGATTCTGCTGGTACATTCACCCAGAGCACTACATTGCCCTCGCAGTCTACTGAGCCAGAATCTGACCCTGATGAAACTCAGGTGCCCCTTCCCGCATACTCTAACACCTTACACGGTGACACAGAGGAAGGTGCAGATGAAATTGAAGAGGAGGTGATGGATGACCCAGTTGTTGACCCGGATTGGCATCCATTGGGGGAAGAGGGTGCCGCTGGAAATAGCTTAGAAGAGGAGGAGGATCCGCGGCAGGCATTGACATCGCAGCTGCGGTTATCTGGCAGGCCCATAGCAGTCCAAAAACGTGTTAAAAAAACAGAAAGTGTTGCAGGACAGCTTGGCCAGATGGTCAAATTAGCACAGCGTGCAAGCTCTGAAAATTCATCCCATAGTAGGAAGAGTGCAGTGTGGCACTTTTTTGACCAAAATCCTATTGATGAGGCAAAGGTTATCTGTAAGAAGTGCTGAAGGACCTTTAGCCGAGGGAAAAATCTCCGAAAATTGAATACCAGTTGCATGCTTAGACATTTAAACACCATGCACTTGCAAGCGTGGACAGACTACAAAACCTCACTGGCTTTGAACGCCTACATTGCCAAACTGATCTCATTAGAGATGATGCCCTTCCGATTGATTGAAAGGGCAGCGTTCCGAGAGCTCATGGTCTACGCTGTCCCACACTATGACCTACCCAGTCGGCACTTCTTTTCTAGAAAAGCCATCCCTGCCCTCCACCTGCACGTGAAAGACCGCTTTGTCCATGCACTCAAACAATCAATGAGTGGAAAGGTGCACCTCACAACAGATGCATGTTCAAGTAGGCATGGCCAGGGCTGTTACGTGTCCATCACTGCGCACTGGGCTAATGTGGTGGATGCAGGGTCCACAGGAGACAGCGGCGGTGGGACAGTGCTGCCTCGCCCACAGTATAGGCAACAGTTGGCTGTAGGCATTCAGCCCTCCTCCTTCTCCAAAAGCAAAAGCTTGTCGACAGAGCGCAGTCGCATGAGCACTCCATCCGCAGCTGTCAGTGTTGCACACGAGGTGTCCCACTATCGAAAAGCTAGTGGTAAGAGTCAGCAGGCTGTTTTAAAGTCAAGTCGAACGAAGTCGGCCGACTAACGGAAAAGGTCAGGTCGGAGTCGAAAATCCTAACCCCAATGCAAGACAATGGGGAATAAAAGTTGGCAGGGAGTGGAGGACAGTAAGCACACCTACAGTGCCCATTTCAATGCCAACGACATCAATTCTTATTACTTAAGCTTGTCAACCTTAACCCCTTAACAACCAAGCCATTTTGTAGGTTAAAGACCAGGCCAATTTTTACAATTCTGACCACTGTCTCTTTAAGAGGTTATAACTCTGGAACGCTTCTACGGATCTTGGCGACTCTGAGATTGTTTTCTCGTGACATATTGTACTTCATGATAGTGGTAAAATTTCTTCAATATAACTGTGTTTTTTATGAAAAAAACGGAAATATGGCAAAAATTTTGAAAATTTTCCAATTTTCAAACTTTTAATTTTTATGCCATTAAATCAGAGAGATATGTCACAAAAATTAGTTAATAAATAACATTTCCCACATGTCTACTTTACATCAGCACAATTTTGGAACCAAAATTTTTTTTTTGTTAGGAAGTTATAAGTGTTAAAAGTTGACCAGCAATTTCTCATTTTTCCAACAAAATTTACAAAACCATTTTTTTTAGGGGCCACCTCACATTTGAAGTGAATTTGAGGGGTCAATATGACAGAAAATACCCAAAAGTGACACCATTCTAAAAACTGCACCCCTCAACGTGTTCAAAGCCACATTCAAGAAGTTTATTAACCCTTTAGGTACTTCACAAGAATTGAAGCAATGTGGAAGGAAAAAATGAACATTTAACTTTTTTTCCCAAAATTTTTCTTTCAACACAATTTTTTTAAATTTTGTCAAGGGTATCAGGAGAAAATGAACCACAAAATTTATTGTACAATTTCTCCAGAGTACACCGATACCCCATGTGTGGGGGTAAACCACTATTTGGGCGCATGGCAGAGCTCGGAAGGGAAGCAGTGCTATTTGACTTTTTTGGCTGGAATTGAGATTGGACGCCATGTCGCATTTGGAGAGTCCCTGTGTGCCTAAACAGTGGAAACCCCCACAAGTTACCCCATTTTGGAAACTGGACCCCCCAAGGAACTTATCTAAATGTGTTGTGAGAGCTTTTAACCCCAAGGGCTTCACAGAAGGTTATAACATAGAGCCGTAAAATTAAAAAATCATATTTTTTCCACAAAAATGATCTTTTCATCCCAATTTTTATTTTCCAAAGGATAAAAGGACCCCAAAAGTTATTGTGCAATTAGTTCTGAGTACGCTGATACCCCATATGTGGGGGTAAACCACTATTTGGGCGCATGGCAGAGCTTGGAAGGGAAGCAGTGCCATTTGACTTTTTGGCTGGAATTGAGATTGGACGCCATGTCGCATTTGGAGAGTCCCTGTGTGCCTAAACAGTGGAAACCCCCCACAAGTGACCCCATTTTGGAAACTAGACCCCCCAAGGAACTTATCTACATGTGTTGTGAGAGCTTTTAACCCCCAAGGCTTCACAGAAGGTTATAACGTAGAGCCGTAAATTAAAATATTCATATTTTTTCCACAAAAATTATCTTTTCATCCCAATTTTTATTTTCCAAAGAATAAAATGACCCCAAAAGTTATTGTGCAATTAGTCGTGAGTACGCTGATACCCCATATGTGGGGGTAAACCACTATTTGGGCGCATAGCAGAGCTCGGAAGGGAAGCAGCGCCATTTCACTTTTTTGGCTGGAATTGAGATTGGACGCCATGTCGTATTTGGAGAGCCCCTGTGTGCCTAAACAGTGGAAACCCCCACAAGTGACCCCATTTTGGAAACTAGACCCCCAAGGAACTTATCTAGATGTGTGGTGAGAGCTTTAAACCCCAAGGGCTTCACAGAAGGTTATAACGTAGAGCAGTAAAATTAAAAAATCATATCTTTTCCACAAAAATGATCTTTCCACCCCCAATTGTTATTTTCCAAAGGGTAACAGGCCCCAAAAGTTATTGTGTAATTTGTCCTGAGTACGCTGAATACCCCATATGTGGGGGTAAACCACTATTTTGACGCATGGCAGAGCTCGAAAGGGAAGGAGCGCCTTTTTCAAATGCAGACTTTGATGGAATGGTCTGCGGGTGTCATGTCACGTTTGGAGAGCCCCTGATGTGCCTAAACAGTAGAAACCCCCACAAGTGACTCCATTTTGGAAACTAGACCCCCCAAGGAACTTATCTAGATGTGTGGTGAGCACTTTGAACCCCCAAGTGCTTCACAGAAGTTTATAACGTAGAGCCGTGAAAATAAAAAAATCATATTTTTTTCCACAAAAATAATCTTTTTGCCCCAAATTTTTATTTTTATAAGGGTAACAGGAGAAATAGGACCCCAAAAGCTATTGTGTAATTTGTCCTGAGTACGCTGATATCCCATATGTGGGGGGAACCACTATTTTGACGCATGGCAGAGATCGGAAGGGAAGGAGCACCGTTTTTAAATGCAGACTTTGATGGAATGGTCTGCGGGTGTCATGTCGCGCTTGGAGAGCCCCTGATGTGCCTAAACAGTAGAAACCCCCACAAATGACCCCATTTTGCAAACTAGACCCCCCAAGGAACTTATCTAGATGTGTGGTCAGCATTTTGAACCCTCAAGGGCTTCACAGAAGTTTATAACGTAGAGCCGTGAAAATAAAAAAATCATATTTTTTTCCACAAAAATGACCTTTTTGCCCCCAAATTTTTATTTTTCTAAGGGTAACAGGAGAAATAGGACCCCAAAAGCTATTGTGCATTTTGTCCTGAGTATGCTGATACCCCATATGTGGGGGGGAACCACTGTGATCGCCTTACTGCGATCTTTGGGAGGCACAATGAACAAAACCACAAAAGGTGAAGAATTGGTTTTCTTTTTTACGCCGTTCCTCGTGCGGTATTAGTGATTAGGCGACTTTATTCCTCGGATCGGTGCGATTACAGCGATACCAGATTTATACCTTTTTTCATGTTTAGCTTCTGTCATACACACTAAAAGATGCTTTTTTTTTAATAATTTTTTGTAAGAAATTTTTGCATCGCCGTATTTTGAGAGCTATAATTTTTCCATATTTCGGCTGACAGAGTTATCTGTGGGCTTATTTTTTGCGGGACGAGCTGACGTTTTTATTGGTACCATATTCGGGCACATAACGTTTTTTGATCGCTTCCTATTCCGATTTTTGTTGAAGCAGAATGAACAAAAACCAGCAATTCAGGAATTGTTTTTTTTTTTTTTTTCCTCCGTTCCGCGTGTTGTAAAATTGATAAAGCAGCTTTATTCTTCGGATCACTACGATTACAGCGATACCTCATTTATATATTTTTTTTATGTTTTGGCGTTTTTTACACAATAAAAAATTTTATAGAAAAAAAAATTATTTTTGCATCAGTTTATTCCGCGAGCTATAACTTTTTTATTTTTTCGCTGATGATGCTGTATAGTGGCTTGTTTTTTGCGGGACAAGATGACGTTTTCAGCGGTACCATGATTATTTATATCTGACTTTTTGATCGCGTGTTATTGCACTTTTTCCAAAGGGTATGATGATACCGCTTGGAAAAAGTATAATTTTCTACTTTTTTGTGTTTTTTTTTAGGCTTTCACTGAAGGGGTTAACTAGGGTTACGCTTTTATAGATGGGATTTTTACGGACGTGGCGATACCTAACGTGTATTTTTTTTCTTTTTTATTTTTTTTATTACATAAAAATGTGTATTTTTTAGGGGATTTTTTTTAAATTATTTTTAAATATTTTTTTTACAATTTTTTTAAAAAAATGATTTTTTTAACTTGTCCCTTTATGGGACTTTCATTTTTTACTTTTTATTGCAGTTACAATGCATTGCAATGCTCCAGCATTGAAATGCATTGTACCTATGGGGAAGGCTGCTGTGAGCATGATCACAGCAGCTTTCCGTAGCTAGATGACCCGGAGGTTGTCATGACAACTCCCGGGTCATCAAGGCAGAGATCGGCCCTGCAAATACATTGCAGGGCGCCGATCTGAGGCAGAGGGAGCTCCCGACCCTCTGCCTCCCCCCCTGAGCTCTGCGATCGCGCTCGATCGCAGCAGTCAGGGGGTTAACAGCCAGGGGGGTGGGGGCTCCGCTCCTGGCTGTCAGTGCAGGAAGCCTGGCCACTGCAGCGCCGGCTCCTGCACTGATCGCGCTGGAGAAGCTGAAATTTCAGCTTCTCCTGCGTGATCGCTGCTGTGTTTGGTCAGTCAGATTGACTGACCAAGCACAGCGCTGTAGGTGCGGGGACCGACGGCAAAGGTCCCCGCACCGCTTGCCGTGCCTGTCAGCTGTCTGTGACAGCTGTCGGTACTGATCTACCACTGCGTGTTTACACGCAGTGGTAGATCAAAGGCATGACGTGCACAGTCCGTCCTGGTGCCGGGAACTGACACCCGGCCATGACGGACTGTGCACGTCATTGGACAGTAAGGGGTTAATTTACTTTATAATAATAGTAACGAATTGAAAGCTGGGGGTTATTTGGCTAAAGTTGTGGGGGGGCAGGGCTGGCTCCAGGTTTTCGTGGGCCCCGGGCCAAAGAGTCTCAGTGGGCCTCTTTAACACATACCACAATTCAAGGTGCTCCGATACGGCAGAGAAATATAGGTATAGTACAATGTCAAATACTTCACTTATTACATTACATGAGTGATATCTAGTTTAAATTCTACAATAGCTCAAAAAACGGACAGTATAGTTCTCCATGCCGTATTATGGGCACCACATAGTGCGCCATACAGAATAATGAGCCCCATGTATTGCTCTATGCAGAAGAATGAGCCCCATAAATTGCTCCATACAGAATGGGCTCCATATAATGCTCCATACAGAATAGGCCCCATATGTGCTCCATATGATGCTCCATATACAAAGGGCCCTATATGATGCCCCATAAATAATGAACCCCATAAGATGCTCTAGTATATGATGGGCCCCATATGATGCTCCAGTGTGTGATGAGCCCCATATAATGCTCCATATATAATGGTCTCCATGTGATGCTCCATATATAATGTGCCCCATAGGATGCGCCATATATAATGGGCCCCATATGATGCTCCAGTATATGATGTGCCCCATGGATGATACTCCAGTGTATAATGGGCCCTATCTAAGATGCTCAAGTGTATGATGGGCCCCATATATAATTCTCCAGTGTATAATGCTCCCCATATATTGCTCCAACCATTAAAAAAAATGAAATACCTCTCCTCACTGGGCACTGATTTACTCTGGATTCCTCAGCAACGCCATCTTCCAGCTCTCTGCACTGTGACTGTTCAGGCAGAGGGCGAACAGACGTGACCTCATCACGCTCTCTGACCTGAATGTCACTGTCAGGAAACGCGGAAGACGTCACAGCGGTGAAGCAGGGAGAGGTAATTATTGCAAGTGCTGGGGCCCTGAGCAAGCAGGGTGGGGCACACTTGTGGGCACTGGGAACTGGAACAGGGCCCCTCATAGTACGCCGGTGTCTCTGATGGCGAGAGGGCCCCCCCAACTGCTCAGGGCCCCGGCACTTGCCCAGGTGCAACACGGGGAAAATTTAAATCTCTGTATATATTTCCGGAGTAACACACAGACGGTCACTCAGTATGGATTGGACCGTAATACAAACAGCAGAAATACGGTACTGTATCAGAAGTGTACAGCAATATACGGTGTAGGGAAAAATTTAAATCTCCATATATATTTCCGGAGTCACACACAGACGCTCTCTCAGTATGGATTTCACCATAATACAAGGAGCAGATATATGGTACTGTATCACACGCGTACAGCTGTATACCGTGTAGGGAAAAATTTAAATCTCCGTATATATTTCCGGAGTCACACACAGACGCTCACTCAGCATGCATTTGACCGTAATATAAACAGCAGAAATACGGTGCTGTATCAGAAGCGTACAGCTGTATACGGTATAGGGAAAAATTTAAATCTCCGTATTGATTTAAAGAGTCACATACAGATAGTCAGCATGTATTTTCCCTCGGTATCAATAAAGTGTATCGTATCGTATCGTATTTGTCCGTGATTCCAGCCGATACACAGTAGTGTGTGAGGAGCGTACAGCTCTATACGGTGTGGGAGAAAATGAACGCTCGGTAATGTGCAGAAAAAAAGAATAAGAGTATTAGTGCTGTGTAAAAAGCAGTCTACACAGCAGTGTACACACAGCAATACAGCTATAAGCCAGCCTAATAACCAGCGCTGCTGCACACAAGAAAATCCTCCCGTGTCACTGCACACTAACTGTACAGCACAATTGCTATCAGCACAAGCACAGAAGAACTTCTGTTTCCAGCCCTAACTCTCTCCCTACTGATTAACAGCAACCTTTCACTACTGTTAAGATCCCCAGAAGTAAATAGAGGTCGGCGGTCAGGGCTTTTATAGACACTATGACGCCCCCCAAAGCAAGCCAATCACTGCAATGCCCTTCTCTATGATGGTGGTGGACGCTGCACATGTCATCTCGTTGCTCACAGTGTACGTCCTTGCTCATTGGCTGAAAAAAAGGCGCCTGAAAGCATTCTGGGAAATCCGACTTTGGCACTCATTTTGCCGACCGCATGACTTCACGCTATGGTCGGGTTTCGATCGGCAAAACCCGACATTGGCGAAAGTCAGCGACTTATGAATCTGACCAACATGTTTCGGTCAACTCTACTAGAGATGAGCAAGCACTAAAAAGCTTGGGTGCTCGTTGATCGAAATAAGAAATTAATAATGCTCGCATGCTCATTTCGAGTGTCGAGTATAATGTTAGTCAATGGGAAAGCCGAGCTTTTTTTCTGGCAGACCCTACAAAAAGGTCTGGGGGGCATTGAAAAGACCCTAAATGGATGGGAAAAGTGCTGAATGAAAGGAAAACAGCATGGGGAAGACCCCCTGGAAGCATTCCAAGATTGCTGCTGAGAACAATATTGTAACACTTTAATTCTATTTTAAGGAGTGACAATGAAACAGTTCAAAACTACGAGAAATTTCATTTTACAGAAAAAAAAAATGTTAAGAAACATTTTTTCCTGTATATTGACTTGTATGTAAGGCAAAATTTAAAAACTATATAAAAAATATATAATTTAAGTAAACCAAAACTGATTTTTTTATTAGAAAATATTGAATGTCAGTGTAATTTATGAAGCAAGCAAGAACTGCCAAAAATAAGGGACTCAGGTACACTCTGTGTTAGACATAAAGGAGGGCCTCATACACATTCTGTTCGAATTACAATGTATTGGTACTCCTAGACAATTAAAAGCTATACACTTTTGAGAGTCATATACCAAGGAAATGTTGTCCAGACCATGGAATAGTCTATGGGTGAGCAGTAAAATACCCATAAGGGTATGTTAGTCACCGGGATTTTCCCGTTGCATGGGCTGGATCCCAGGTGTTGACTTGCGGTCTCCCATTTGGGTCTGGCTGCTGAGACTGTTGCTAAGCGTGGACATCGGTCCCAGTGTCTTGCTCAGGCTCATGGAGTACCTTTGGTTACTGCTGGCTCTCCAGCCAAGTTTCTGGTAACCAGTGTTATACACAGGCAGCCTTTCGTCCTGGAGTCTAAGTCTTCCTATTGGTGGTCGGATGTTAGCTGATCTGGTGATGTGGCAGCTCCGGATTGGCCCGCGGGCAATGAAAGTGTGAGTGTTTGGGGTGGAGCTTTGAGTTTAAAAGGCTCTCAGCGGCGCACGCGGGCGTGCTAGTATCATATATGGTTGATGTGTGTAAGTGTATACTCTATCTCTCTGTCTGCATGTGCATGTATTTATTTCAGACATAAACAACAAAGTGTATAGACACCACCAATCTAGTAAAATATCAAATTTTATTAGTATCAAAAGAGAATTTTCCATACAAAAATACAAAGTCGCCTATAAGGCACAGATAAGGGAAAAGACAAACAAATATAGTGTTGCGGTCCTGAATAAGATACCACAATACCACGAGGTGGGGGGTAATGCTCACAAAAATGTACATACGTAAGTATAGCCTGCTGGATTATAAACAATACAAGATATGTAAAATACCATGTGTGCATGGAACTATGCTTCCACAATTAAAGCTGAGTCACAATAACAAATAGTAAGAGGTGACGTCACCCAGCTACCTCAGCTATAAATGTGTATATGAAAGCAAAAGATCATAGAAGATTATAGCAGTGATCATAATGAACGTAAGTATCTATTATAGGCATCCACACTCACCCATAGTGCCTCGTTAGAATGAACACGTAGCCCCAACGCGCGTTTCGCGTGGGCTTCTTCGGGGGGCTACGTGTTCGGGGGGCCGAAGAAGCCCACGCGAAACGCCGTTGGGGCTACGTGTTCATTCTAACGAGGCACTATGGGTGAGTGTGGATGCCTATAATAGATACTTACGTTCATTATGATCACTGCTATAATCTTCTATGATCTTTTGCTTTCATATACACATTTATAGCTGAGGTAACTGGGTGACGTCACCACTTACTATTTGTTATTGTGACTCAGCTTTAATTGTGGAAGCATAGTTCCATGCACACATGGTATTTTACATATCTTGTATTGTTTATAATCCAGCAGGCTATACTTACGTATGTACATTTTTGTGAGCATTACCCCCCACCTCGTGGTATTGTGGTATCTTATTCAGGACCACAACACTATATTTGTTTGTCTTTTCCCTTATCTGTGCCTTATAGGCGACTTTGTGTTTTTGTATGGAAAATTCTCTTTTGATACTAATAAAATTTGATATTTTACTAGATTGGTGGTGTCTATACACTTTGTTGTTTATGTCTGAAGTAATCTTAATAGTGTACCACGAGACGTTTATATACCTTTAAATTCTTGAAATTTCAGGAAAGGTGAATTGAATATGTATGCAAGATGCATTCTGTTCTAATTTGTATAATTTATGTGCATGTATTTAGCTGCTTTTTGAGTTTGTGCCTATTACGTTTTTTTGTCCCGCTTGGCTCATCTGTTTTGGCCACGTGTGCAATTAGTATGAGTTAGTTACAGGGCAAGATCCAACCTAAAAGAACTGTGCTCCCCTGTGAAATCAACAGGGTTTTCTTACTCACGTCTTTTTGACTTCTTTCTCTTTTGCACTACCTATCTGTGAAGCTAACAGAGCTGAGTATTCAGCGTTCTGTTCACACACCGTGAAGTTAACGCAGTCTGATTAAGGTGAACGCTCGCTGCTTTGGTCAGTCATTTGTTCATTCTAGCAGGAGGTTCACTACTGCACGGTGGACCCCGGGTTGCGATTGCACTTTATTGTTTATTTTTATTCAGTGCAATCCGCCAACCCTAACAGGGTATGTGCACAAGTTGAGCAAAATTTCTGCACTGTTTCTGTATCTCTTGGCAAGAGAAACGCAGAAACGTGTGCATGACACTTCAGGTTTCTCATTCATTTTGCTGGCATCAGGTGCTACTTTAGGTTTTGTCACAAATCCATACAGACAAAAAAGCAACAAAAATGCACCAAATCTGCAATGTGTGCACACAGCCTAAATTTTTAACAAGTGTTTTGAGGCTTTTATAGCAGCAAAATGTATCCAACAAGATATAATACACTGTGGATGAGCAATTTGTTTTGTAATTTTAAATGTGTGTTTCCTTTGCAAAATATTAAAAGTTATGTTTTAATTTAGGATCTTTAATAGGGATCTCTAGCTGCCTTAGGCAAATTGTGTGTTAATTTAAACCCTATGCTGAATACAGACAGTACTGTATGTGGTCTATGATCTTGTCCCTGACATTCTTAGTAAGCTCTTTGGTCTTGCCCATGTTGTAGAAGTTAGAGTCTGACTGATTAATTGACTGTGTGGACCGGAGTCTTTTATAAAGGTTACTATGTAAGACAGCTATCTTTATTGCAGGTAACGAGTTGATTAGGAGCGTTTAACTGGTCTGTAGGAGCGAGAACTCTTAATGGTTGGTAGGGGATCAAATACTTATTTCTTACTGCAAAACGCAAATAAATGTATATAATTTTTACAATGTGATCTTCTGGACTTAATTTTTTGAAATTCTATCTCTCAATGTTAAAATTAACCTACCCTTAAAATTATAGACTGTTCATGTTTTGACACTGAAGCATGTTGATCGGCATGTGCTGGTTTATGCAGTGTTTTCAAATTCTTGTAATTTTGCCTTCACTGAGTTTTGTTTGCAAATTTGACAGATAATGTGTGTTGGGTCATCCTTTACAATCTCAAAAAACGCCCAGGATAGGCAATCCTTGCCTCCCCTGTGAACTGCACACTCATAGATGGGGCTGTGGATGGAGTGCTTGTCGTGGCTGTATCACTTCGTGTCTGTGTGGAAGCTGCAATGTAACCTCTTTGTCTTCCTCCTCCACCTCCTTTGCTGAGCTACTCAGCCGGCTACCTCTGGGTTCACACCAAGTGGGATTTACAACCTCATCATCATCTCTGTTCTAATACTTCTCACCCTGAGAGTCACCCTCCTCCTCTTCCTGCCCTGACACCACAGTACAGTCCGCATGCACCTCTGGTATCTGAGTCTCGTTAAGATCATTCACCTTTAATGGTTACCATGTGGTGATGAAGGTCTGGATTCTGATCGGACACTACATCATCCTTCCTGGATCCAACATGAAAAAATTTTGGGCTTCGTGTGCAGATGCTTTCCTTCTCTGTATTCTGTGTTTCATCAGAGCAGACGTCTGATGCCAATGGAATAGCATGTGTGAACAGCCCTGCAGAATGGCCCATCTGGGGTTTCCCACATTTAGTTGGGCGTTTGGAAATTTTTGATGCAGAGGGAAACAAGGGTGATTGGGGTGCCACCTCTGAGAATTGCATTGTGTGTGATGTTAAGGTGGAGGAAGAGAAGATGAGGACACATGCAGTGATTGCCATCCACTGGAGCACATGCTCTTTCTGAATCTCATCTACATGGCGTACCGCTGTGCGGCTGCCAAAGAAAGAGAGTGGAGTAGCATGTCCAGTAACAGATATTGTCAGAGGATTTTGGATAGGGTAAGGCTACTTTCACACATCAGGCTTTTTGTGTCAGGCATAATCCATCCTATGCCTGATAGGATGGATCCGGCGCTGATTTTAAAAAACTGATGCAACTGATCAGTTTTCCTGCCGGATCCGTCCTGACCTTTTCAACCCGGAAAGATAAAATTTCCATGTTGAAAATGCAGGTACCAAAGTCCGGACCAAGGAGAGTGAGAGAGAGAGAGGAGAGAGAGAGGAAGACCTTGGTTTCCGGATCAGTTTTCTGACGGATTTGTCAAAAGACTGGTCCGGCTCCATAGATTTGCATTGTTTCCGGCCGCCTGAAGCGCCGATTCAGGCACTATCAGGCGGCTCCGAAAAAAAAAAAACGTTGCAGCCAGCGTCTTGTCCGGCCGCCGGAATGTACATTTCCGACGGATCCGGCCAAAAACGGATGCAACGCAGTGACTTGGCGGCAGCAAGCGCACCTCAGCACATTGACTGACAGCTAGCTGTGCACTGATCAGTTGCTGAGATGGCTGTCAGCCAATGTGCCAGAGTGCAATGTGCTGTCAAGGAAGAACTGTTCGTGGAAGCCTGGCATCTGTTAATAGAGGTTCCATGATCAGGCTTAATGCTGGTCATTCTATTTACCAGACAGGTACTGGCATGGATTTTACATGTAATGAGCAATGACTGAACTCTCGCTGGATACCTCTATGACTCACAGTCAGAGACTGCAGGGAGGTATAAAATTAATTTCCTCCCAGTAGTCATGCTTTCAGTGCAGGAGTGGGGCAGCTTTAAAATGCTATTAATCGATTATAAGTTTACGCTTAAAAGACACAATTCTGCCCTTCACCTATCTAAATAAACCTACTTCATAAACCTACTTCAACACCCTTATCCAAAAATCCTTAATGACTCTTTAATACTTTTCACTCTCTCTTTAATCCAAGAGAAAAAAAGAAAAAATTACCATATCTGACAGGAAATGTCCTCCCAATCCCCCAAAGTTATGCACTCTCCTCCCTCCTGCACTGCATCTAGCTCATTTTCTGTCTTTGCACCGGTCACTGAAGAAGAAGTAAACAAGCTTGTTGCATCTTCTCGCCTTACTACCTGCAGCAGTGACACTGTTCCCTTATATCTCCAACAGTCACCTCCCCCGGCTGTCACGACTCACCAAAAATATTTAATCTCTCTCTCTTCTGGCATCTTTCCATCTTCATTTAAACATGCCAGCATACACTCATGGATCAGTCCTAGTGCCCCTCCTTTTCTCCTTAAATACTGCCCCCATTGGACAAACTATCAGTAGATTCGGTTTTCATTACCATCTCTATGCTGATGATACCAAGTTATACATATCTCCTGACATCACACCTGCATCACTACAAAATACCAGTGATTGTCTTTCTGCTGTCTCTAACATTATGTCCTAAAACTAAATTTGACAAAAACTTAACTCCTTCTGTTTCCTTCTTCCACTAACCTACTTATGCCCAACATTGCCATTTCCGTGTGTGGTTCTACCATTACTCCCATCAACATGTCCTCTGTCTTGATTCAGATTTTTAATTCACTCCCTACATCTGTTTACTTGCTCACTCATGTCAACTACACCTGAAAAACATCTCTAGAATTCAACCTTTTCTTACTTTTGACTCTGCAAAAAATCTTACTGTAGCGCTTATTAATTTTCGTCTGGAATATTGTAACTCTCTACTGATCGGTTTTCCTCTTAACAACCTCTCCTCTCTCCAATCTATCCTGAATGCAGCAGCCATGATCATTTTCATTTCCAACCACTAGACCGATGCCTTTACCATGAGTCAGTCACTGCACTTTCAACCACAAAGTTCTCTATGGTTCAGCACCACCCTAACTCTATTCGCTTGTCTCAGTCTACCATCCTACCAGCCCTCCATTTTGCTAATAACCTAAGACTAGCATCCTCTTTAATCTGAACCTTCCACTCCCATCTCCAAGACTTCTCACGTGCTGCACCAATTCATTAGAATGCGCTACCCAAGACGATTCGATTAATCCCCAATATAAACAGTTTTAAGTGTGACCTAAAAACACATTTCTTTAGACTGGCCTTTCACCTCACCACATTTATCTACCTATAAAGCACAGGTACTAGTTCCACATTATGAATCTACCCATATATTAGCGCTCATTATGTTGTGAATAAGCAAGGAGAATCAGAGTTAATTATGCTATTAAAAATTAGTACAGAATTTTATCACAAAAAGTACAACAGTGCTAAACACATACCAATTGCAAAAGTCTTATGGGTACACATTGTAAATTTGCAGTAGAAGAGAAGAAGGTATTAGTGTTATTTATGGTAATTAGCCATGATTTGAGTCCTGCCTTGACGTTGGTCTCTTTGCCCAACTTATGTTTTGCGTAGTGTCAATTCCTCAAATTTTCAATGTGTTCAACATGGATTCCGAGTAATGTTACTGACACTTGTCTATGCCCCACCTTATCAGCACAAAAAGAAGTGTTATCCATTTTGGACAATATAGTGCTATTTGGTAATCGTGGGGGCATTTAATTACATACATATCTTTTTCAATAATAATCACATTCTTAGATATACAGTATACCAAGAATACTAACAGTTTTACACAAACCATCTTGTTCTTGCATTGTCATCGGCCCCCTTTTTTTTGACCCTGGGTCATGATCATGGATCCATATAAATACCCATAATAACTTTTGTAATTGTTATGTGATTAACAGCATTGTACTTTTTGTGATAATAAAATTCTGTACTGATTTTTAATAGCATAATTGACTCTGATTATCTTCGGTTATACAGCTCTGGCAAAAATTAAGAGACCACTGTAAAATTATCAGTTTGATTTTTCTCTTTATAGGTATATTTTTGTACTAGACTATACATGTCTCCGATTTTTCAAGCAATAAATTTTGTATTTATTTTCAGAAAATGAGAAATGGTCAAAATAACAAAAAAATGCAGTGCTTGCAGACCTCAAATAATGCTAAGAAAACAAGTTCATAATTATTTAGAAACAACAATACTAATGTTTTAACTCAGGCAAAGTTCAGAAATCAATATTTTGTGGAATAACCCTGATTTTTAATCACAGCTTTCATGCGTCTTGGCATGCTTTCCACCAGTCTTTCACACTGCTTTTGAGTGACCTTATTCCACTCCTGGTACAAAAATTTAAGCAGTTCTTTTTTGATGGCTTGTGACTATCCATCTTCCTCTTGATTACATTACAGAGATTTTCACTGGGGTTCTGGTGGCTGGATGAGGATTGGGTGGCCATGGATACAGGGACTTTTGATGTGGTGGTCCTGTCGATTCAGACACATTGATTTGATCCTACGCTGTGTGGCATACCTGTGACCAGCCCAAACGCTTGTTGAGATCCTAGCTTGCCTACCACCAATGTTGAGCATTTGGCTACATTTAATTGAGGACTTATCAACATTATATTGTGTTTTCATTCTGAAAATCCTATTCTACAGCATACTGGTCCTGACATATGTCTATAGTATTCAGCGCAACTTTTACATCCATTGGCTTCAGATTAAGACAGCATTGGTAAATACAGTTCAATGAACTCAGTGTGCCCTATATGAATTATGAACTATTTATGCTTGTTCTGATCACCATGACTTTATTCCCATTAGCATATCTCCATCGTATTATACGAATAATATTGTCGCACAACTCCACGCGTCTTCAGCATAACTCATAACCAGCATTGTTTTCCGGTAAATCTATATTGCCATATACCTCCTTTCACTAATATCAACAACTTCACACTTCCACATTGGAATCTTTTTTACTTGCTCTCTTGGGTCCATTTTTGCAGCGATTTTGTGATAAAGGCCCGGTAGAGGCCGAAACGTCAATTACTTGTTGCTTACTCTGAATATGACCAATAAAACTTTCACTTGAAGCATATTTTTTCCAGCGAGTGCAGTGTTTTTTGAGACATTAGCTGTGTGGCATGGCGCAATGTTCTGCTGGAAAAAGCAGTGCTCAGAGTTGGGGAACATTGCCTGAGCAGAAGGAATCAACTGTATTTCTAGGATAAACTTGTATGCGGCTTGATTCAAACATCCATCACAAAGATTAACCTGCCCAATTCCAGCCTTGCTGAAGCATCCCCGATCATCACTGATCCTCCACCAAATTTCACAGTGGGTGCAAGACACTGTGGCTTGTAAGCCTCTCCAGGTCTCCATCTAACCATTAGACGACCAGGTGTTGGGCATAGCTGAAAATTAGACTCATCAGAGAAGATTACCTTTCTCCAGTCCTCTATGGTCCAATCCTTATGGTCTTTGGCAAACTTCAGCCTGGCTCTCCTTTGCTTCTCATTGATGAAAGGCTTTTTTCTAGCTTTACATGACTTGAGCCCTGCCTCTAGGAGCCTGTTAGAACTGTTTTTGCCATGCACTTCACCCCAGCAGCCATTTGCCATTCCTTTTGTAGGTCACTTGATGTCATCATGCGGTAGCTGGATGACATACAAATAAGATGACAGTCCTTCTGGTCAGTGGAGAGTCGTTTTCTCCCTCTGCCTGTCTGTAGCTTTGTTGTAGCTTTGTTGTCCCCAATGTCTGCTGCTTGACCTTGTTGTAATGGTCTGCCGTCTTAGAAATTTTAAGGATGGAGGCAACATGACGCTCACTGTATCCCTCTGCTAGTAAAGCCAGAATTGAGCCCTTCTTTTTCTCACTCAAGACTTTTCTTTTCAACTCCTTTGGCATGGTTAAAAGTTATTTTTTTCATTCCTATTACTTTTTAGGATATTATGAGCACTTGTTTTGCCATCCAGCTTATCCTATTCCAAGAGGATTGTGAACACCACAGCAGTGTTCTTTATACTTTCCTTCGTTAAATAAGATTTGGTTCAGGTGATCACCTAATCAGAAGCACATTAAGTAGAATGAGGTGTACTCTGGTTGGAATTCAACTGACACTGGAATGGAATGGCTGTTAGACATGTAGAGAAGCTGATATTTATAAAACTGTGCAGTGGTCTCTTAATTTTTGCCAGAGCTGTATGTTTATATACTTATCTATCACTGTTTTGACAATATAAAAGTTTCTTCAAAATCAGGGCCCTCGTAGCATCTGTTCGCACACCCTCCATCATTTTTTAGCCCTCTGTATCTATATTTATAGTGATACTGACTGGTGACTGGTTCATGCAGTGCTATTTGAATCCCCCTATGTATTTTATTTATGGGTGGACCACACAATACCAGCACTTCTTACCAATCACCTTTCATGTCTCCGCTATTTCCTCATAATAATAATAATCTTTATTTTTTATATAGCGCTAACAGATTCTGCAGCGCTTTACAGCTTTGCACACATTATCGTCGCTGTCCCCGATGGGGCTCACAATCTAGATTCCCTATCAGTATGTTTTTGGAGTGTGGGAGGAAACCGGAGTACCCGGAGGAAACCCACGCAAACACGGGGAGAACATACAAATTCCTTGCAGATGTTGTCCTAGGTGGGATTCGAACCCAGGACTCCAGCGCTGCAAGGCTGTAGTGCTATCCACTGAGCCACCGTGCTGCCCAGTAATAACTCATAGATTGTAAGCTTGTGAGCAGGGCCCTCAATCCTTTCGGTATCTGACTTATCTGTTATGTGTTATGTAATGTCTTTATTGTCTGTATAAGTCCCCTCTAAAATGTAAAATGCTGAGAAATATATTAGCGCTGTAGAAATAAAAATTATTATTATTATTAACTGCAGATTAACCTCATATTTGTAGGTTAATAACATTTTTTGGGAACATGACAGGTTCCCTATAATAAAATGACTGACTTTAGGAATTTATGTGTTCCTCAAGTTTCTGCACCCTGGTTTGCCTATATGGAACTGAGCATAACCATAATCTGCATGAAGAAATGTTAATAGTTGAAAGAAGATGGTTTATTCTACTCATTGTGCATTTCTCTAGCTGATCCAGTTTGCTGAATTTCTCTAAATAATATAATCAATCAAAAGTACAATAAGCATTTTACAGTTATAATCCAAAGCTAAACATATAATACCCCAACCCATACCTCCTCCCTGCCCCTTCGAATCCAGAACAATCTGTACAGTATCTCCACATATTGGATGAATCAATTGGATTATTTGTCAATCTTATTAATAACATTATTAATAATAAAAGAATGCAAATAGATTAATGTAATATATGTAATATACAAATGAAAATATGAAATAATACAACTGTAAATTTCTTTTTGAGTTTATAAATACGAAATAACAGATTGGGTTATTTTTATAAATCAAGTATAATCTGCAGGTGGGATAGTTAGGCTAAAGCCAACAAATTATCATGAAATTTAAACACCATCTGTTGCTATCATACTTAGTTTGCGAAAATTTAAACTGCAAAAAAATAATTATTAATGTTTCAATATGCATTTTCTAATGGACCTGACACATTATTGTAACTATACACAGAAAGCACAGTGCTTTGTTTCAGTACTGACTTCTGGAAGTGAGCCTGTTCTAAATTTCCTCTAATGAGTGTGCAGGTGTAGTAAGCAAACGATACATTTATTTTCAAATAAATCTTTCAATTCCAATTTTTGATGCTGAGCTTTTATGCTGTGCATAAACGCTAACAGTATCATAGAGTTTGAGAATTTAGAAGCAGAATTCAAGCAACAGAAATGAACTGTGATGATCTTTGAATGTTAGAATGAGCAAAAAATGTTTTTCATTGATCAATTGTCTAGGTAATTCAACATAAAAAGCACACACAAAAAAAAGGCAAAAATGTAATTTTTCTATGACACTTATTAAAGGAACTTTTAACAACAAAAACCTTGAACTATAAAACAAAAAGTTATGATATAATTCATTTTTTTTTTTAGACAATTAAATATCACAGTTCTCATTCCTTATGTTGTGTGACTAAACTCAAGATTTTCTGCATTTTCTAATGAGCTTCTAATAACATTACGCAACAAATTTCAGGGAAGTTCTTGTCCCCTGAAAAAATTGTAATGTATCTTATAGATTTTGATATGCTAAACACAAATATGTGCTCTGCATCAGTAAGGTTTTCAAGAAACAACAGTTTATAGTCTACATTATGATGTCCGAGACACTACATACATGTGCATCGATGTCAGTAGCAAAAGTAATTGTTCAAAAGTGTTTTCATTTATAATCCGTGTCAGATGCTTCTTGAATAAGATTCCAGCAATAGTCAGCCAGCATTGACGTACTACACTTTCACTGGTACCTTTTCTCCATCAGTGTAATGTCTTGGTGAAATCTTTCACTGTGTTCATCGCCAACGGCACCAAGATTGGCTGGAAAAAAGTCCAAATGAGAATGTAGAAAATGGATTTTTAGTGACATATTGCATTTCATCAAATGATATGCTGTGTGCATGTTGTCCACGAGTTGTTTAAAGTTCGATGCCCTGCTGTTGCAAGGCTCTGCATGCCACTTGTTCAGCACCTTGCAAAAGACCATCAAAGCTACTGTTATTCATTATATCTCTGATCTGTGGGCCAATAAAAATACTTTCTTTAATCTTTGCATCACTTATTTTTGGAAATTTCCATCGCAAGTATGAAAAGGCTTACGATTCTTTGTTCATTACTTTGACAAAATTCTTCATAAGCCCAAGTTTAATATGCAAAGGAGGGAGAAATATCTTTGCTGGATCAACGAGAGGATTATGTTTAACATTCTTCTGTCCAGCAACCAGGTTTTCGTGGCGTGGCCAGTCCTTTCTGAAATAGTGCATTTCTTGTGCACGGCTGTCCCACTCACAAATAAAACAACAATACTTGGTATATCCAAGCTGCAGTCCAAGAAGTGCAACAACTTTTAGATCACCTCATATGTTCCAGTTATAATTTCTATAATTAATGTGGGTCAACAGTTACTCCATATTCTCATACGTTTCTTTCATGTGTACGGCATGTCCAATAGGTATAGAAGGATAGATATTTCTGTTGTGTAGTAAAATAGCCTTCAGACTTAAAACTGAAGAGTCAATGAACAGTCGCCATTCCTTCGGGTCATGTTTGCATCCAAGAGCACCAAACAACCCCAAGACATTGTTGCAAAAGGTTAAACTGTCAACATGGTTGAAAAATTGATTAAGGTCTTCTTGATGACTGCGAAAAAAAGAAACTCTTGCTCCTGGTAATAAGAGATTCAGTTCTTGTAGCCTTGATCCCAATAATTCTGCCTGCCTCTTTGACAATTTCAAATCTCTGACCAAGTAACTCACATCAGCTTGACTGAACAGATGTGGATTAGATGTAGAAGGCTCAAAGTCTGGGTCTGCAGCAGTTTCATTTTCCACTGACATTGTTAGTTCATCTTCGTCATCCTCCATTTTCCATACTTTGGACGGCTTTGGAACACAAAGACTTTCATCGTGTGGCACTGGTCTTATGGCTGAAGGAAGATTAGGATATTCTATTGATTTCTTGTTCTTTGCTGAATATCCTGTTACATTTGTAAGACAGAAGTAGCAATCTGTTACATGATCTCTCTGATCTCTCCATATCATTGGGACAGCGAATGGCATTAAAGGTCATGATCCATTCAGCCATGCTCTAAGGCTTCTAGAACAAAATGCACAGCATATATGAGGTGCCCACTGTTTGTCCTGATCTCCAATTGAACATTCAAAGTATAGTTCATATGCTTTCTTAACAAGTGGAGTCATTTCCTTCTTTTGTGCCTTCATTGTATATTCTCCGCATATGTAGCAAAAATTATCACTGCTGTTGAGACACCAACGCGACATTTCGAAAAAAATATTCAGTTTTTACAATGAAAAGTATTCAGGCGAATCACATATATGATAGTAACTAGATAGAGGCCCAATGCTATTGCATCGGGAGGGTGGTAATGTCACGATGGGGCAGGTTTTGCAGCCTTGAGAATCTCTCACCCCAATTTCTCACCCACCTATCCACTCTCTCTTACCCCATGTGCTGACTTCTCCCATCTGTGCTCTCTTGAGATCGCAGAGGATACATTTTATGAGGTAAAATATTATTTAAAAACAGTCAGTGAAATATTTTACCTCACAAAATGAATCCTCGGTGATCCCCTGCTGTAATATCAGTATTGTCTTTTGATTCCTCCCCTGCCCAGGAGATGTGATATGCTCAGTACATGGTCAGCCGAATGATTCACTGCACCTGCGCAGAATTCACATAATAAGTGCTTGCATATGGTTAGATCACCGATTTATGTTATTTCAGTGGAAAATTTAGAATATACTGTTTCAGAAAAAGTTCATGTTAGGGTCAGCGGAACGCACCAAATGTATGAGGTAGAGAGGTGCGATCGCAGCCCGGGGTCCACCGTGCAGGCGGAACCTGCTGCTAGTAAAATGGTGCAAGACGCAAACTGTTATCCCGCAGAGTCGCCAAAATAAACACCGCAATGCGCTGTGGCAATATGTGCAAACTCTGTTATTTCACAGAGCGGCTAGAAGGAGTGCCGCAGCGCTATATGGCGATGTGTGCGAACACACTAAACACAACTGAGTCGCAAAATAAACACGCTAGGGCGCTGTCTAGCGTTGAAAGCGAACCCTGTTATGTCACAAGGCCGCTGAGAAAAAGTTCTGTGTCCTGTCAGGCACCCAGGTAAACAGTTAAGTGCTAAGCGAACATAGAACGTGATCATGCGCTAATGTCCTCGGGGATTCACCCGCAATCTATGGCGTCTGAACGCCAGACCCTGAATACGGCAATCAAACTCCTCACCGGTTATGCCGGTAATCTAGGGCATCTAGGACACCGACCCTGGCCAGCTACCATACCAAACTCCTCACGATTAAGTCGGTATTCTAGGGGCTTATTTCAGCCGGGGCCCTAACCACACACACGCATGACCACACTGGCGCAAAGCATATAATGGTTGATATTAGCGCATGGCGGCCAAGGCATGCTACCCTTTTATAGCAACAGCTACAGGACCTGCCAGAAACAAGGACCAATGAAACTTGTTCCAGAACACCAGTAGTCACAGGACCTTCCTGGCGGACCAATAGGAGCTGCTGCAGTACCTGAGCATGTGACCCCTGATCTCCAATGAGAGATCTCACTCTGGGCATGCTCAGAAGGGGAAAACAAGGACTTTGTCCTAAAGACGTCTGCTCGCCGCTAACCAGTACTGGCCACAATAGCAGAGCCTGGAGGAACAGCAGTAATCCTCTGCACACTGTTAGACTGGCGAGACGCTGGGACCGACATCTAAGCTGAGCAGGCTTCACTGCAGACGGAGATGAATGGGAGACCGCAGAGGGACTGGTTTGAGACTCCCCTTGTGCAGCAGCGGGAACTCGAACCCTAACATTACCCCCCTTCTAGGGCCCTCCCTTCTCTGGGCCTCGCTATGCTCAAAGGCAGCGATGAGCTGCAGAGCATGAACATGCTTGGCAGGCTCCCAGGACCTATCCTCAGGCCCATAACCCCTCCAATCCACCAAAAAAATTTTTGCCCCGTACCACCTTGCACCCTACAATGGCATTCACCTCTTAGTCGTCCGAAGACGAACCCGACGACCCGGCAGATGACTCAGTCAACCGGAAGATGACCACGGGTTTAAGGAGGGACACATGGAAGGTGTCGGAGATACCAAGGCGAGGCGGAAGGGCCAAACGGTAAACCACAGGGTTCACCTGCTCGAGAACCTTGAAGGGACCCAAATAGCGGGGTGCCAACTTAGTGGATTCCACCCGTAGCCTGATGTTTCGGGCGGAAAGCCACACTAGGTCGCCAGGAGCAAATGTCGGAGCGGGACGCCGATGGGCATCGGCAGAAGACCTCATCCTTTCCTTGGAAGCCTGAATGGCATCCTGGGTGCTGTCCCATATGTCCAGTGCTTCCACAGCCCAGTCTGCCACCCTGGAGTCGGCGGAAGCCACGGGCATGGGCACCAGTATCCGCGGATGCTGGCCGTAATTTAAGAAGAATGGGGTCTGTCTGGTGGAGTCAGCCACAGCATTGTTTAGCACGAACTCCACCCACGGAGCAAGGATGCCCAGTCATCCTGCCTGACAGGACAAAATGTCGCAAGTAGGTGACCAAGGTCTGGTTGGCCCTCTCTACCAACCCATTCATCTCGGGATAATATGCAGAGGAGAGGTTCAACTCAATGCAGAGTAGATGACACAACTCTCTCCAGAACCGAGACGCAAATTGGGGACCTCGATCGCTGACAATCTTGTCTGGCATACCGTGTAGACGGAAGATGTGTCTAATAAATAATGCCAAGGCCCGTGCAGAAGGTAACCGTGGTAGCGGCACTAAGTGCACCATTTTGGAGAAGTGGTCGGTGATCACCCAAATGATTGTGCAACCCCGAGACTTGGGTAAGCCCACCACAAAGTCCATCCCGACCATCTCCCAGGGCCTGTCTGCCACCGGCAAAGGAAAAAGTAACCCAGCTGGCCGTTGTCGAGGGACTTGTTCCTGGCGCAGGAGACACAAGCCTGAACATACTCCCTGACGTCACGGACCATATGTGGCCACCAGTATGTCCTCGCCAATAACTCAGTAGTCCTCTTGCCCAAAGTGTCCACCCACCCTGGACGAGTGTGCCCAAGAGAGTACCTCCGGTCGCAAATTAGTTGGCACAAAAGTCTTGCCCGGAGGCACAGACTCTAGCGAATCGGGGCTACAGTTCTCAGGCTTTCTTCGGGGACAATAAGCCGAGGCTCCTCATCCTCCTCCTATGATGACACTAAGGAGCGAGAGAGAGCGTCGGCCCGAACATTCTTCTCACCGGAGAGAAAATGGAGGGTGAAGTGGAACCGAGAGAAGAATAGGGACCATCTGGCCTGGCGAGAATTTAGCCGCTGAGCCGTTTGCAAATATACCAAGTTTTTGTGGTCAGTGAAGACTTGGAAGGGAAAACGAGCCCCCTCCAGAAGATGTCTCCACTCAGAGAAGGCCAATTTCATAGCCAGCAACTCCCTTCCCCGATGGAATAATTCCCCTCTGCTGGTGTAAAGGTCTTAGAAAAGAAGAAGCAGGGATGCTTCCGACCTTGAGCATCCTTTTGATAAAGGACTGCTCCAGCACCAACAGAGGAGGCGTCCACCTCTAAAACAAACGGCTTATCAACATCAGGGCGATGTATTATGGGAGCACTGGCAAAATGCGACTTGATGGAAGATAACGCCTTGGAGACCTCCTCAGACCACAACTTGGGATTTGCTCCCTTCTTGGTGAGGGCTACCAAGGGAGCTACCAAAGTCGAGAAATGGGGAATGAATGGCGATAATAATTAATGAACCCCATAAAGCGCTGCACCGCTTTAAGAGAATGGGGTTCTTGCCAGTCCATTACAGCCTGTAGTTTGGCAGGATCCATAGCCAATCCCTGGGCAGAGATGATATAGCCCAGAAAAGGTAAGGACTCCTGCTCAAACACACATTTCTCCAGCTTGGCATAGAGGGAGTTTGCCCGTAAGAGGTCGAAGACTTTGTTGACATCCCTCCGGTGAGAGTCTATATCTGGTGAAAAGATGAGAATATCATCCAGATAGACTACTACAGAGGTGGAGAGCATATCCCGGAAGATATCATTGACAAAGTCTTGGAAAACAGCGGGAGCATTACAGAGCCCGAAGGGCATCACCAGGTATTCATAATGCCCATCCCTGGTATTAAAAGCTGTCTTCCACTCGTCCCCCTCACGGATGCAAATTAGGTTATAGGCACCACGTAGATCAAGCTTGGTAAATACTCTTGCTCCTCGGAGCCTATCAAAGAGCTCAGAGATTAGGGGCAACGGGTACTTATTCTCGACGATGATGGCGTTAAGACCCCTGTAGTCAATGCATGGACGTAATTCTCCGTTCTTCTTTTGCACAAAGAAGAACCCTGCCCCTGCTGGTGACACCGACTTCCTAATGAACCCTCTTGCCAGATCCTGGCGCTAATATTATGTTAGGGTCTGCAGAACGCACCAAATATATGAGGTAGAGAGGTGCGTTCGCAGCCCGGGGTCCACCTGCAGGCGGAACCTGCTGCTAGTAAAATGGCGCAAGACGCAAACTCTGTTATCCCGCAGAGTCGCCAAAATAAACACCGCAATGCGCTGTGGCAATATGTGCGAACTCTGTTATTTCACAGAGCCGCTAGAAAGAGTGCCGCAGAGCTATATGGCGATGTGTGCGAACTCACTAAACACAATTGAGTCGCAAAATAAACACGCTAGTTCACTGTCTAGCGTTGAAAGCGAACCCTGTTATGTCACAGGGCCGCTGAGAAAAAGTTCTGTCTCCTGTCAGGCACCCATGTACACAGTTAAGTGCTAAGCGAACATAGAACGTGATCATGCACTAATGTCCTCACGGGAGTCACCCGCAATCTATGGCGTCTGAACGCCAGACCCTGAATACGGCAATCAAACTCCTCACCGGTTATGCCGGTAATCTAGGGCATCTAGGACACCGACCCTGACCAGCTAGCATACCAAACTCCTCACTGATTAAGTCGGTATTCTAGGGGCTTATTTCAGCCGGGGCCCTAACCACACACACGCATGACCACACTGGCGCAAAGCATATAATGGTTGATATTAGCGCATGGCGGCCCAGCCATGCTACCCTTTTATAGCAACAGCTACAGGACCTGCCAGAAACAAGGACCAATGAAACTTGTTCCAGAACACCAGTAGTCACAGGACTTTCCTGGTGGACCAATAGGAGCTGCTGCAGTACCTGAGCATGTGACCCCTGATCTCCAATGAGAGATCTCACTCTGGGCATGCTCAGAAGGGGAAAACAAGGACTTTGTCCTAAAGACGTCTGCTCGCCGCTAACCAGTACTGGCCACAATAGCAGAGCCTGGAGAAACAGCAGTAATCCTCTGCACACTGTTAGACTGGGCGAGATGCTGGGACTGACATCTAAGCTGAGCAGGCTCCACTGCGGAGGAGATGAATGGGAGACCGCAGCGGGACTGGTTCGAGACTCCCCTTGTGCAGCAGCGGGAACTTGAACCCAGCAGTTCATATATGAGTTTTTAGAATTATATCAGAATATTATAATGTTTCGTATCATTTCTCAAAAACCTTACGTGATAGGAAAAATCTGAATTCAGCATGAAAAATCTAATAGGAACACTCAAAATTGTCCGAGGGACAAAACCTTGGTAACACAGTGTAATGTACTGTGCCCAAATACATGAGCCATTACAAATCCTCTAATGTGTAAGAGTATGTACACAGCCCCTTTTAGATGTCGGCAAACCTGATGAGTTTTTGGAGTAGAAGATGCTTCAGGAAAGTGACAACAGTGTTTTTCCTGAAGTGTATTATTTGGTGTCCATGATGATCATTTTTGCAGTGGCTTTTTCTTTTAACTGTATATATAAACTAGCAAATGGTTTCCAAACATAAGCCATATGAAGAATGGTCAGGTTACTTATTTTAGCTGCTTTTTGGCTTTAGAAGTCTGAAACGGCTCAAAGACACTTAAATGTTAAGTCTTTGTTTCACTTTTTAAACTTTTTTATAGGTGGATTTCAAGAGGGATCTGCCTGAAGAAGTCATTCTGTGTACATACGTAAGACTACATTCCCACAATGAGTTTTGGGAGTTTTTGATCTTGCAGATTTTCTATGCCATTTCTGCACCTATTAGGTAAATTAGGTTACTGGCATTTTTTCATTGCATTTTTGATGCTGCTTTCTTGTCACTTTTTGCTTTATCATATTTTAAATAAAGCTGCTTTGTTTTTCCGCTTGCATGTACGCTATATGCACCATATAGGAGATGCATGCTCCAGAGAGGCAATGGAAAATATTCCAACTTTATAGTCCCCTAGACTGTCTGAACGTGCAACTTGTACTCCCCTGATGAACCTTTGAAAGGAGGAAATGTGTCGGCAGGTAATAGTAGAGCTTATCTATGTAGGGATAGCTGTGAACTGCCCTTGAAAAGGGCTGAAGTCTTTGGGGAACTAGGGCTATAACAGTCTCTTAGGGCAAAAATAGGGTGAGAGGCCCTCTATGGCAACGCCTAAGATGAGGACTGCGAGGAAATGAGACCCTTTGCCAACTTTCCAACTTTGTGCAACAGAAGTCGGGGAGATTGTATCATTATCTACCTTTAAGTTAACCCCTAGTTACAGAAAGATCAGCTCCCTATTTATATGCTACCTCCGCTGTTATAAGAATGACTAACAAAACAGAGTCAGGTATAGATCTGATCACTGTATTTTTTTTTTCTGTCCTGTAGTGTTTGGAGACATGGCCATTGGTATATTCTACCTCAATTTGAACCAAGTTTTAATCTAGTTGGTTTTTGCACCATTAATATTTTTTATCTGCATATATATTTTAAATTCTCACACAATTGCTTTACATACATTCCATGTACATAATCATCTTAATAATGAGTTATTGCATTAAAAAATATATTAAAATATTTCCTGATAGAAAAATATTTCACCACACTATAATGTAGGCAAACAACCAATTACGCTGAAAGTCTCTTACAAATTTCCAATACCATTTTCAGTATTTGTGCCTACCTAAACAATAAAAATGTGAGCCCAAGTAAACTACATTGAGATTCCTGGATTGATGTGCTCTTAAGTTTTATTTTTATTACATTTAACAATATATCGAAATATGAACAATGATTAGAGTTTAGCGATACTTTCCGATATCCAAAAATATCGGATCGGAATGGTATCGCCGATATCACTAAATATCGCCGATATCCGATTCCGATACCGGAAGTCCCATGTAAGTCTATGGGAACAAAATATCGCAACTAAAAAAACACTTTCTTTCCTTGTAAACACAAAATTACACACATAGAATACATATAATATATATATATATATATATATATATATATATATATTATACATGTCATTGTGACATATATATATACATATATTTATAGTTTATTCACTTCTACATAGTAAAAAGCCTCTGATTCAATTGCCGGGTAAAGCCGGCATTTGTGAAAAGACAGAAGCACCCGAGGGTCTAGTCGCCACAGAGATGTTGCATCGCACCCAGCGGTGTGACAACTTACTCTCAGGTAAGGAGGAAACACCCCATTGACTCCAACCACTGCATTCAACAGTACACTATGCCAGCTGAGTGTAGGCGGACCCAATGGGATGGTCTAGCTCAGGCTGGTTAGAACAGGGTGTAGCTAGTTGGATGGGAGGGGTTGAGGCAGCCTTATGCTGCATGTCTTTGTAGTAAGAATTGTTTCCTTTCCTGCTTTCTTACTACGTCGCATACTCCACTCTGCTACATCACTCTGCACCATTGCTCTATCTCACATCTATCTGCCCTGGAAGGATACCGTCTTACCTGTAGAAGACTTATCACTTAGCTGCACTACACCATCCCTGCCAGAGGACCTGCACAGCAGCGCTGGACACCCTGACCAGGTACTACAGGTGGAGTCACGACAAACTACACAAACATTCTATCATCCCCTGGAAATATCCCACATTCCAGTGAGCGACCAGGGCACGGACATAGCTGTGCTACCCGTCACATCCCCATAGAAGTCGACGTGATCGGTGCCGAGTACCCCCAAAACTGTGGCTCTGTGCGACTCAACTTTGGCGTCACGAACAGGATTCAGAAGCTCGCTATAAGCGAGTCCTGTGTGCCTTAATTGAACTGTTTTTTTGCTTGAGAATTGCAAAAATCATCATAGACTGTATTTGCCATTTTTTCGTCATTTCTGCGCCACGAGGCACAGGTGAAGAATAAGGGCGTGCTCTCGTGGGCGTACACTCACTCCGTGGCGCGAAAACGATGTCCGCCCACTCTAAATGTTACTGCAATGTAAGATCGTGCCCCACAGCTCTGGAATTCCGCCTCCTCATCCTCCTCAGTGGGCGGAAACGAACGCGAAGGTCCCGCCTCCCTACAAAAGATGGCGCCTCTCCTGATGCTAATGACACATGTGACTTGGCAGAGATGGCGAACGGACGTGAGCAGAAGTGGGAAGGGGTGGAGGAGTCAGAGCTCTCCCCCACGGAGGCGACCCGATCGCCACGGAGCCACCGTTTGGCACCCGGCCTGGAAACCCTCCTACGCTGGAAGAAGCGGAGGATACCCTGAGAGACCTGGCCCGGCACCGGGAGGAGGTCGCCAGGATGGAAGCGAGCTGGCGGGCCCTAAAACTACACTTGGAGCGGCGCCAATCCCTCTTACCCCCTGAAGTGTCCGTACCGGAAGGTGAGGCACCCGTTCCAGTAGAGGAGGCCGTGCGGGCATCCCAGCCCTTGCAATCTGAACCGGTTGACAGTATCTCAGTGGAGGCACCCGTTCCAGTAGAGGAGGCCGTGCGGGCATCCCAGCCCTTGCAATCTGAACTGGTTGACAGTATCTCAGTGGAGGCACCCGTTCCAGTAGAGGAGGCCGTGCGGGCATCCCAGCCCTTGCAATCTGAACCGGTTGCCAGTATCACAGTGGAGGCACCCGTTCCTGCAGAAAACGCCGCACCAGCACCCCAGATCCCGCTGTCTGCCCCCGTCGCTGAGGCAGAAGAAGCGACACCCGTCCTCATGGAGGAGGCCGTCGCAGGCACCAGAGCTCTACCTGCCTGTACGGAGCCCCGACCGTCATCTGTTCCAGAGCCGGCTGCTTCCGCCACAGGTGAGCGCGGCCAGGACTGGCGGGCCCAGGAGAGCTGCCGCAAACCGGACATCGTAAGCTGGCATTTGATGGTGGAGACATGGAGCTGCTGGTGGAGGAGAATTACAACCGGCGTCAGGAGGAAGAGTGGAGACGTCGGGAGCGGGAAGCAGAGCGACAAAGGGAGCAGCGAGAATCCCAAAAGCTTCGGCAACGTCACCTGGAGAAGGACCTGGCAGAGAAGGCACGTATGAGAAAGGATAAAAGTACGGTGAGGGAGCCGCGGCGTAAGGGTGCAGTACGGAACTTTAAGTTAAAAGGTGGTTGGGGCTTCATCCAGGAGCCTGGACTTTATTTAGAAGTCTTTGTAACCCGGCGGGACTTGGAGGCTCACCTCCCAGAAGGACACCCAGGGAGGGACCTGTTGGCAGGAGACTTGGTGACTTACACCCGACACTGGGGTTACAATGGATGGTACGCCCTAAATGTTACCAGGTGCGACCCCTACTCCCCAGAGTGTCAGGAAACTGACAGACCCTCCGAGCCTTCAGCCTCCCCCAACCAGGCCTCTGCACAAGTGCCCACCCCACGTCGTAAATCTCCCCAGCCTCCCTCAGTGGTCTCCTCAGCAGCCCCAGCTATGGACATGATAATGATAGCTGGCCCGTACCCGGCGCCTGTTAGGCCCCCTGGGGTTCGTACAGTCCGGGACATAGGGTTCCAGACCCGGAGGGAGACGAAAGAGGTGGCCACACAGACCCAGATAGCGGGTCACGACGTAACTGTACAGGCCACACGACGTCATCAGGTCTGGGTGGACCCTCCTGTCACGGATGTTTGGCAAGCTCCAGAAGAGTACCAGGTGGTACCTGTAAGAGGCCAGCCAAAGAAGTCTAAATAACCCGGACAGGGTCTCTGTATGTAAATCGTTAAATTATTGATGTACCCGGACGGGTGAATGTTCATAAAAAGAAGTTTATTGTTGCCTTAATATACCCATGTTGGGTAATGGTTTGATGTACCCGGACGGGTGAATGTTCAGAAGAACTAGTTTATTGTTGCCTTTATATACCCAGGTTGGGTAATGGTGTTTCAATGTAATCAAAATGTTGAACTTTGAAGCCATGAACTGTACTGGCTCACAAACTTTTCTGTAAATAGTTGGCACTTCGGTGCTCCATCTTGGTTTTACAAAAAACTTAACTGTGCACTATTTTCAACTACCTCAGAAACTAAAAACCCGTTTGGTGTGGCCGAAAGTGAGGTCTGCTCAAGGAAAGTCTTGCAGCCCACCCAAGACCACAGTTGGAGGTTTGGAGCGGGTCCTCCACAAGCACAAGTAAAGGACACTGTGAGGTTACCCCGGTGGGGGTAGTCCTAAGAAGTCTTAACGAACTTCGGCAGTAATGCTATTTGCACTTTTGTAATGTTATTATTAAAAATTTTATTATGCAACGTTTAACTTGAAGTGTTTCCTGCTTTCTTACTACGTCACATAGTCCACTCTGCTACATCACTCTGCACCATTGCTCTATCTCACATCTATCTGCCCTGGAAGGATAGCGTGTTACCTGTAGAAGACTTATCACCTACCTGCACTACACCATCCCTTCCAGAGGACCTGCACAGCAGCGCTGGACACCCTGACCAGGTACTACAGGTGGCGTCACGACAAACTACACGAACATTCTATCATCCCCTGGAAATATCCCACATTCCAGTGATCGCCCAGGTCACTGACCGAGCTGTGCTACTCGTGACATCCCCCATAGAAGTCGACGTGATCGGTGCCGAGTACCCCCAAAACCCCTGTCTCTGTGCGACTCAACTTCCCTCACTGTGCTGGCACTTTACATTTACAATGCCTCTGGGTTTTTTTTTTGGGGGGGTGGGGAACATTCAGACTTTTGCTATGGGGCCCCATGATTTATATGTACGCCCTGCTGCTGAGGCATGGTATTTAAGGCTGTTAAGGAGCCAACATACATGGACCTTGCCAGCAGCGTCCGACTGGAGTACCTTGGGCCCACCAGAGAAAATATATTCTTGGGGCCCACCATCATACTTCCCAACCTTTGAATAAGGGAAAGAGGGACAAAGGCTGTGGCTCGCTGTGCATGCTGCAGAAAATTTTAGGCCATGCCACGTTGCACCACAGACTGTCCAGGAGTTGGTGGATGCTTTAGTCCAGGTGTGGGAGGAGATCCCTCACGAGACCATCCGTCGCGCTCATCAGGAGCATGGCCAGAAGTTGTAGGGAGGTCATACAGCATACCTCCCAAATTTGGAAGACAGGAAAGAGGATTAAAGGCTGCGGCGCGTGTTGCGCGCCGCTGAAAATTTTAGCCCACGCCCCGACAACACCCATTTCACAGCTAATCACAAACATATCCTCGCCCCAAGCGTAACCATTTAGCACTGCTGATCACACTGACTGGTAATGAGGGCACAGTGGCTGGTACTGAGGAAAAGAAAGAAAGAGCAGCGAGAGAGAAAGAACAAACAGAGAAAGAAAGAGAGGAAAGAAAGAAAAGAGAGAAAGAAAGAACAGAGAGAAAAAAGAACAGAGTGCGAGAAGGAAAGAACAGAGAGCGAGAAAGAAAGACTAGAGAGAGAGCCATAGGCGTAGCTAGGGTTTTGGTTTAGTGGGGGCAAAACTTCTGAGTGGGCCCATCATCAGAGAACCTCAGCAAATGACCGCGCTGTTGGCCAAAATAATCTATATATAAAAAGACCAATATTGATATTACCGCCATATGGTCTGTGTTAAATAATACCAGTCCTACAGAACATATAGATTACAGCACAGGTACAGATAATGACTTACCGCTGATGTTCTTTCTAATGGAATTGTTCACTTTTCATGTCTTTTCCATCTGGCCCACACCGACATGACGACTTCTCCAGCCAGGACTCGACTGCACCCCCATTAAAAAAAAAAAAAAATACTCACCTCCCGGCTCCTGTGCTGCTCACTGTTCTCCCTCTCAGCGTCTGACAGCGGGCGCCGGCAGGTGATGTTATTGCGCCCACTGTCATACGCTGAGGGGGATTATGGGAGAGAAGGAGCGCTCGCTCCTTCTCTCTCTATGCGCTCAGCTTTATCGACTGGATGCCGATACAGCTGACCCTCCGATGACGGGTGGGGGGCCCACTGCTGGCACCGGGCCCCCCCAACGCCTGTTCAGGCCCCATAGCTTCCGGGCGGCAGAGCAGGGAGAGCGATTCTCCCTGCTCTGCCGCAGAATGTAACTGTATCGTAGCTCCGGGTGGGCCCCCTCAGAGTGCGGGCCCCGGGGCCACCGCCCCCTCTGCCCCGCGACCTATCCTTTCAAATCAGGGCCCACCACGCAGGAGCTGGGGCCCACCGTAGGTTTCTCCGATGTCCCGGTGCCTCAGTTCGACCCTGCTTGCCAGCCTGATAATACCAGGCCACAGCAGTCTGCTTATCTTTGCTGGTTAACAAAAATAGGGGACTCCCTCAAAAAAAAATTGGCGTGGGGTCCCCCCTATTTTTGTTAACCAGCCAGATGAAGCAGACTGCTGAGGCCTGGTTTTTCAGGCTGGTAATGAGCCAATATCCATGGACCTTGCCAGCCTGATAATACCAGGCCACAGCAGTCTGCTTAGCTTGGCTGGTTAACAAAAATAGGGGATCCCCTCGAAAAAAAAAACGGCGTAGGGGTCCCCCTATTTTTGTTAACCAGCCAAGTAAAATGCAGACTGCTGCGGCTTGGTATTAAAAGACTGTCAAGGCCCATGGATTTTGGCCCTCAACAGCCTGATAATACCAGGCTACAGCAGCCCCACATTTGGCGCATCAAAAGATGTGCCAATTGTGGCACTTTACCCGGCTCTTCCCACTGCCCTGTAGCGGTGGCAAGTGGTGTAATAAGGGGTTAATGTCACCGTTGATTGCACGGTGACAATAAGCCCGGTTAATAATGGAGAGGTGTCAATAAGACACCGATCCATTATTAATCCCAAAGTTTTTAAATGTATAAAAAAAAAACACAGCAAGAAAAAAGTATTTTAATGAAATAAAAGAGACAACACAGTTTTCATTTCTTTTATTATACTCTCATTCCTGCGACGCCATCGATCTCCTGTAAAAAAAGGAAAAAAACAAACCAACAGTATACCACCTGTCCGACGCAGTCCATAGTAACGACTGTCCCACGACGATCCAGCTCTGCTACATCGGAATGACAGGCAGAGGCTGTCATCCCGGCGCAGCACAGCTGATTACCTACTTCCCCGGCGGTGACGTCATTGGACTGACTGCTTTACGGCCGGGATTACCCAGCAGTCACTGCAGTTATCGCGAGAAACTGCATGTGACCGCCGGGGAAAGATGATGGCGGCCATCAACCAGTCCAGGCCGTGACCACCGGAGATCTTCTGCCAGGTAAGTGCCGCTGACTCCTGACAGACCCGACCGACGGACACTCACAGTGACAGTGACAATTCCGATTCCGGTATACGATATATGGGAAATATCGAAAGTCAATATCGAAAGTCCGATACAGCTAATTGTCATGTATAGTGTACAGTTCCTATAGCGTCTTGTGCTTGGGTGCGAGGAAAACACAGGAGACATAGGTTGAAATGAAATGACTTGTATTACTTCATACAAGCATGCTGAAAAGTTCACACAGTTTGCAGGAACAGCGACAGGAGACACAGCAGGCCAGAGTAACTTCAAGCACTACAATAAATCTCCAAAGCAGGTTCAGGATCTCTTCTCTGTACCGTAATTCCTCTGCAAACATGGATTCACCAAACAGCAGGTTTCCAGAGTCCAAAAGTGTTCCAAGGTTCCTCAGTAGGGAATAGCTGGAGTACAAGTCCAAGGCTTCCAGGAGTCAGGTCACAGACTGACTGAGGCTTGATTCAGGAGCACTGATTGTTCAGCTGAGGCTGCTTAAGAAGCAAGAGGGAAGAATCAGGGCGGGAACATGAAAACTGGAAACTCCATATTAACTGAGGGCAAGAGCTGCAGAAAGACAGAAAGCAAAATGGCCGACGGAAAACTGAGTTTCAAGGAACATGTCAACAGAGACAAAGAACCTTACACTAATATCGGCCGATACCCGATACTTGCAGTATCGTATCGCTCAACACTAACAATGATATGAAAATACATATCACATATAATATTATCTTGCTTTTATACAGATACTGTGGACGGTGCTATAGCTGGATGTCTAATTCTCATATTTTATTCTCGATTTATCCCAGTTATTTAGGGTTTGTGATTTTATATAATATTTGCCTAAAATGCAATAACTTGCATTGATAAGAAAACAAATATATATTTTTTTATTTTGAATTAGTTTTCTGCTATGTTTAAGTCAATGTCATCAAGAACAACTGTCGCTGTTAATGTTTAGTCACCGCTTTAGGATTATAAATTAGTCTCTATAAACCGAGAGACTCACACAGTCCAGACAGGATTGAGATGGGAGACGAGCATTAGCACAGTGTTTCTTCACAAAATGAATGGACACTGGGAAGATATCACACCGCTTCCCTAAACCCTTAATTTAAGGATCACACTCTAGTTTTTGTTACTGTAGCAACAGATAAGAACTAGGAAAATTACTTGTTAACCCTGTGTGTACGCTGTTTGCTATAACTATGCTGAAAAAGAGACTAAAATGCATCAGTATTGTAGTTTTGTATGTGTCTCTCTGTGGTGTTGGTTAAACTATTTTGATTGTTTTCCTTTATTTAACAAATCTCAAACATAAAGTCTGGGTATAGAAATGCTGAAGCCAAATATGTTCACTTTTTCCTCACCCGCGATAAAGAAACAAAGCTGTTATTGTCATGTCTGTTGTCATATAGCCAAAACCGAACAACTTTCTGATGCTGTATCTTCAATTGTCTCAGACACATACAGTGACCCCTCGTAGGAAACAAACTGGAATAAAGAACAAAAACAGACATTTGGCAAAGTGTAGTAGATTTTGGGGAATTGGATAAAAACAATGTAGTGAAAATATACCTGTTGTGTCAGGAGAACTTGTCTGACTGCCTCCAGCTCCTCCTTCCCCGTATCCCACTGTGCTCCATAGAAGTATATGAGCACCAACTGTCATCTTTTATCTCAGTAATGGCAAAATCTATCATTCACTGAAAACAGATTTTACCCATGAATTGAGAATGACCAGTCCAGGAGGGAAAATAAGCAGTTTTTTCAAATATAATATATTACAAAGTTGCTTATTGTCATGTGTATTCTAGATTTACGGGATACAATTAAAGCAACTGTTGCTCTTTAAGCTTTTTTTTTCTTCTGGATTTTGGTTATCTATTCAGCAGTAAATTGTTGGCTGCGGAGAGAACAGGAGATCATCTCTTGTAAGTTTTAAGAAAAGTTATCAATGCTGTAATAAATACTTTTAAACAATTAATTTCTTATTGTATCGTACATAAATATAACCATGGGCAGTAGTTACAGCCTTGTGATTCGTCGTGCTGATTGTGCAGCTGTCATACGCAGCAGCAGCCCTCCTGCAACAGCACAGATCTCTGATGATTAACCCTCTGAATCCTGTACTCTGAGCCTGCATTTAAAGGGAGAGCCTGAGGGGACTACAAGTGAGGCCTATATTTTCTATAATCAGACAGTCTAAAGTCCATTAAAGAACCCTAGAGCTGCCTGATTACATTCTCTGTTTTTAGAGAGTACCAATATATTTTATGTATTTATGCCAATATATTATGGTTGGATCCAGTTGAATGAAACACTAAGGTGCGCTGCGCTACAGGAGTAAATTGATTCTTCAACAATGATGACGATTTCAACGCCGAACTGGCATTTTTATCAAATGAAAAAATCTAATTTTGTTTTTTCCTCTTGTTAAAGACATTGGTACAGTGTTGAAATGCATTGTGAATGAAAAACCTTATTATTATCATAATTGTTGAAGAATTAATTTACTCCATCAGTGTGGCCCACCTTGCGTGTTTCACCCAACTGGATCCAATATTTCCTGGAGGATTTATCCACCAGCCATGGGGCAGCTGCAGCAGTTTTTCTTCTTGGCTACATAGGAATTGTGCCTGTCACATCTCCACCAGGTGAACCTAACCAGCACTTCCCCACTCTCCCTCCATAGGGTGTAACCCTATTATGCTCTCTGTTCCCTCCCACATGTAGACTTATTCAATATATTATGTCTCAATTGGGCAAAAACAAGTGAAAGGAAAAAAGTAATCTTAAAATATTTTTTTACTAAAATTAAAGTGAAAGGTAGACCTCAAAACGTTAATAAAATAATAATAATAGTAATATTAATAATTGCTATTGTAATGACTATTACAACTTGAACAGCGCAATAAATAAATTAATATTATTTATGATGTTTGCTGTATATCAGAAATAAAAATGCAAAAGCAGAATATCTTATATACATTAAATGCTAATGTAGAAGTATGAAAATGAAAATTTTACATTAAACAGCCATCGTGGGTCTCCTTTGCATAGGATATTGCTTATTTTTATTAAAATGCCATTGGGTAAAATGTATATAAAAGGAGTTTAATAAAAGACAATTCACTGCTGAGTCACTTATCAAATTGGCAAATAAAGAGGGAATTAGCTGTAAATTCTAATGTCATGCAGATTACAGACAGTGTGGGATGTGCATAGGAGCGGATGTATGCGTTACTTATGGGACTTCCTGCATAGCTATATCCATTGCGATTACATATTGTACCCATGAGTTTTCCCGCAGGAGAAGTCAAGCAGTCATAATGGCGTATCCTTATCCTATAGTGTTTGTCATCTTTCAGCATCAGAATTAGACCGAAGGCATCATTTGTCACACTGATACAAGTGTATTAAGAAGGATTGGATGTGACTTATAATGAATAACAGCAAGTGATGAGTGATGAACAATGTGTAATGAACAATAAGCGATAAAGGACAAGAGATGAGAAAGTCAGAGACAGTGATTAGTCATGACGTCTGGCCATAGACCATGTGTGTACGAAGCTCGCTGATTATTAGAGTTGAGCGATACTTTCCGATATCCTAAAGTATCGGAATGGGAATGGTATCGCCGATATCACTAAAATATCGGCGATACCCGATACCGATACCGGAAGTCCCATGTAAGTCTATGGGAACAAAATATCGCAACTAAAAAAAACCTTTATTTCCTTGTAAACACTAAATATACACACATAGAATACATATATATATATATACATGTCATTGTGACATATATATATACATATATGTATAGTTTATACACTTCTACATAGTAAAATATACTCTGATTCAATTGCCGGGTAAAGCCGGCTTCAGTGAAAAGACAGAAGCACCCGACATGAAATGACACTTGGTGTACATAGGGTTAACCATGTCTTTTCATGTCGTTTGCTATCTGATTTGCACAAACAATTAAATCAGACTATGTGTGCAAAATTTCACACCTGTAGGGGTTAATTAAAGGTGTAAATTCGTTGTAAAAAAAACGGACTTTTTTGCTACGAATTTACACCTTTAATTAACCCCTACAGGTGTGAAATTTTGCACACATAGACTGATTTAATTGTTTGTGCAAATTAGATAGCAAAGGACATGAAAAGACATGGTTAACCCTATGTACACCAAGTGTCATTTCATGTCGGGTTCTGCATTTTCACAAAAGCCGGCAATTGAATTAGCGGCTATTATACTATGTAGAAGTGTATGAACTACAAATATAAATATATATATATATATGTGTCACAAATTCAATGACATGTATATATATATATATATATATATATATATATGAGGTGTAAAATTGCTGAAAAAAAATGCGTGGGCTCCCGCCCTATTTTCGCAACCAGACAGACAAAGCCAGTGAGTGGGGGCAGATAATAATAGCCCAGAGAGGGACCATTTGTTTTGGCCCCCCCCCGGCTACTTAACATCTGCCCCCAGACACCCCAGAAAGGGCAAATCTCTAATTAGATTTGCCCTTTCTGGCACTTTGCCCGTCTATTCCCATTGCCCTGTAGCGGTGGCGAATGGGTTAATAAGGGGTTAAAATGACCTTGCAATTGAAAGGTCACTTTAAGCCAGGTTAATAATTGAGAGCTGTCAATTAGACAACTATCAATTATTAATCCTATTGTATGAAAGAAAAATCAAACACACACACTTTAATAAAAAAGAAGTTTAATGAAATAATCACACAGTTTTTGACCATATTTTATTTACCTGCTAAAGCCATTTCCTGTAATAAAAATAAAATAATAAAGCAAAATTATTCTTACCAATCCGATGCACAGTCAGGTCCCACGGTGTAATCCTTCAGAAAGGGTTAATGTTTACTGCAGGGACCGCAGCTAATGCTGCAGCCTCACAGTAAACCCCAAATGAATGAGTTCCTCTCCTGCCTGACAGGAGAGTAAAGGCTGGGTGTCACATAACGATACACCAGCGATCCCGACAACGATATGCACTTGTCAGGATCGCTGGTGTATCGCTACATGATCGCTGCTGAGCTGCCAAACAGGCAGCTCAGGCAGCGATCTGGGACAGCGACACTGCGAGTAACATCGCTTAAGGGCCCGTCTCACATAGCGATATCGCTACCGAGATCGCTGCTGAGTCACAAGTTTTGTGACGCAGCAGCAAGCTCACCAGCGATATCGCTGTGTGTGACATTCAGCGACGATCAGCCCCCCTGCCGGGTATCGCTGATCGTCGCAGAAATGTCAGGACCTTTTTTTGATCGCTGGTTTCCCTCTGACAGGCACGCATCGCTGCGTGTGACAGGCGGGAGACCAGCGATCCGCTGGTAACCAAGGTACACAGCGGGTTTCCAGGCACCGCGCAGCGCTTGGAAACCCGCTGTGTACCTTGGATACCAGCTCCCTGCATCAGGGCGCTGGTATCCAAGGTACACAGCGGGTTTCTAGGCACAGCCCCGCGCCTGGAAACCCGCTGTGTACCTTGGTTACCAGCGGATCGCTAGTCTCCCGCCTGTCACACGCAGCGATGCGTGCCTGTCAGCGGAAAACCAGCGATCAAAAAAAGGTCCTGACATTTCAGCGACGATCAGCGATACCCGGCAGGGGGGCTGATCGTCGCTGAATGTCACACACAGCGATATCGCTGGTGAGCTCGCTGCTGCGTCACAAAACTAGTGACTCAGCAGCGATCTCGGTAGCGATATCGCTATGTGAGACGGGCCCTTAAGTGGAAAGCTTAATTGATTGCTTTCCACTTTCACTTCAGGTCAGCCAGGGACACAATCAGTGACGTCAGAGGGAACTGATTAACAAAAATAGGGGTTCCCTTCGAAAAAAAAATGGCGTGGGGTCCCCCTATTTTTGTTAACCAGCCAGATGAAGCAGACCGCTGAGGCCTGGATTTTCAGGCTGTTAAGGAGCCAAGATCCATGGACCTTGCCAGCCTGATAATACTAGGCCACAGCAGTCTGCATATCTTGGCTGATTAACAAAAATAGGGGATCCCCTCGAAAAAATTGGCGTGGGGTCCCCCCTATTTTTGTTAACCAGCCAGATGAAGCAGACCGCTGAGGCCTGGATTTTCAGGCTGTTAAGGAGCCAAGATCCATGGACCTTGCCAGCCTGATAATACCAGGCCACAGCAGTCTGCATATCTTGGCTGATTAACAAAAATAGGGGATCCCCTCGAAAAAAATTGGCATGGGGTCCCCCCTATTTTTGTTAACCAGCCAGATGAAGCAGACCGCTGAGGCCTGGTTTTTCAGGCTGGTAAGGATCCAATATCCATGGACCTTGCAAGCCTGATAATACCAGGCCACAGCAGTCTGCTTAGCTTGGCTGGTTAACAAAAATAGGGGATCCCCTCGAAAAAAAAACGGCGTGGGGATCCCCCCTATTTTTGTTAACCAGCCAAGTAAAATGCAGACTGCTGCGGCCTGGTATTAAAAGACTGTCAAGGCCCATGGATTTTGGCCCTCAACAGCCTGATAATACCAGGCTACAGCAGCCCCACATTTGGCGCATCAAAAGATGTGCCAATTGTGGCACTTTACCCGGCTCTTCCCACTTGCCCTGTAGCGGTGGCAAGCGGGGTAATAAGGGGTTATTGTCACCGTTGATTGCACGGTGACAATAAGCCCGGTTAATAATGGAGAGGCGTCAATAAGACACCGATCCATTATTAATCCCAAAGTTATTAAATGCATAAAAAAAAGACACAGCAAGAAAAAAGTCTTTTAATGAAATAAAAGAGACAACACAGTTTTCATTACTTTTATTACTCTCTCATTCCTGCGACGCCATCGATCTCCTGTAAAAAAAGAAAAAAAACAAACCAACAGTATACCACCTGTCCGACGCAGTCCATAACGATAGTCCCACGACGATCCAGCTCTGCTACATCGCAATGACAGGCAGAGCCTGTCATTGCAACGCAGCACAGCTGATTACCTGCTTCCCCGGCGGTGACGTCATCGGACTGACTGCTTTACGGCCGGGATTACCCAGCAGTCACTGCAGTTATCGCGAGAAACTGCATGTGACCGCCGGGGAAAGAAGATGGCGGCCATGAAGCAGTCCAGGACGTGACCGCCGGAGATCTTCTGCCAGGTAAGTGCCGCTGACTCCTGACAGACCCGACCGACGGACACTGACAGTGACAGTGACAATCCCGATTCCGGTATCCGATAAGACGAAAATATCGGAACTCGGAATCGGAATTCCGATACAGCTAATATCGGCCGATACCCGATATTTGCAGTATCGGAATGCTCAACCCTACTGATTATACATCCACCATGTAATATATATCTCTTACAGTCATAAGGGGCCGTCTGGTAAGAGATTACATATTAAGTGTATTTTAATGCTAATGGTCGCAGATGAAATTATTAAAATTAAGTGAAATGTTCAATGTATTTTTCTTAGGCAATTCTAGTAAATATCCTTTCATTAAAATGTCTCTTTTTGGCAACATACCTTTATTAATTGGATTGTACAGGCATCAAAATATAGAAATTAAAAGTGTAAGAAGATAGCCAACCAAAGTCTTATGATTACTTTAGCAAAACAAAAAGGCCTTCATGGTATATGTCTGAATAATAGACGTTTCTAGGAATTTTAGACTTAAACTTTGTATCAGGAAAATTTGATATATGGTTAAAATGATGAAACGTAGTGTAAACCTAGCCTGAGTTTGAACCGACTTTCCTCTTTTGTAAAATTATTAATGTTAAATATCCAATCTGCCTTTTTTTTATTTTACTAATTATTATTTTAATATTGCATTGTTATAGCAGTAACAACAATTTTGTGACCTAATACTGCGTGTAGTTTAAATCATCACCACTAACTTTTTATAAAAGGGAGATAATTTACAGCGTTTTTGTAAGTATTTTTGCAGCAAAGTTTCCATTTTTACAGTTTAGCCATTAACATATTTCAGACATGTTTTAATCACAGCATTCTATCAACATCTTTTTGGTTGATGCGTTCAATTTATACTACCTAAAAGGAAAAGAGTAAAAAAACTTATTACACTAATTAGAAATAATCTGAAATTATTTCATATTGTCACTATTTAATTGAAGAATTATGTATGCAATAGATGGAGATGTCTTGCAAACAAATGTTGACTTTAAGGCACATTCCCAAACTCCACACTTAAGTGTGTGATTTTATGTTCTAGTGTTGCCTTAGAATATAGAAATCTTAACAACTTAGTTATATTAATACATATTAGTCCACAAAAAAACCTTTACAAAAGGTCACACTCCGTCAAGACATCTTCAACACAATACCTCAATTTAGATATATACAATGTCAGTATGGAGAGAATTTTTCACAGAGATCTAGATTTTTTTTTCCTTGTGGCAATTTGGAGAGATAGGAGTCTTGACATAGACCCTCACTTAAATAGCATAAACTAATGAAGTCGTACAATGCATCAAGGTGTCACTTGCTCAATATTGCTATGATTTTAAAGGGCAAACAAGGTTTGATTGAATCGAAATGCCAAGTAGGGTAAACTCTAGTTAATTTAAAGTGAGTAGTCATGTTCCTAACACATGCTCAAAGATATCCAGACATTGAGCATGTTACAATAGACAGTTAACGCCATAGTGCTTCTCACTAGGTGGCGCTATGGCATTTAGTTTTTAAAGTGACAGGATTTGAAGCTTAAGCCCCTGTTTTTATAATCATGGGTTTAAGTTGTATTTTTTCAAAAATCATTTAATACTTAATAATATTATTTATAAAATCACTTTATAGTGAATTGGTGAAAGAGAATATATTTAAGTTTTGGAGATGGAAAAATAATGTGCATGTAAACCTTTAAATTAAGAGCAGACTAAATACTAGATAACTATATACTTATATGTCAATCTTCATATATTTTAAAAATTATTGCTTTCAACAAAGCATGTGTTATGAAAATATAAATATTTTAACAGATAAAGGCAATTTGAGTATTGTAATATGAGAGTCTAAGGTTCTGTGCCGATGATGAGTTTTTGACGCTGTATATTTAAAAAAATGCCATTAACAAATTTTACTTAATGGGTGCAGATGTGGTGCAGAAAATGTGCAATTGCAAAAACTAACTAAAAGCTGGTAACATAGACTAATGTTGCTTTGTGGATATTTCTATGGCTTGGGGCACCTGGTGCTCTTCTATAGATTATGATTGGTAGCTTGTGCCAACAAATTCACCATGAAGCCTCTAGCAGAAGGCTATATATTCTGTATTTTTTGAGAGCCATTGAGTCATCTGTAGGTGGCACTTTAAGGCCTGATGCAACATAGGCAACTGACATAATACAAAGACAGATCAATATATTAAGAATAAGGGGTGCTCACTACTGCAAAGATTGGTGCTCAGGAGAAAAAATATATATAATAAATAAAATGAAGAACTCCAGCACTCAAAACATTTTTTTAAGATTTATTATCCTTTTGATGAGAATGAAAACATTTTTTATATTTATATATATATATTTTTTTTTCAAGAATGCAGACACAAATATTCAAATATTTAAGCTAGCAAGCCTTTTTCAAGAGATGCCTGTCTGTGGAGATTCATTTTAGAGAAAAGTGGTATGGGTTCCACTGTGTAAAAAAGTCTGAAAAGGTGACGCTGGGTATGGGCCCTCCAGGTGGGGGAGTCCAGGTATGGGCGTCCGGCGAGAGGACACAACGAGAGGAAAAGTTGAATATTTGTGTCTGCATTCTTGAAAAATTTTTTACCACAATTATATATATAAATATAAAAACATTTTTTGCATTCTCATCAAAAGGATAATAAATCTTAAAAAATGTTTTGAGTGCCGGAGTTCTTCATTTTATTTATAATACAAAGACAATAACATCATGTCATTATAAAAACAAATGAGAACTAAAGCCAATAATCCAACTAAAAAGTGTATGAACTAAAGAAAGACTCTATCTGCATCCACACTGGTTCGGTCCTCCTTCCTGTACCTAGTATACTTAATTATCTCCCTATTTGCCCTACAAAGTTATTTTTGCTAATTTTAACTATAATAATTCCTTGTCTAACCATTTGTATTCTACTTCAATTAGATAAATGGGTTTACATTATTAGAGCTCATTCAGACATCAGTGATTTTTCATCAGTATTTGTACTGTATGCCATAACCAAGATTGTCTCCAAACACAGAACAGGTGTCAATCTTTCAATTATAGTTTTTCTCCATAAGTTCCACTCCTGGCTTTGGCATAAAACACTGATTAAATATCACTGATGTCTGAATGAGCCCCTATAGGATAGAAGATAATTTCTGGTCAATATTTTATTACTATATCTTCATATCTCCTGACTAATAGGGCTGAGCATTAAGTGACTGAAGCAAGACAGCAACAACTACTAGTAAAACTAAAATACTGGATAAAATTGAGTAATGGTATCTTGGTTTGGATGTTAAATAGTTTGCTGTAAGTTTTTTTTAATTACAAGATAAATTTATTGTCCATTGTCTGTTGAAGTGTGGCATGATGTGATAAAATTACAATTTTTAATTCATTAAGCTTACCAAAGACGCACAAGGTGAGATACATTATCAACAGATGGAAGCCAGACAGTAACAACTATTAGGAAAACTACAATTGTATAATTCCAATGGTTTCCCGATGTATTAAACAAGTTTCCTACAAGTGCACTAATTACCATGGCATGTTAGAGTTTATTGTCCATTAAAATATGGTACGATGTGATAAAAATTCTGACTTTTACATTGCAAACTTTACCAAAGACTCACATGGTGTTTTCTATAGAAAACAGTCAGATATTTGTTAACTTACAATAATGTCACATTAGATTTGTAATGTTATATTCAGTAGCCTAATCCTCTTTAGTAAATCTAGCCCTTAATATGTTTTGAAGCCCCTTTTCAAGTTTTACCTTCTTAAAAAAAAAAAAGCTTTATGTAAAACATCAAGAAAGATTAGAGGACGCCATGGAACACAAATGGCAGTTGGCAATCTGGCTTATCAGTTATTCTTTCACTGCAAATATTTCTGGAGTTGCACTATAGGAATGCTGTGGGGTTCAAGGGATAATTCTGCCTTTCAACTTCTACAATTTATTTAATGGCTGAACACTGTCATTATCTGAAGACAAGATGAAAAGCATTGTTGTGTAAAGGACATTAAATGAAAACCTACTTGAGCCAGCAGGATAAGGTATTATGTTTGGCTCAGTAATGATTCCTTGGATAATATATAATCCCCTAGAGAAAAAAATGCATGATATGACCACCTAGTATAAGTGGCTTTTCCTAGGTTAGCAAATACTATGGGTGACTGATCGTAAGTCATACAATGAAGGAGATTGTTAGACTGCAGCTAAGACGTAAGACCTTCATCTCTGCCTATTTTTCTAATAAAAAATAGTAATAAAAGTAGAGAGGGCTAAAGCAATATTATGTCTAAACGTTGTGTCTCCAGAAATAAAAGTTAATATTAAATATTAGACCTTTCAGCCTTTGGTTTATGAGCATAATACATCTGTAGCAGTTTTCTACTTGTGTTACATAATATTGTTTGAATCAAATATAATAATATATTATACAGCTTTATGTTAAAGAACAAACTTCTCATCTGGTGTATAATTACTAGGTTAGTATATGAGAGAACCATTCATCTATAGCCAAGGTATTTTTTATATTTGAAACAATTGGAAAAAAAATATTGTAGAAGAAAGGAAAATTCACGGTAGGTAATGAGTTGTAAGCAGGTTGCCTTAAATAACATGGTGAATGATTATATACAGTGGATTCGGATAGTATTCAGACCCCTTTAAATTTTTCACTCTTTGTTTCATTGCAGCCATTTGGTAAATGCAAAAATGTTCATTTTTTTTTTCTCATTAATGTACACTCTGCACCCCATCTTGACTGATAAAAACGAAAAATGTAGAAATTTTTGCTTATTCATTAAAAAAAAAAACTGAAATATTACATGGTCATAAGTATTCAGAACCTTTGCTCAGACACTAATATTTATCTCACATGCTGCCCATTTCCTTGTGATCCTCCTTGAGATGGTTCTACTCCTTCATTGTAGTCCAGCTGTGATTAATTAAACTGATATTACTTGATTTGTAAAAGCACACACCTGTCTATATAAGACCTCATAGCTCACAGTGCATGTCAGACCAAATAGAAATCATGAGGTCAAAGGAACTGGCCAAGGAGCTCAGAGACAGAATTGTGGCAAGGCACAGATCTGGTCAGGTTACAAAAGAATTTCTGCAGTACTCAAGGTTCCTAAGAGCACAGTGGCCTCCATAATCCTTAAATGGAAGACGTTTGGGACCACCAGAAGTCTTCCTAGACCTGGACTCCAAGCCAAACTGAGCAATCGTGGGAGGAGAACCTTGGTGAGAGAGGTAAAAAAGAACCCAAGATCTCTATGGCTGAGCTCCACAGATGCAGTAGGGAGATGGGAGAAAGTTCCACAAAGTCAACTATCACTGCAGCCCTCCACCAGTTGGGCCTTTATGGCAGAGTGGCCTGATGGAAGCCTCTCCTCTGTGCAAGACATATGAAATCCCGCATAGAGTTTGCTAAAAACACATGAAGGACTCCCAGACTATGAAAAATAAGATTCTCTGGTCTGATGAGATGAAGATAGAACTTTTTTGGTAATAATTCTAAGCGGTATGTGTGGAGAAAACCAGGCCCTGCTCATCACCTGCCCAATACAATCCCAACAGTGAAACATGGTTTTGACAGCATCATGCAATGGGGGTGTTTTCAGCTGCAGGGATAGGATGACTGATTGCAATTGAAGTAACATGAATGCAGCCAAGTAGAGAGATATCCTGGATGAAAACCTCTTCCAGAGTGCTCTGGACCTCAGACTTGGTCGAAGGTTCACCTTCCAACAAGACAATGACCCTAAGCACACAGCTAAAATAGCAAAGGAGTGGTTTCAGAACAACTCTGTGACCATTCTTGACTGGCCCAGCCAGAGCCCTGACCTAAACCCAATTGAGCATCTCTGGAGAGATCTGAAAATGGCTGTTCACCTATGTTCACCATCCAACCTGGCAGAACTGGAGAGGATCTGCAAGGAAGAATAGCAGAGGATCCCCAAATCAAGGTTTGAAAAACTTGTTGTATCATTCCCAAGAAGACTCATGGCTGTACTAGCTCAAAAGGGTGCTTCCACTCAATACTGAGCAAAGGTTTGAATACTTATGACCATGTGATATTTCAGTTTTTCTTTTTCAATAAAATTGGAAAAATTTCTACATTTGTTTTTCATCAGTAAAGATGGGTGCAGAGTGTACATTAATGAGAAAAAAAGTGAACGTTTTTGCATTTACCAAATGGCTGCAATGAAACAAAGAGGGATCTGAAATACTTTCCAAACCCACTGTATATATTACACCACACATGAGAGCTGACAGATCCTTTATATACTACACCACACGGGACACAGAATCTATATACTACAATACACAGGAGAGCTGACAGTTCCTCTATATACTACACCACACAGGAGAGCTGACAGATCCTCTATATACTGTACCACACTTGAGAGATGACAGATCCTATACATACTACATCACACAAGAGAGATGACAGATCCTATATATACTACACCACACCACACAGAAGAGCTGACAGATCCGCTATATACTACACCACACAGGAGAGCTGACAGATCCTCTATACACCACACAGGAGAGCTGACAGATCCTCTATACACCACACAGGAGGAGAGCTGACAGAGCCTCTATATACTGCACCACACAGGAGAGCTGACAGATCCTCTATATGATACACCACACAGGAGGGCTGACAGATCCTCAATATACCACACCAAAAAGGAGAGCTGACAGATCCTATGTATACTACACCACACAAGACAGCTGACAGATCCTCTATATACTACACCACACAGGAGAGCTGACAGATCCTCTATATACTACACAAAAAAGGAGAGCTGACAGATCCTATATATACTACACCACACAAGACAGCTGACAGATCCTCTATATACTACATCACACAGGAGAGCTGACAGATCCTCTATATACTTAACACAGGACAGCTGACAGATCCTCTGTATACTACACCACACAGGAGAGCTGACAGATCCTCTATATACTACACCACACAGGAGAGCTGACAGATCCTATATACAGTTGCACTCAAAAGTTTACATACCCTGGCAGAATTTTTGCTTCCTTGGCATTTTTTCAGAGAATATAAATGATAACACCAAAACTTTTTCTCCACTCATGGTTAGCGGTTGGGTGAAGCCATTTATTGTCAAACTACTGTGTTTTCTCTGTTTAAATCATAATGACAACCCAAAACATCCAAATGACCCTGATTGAAAGTTTTTATACCCCATTTCTTAATATCGTGTACTGCCCCCTCTAACATCAATGACAGCTTGAAGTCTTTTGTGGTAGTTGTGGATGGGATTCTTTATTTTCTCAGATGGTAAAGCTGCCCACTCTTCTTGACAAAAAGCCTCAGTTCCTGTAAATTCCTGGGCTGTCTAGCATGAACTGCGCGCTTGAGATCTCTGCAGAGTGGCTCAATGATATTGAGGTCAGGAGACTGAGATAGCCACTACAGAACCTTCACTTTGTTCTGCTGTAGCCGATTACAGGTCGACTTGGCCTTGTGTTTTGGATCTTTGTCATGTTGGAATGTCCAAGTATGTCCCATGCGCAGCAGTATTTGCTAATAACATGCTGCATTCATCTTTCCTTCAACTTTGACCAAGTTTCCTGTGCCTTTGTAGATCACACATCCCCACAACATCAGCAATTCACCTCCGTGCTTTACAGTAGGAATGGTGTTCCTTTCATCATAGGCCTTGTTGACCTCTCTCCAAATGTAACATTTATGGTTGTGGCCAAAAAGTTCAATTTTGTTCTCATTACTCCATGTTACCTTGCTAGTTGCTACAGAAGTTTTGAGGCTTGTCTCTGTGCTGTTTTATGGTTCATAGGCGAGTTGCTTTGTTGCATTTGCGTAGTAATGGCTTTCTTTTGGCGGCTCGACCATGCAGCCCATTTTTCTTCAAGTGTATCCTTATTGTGCATCTTGAAACAGCCACATCACTAGTTTTTAGAAAGTCCAGTATTTCAGCTGATGCTATTTGTGGGTTTTTCTTTGCATCCTGAACAATTTTCCTGGCAGTTGTGGACCAATTGTTTGCTGGTCTACCCAACCAAGGTTTTGTTTTTACAGAGCCCTGATTTTTCCATTTATTAATCACAGTTTGAACGCTGCTCATTGCCATTATCAATTCCTTGGATATATTTTTGTATCCCTTTCCTGTTTTATACAGTTCAACTACATTTTCACATAGATCTTTTGACAATTCCTTTGCTTTCCTCATGACTCACAATCTAGAAATGTCAGTGACTGGATGAAAGATGCAAGAGTCTGTCTGGATCCCAGAATCTCACTCAGTTTTTATGCACACACACTGATTGCAAGCAAACAGGTCACCGATGATGATATTACCTTTAGTAGCCAGTCAAACCCATTTGTGTCAACATCTGTGCATGTTATCAAGCCAAAATCACCAGGGTATGTAAACTTTTGATTAGGGTCATTTGGATGTTTTGGGTTGTCATTTTAATTTAAAAAACACAGTAGTTTGACAATAAATGGCTGCACCCAATCACTAACCATGAGTGGAGAAAAAGTTTTGGTGTTATAAATCATATACTCTGAAAAAAAGCCAAGAAAGCAAAAATTCTGCTGGGGTATGTAAACTTTTGAGCACAACTGTATACTACACCACACAAGACAGCTGACAGATCCTCTATATGCTACACCACACAGGAGAACTGACAGATCCTCTATATACTGCACTGCACAAGACGGACCTTCTATATACTGCACCACACAGGACACATACTCCATATACTACACCACACAAAAGTGCTGACATATCATCTTATGTAAAATACCAATACAGGTTATTTGTTTTATTTAACCACTGGAGTGATATCAGTGATGTAGGTACTGTGTGTGTAGTAAAATACTTACTGGTGGCCATATTTCACAGCAACGAAGAAGATAGAAGCAACGACACAGCAGCAGAAGACGGCGACTGCTGCGTATTTTATTACACTCAGGGAAGCTGTATGATAGCTTTTTTTGCGGGGCGAGATGTTTGTATTAGTACCATTTTGGGATAGATGTGATATTTTGATCACTTGTTACAGATTTTTGTGTGGAATTGTGGCAACCAGAAAAAAGGACATTTGGCATTCTTGAACTGTTTCTGTTTACGGTGTTTACTGATCAGGTTAACTGTTTTTATATTTTGATAGTCTGACTTTTCTAAACGAAGCAATACTAAATATGTGTTTTTTTATTTTTTAAATATTTTTATTTTCATTGGGATAAAAGGGGGGATTTGAAATTTTAGTATTTTTTTTTTTTACTTTCATTGATATAGTTAGCCCCCTTAGGGGACATGAAGATGAGATCATCCGATCGCATGTGCTATTAAATACAGTGATGCCACAGCATTGCTGCACATAGCACAAATCAGCATCTCTTTTGAAGTCTGGCAACAGGAAACTGACCCCTGGCTGTCATGACAACCCATCGGCGACCAGTGAGCACGTCATGGGCGCGCCAATGGGTGAGAGAATGATGTGCACGAATGTTGGTATGTGTTAAACGCTGCTGTCAGAGATTGATGTGCCATACATGTAAGGTGTATGTTGTAAAAGTGTTAACCCCTTAGTGACAGAGCCATTTTGCAGCTTAATGACCGGGCCAATTTTTACAATTCTGACCACTGTCACTTTATGAGGTTATAACTCTGGAACGCTTTAACGAATCCAGCTGATTCTGAGATTGTTTTTTCGTGACATATTGTACTTCACGTTAGTGGTAAAAATTTCTTTGATATGACTTGTGTTTATTTATGAAAAAAACGGAAATATGGCGAAAATTTTGAAAATTTAACAATTTTCAAACTTTAAATTTTTATGCCCTTAAATCAGAGAGATATGTCACACAAATTTCTTAATAAATAACATTTCCCACATGTCTACTTTACATCAGCACAATTTTGGGACCAAAATTTTTTTTTGTTACGAAGTTATAAGGGTTAAAAGTTGACCAGCGATTTCTCATTTTTACAACACCATTTTTATTTTAGGGACCACCTCACATTTGAAGTCACTTTGAGGGGTCTATATGATAGAAAATAGCCAAAAGTGACACCATTCTAAAAACTGCACCCCTCAAGGTGCTCAAAACCACATTCAAGAAGTTTATTAACCCTTTACGTGCTTCACAGGAACTGAAGCAATGTGGAAGGAAAAAATTAACATTTAACTTTTTTTGCAAAAACTTTACTTCGGAACCTATTTTTTTTATTTTCACAACTGTTAAAAGAAAAAATGAACCACAAAATTTGTTGTGCAATTTCTCCTCATTAAGCCGATGACCCATATGTGGGGGTAAACCACTTTTTGGGCGCACGGCAGAGGTTGCAAGGGAAGGAGCGACATTTGACTTTTTCAACGCAGAATTGGCTGGACGCCATGTCGTGTTTGTAGAGGCCCTGATGTGTCTAAACAGTGGAAACCCATCACAAGTGACCCCATTTTGGAAATTAGACCCCTAAGGAACTTATCTAGATGTGTGGTGAGCACTTTGAACCTCCAAGTGCTTCACAGAAGTTTATAACATAGAACCGTGAAAATAAAAAATCATATTTTTTCCACAAAAACGATCTGTTTACCCCAATTTTTATTTTCCCAAGGGTAACAAGACCCCAAAAGTTTTTGTGCAATTTGTCCTGAGCATGCCGATACCCCATATGTGGGGGTAAACCACTGTTTGGGTGCAAGGCAGAGCTTGGAAGGGAAGGAGCGCCGTTTGACTTTTTCAGCGCAGAATTGGCTGGACGTCATGTCGTGTTTGTAGAGGTCCTGATGTGTCTAAACAGTGGAAACCCCCCACAAGTGACCCCATTTTGGAAATTAGACCCCCTAAGGAACTTATCTAGATGTGTGGTGAGCACTTTGAACCTCCAAGTGCTTCACAGAAGTTTATAACATAGAACCGTGAAAATAAAAAATCATATTTTTTCCACAAAAACGATCTGTTCACCCCAATTTTTATTTTCCCAAGGGTAACAAGACCCCAAAAGTTTTTGTGCAATTTGTCCTGAGTAGTGTTGAGCATTCCGATACTGCAAATATCGGGTATCGGCCGATATTGGCTGTATCGGAATTCCGATTCCGAGTTCCGATATTTTCGTCATATCGGATACCGGAATCGGAATGTCACTGTCACTGTCAGTGTCCGTCTGTCGGGTCTGTCAGGAGTCAGCGGCACTTACCCGGCAGAAGATCTCCGGCGGTCACATCCCGGGCTGCTTAATGGCCGCCATCCTCTTCTCCCCGGCGGTCACATGCAGTATCTCGCGATAACTGCAGTGACTGCTGGGTAATCGCGGCCGTAAAGCAGTCCGATGATGTCACCGCCGGGGAAGCAGGTAATCAGCTGTGCTGCGTCGCGATGACAGGCTCTGCCTGTCATTCCGATGTAGCAGAGCTGGATCGTCGTGGGACAATCGTTACTATGGACTGCGTCGGACAGGTGGTATATTGTTGGTTTGTTTTTTTTATTTTTTTACAGGAGATCGATGGCGTCGCAGGAATGAGAGAGTAATAAAAGAAATGAAAACTGTGTTGTCTCTTTTATTTCATTAACCCCTTCACCCCCAAGGGTGGTTTGCACGTTAATGACCGGGACAATTTTTACAATTCTGACCACTGTCTCTTTATGAGGTTATAACTCCGGAACGCTTCAACGGATCTTCGCGATTCTGAGATTGTTTTCTCGTGACATATTGTACTTCATGTTAGTGGTAAAATTTCTTCCATATAACTTGCGTTTATTTTTGAAAAATACGCAAATATGGCGAAAATTTTGAAAATTTAGCAATTTTCAAACTTTGAATTTTTATTCCCTTAAAACAGAGAAATATGTAACACAAAATAGTTAAGAAATAACATTTCCCACATGTCTACTTTACATCAGCACAATTTTGGAATCAAAATTTTTTTTTGTTAGGAAGTTATAAGGGTTAAAAGTTGACCAGCGATTTCTCATTTTTACAACAAAATTTACAAAGCCATTTTTTTTAGGGACCACCTCACATTTGAAGTCACTTTGAGGGGTCTACATGACAGAAAATACCCAAAAGTGACACCATTCTAAAAACTGCACCCCTCAAGGTACTCAAAACCACATTCAAGAAGTTTATTAACCCTTCAGGTGCTTCACAGGAACTAAAGCAACGTGGAAGGAAAAAATGAATATTTAACTTTTTAGCCACAAAAATGATTTTTACAAACTTTTTTTTTATTTTCACAAGGGTAAAAGGAGAAAATGGACAGATAAGGTTGTTATGCAATTTCTCCTGAGTACGCCAATACCCCATATGTGGGGAAAACCACTGTTTGGGCACACGGCAGAGCTCGTAAGGGAAGGAGCGCCGTTTGACTTTTTCAAACTAAAATTGGCTGGAGTTGAGATTGGACGCCATGTCGCGCTTGGAGAACCTCTAATGCGCCTAAACAGTGGAAACCCCCCACAAGTGACACCATTTTGGAAACTAGACCCCCTAAGGTACTTATCTAGATCTGTTGTGAGCACTTTGAACCCCCAAGTGTTTCAGAAAAGTTTATAATGCCTGGGTGTGAAAAAAAAAAAAAAAAAATTCCACAAAAATGATTTTTTAGTCCTAAATTTTTGAATTTTCCCAAGGAAATTGGACCCCAAAAGTTGTTGTCCAATTTGTCCTGAGTACGCTGATACCCCATATGTGGGGGTGGAAAACTGTTTGGGCGCACGGCAGGGCTTGGAAAGGAAGTAGTAACGTTTTGGAATGCAGACGTTGATGGGGGTCATGTTCCGTTTGCAGTGCCCCAGATGAGCCTAAACAGTGGAAATCCCCCACAAGTGACCCCATTTTGGAAACTAGACCCCCTAAGGAACTTATCTAGATCTTTGGTGAGCACTTTGAACCCCCAAGTGCTTCACACAAGTTTATAATGCCCGGGCATGAAAATAAAAAATCCTATTTTTTTCCCACAAAAATTATCTTTTAGTCACTAATTTTTTATTTTCCCAAGGGTATCAGGAGAAATTGGACCACATAAGTTGTTGTCCAATTTGTCCTGAGTACGCTGATGCCCCATATGTGGGGGGGAACCACTGTTTGGGCGCACGGCAGAGCTCGGAAGGGAAGGAGCACCATTTGACTTTTTCCAACCAAAATTGGCTGGAATTGAGATTGGATGCCATGTTGCATTTGGAGAGCCCCTGATGTGCCTAAACAGTGGAAACCCCCCACAAATGACCCCATTTGGGAAACTAGACCCCCTAAGGAACTTATCTAGATCTTTGGTGAGCAATTTGAACCCTCAAGTGCTTCACACAAGTTTATAACGTAGAGCCGTAAAATTTAAAAATCATATTTTTTCCACAAAAATGATCTTTTCACCCGAATTTTTATTTTTCCAAGGGTAACAAGACTCCAAAAGTTATTGTGCAATTTGTCCTGAGTACACTGATACCCCATATGTGGGGGTATACCACTGTTTGGGTGCATGGCAGAGTTTGGAAGGGAAGGAGCGCCGTCTCACTTTTTCAACGCAGAATTGGCTGGACGCCATGTCGTGTTTGGAGAGCTCCTGATCTGCCTAAACAGTGGAAACCCCCCACAAATGACACCATTTTGGAAACTAGACCCCTCAAGGAACTTATCTAGATGTGTGGTGAGAACTTTGAACCCCCAGGTGTTTCACTAAAGTTTATAACGTACAGCCTTAAAATAAAAAATCCTTTTTTTTTTTTACAAAAATGATTTTTTCGCCCCCAATATTTTATTTTCACAAGGGTAACAGAAGAAATTGGAACCCAAAAGTTGTTGTCCAATTTGTCCTGAGTACGCTGATACCCAATATGTAGGAGAAAACTACTGTATGGGTGCACGTCAGGGCTCGGAAGGGAAGTAGTGACGTTTTGGATTGCAGACTTTGATGGAATGGTCTGTGGGCGTCATGTCGCATTTGGAGAGCCCCTGATACGCCTAAACAGTGGAAACCCCCCACAAGTGACCCCATTTTGGAAAATAGACCCCACAAGGAACTTATCTAGATGTGTGGTGAGCACTTTGAACCCCGAAGTGCTTCACAGAAGTTTATAACGCACAGCCGTAAAAATAAAAAATCCTTTTTTTTTTTACAAAAATGATTTTTTTCGCCCCCAATATTTTATTTTCACAAGGGTAACAGGAGAAATTGGACCCCAAAAGTTGTTGTCCAATTTGTCCTGAGTACGCTGATACCCAATATGTGGGAGAAAACTACTGTATGGGCGCATGTCAGGGCTCGGAAAGGGAAGTAGTGACGTTTTGGATTGCAGACTTTGATGGAATGGTCTGGGGGCGTCATGTCGCATTTGGAGAGCCCCTGATGCGCCTAAACAGTGGAAACCCCCCACAAGTGACCCCATTTTGGAAAATAGACCTCACAAGGAACTTACCTAGATGTGTGGTGAGCACTTTGAACCCCGAAGTGCTTCACAGAAGTTTATAACGCACAGCCGTAAAAATAAAAAATCCTTTTTTTTTTTACAAAAATGATTTTTTTCGCCCCCAATATTTTATTTTCACAAGAGCAACAGGAGAAATTGGACCCCAAAAGTTGTTGTCCAATTTGTCCTGAGTACGCTGATACCCAATATGTGGGAGAAAACTACTGTATGGGCGCATGTCAGGGCTCAGAAAGGGAAGTAGTGACGTTTTGGATTGCAGACTTTGATGGAATGGTCTGGGGGCGTCATGTCGCATTTGGAGAGCCCCTGATGCGCCTAAACAGTGGAAATCCCCAACAAGTGACCCCATTTTGGAAAATAGACCCCACAAGGAACTTATTTAGATGTGTGGTGAGCGCTATGAAGCCCCAAGTGCTTCACAGAAGTTTATAATGTACAGCCGTAAAAACAAAAAAATCTTATGTTTTTTACAAAAATAATATTTTCGCCCCCAGTTTTTTATTTTCCCAAGGGTAACAGAAGAAATAGGACAAATTGCACAATAACTCTTGGGGTCCAGAGTACGCTGATACCCCATATGTGGGGATAAACTACTGTTTGGACGCATGGCAGAGCTCAGAAGTGAAGGAACACCGTTTGACTTTTTCAACGCAGAATTGGCTGGAATGGAGATCAGACGCCATGTCACATTTGGAGAGCCCCTGATGTGCCTAAACAGCGGAAACCCCCCAATTCTAACTCCAACCCTAACCCCAACACACCCCTAACTCTAGTCCCAACCCTAATCCCAACCCTAACCCTAATCCTAACTCTAACCCTAATCCTAACTTTAGCGCCAACCCTAACCCTAACTTTAGCCGAAACCCTAACCCTAACCCTAATGGGAAAATGGAAATAAATACATTTTTTTTATTTTATTATTTTTCCCTAACTAAGGGGGTGATAAAGGGGGTTTGATTTACTATTTATAGCGGTTTTTATGATTGGCAGCTGTCACGCTAAAAGACGCTTTTTATTGCAAAAAGTAGTTTTTTGCATCACCACATTTTGAGAGCTATAATTTTTGCATATTTTGGCCCACAGAGTCATGTGAGGTCTTAATTTTTGCGGGACGAGGTGACGCTTTTATTGGTACCATTTTTGAGCACGTGACATTTTTGATCGCTTTTTATTTCGATTTTTGGGAGGTTAGAATGAACAAAAATCAGCAATTCATGAATTTCTTTTGGGTGAGGCGTTTTTATTGTTCCGCGTGTGGTAAAATCGATAAAGCAGTTTTATTCTTCGGGTCAGTACGATTATGGCAATACCTCATTTATATAATTTTTTAATGTTTTGGCGCTTTTATAGAATAAAAACAATTTTATATAAAAAATAATTATTTTTGCATCGCTTTATTCTGCGAGCTATAACTTTTTTATTTTTTTGCTGATGATGCTGTGTGACAGCTCGTTTTTTGCGGGACAAGATGACGTTTTCAGCGGTACCATGTTTATTTATATCCGTCTTTTTGATTGCGTGTTATTCCACTTTTTGTTCAGCGGTATGATGATAAAGCACTGATTTTTTGCTTCGTTTTTATTTTTTATTTTTTAAGGGGTTCACAAAAGGGGTTAACTAGTGGGACAGTTTTATAGGGGGGGTCGTTACGGACGCGGCAATACCATATATTTGTACTTTTATTGTTTTATTTTTTTTATTTACAATAAGTAATGAATTTATTGGGGAATATTTTTTTTTTTTTTTTTGGATTTTTTTTTACACATGTTTATTTTTACTTTTTTTTACTTTTTTACTTTGTCCCAGGGTGGGACATCACTGTATTTCATCAGATCGCTGTTGTGACAGTGTGCACAGCACTCTGTCACACCAGCGATGTGACAGGCAGTGCAGGACGCTTCCTCATGCCTGCTCTCGGCAGGCACTGAGGAAGCCGCCTCCCTCCAGGACCCCAGCGCCATCTTGGATCCGGGTCCTGGGAGGGAGGAAGCCCTCAGAGCAGCGCGATCACATCGCGCTGCTCTGAGGGTCTCAGGGGGGCGCGCAGGGAGCCCCCACCCTGCGCGATCCTCCCCTGTGCCCCCAGCACACCGCGATCATGTTTGATTGCGGTGTGCAAGGGGTTAATGTGCCGGGAGCGGTCCGTGACCGCTCCTGACACACAGTCACGGGTGTCAGCTGTGATAATCAGCTGACACCCGGCGGCGATTAGCTGCGCTCTCTCCGGGAGCGCAGCTAATCGCCTATGACGTACTATCCCGTCCATGGTCAGAATGGCACGGGTTTTATGGACGGGATAGTACGTCTAATGTCAGAGAGGGGTTAAAATACTTTTTTCTTGCTGTGTCTTTTTTTTAAACATTTAATAACTTTGGGATTAATAATGGATCGGTGTCTTATTGACGCCTCTCCATTATTAACCGGGCTTATTGTCACCGTGCAATCAACGGTGACAATAACCCCTTATTACCCCGCTTGCCACCGCTACAGGGCAAGTGGGAAGAGCCGGGTAAAGTGCCACAATTGGCACATCTTTTGATGCGCCAAATGTGGGGCTGCTGTAGCCTGGTATTATCAGGCTGTTGAGGGCCAAAATCCATGGGCCTTGACAGTCTTTTAATACCAGGCCGCAGCAGTCTGCATTTTACTTGGCTGGTTAACAAAAATAGGGGGGATCCCCACGCCGTTTTTTTTTTCGAGGGGATCCCCTATTTTTGTTAACCAGCCAAGCTAAGCAGACTGCTGTGGCCTGGTATTATCAGGCTTGCAAGGTCCATGGATATTGGATCCTTACCAGCCTGAAAAACCAGGCCTCAGCGGTCTGCTTCATCTGGCTGGTTAACAAAAATAGGGGGACCCCACGCTAATTTTTTTCGAGGGGATCCCTATTTTTGTTAATCAGCCAAGATATGCAGACTGCTGTGGCCTGGTATTATCAGGCTGGCAAGGTCCATGGATCTTGGCTCCTTAACAGCCTGAAAATCCAGGCCTCAGCGATCTGCTTCATCTGGCTGGTTAACAAAAATAGGGGGGACCCCACGCCATTTTTTTTTCGAAGGGAACCCCTATTTTTGTTAATCAGTTTCCTCTGACGTCACTGATGGTGTCCCTGGCTGACCTGAAGTGAAAGTGGAAAGCAATCAATTAAGCTTTCCACTTCCTCTCCTGTCAGCCAGGAGAGGAACTCATTCATTTGGGGGTTTACTGTGAGGCTGCAGCATTAGCTGCGGTCCCTGCAGTAAACATTAACCCTTTCTGAAGGATTACACCGTGGGACCTGACTGTGCATCGGATTGGTAAGAATAATTTTGCTTTATTATTTTATTTTTATTACAGGAAATGGTTTTAGCAGGTAAATAAAATATGGTCAAAAACTGTGTGATTATTTCATTAAACTTCTTTTTTATTAAAGTGTGTGTGTTTGATTTTTCTTTCATACAATAGGATTAATAATTGATAGTTGTCTAATTGACAGCTCTCAATTATTAACCTGGCTTAAAGTGACCTTTCAATTGCAAGGTCATTTTAACCCCTTATTAACCCATTCGCCACCGCTACAGGGCAATGGGAATAGACGGGCAAAGTGCCAGAAAGGGCAAATCTAATTAGAGATTTGCCCTTTCTGGGGTGTCTGGGGGCAGATGTTAGTAGCCGGGGGGGGCCAAAAATAATGGTCCCTCTCTGAGCTATTATTATCTGCCCCCACTCACTGGCTTTGTCTGTCTGGTTGCGAAAATAGGGCGGGAGCCCACGCATTTTTTTTCAGCAATTTTACACCTCATATATATATATATACATGTCATTGAGTTTGTGACACATATATATATATATATATATATATTTATAGTTCATACACTTCTACATAGTATAATAGCCGCTAATTCAATTGCCGGCTTTTGTGAAAATGCAGAACCCAACATGAAATGACACTTGGTGTACATAGGGTTAACCATGTCCTTTGCTATCTGATTTTCACAAACAATTAAATCATTCTATGTGTGCAAAATTTCACACCTGTAGGGATTAATTAAAGGTGTAAATTCGTAGCAAAAAAGTCCGTTTTTTTACAACGAATTTACACCTTTAATTAACCCCTACAGGTGTGAAATTTTGCACACATAGACTGATTTAATTGTTTGTGAAAATCAGATAGCAAAGGACATGAAAAGACATGGTTAACCCTATGTACACCAAGTGTCATTTCATGTCGGGTGCTTCTGTCTTTTCACTGAAGCCGGCTTTACCCGGCAATTGAATCAGAGGATATTTTACTATGTAAAAGTGTATAAACTATACATATATGTATATATATATGTCACAATGACATGTATATATATATATATATATATATATATATGTATTCTATGTGTGTATATTTAGTGTTTACAAGGAAAGAATGGGGTTTTTTTAGTTCCGATATTTTGTTCCCATAGACTTACATTGGATTTCCGGTATCGGAATCGGGTATCGCCGATATTTTAATGGTATCGGCGATACCATTCCGATTCCGATACTTAGGGATATCGGAAAGTATCGCTCAACACTAGTCCTGAGCATGCCGATACCCCATATGTGGGGGTAAACCACTGTTTGGGCGCACGGCAGGGCTTGGAAGTGAAGGAGCGCCGTTTGACTGTTTCAAACCAAAATTGGCTGGAATTGAAATTGGACGCCATGTCGCGTTTGGAGAGCCTCTGATACGCCTAAACAGTCGAAACCCCCCACAAATCACACCATTTTGGAAACTAGACCCCTTAAGGAACTTATCTAGATATGTGGTGAGCACTTTGAACCCCCAAGTGCTTCACAGAAATTAATAAACGTAGAGCCTTAAAAATAAAAAATCATTTTTTTCCTCAAAAATGATTCTTTAGCCCGCTATTTTTTTTATTTTCCCAAGGGTAACAGGAGAAATTGGACCCAAAAAGTTGTTGTGCAATTTTTCCTGAGTACGCTGATACCCCACATGTGGGGTGAAACCACTGTTTGGGCGCATGGGAGTGCTTGAAAGGAAGGAGCGCCATTTTGTAATGCAGACTTTGATGGAATGTTCTGCGGGCGTCATGTTGTGTTTGCAGAGCCCTTGATGTACCTAAACAGTAGAAACCCCCTGCAAGTGACACCATTTTGGAAACTAGACCCCCCAAGGAGATTATCTAGATGTATGGTGAGCACTTTGAACCCCCAAGTGCTTCACAGAAATTTATAAACGCAGAGCCGTGAAAATGAATAATCATTTTTTTTCTCAAAAATGTTTTTTTAGCCAGCTATTTTTTATTTTCCCAAGGGTAACAGGATAAATTAGAACCCCAAAATTGGTGTGCAATTTGTCCTGAGTACGCTGATACCCCATATGTTGGGGTAAACCACTGTTTGGGCGCACGGCAGGGCTCGGAAGGGAGGGAGCGACATTTCACTTTTTGAAAGCCACGTCGTGTTTGGAGACCCCCTAATGTGTCTAAACAGTGGAAACCCCCCACATGTGACCCCATTTTGGAAACTAGACCCCTTAAGGAACTTATCTAGATGTGTGGTGAGCACTTTGAACCCCCATGTGTTTCACAGAAATTTATAAACGCAGAGCTGTGAAAATAAAAAATAATTTTTTTTCTCAAAAATGATTGTTTTAGCCAGCTATTTTTTATTTTCCCAAGGGTAACAGGAGAAATTAGAACCCCAAAATTGGTGTGCAATTTGTCCTGAGTACGCTGATACCCCATATGTTGGGGTAAACCACTGTTTGGGCGCACGGCAGGGCTCGGAAGGGAGGGAGTGCCATTTGACTTTTTGAAAGCCACGTCGTGTTTGGAGACCCCCTGATGTGTCTAAACAGTGGAAACACCCCACAAGTGACCCCATTTTGGAAACTAGACCCCTTAAGGAACTTATCTAGATGTGTGGTGAGCACTTTGAACCCCCAAGTGTTTCACAGAAATTTATAAACGCAGAGCTGTGAAAATAAAAAATCATTTTTTTTCTCAAAAATGATTGTTTTAGCCAGCTATTTTTTATTTTCCCAAGGGTAACAGGAGAAATTAGAACCCCAAAATTGGTGTGCAATTTGTCCTGAGTACGCTGATACCCCATATGTTGGGGTAAACCACTGTTTGGGCGCACGGCAGGGCTCGGAAGGGAGGGAGTGCCATTTGACTTTTTGAAAGCCACGTCGTGTTTGGAGACCCCCTGATGTGTCTAAACAGTGGAAACCCCCCACAAGTGACCCCATTTTGGAAACTAGACCCCTTAAGGAACTTATCTAGATGTGTGGTGAGCACTTTGAACCCCCAAGTGTTTCACAGAAATTTATAAACGCAGAGCTGTGAAAATAAAAAATCATTTTTTTTCTCAAAAATGATTTTTTTAGCCAGCTATTTTTAATTTTCCCAAGGGTAACAGGAGAAATTAGAACCCCAAAATTGGTGTGCAATTTGTCCTGAGTACGCTGATACCACATATGTTGGGGTAAACCACTGTTTGGGCGCACGGCAGGGCTCGGAAGGGAGGGAGCGCCATTTGACTTTTTGAACGCCACGTCGTGTTTGGAGACCCCCTGATGTGCCTAAATAGTGGAAATCCCTCAATTCTAGCTCCAACCCTAATCCCAACACACCCCTAACCCTAATCCCAACCCTAATTCAAACCCTAATTGTAACCCTAACCTTAATTGTAACCCTAACTCTAATTGTAACCCTAACCCTAATTATAACCGTAATTATAACCCTAACCCTAAGGCTAGGTTTATTTTGCGTTTTACCAGCCCGTTCAACACATAGCATTGACGGGCTGGTAACGGTATAGCATAACGCGATCGCGTTATGCTATACCCGCTAGCGCAGAGGAATCAGCAGATGATTCATCTGCGCTAGCGGTGACGGAGCCCAGACGCTGCAGGCCGCGTCCGAGGCTCCGTCACTGAATGATGGCACGTCGCAAACGCATGCCGCTTTATGGCATGCGTCACGATGCGCCCTCAAATGGGGGTGAATGGCAGCGTTAACGGACTGCGTTACACCGCGTTATACCGCAGTGTAACGCAGTCTGTCTAACGGACTGCCATAACGCAGTATGAACCCAGCCTAACCCTAACGCTAATTATAACCCTAACCCTAATGCTAACCCTAACCCTAATGCTAACCCTAACCCTAATTATAACCCTAACCCTAATTATAACCCTAACCCTAACAGAAAAATGAAAATAAATATAATTTCTATTTTTTATTATATGTCCCTAACTAAGGGGGTGATAAAGGGGGGGGTTATGTACTGTTTTTTTTATTTTGATCACTGTGATAGTTTATCACAGTGATCAAAATGCACTTTTATGAGAATGAATGAAAAAATTTTTGAATCTGCCGCCAAGCAGATCGGCGTGCGCACTGCGCATGCGCCCGCCATTTTTTTTTTGCAGGAAGAAGACGCCGGGTTCCTGGGGCCTGCGGGAGGTCGGAGGACACCGGTAAGTATACGGGGGGGGCGATCAGGGGACCGGGGGTCCCTCATTTTCTCCCCTCTGATGTGCGATCACATCAGAGGGGAGAGAAATCATTTTTTATTTTTTTTTGCGATCGCATCTATGCTTGCATAGACGTGATCGCAACACCGGGATCGGTGAATACCGACCCGGATCATGTTCTCTGGGGTCTCGGCTACCCCAGAGAATATTTGCCCATCCCCCCAGGACACAGCAGCACATAGCGGCGGGCGCACTGAGCATGCGCCCGCCATGTTCTTCATCGCGCCGGCCCCGGGGGACACCGGAGGGCCCTGGGGCCACATACAGGACATCGGGGGCCACATGGGGGTCCCGGGGACCCTTTTTCTCTGTCCTCTGATGTCCGATGACATCAGGGGACAGAGAAATTAAATGACACAACTTTTTTTTTTTTTTGTTGCGGTCGCCGTTATAGGGTTAATAACGGCGATCGCAACATCGGTGTCGGTAAAAACCGACCCGATTCATGTTCTCTGGGGTCTCGGCTACCCCCGGTAGCCGAGACCCCGGAGAAAATGCGCCTCTGGGGGTGCTATTCACTTTTTCCACAGCGCCGTTAATTAACGGCGCTGTGGTTTAAGTACCCTTAATGACCGCCGTTAAAAGGCGTATCGGCGGTCGTTAAGGGGTTAAATACCTGAGTGTCCCCTTCCCCAGTATGTCACCCAATATCCTGTGGGCCCCCTCCCCCACTGTTTCACCTCTATTTTTCTGTGGGCCCCCTACCCCACTGTTTCACCTCTATTTTCCTGTAGGCCTGCTCAGAAGGGGGAAAGGGGACCCACAGTATAATAGAGGTGGTTGACATAATGGGGGAGGGGGGCCATAGAAAGCTAGAATATTACTGTGGGCTCCTTCCCATGTCACCTTTAGGTTGCATGGGTGGCCCCCTCCTCTAACTGCCTCACTGGCTGGAGAACTAGTCAGGCTGCAGGCTCATTAGATATTTATATACTTACAGTCACACTGCACTGCAGCCATCAGACTCCCTCTGCTCATCTGTATACTATATGGCTGTGCAGCTTTGGCAGGACCTTGACCAATCACAGCATAACTCCTTGCCTGAGCTGTGCTGTGAGATCACGCAAAGAAAACTAACGCTGATTGGCTGAATTGCAGCCAATCAGCATTTCCACTGCTGTCCAGGGCTTTGTGGAAAGGAGCCGAGAGACGCAGCACAGGAAACAGGTATTAGATTGCCAGTTTACTGCTGAAAATGATTTTCTGGCCAGAATCTAGGTTATTTAGATTTTATCCTATAACATTTGGATTCTATCACAAATGTTTTGAAAGTGCAGGTTAAGCTTTTGTATAAACTCTAGCCAGAAAAAAAGAGTTGATTAAAAAAATATGGGAGGCAGGAAAACATGGTAAAAACACAACATGTGGACCAGCCTTAACAGTGATGGAAGGGTTACATTTCTAAACAATTTTCCTTAAGAGTATATGATCCCTGCAGTTGTGGCTGCAGACAGTAAGATTCATACAATTTTCACTCTGTCTATTGCAGGGAATTGGAGCTTACTGTTACATCTCTGACAACTGTAAATATATTTTTATTATTTTAATTATTTTACTTTTATATCCCTTCTGAAAAAATTATTTTATATTTTGAATAATAATTTATTTGTTACCTATGTTCTTACACATGTTTCATTATGCTGTCCAGAATCCCGGAGTGTCTATCTACCATATCCTCCTTCTTCTCCTCCCGCTTCCTTAAACTCAATGTGGAAAAATCTGAACTCCATCATCTTTCCCCCATCTCACAGATCTTCCTTACCTGACCTATCTATCACAATTAACGACATCACGCTTTCCACCGTACCGGAAGTCCACTGCCTCGGAGTAACCCTTGACTCTACCCTGTTCTTCAAACCGCACATCCATGCTCTTTCTACCTCCTGTCGCCTTCAGCTCAAAAATATTTCCAGAATCTGTCCTTTCCTCAACCCTCAATCTACCAAAATGATTGTGCATGCCCTCATCATCTCCCACCTTGACTACTGCAACATCCTTTTTTCTGGCCTTCCTGCTAATACCCTCGCACCTCTCCAGTCCAACCTTAACTCTGCTGCTCGACTAATTCATCTCTCTCCTTGCTACTCCTCCGCTTCTCCCCTCTGCAAATCTCTTCACTGGCTCCCATTCCCTCAGCGTATCCAGTTCAAATTACTAATACTGACCTACAAGGCCATCTATAACTTGTCTCCCCCATATGTCTCTGAACTAATCTCCCAATACTTTCCCTCACGTAATCTCCGATCCTCCCAAGACCTCCTTCTCTCCTCCACACTTATTCACTCCTCACCCAACCGCCTCCAAGACTTTTCCCGAATATCCCCCATCCTCTGGAATTCTTTGCCCCAACACATCCGACTATCAACCACATTTGGATCCTTCAGACAGAACCTGAAAACCCACCTCTTCAGGAAAGCTTACAGCCTGCAATGACCCTGCTGCCTCCTCACCACTACCGGAGACTGCAGCATCCCCATAACCTACTGTCTCCTTCCCCACCATCCTGTAGAATGTAAGCACGCAAGGGCAGGGTCCTCTCTCCCCTCTATATCGGTCTGTCATTGTTAGTTTGTTTACTGTAAGTGATACCTGTAATTTGTATGTAACCCCTTCTCATGTACAGCACCATGGAATCAATGGTGCTATAGAAATAAATAATAGTAATAATTATTATTATTACCTGGTTGCCAGTAACGACAAGTGAAAGAAAAGGGTCTTTTCTGGAAACTGAGCTTGAAAATCAGATGTAAATAAGAAAATGTTCTGTATACTGATGCACACTGTGCAAATAGTATCTCTTACCTATTCTGAGGTGGTGAAATTGCATGGTATTTCCACGCTGCTGGAAAAGAGCAGAATATTATAGTATTGTAAAGTAACGTGCATGTCAATCAGTGAATATCACTTGAGCTCTTATTTAACCTGGACCTCAAATTTTCCATATTGAACACCACTGAAGTATATAATATAATCATTGAAATACATCTGTCATTGGGGAATGCACATTTGTATTATCTATTATATTCTTTATAATATCCCTTCTACAGCTCTACGTGATCTTTAATGAGTGATAGTAAACATATTACCACTTGCTAAGATTATCTAATAAGTTTCTCCTATTAAAAAGAAAAACAAGTCAAAATGTACATTGACACTACTGTAATTATTTATTAAAACCTTAGTTCATTATAATTCCAACCAGTCACAATTTCAAGACCTTCCTGTAGAGATGAGTGAACAGATTTGATGTGAATTAAATTCATGTTGAATTTTTATGAAATCACTATACCTGGCAAATTTGAATAATCTATGATTCCTTTTAAGCAAATCACAAAAATGCCTAAGTTTTTCACAATGCAGAATATAGCAAATCCTCAAAAAGACTCACATGACCTTGGACACTTGCGAGTGGCTTTCCCATAATGACTTGTATATTATATGGTATAGCACAGCCAATCAGGATGGACTATTGTAGCCTGTATTAAAACTGAGGCAGGGAATGTAGCAACTAGTTATAAGCGAATCTGGATAGCGAGAGGACATGATGGTTTACTGCTTAGCAATACAGATAGGGAGAGAAGCTCATAGAACATTGGACACTTAATACAGATAATGTGTTGTACATTTGCAATTGTAAAGAAGATTGCTATAGTTTTCTGAGAATAAGGCTTCATTAACACATCTGTTTTTTGCTCAATAATGCTACCTATGTTTTTCACATAAAGCACTCATACATGGAGAGTCTGTGGGTCTATTCATATGTCTGTGATTTTTTGCGTACTAAGTAGTATGTGCAAAAATCATGCAAATATGTCCAATGCTAATTCAAGTGTCAGATCAAACTCGGCAATGAATATCTATGAATCTGTGTAAAAATTGGATAGCATTCTGGTGCCATCCAAGTGCTGTCTATATTTCACTGATTGATAGATATGAGAAGGTAAAGAAAAAATGTTTTTCTCATCAAAGAAAAACTGATGAAACGCTGACCAAACTTTGATGATACTCTGATAATAATCTGATGAAACTGTTATCAAAAACAATGATAAAATTCAAACTAGAGATGAGCATCCAACTAATATGCAATAAAAAAAGTTTGGTTCAGGTCCTAACTTGACTTCGATTTTGACCCCAGACTCGAACCTAATAGCAGTCAGTGGAGACTTAAACTTCGGAGCTTTAAAATGGCTGTAAAATGGTCATAGTGAAGGCTAGTGGGGGTGCAAATGAAAGATGAATGGGGAAACAGCAGGATAATTGGAATGCAAAAAAAATGTGAATAAGAAATGACTTAAAGGGGTTCTGTCACCATAACAATAATTTGAAAAATAGGAAGTAAATGAATAATATCAAAATTTTATTAGTGCCCTCACAGAAACTGAGGCTAGCTATTTCCAGTCCAGTTAAAAATTTCACCCACTGCTACCCCTACAGTAGCAGCTTACAAATTTCACCTAAAGACCATGGGGCAGATAACTCCCTCAGAAGCAGCTTAAAAATTTCACCGATAGACCATGGGGAACAGTATTCATACACTAGCAGCCTACAAATTTCACCCACAGACAATGGGCAGAGTAACCCTAAACGCTAAATTTCACCACAATGGGCAAGACCCTTAAAGCAGCTACAATTTCACCCACAGACAATGGGGCAGAGTAACCCCTAAAAAGCAGCTTACAAATTTCACCCACAGACCATGGGGCAGAGTACCCTCTCCCTATAACCGAAAAGCTGGACCTGTATAGTTAGGTGAGGACAGTCGGAAAATCATAGAACAAAAACAGAGAAAAAAGCCGACCATAAAGTCCAATTGTAGTATGATGAAAAAATAAATAATGTTTATTAATATCCATAATGCACAGGTAATAATAACAGGAAAAAATAAGATCAATGTATGTAAAGATGTAAAAACAAGAGAGCACACTCATACAGGAAAAATTGGCCTAAACGGTAAATTGCAATCTGACCAATAATAAAGGCCAAAATTAAGTCAATGATATCTATAAAATAAGAATCAAACACAGGGTAATAAAGTGCATAAAGGGAGTTGTACGATAATAAAGTGCAAAGTGCTTGGTGGTGAAAGCAGCCTTAATAATAAAAAATAAATAAACAACTCCAGTGAGTATCAACATAAGTCCATGGAATGATGTATAAGATGATATGCAGGCAAGTAAATACAACATGAATGGTGAATTAAAGACAGTAGAGACCATTTATAATTGTGTGAACATTAAATCAAAGGTCGAGGAAGAATAGTACTTACAAAAGTAATATGGGTCCCACTCTCCTGAATGGCGTCCTCCCCAACGTGTGTTTCGGCACACTGCTTTTGACAGGCACCTATTTTTAAACCAAGTATTGGTACTTTTGGCAGTGTGGACAGGTGAAAAGTCCTTCTGGAGAATTAAATTTCCATCTCCAATATATGGTAGAGGGAAGCATGAAGTGCTCTAAAATTTCCTGGTAGATGGCTGCGCTGACTTTGGTCTTGATAAAACACAGTGAACTTACACCACAGAAACTTCACACTAGACCTCAAGCAGCTTGGATCGTGTACCTCTCCACTCTTCCAAATGAAATGCAAAATTTAATTTAATCTGAAAATAACACCTTGGACGACTGAGCAACAGTCCAGTTCTTTATCTAATTGGCCCCGGTAAGACGATTCTGGCTACATCTCCTCACTCATCTCAGTCCACCACCCAACCTATGCCCTCAGTTCTGCTAATGACCTAAGGTTAACATCCTCAATAATCAGTACCTTTTACTTCCGTCTTCAAGACTTCTCACATGCTGCGCCAATTCTTTGGAATGCATAACCCAGGATATTTAAATTAATCCCAATACCCACAGTTTTAAATCTGCCCTAAAAAAGCATTTCTTCAGACTGGCCTATGGCCTCAACACATTTATTTAAATATCCCTGTGTTGCCAATTCCAAATTTTTTCATAACCAGGACCCTAGTATTATGTTTTCACATGCTTTATGCATTTAATATCCCTCTGTGTCTGTACTTTTACACATTCTGGCTGATAACAGGTTTATGAAGCATTACTTGAACTCCTGATTTATTATATTATGGCTGGTCAGAACAATGAAAGTAGTTGTTACCATCCACCTTTCTTGTCTCCCCTATTTCTTCATAGATTGCTAGCTTGCAAGCAGAGCCCTCATCCCACCTGCTATGGTGCCTGTAAGCTGAAAAAATGCTGGGAATGCAGGTGTAACACTACACAAGACTGTAAAATGCAAGGCTACAATAGAAATAGACCACACACTGAGTCAATGCTAATTACACAAAACTGAAGTGCATGTGTAGCTATATGTGTTGATAACTGTGTATGTAAAGACAGCCAAAAGCATAAAGGTTGGAAAAAGAAATAGAATGAAAACCCGGGGCTGGTTGGACCAAAGCAAGCATGGTTAATAATAACCGACCTGCAAAATTGCGGTAGTAATAACACTGCTGCAGTCCATGATGAAAATGCTTATAGATACAGACCAGTCTGTTAGTGCAGTCACGGGGCCAAGAAAAAGCCCTACACGTGTCGCCACTAGAGTGGCTTCTTCAGGGGAAAGGGTGGGATTCAGCTAGCGACTTTCTATAGTCTTAATAGTAGTGGGTGCTTCCATGATTGCAGTTTGATACCAATACTTTATAATTGTCTATAGAACTGTTCCGTTTTTCTATCTATGGGCTTTGTATCTAGCAGTTATATTACATGTTTATATTGATTGATGTTTGTAAAATATTGTCACTGGGGCCACTGTTGGTCAATGGGTGATATTTTTCTACACTGTTTTTAATTGGTTTTAGTTTGAGTGCTTCTAGTATACCTTAATAAAGTCATTTGTCATTACATACGGTGGTCCTGTTCATGGGTATGTCTCTTTCTCTTGTCTTTTCATACAGCATTTTTGACATCCCTCAGGTAGACCCTGTTGCACTTTAAAGTCTATTTATGAATGGTGCCCTCCTGGTCTGTTCTTGTGTCTTGTCAGTGAATGTTTTCATATGCTAAGAATGGTGCGAGTTTTATATGTGCTTCTTATCAGAGTTTCAACAGAGTTTGGTCAGTTTCCTCAGTTTTTCTCAGATTAAAAAAGACAAACTGTTGGAGGTTTCTTCTCCTATTAAAAAGACCATGAAAAATGGACAGCACCCAAGTGCTGCTGGATTTTTTTATGAGTCCATAGATTTTCATTAAAATCCAACACTTCAATCAGTATTGGACAAGTCTTCATGATTTTTTGTGGACCACTCGGTCAGAGGAAAAATTTGGACATGTGAACTACCCCATATACAATTAGAAGTACAAGTGATATCCATGAAGAACTCGTACAAGAAAAAGCTGACATCCGTATGACCTCTAACAAGTAATACTTAGTGCAAAGAGGGAAAAAATCACATGGGATATATTATTGCATGGGCAAAGATATGCTTAGATTACTTGTTATCTGCCAATACTATGTACAAATCATTATTTTATAAAACAAGGCAGGGCTGCCAGTAGGAATTTTGGGGCCACATACTGGCAAAATTTTTGGGGCCCCCTTGAGACTCCACCCAGGCTCCACCCCAGCCCGCCTCCACCCCTCGAACTGTCCACAGTCAAAAGATTTTTTAAGCTGCCCCATGACAAGGTAGACTCTTTTGGCCGGGCCTTACTCTAGTCTAATCTATTAAACATTTATTAAAATGTCCAATACAATTTAGGTATATTTTTATTTATTTTTCAATTTTTAAAATGACCAATAATATCACATACAGGGGACAAATACCACTGCACCATGACCAGTCACCATATTGCCACCACATAGTGACCAAATAATAGCACATACAAGGAACAAATACAGCCACACCATGTCCAGACCACATATTACCACCATATGATGACCAATAAAACCACATACAAGGAACAATACCACCACACCATGTCCAGACCACATATTACCATCATATGATGACCAATAATACCACAAACAAGGAACAAATACCACCACACCATGTCCAGACCACATATTAACACCACATTGTGACCAGTAATACCACATACAAGGAACAAATACCACCACACCATGACTAGACCACATATTACCACCACATAGTGACCAAATAATAGCACATGCAAGGAACAAACACCGCCACACCATGGACGGACAGCATATTAACACCACATAGTAACTGAATACTACAATACTGATCAGTAATAAAAAAACACAATACCAATATCACCATAAGTGCCATTATACATAGGAGATCTGTACTTAGTATGCAGTGTCTGTGTACAGGTAATACAGTGATCACCGATGACATTATGCACAGGAGCTCTGTGTATAGTGTAAAAAGTAAAGGTAATACAGTGATCACTGGTGACATTGTACACAGGACCTCTGTATATAGTTTACAGTATATAGTGTCAGTGTACAGGAAACACACTGACTCACCAGTGACGTCTCTAGGTGAAGTCCTTCATCTTCGCTTTTAATCTTCATCCAGCGCAGACCGCCATCACTTTTTACCAGCCAGGGCTCGTCTCTGCAGGAAATAACAGTTATCTAGAGCACTGCTTGCAGAATACAATACTTATTTTTTTACCAAATTCTAAACTACACCAGATGAAGAAAAAAGTCGACAGTGTTGCTCTGCACAGTAACATGACCACCTCCCCCATTTAAAGCAGTATCCTCACAAAATAAAATAAATACATCACTGCAGTAATAATATCCCTTAATTAGCCCCTATGGTAACAATATCCCCCATCCTGGCCCAGTGGGTCTCATTCCTGGCTCTAGCCATATGTTCTCCTATTCTGCCCCATGTGATTGTCACGCTGTCTAATGATATGTATACAATGTCAGTAAACTATTAATACAGGAACAACACTCTATACAACAACTAGTATAGCAACATCAGCATGTAAGTATAGAATAGATTTACCTGACACGATATCTGCTGAACTCAGGGTTAATCTTGAGGACTTGATGAGCTGAAACAGGAAAGAGGTGGACCGGGATCTAACCTGACCCTAAACTGGGGTCCTAACTAATCCCTCACCTTGGAGGTACTGATAATGGTTCAGAGGTCCAAGTCTCCAACCTAACCCTGTCTCCTATCAGACCCTGAACCCTGTAATCAGTCCTAAGAAGGATCCTGACTACCACCAAAGGGATATGGGCTGATCTCAGCTAAATACACAGATTAGACATATAAGACAGACAGGATAACACTCGCTTGCATACACACTCAAACACCAAAGGAACATAAATGGTCTGGGAAATAAACTCTAACCAAGTTGAGCTTAGAACAACTAAGGAGCTCACAACTAAAGTCTATACAGATTCATTCCTATCTGTGGTCTGCATGAAGGTTTCACTGGCAACTCCCCAAGCAGACAACCAGGAATTTAAAGGAAACCAATCAACAAATAATCAATTGCAGCCGGGAGAAACTGCACCCAGTCCCAGCACCGAGCACAGACAGAATTAACTCCCTAGCTGCCAAACACAAAGAAACAGCAGATCAGCTGTGAGAAGTCAAAATGTGCAACCGCGACGATCTTCGTGGTAATGCACACATGACAGTGATGTCCCATTCTGCCCCATATGATCTCCCCATCCTGCCCCATCTGTCCCATAATCCTGCCCCATCTGTCCCATGATCCTGTCCCATCTGTCTCCATCATATCCATCCTGCCCCATGATCCTGCACTTTCTGTCTCCATCCTTCCCCAAGATCCTGCCCCATCTGTCACATGATCCTGCCCCAAGCCATCTGTCCCATGATCCTGCCCCATCTGCCCCATCTGTCCCATGATCCTGTCCCATCTGTCAATATCATATATATCCTGCCCATGATCCTGCACCATCTGTCTCCATCCTGCCCATGTCTCCATCCTGCCCCTTGTCTCCAACCTGCTCTGTCTCCATCCTGCTTTGTGTCACCATCCTGCCCCGTGACTCCATTCTGCCCCTGTGTCTCCATCCTGCCCCGTGTCTCCATTCTGCCCTATATCTCCATCCTGCCCCGTGTCTCCATTCTGCCCCATGTATGCATACTGCACCCATGTCTCCATCCTGCCCCTGTGTCTCCATCCTGCCCCATGACTCATTCTGTTTCCATGACACCATTCTGCCCCTGTGCCTCCATCCTGCCCCTGTGACTCCATCCTTCACCTGTGACTCCATCCTGCCCCATGTCTCCAATCTGCCCGTGACTCATTCTGTTTACATGACGCCATTCTGCCCCTGTGTCTTCATCCTGCCCCTGTGACTCCATCCTGCCCTCGTGTCTCCATTTTGCCCCTGTGTCTCCAGTCTGCCCTGTGACTCCATCCTGTTCCGTGTCTCCATTCTGCCCCATGTCTCCATTCTGCCCCTTTGTCTCGATCCTGCCCCGTGACTCCATTCTGCCCCATGTCTCCATCCTGCCCTTGTGATTCCATGTTTCCCCCATGTCTCCATTCTACCCCTGTGTCTCCAGTCTGCCCTGCACTTGCTTTCTATAAAAATAAAAATAAACTTTTTTCTTACCTGGCAGCGCTTCTGCGGCGATGATCTCTCCTGGCGTTTCAAGCGCGCACTTGCCGGTGAATGACAATGACGTCATAGGCCAGCGCTGTGCATGGTGACGTCACTGCCAGCCTTCGATTGGCTGGCAGTTTTAACATGGGCCCACAAGGCAATAGAGTAACTGAATATGAGTCTCGGATGCAGGTTCAGTTACTGCACCGGCAGAATTCTGCCGCTGGGGCCCGATCAGCAGAAGAGACGGGGCCTGATGCGGGCCCCTCTCTGCTGATCTGCGGCCCTGAAACAAGGTATTGATACAATAAAATTGTTTAAAGACTTTAACCCCTTCATGACCCAGCCTATTTTGACCTTAAAGACCTTGCCATTTTTTGCAATTCTGACCAGTGTCCTTTCTGAGGTAATAACTCAGGAACGCTTCAACGGATCCTAGCGATTCTGAGACTGTTTTTTCGTGACATATTGGGCTTCATGTTAGTGGTAAACTTAGGTCGATAATTTTTGCGTTTATTTGTGAAAAAAAATGGAAATTTGGTGAAAATTTTGAAAATTTTGTAATTTTTCAATTTTTAATTTTTATTCTGTTAAACCAGAGAGTTATGTGGCACAAAATAGTTAATAAATAACATTTCCCACATGCCTACTTTACATCAGCACAATTTTGGGAACAACATTTTTTTTGTTAGGAAGTTATAAGGGTTAAAAGTTGACCAGCGATTTCTCATTTTTACAGCAAAATTTACAAAACCATTTTTTTTAGGGACCACCTCACATTTGAAGTCACTTTGAGGGGTCTATATGGCAGAAAATACCCAAAAGTGACATCTTTATAAAAACTGCACCCCTCAAGATACTCAAAACTACATTCAAGAAGATTATTAACCCTTCAGGTGCTTCACAGGAACTAAAGCAACGTGGAAGGAAAAAATGGACATTTTAATTTTTCCAACAAAAATTTTTTTTTAGCATCAATTTTTTCATTTTTACATGGGCAACAGGATAAAATGGATCCTAAAATTTGTTGGGCAATTTCTCCTGAGTACACCGATACCTCATATGTGGTCATAAACCACTGTTTGGGCGCACAGCAGGGCTCAGAAGGGAAGGAGCGCCATTTGACTTTTTGAATGGAAAATATGCTGGAATATTTAGCGGTTGCCATGTCGCATTTGGAGAGTTCCTGTGTGCCTAAACATTGGAGCTCCCCACAAGTGACCTCATTTTGGAAACTAGACCCCCTAAGAAACTTATCTAGATGCATAGTGAGCACTTTGAACCCCCAGGTGCTTCACAAATTTATCCGAAAAAAAAGAAAGTACTTTTTTTTCACAAAAATTTTCTTTTAGCGTCAGTTTTTTTCATTTTCACATGGGCAACAGTATAAATTGGATCCTAAAATTTGTTGGGCAATTTCTCCTGAGTACACAGATACTTCATATGTGGTCATAAACCACTGTTTGGGCGCACGGCAGGGCTCAGAAGGGAAGGAGCGACATTTAACTTTTTGAATAGAAAATATGCTGGAATATTTAGCGGTTGCCATGTCGCATTTGGAGAGTTCCTGTGCCTAAACATTGGAGCTCCCCACAAGTGACCCCATTTTGGAAACTAGACCCCCTAAGGAACTTATCTAGATGCATAGTGATCACTTTAACCCCAGGTGCTTCACAAATTGATCCGTAAAAAAAAGAAAGTACTTTTTTTTCACAAAAATTTTCTTTTAGCCTCAGTTTTTTTCATTTTCACATGGGCAGCAGTATAAATTGGATCCTCAAATTTGTTGGGCAATTTCTCCTGAGTACACAGATACCTCATATGTGGTCATAAACCACTGTTTTGGCGCACAGCAGGGCTCAGAAGGGAAGGAGCGCCATTTGACTTTTTGAATGGAAAATATGCTGGAATATTTAGCGGTTGCCATGTCGCATTTGGAGAGTCCCTGTGTGTCCAATCATTGGAGCTCCCCCACAAGTGACCCCATTTTGGAAACTAGACCCCTAAGGAACTTATCTAGATGCATAGTGAGGACTTTGAACCCCAAGTGCTTCACAAATTGATCTGTAAAAAAAAGAAAGTACTTTTTTTTCACAAAAAATTTCTTTTAGCCTCAGTTTTTTTCATTTTTACATGGGTAACAGTATAAATTGGATGCTAAAATTTGTTGGGCAATTTCTCCTGAGTACACAGATACCTCATATTTGGTCATAAACCACTGTTTGGGCGCACGGCAGGGCTCAGAAGGGAAGGAGCACCATTTGACTTTTTGAATGGAAAATATGCTGGAATATTTACCGGTTGCCATGTCGCATTTGGAGAGTTCCTGTGTGCCTAAACATTGGAGCTCCCCACAAGTGACCCCATTTTGGAAACTAGACGCCCTAAGGAACTTATCTAGATTCATAGTGAGCACTTTGAACCCCCAGGTGCTTCACAGAAGTTTATAACGCAGAACCGTGAAAATAAAATATCATTTTTTTTTCTCAAAAAATGATTTTTTTAGCCCCCTATTTTTTATTTTCACAATGGTTACAGGAGAAATTGGACCCCAAAAGTTGTTGTCCAGTTTGTCCTGAGTAAGCTAGTACCCATATGTGGGGGGGGAATCACTGTTTGGGCACACGTCAGGGCTCGGAAGGGATGTAGTGACGCTTTGAAATGCCGACTTGATGGAATGGTCTGCGGGCATCTTGATACGTTTGCAGAGCCCCTGATGTGCCTAAACAGTAGAAACTCCCAACAAGTGACACCATTTGGAAACTAGACCCCGCAAAGAAGTTATCTAGATGTGTGGTGAGCACTTTGAACCCCCAAGGACTACACAGAAGTTTATAACGCCCGGGCATGAAAATAAAAAAATCATATTTTTTCCACAATCAGGATCTTTTAGTCCCCAATTTTTTTATTTTCCCAAGGGTAACATGAGAAATTAGACCCCAAAAGTTGTTGTCCGATTTGTCCTGAGTATGCTGATATCCCATATGTGGGAGAAAACTACTGTATGGGCACACGTCGGGGCTCGGATGGGAAGTAGTGACGTTTTGAAATGCCCACTTGATGGAATGGTCTTCGGGCATCATGATACGTTTGCAGAGTCCCTGATGTGCCTAAACAGTAGAAACTCCCCACAAGTGACCCCATTTTGGAAACTAGATCCCCCAATGAACTCCTATAGATGTGTGGTAAGCACTTTGAATCTCCAAGTCCTTCACAGAAGTTTATAATGCAGAGCCGTGAAAATATAAAATCATTTTTTTTTCCGCAAAAATAATTTTTTAGTCCCAAATTTTTTTTCCCAATGTTAACAGGAGAAATTAGAACCCCAAAGTTGTTGTGCAATTTTTCCTGAGTACGCTGATACCCCATATGCACTGTTTGGGCATACGTCGGGGCTTGGAATAAAGGGAGCACTGTTTGACTTTTTGAACGCAAAATTTGCAGGAATCAATGGTGGTGCCATGTCGCGTATGGAGACCCCCTGATGTGTCTAAATAGTGGAAACCCTTCAATTCTAACTCCAACCCTAACACACCCCTAACCCCAACCCTAACCCCTACACACACCTAACCCTAATACAAAACCCTAACCATAACCCTAATCCCAACTCTAACCATAAACCTAACCACAAGCCTAACCCTAATTCCAACCCTAACCCAAATTCCAACCCTAATTCTAACCTTAACCCTAATGCTAACCCTAACCCTAGTTCTAACCCTAAGGCTGGGTTCATATTGAGTTTTACCAGCCCGTTCAACACGTAGCGTTGACCGGCTGGTAACGGTATAGCATAATGTGATCGCGTTATGCTATACCCGCTAGCGCAGATGAATCAGCAGATGATTCATCTGTGCTAGCGGTGACGGAGCCCAGACGCTGCAGTCCGTGTCCGAGGCTCCGTCACTGAATGACGGCACGTCGCGAACGCATGCCGCTTTACGGCATGCATTGCGATGCGCACACAAATGGGGTGAATGGCAGCGTTAGCGAACTGCGTTACACCGCGTTATACCGCGGTGAAACGCAGTCCATCTAACGGACTGTCATAATGCAATATGAACCCAGCCTAACCCTAACCCTGAGGCCCCGTGCACACGTTGCGGATTCACTTGCGGATTTTTCTTAAATCCACAGGTAAAATGACCTGCGTTTTACCTGCGAATTTAGCGCGGATTTGTTGCGGTTTTTCCCTGCGGTTTTACACCTATAATGGAATAGGTGTAAAACCTCTGCGGAATCCGCACAAAGAGTTGACATGCTGCGGATTTAAAACCGCAGCAAATCCGCATGTGCACAGCGTTTTTTTTAACCATTTATTTGCATTGTACTGTACATGGTGTCTGGATCTGCTGTGGATCCACAGCGCCAAATCCGCTGTGGATCCGCAGCGCCAAATCCGCTGTGGATCCGCAGCGCCAAATCCGCTGCGGATCCGCAGCAAAATCTCCGGCGGATCAGCAGCAAAGTCCGCCGCGGATCCCCAGCAAAATCCGCCGCGGATCACCAGCAAATCCCGGGTCCCCAGCAAGATCCGCCGAGGATCCCCAGCAAAATCCGCCGAGGATCCGCAGCAAAATCCGCCGCGGATCAGCAGCAAAATCCGTCGCGGATCAGCAGCAAAATCCGCTGCGGATCGCAGCAAATTCCGCGCGGATCAGCAGCAAAATCCGCCGCGGATAAGCAGCAAAATCCGCGGGATCAGCAGCAAAATCCGCCGCTGATCAGCAGCAAAATCCGCCACGGATCAGCAGCAAAATCCGCCGCGGATCCGCAGCAAATTCCGCAGCGGATCAGCAGCAAAATCCGCCGCTGATCAGCAGCAAAATCCGCCGCGGATCAGCAGCAAAATCCGCCGCGGATCAGCAGCAAAATCCGCCGCGGATCAGCAGCAAAATCCGCCGTGGATCAGCAGCAAAATTCGCCGCGGATCAGCAGCAAAATCCGCCGCTGATCAGCAGCAAAATCCCCTAGGAAAAAAAAAAATTCTTTATTTTATTATTTGCCCCTACCTATGACAGGGGGGGTTCATTCACTTTTTTTTTATTTTGATCACTGTGACAGTTTATCACAGTGATCAAAATAAATTTTTGTACAATGGTGGGCGCACTGAGCATGCGCCGGCCGGCGGGCGCACTGCGCATGCGCCCGCCATTTTCCAAGATGGCGGCGCCCATGAAGAATCCCGGCCAGCCGCCGGGACCGATCCAGGGACGTTGGTGGACCGGGAGAGGTGAGTAGGGGGGTCGGATAGTGAGGGGGGGATCGGAAGGTGGGGGCAGCAGATCGGAGGAGCAGGGGAGCAGACAGTGACGGCGGTGACCGATCGCTGCCATCTTTCGGTGGCGGCGGCCGATCACCGCCGTGACTCGATGTGGGGGGGTCTGATCGCGGTCTCCAGCCATGGCAGATGCTATTGCAGCATCGGCCATGGCTGGATTGTAATATTTCACCAATTTCATTGGTGAAATATTACAAATCGCTCTGATTGGCTGTTTCACTTTTAACAGCCAATCAGAGCGATCGTCGCCACGTGGGGGTTAAGCCAACCCCCCTGTGGTGATGCACTAAGGGTCCTGTGCCTGGGGGTCGGGTGACCTTTCAGTGACCCCGGTCTCCCGACCCCCAGGAACATGATTTATAGCATGACGCCGACGCCGGCGTCATGGGTCGGGATGGCACAGGTTTTCATGACGCCGACGTCGGCGTCATGGGTCGGGAAGGGGTTAATACTGTAAATCACCAGTAATCCTAATGGTACAAATGGTAAAAGAATGATGTCACCCTTATCTAAAGTTTTATACAAAAGGAAGATATTTACAATTACAGATATGATTACAAACTGTGATTTCATTAATCACAATGAAATATGAAACCCATTCCAGACAATACCTCACATTAGTTTCTGTAAATGTGAGCACAGACCTTGTGATTTAATTTATCTCAATTTAATAACTCTGTTGAATTACAGAGGACATGACATTCTTTTCAGCTCCATTAAAGCAAATACCTGCTAAGATATTAATTATTATAGTGAGTTAAACGTCCTTTAGCCACCGTACCTTGCTGTGCAGTAAAGTTTACAAACAAAGATGTGGAAAAGTAGATATATATATTTCAGAGATAGTTATCATTATCTACTCATTTTAGTGTCACCTTTTGAAATAAATTTTTTTTTCAAGCTTCTACTTTTTAAAATCTCCAAGATCTATCTATCTATCTATCTATTCTATCTACATCTATCTATCTATCTATCTATCTATCTATCTATCTATTTCTATCTATATATCTTTATATAAATATATATATATAGTGTAAGATGAAATAAGTAGAAGAGTAAGGGGTGCTCACTAATAAGGTGAATATGGTGCCAGGAGAAAAATAGCAACTATAATGAACAAGAGAACTCCTGCACTCAAAAAACTGAAGAAATAGTAATTGATCAAACAAAATAGTTTATTGTGAAAATGAAACCAATATGGTGGTAGGTTCAAAAATGTTGACAGACGTTAAAACAAATGTACAACGTTTCGGCTAACATAGCCTTTTTCAAGTATAGTCTGTATTTATTGTTGAACCGTAATTAGTCACAGGGGCGGAGAGGAACTGAATCCTTAAATGAAGTATATAGAGACCGGAGGAAGGAAGCCGCAGGTGAGCGCACCGTGCTGAGAGACGTCCGGTTTAGTAATAGGTGGTCCGCATATCGGACCACCTATTACTACACCGGACGTCTCTCAGCACGGTGCGCTCACCTGCGGCTTCCTTCCTCCGGTCTCTATATACTTCATTTAAGGATTCAGTTCCTCTCCGCCCCTGTGACTAATTACGGTTCAACAACAAATACAGACTATACTTGAAAAAGGCTATGTTAGCCGAAACGTTGTACATGTGTTTTAACGTCTGTCAACATTTTTGAACCTACCACCATATTGGTTTCATTTTCACAATAAACTATTTTGTTTGATCAATTACTATTTCTTCAGTTTTTTGAGTGCAGGAGTTCTCTTGTTCATTATAGTGTAAGATGTCCATGAGGGGAAATATGTATCATAGAGGTTGGTAGCTTTGGTGATGTAAACCCAGAGAAAGCATGCTCCAGTACATATAATGCTGAGATAGTTAATAGAGCGTATCAGGGCCGGATTTTACTAGTAGTCAAAGAGATGGGTGGGACTGACTGCTCACATATCCCACCCCTGGGTCATGGTATGGCAGATAAAATGGAGACCAAGTGTCTCATTCAGACTTTGTGACTGGAGGTGTGGGGAACTTCAAGGTGTTTGTTAAAGGACACTTTCCTGTGTGGCAGAACCTGCAATACTGTACTCTGTGCCAGAAAGGATGTCTTTTTGTTTATGCTGAGCAATTTATGAAGTTGTAATAAACCTGCCTGGATGTTTTACTGAAATTGTTTCCTGTGCCTACCTCAATCGTAGCTGAGTGACTGAAACCCCTACAATAGATATATAAATATATAAAAAGCTTATAAGTTTGGTATTTTCATAATTGATCTGATCTGGAGAATCATACCGTTATGTTGTGTTTAAAGCACAATTAATTGTGTTTACCGCACAATTAATGCCAATAAAAACATGGCGGAATTGCACGTTTTACCATTTCACCGCACTTGGATTTTGTTTACGTTTTTCAGTACATCATATGATAAATTTATGTTGTCAGACAAAAATTAAAGTTGTATTTGAAGGATTAACCCCATCATTACTGAGCCTGTTTTCACCATGACCAGGCCAAATTTTACAATTCTGACCAGTGTCACTTTATGTGGTAATAACTCTGGAACGCTTCAACAGATCCCACTGTTTTTATGATGTATTGTAATTTATTATACTGGTAAAAGTTGTTTGATATGACTTGCCTTTACTTAAAGAAAAAGCAAAAATTTGGCAAAAATGTAGAAAATGTTGCAATTTCCAAATTTTTAATTGTATGCCCTTAAATCAGAGAGTTATGTCACACAAAACAGTTAATAATAACATTTCCCACAAGTCTACTTTACATAAGCACAATTTTTGAAATGCAATTTTTTGTTTTGTTAGGAAGTTAAAAGGGTTAACAGTTGACCGGCTATTTCTCATTTTTACAACAAAATTTCAAAAACCTTTTTTTAAGGAATACATCAAATTTTAAGTGACTTTGAGGGGTCGATATGATAGAAAATACCCCAGAGTGACTTCATTCTAAAAACAGCACCCTTCAAAGTGCTCAAAATCACATTCAAGAAGTTTATCTACCCTTCAGGTGCTTTAAAGGATCTGAACCAATGTGTAAGGAAAAAATTAACTTAAAATTTAACTTTTTCCACACAGTAAAGATGTATATCTTTGTACCGTGTTAGCCAGTAGATAGAAAAAATATTTAGAGTTGAGAGTCCTCAGTGGTTGATACCTTTTAATGGCTAACTGAAAAGATGGTAACAAATTGCAAGCTTTCGAGACTACTCAGGTCTCTTCATCAGGCTGAACTAATACAAAATCTGAAGAATCACATATTTATACACAAAAACACAGAAAAAATGCAATAGGTAAGACAAGTGACGTGAAGCAGAATAGTCATTATGGCAGAGGAATGAGCATAAAATATTGGAACAATTCATATTCACATTCAGGACTACAAGATACCAGGTACTTTCAGCTGCATCACATCTAATGTTGTGTACCTAATTATATGTACTAAATGTCCAACTGGGGGTCTGTATGTGGGGGAGACCGGGCAAAAACTGAGAACAAGGATGAATTCTCATCGCCACGCAATAAGAGAAAAAAGAATGGATCTACCTGTGGCAAAACATTTTTGCTCCCCTGATCATAGCATGTCAGATATGAAAATACTGGTACTAAGAAGCAGATTCACATCTCAGAGGCAGAGAAGAATTTGCGAATACAAATTGATGGTGACCTTTGACACTCTTAATGCTGGAATGAACCTGTCACATGGTTTTATGGCCTATTACATCAATTAAGGAATTTACTCCAAATACCCTGTGAAAACATCACAAAACATTTACCAGACCCAATCAGAGGGTAATAAAACTTTCTCTCCTTATCTATGAATTGTTCCAATATTTATGCTCATTCCTCTGCCATAATGACTTGTCTTACCTATTGCATTTTTTCTGTGTTTTTTGTGTATAAATATGTGATTCTTCAGATTTTGTATTAGTTCAGCTGATGAAGAGACCTGAGTAGTCTCGAAAGCTTGCAATTTGTTACCATCTTTTCAGTTAGCCATTAAAAGGTATCAACCACTGAGGACTTTTTCCACAAAAATTTTACTTTAGACCCAATTTTTTTATTTTCCCCAGGGTAACAAGAGAAAATGTACCTTAAAGGTTATTGATAAATTTCTTTGAGCATGCCAATACTTCATATGTGGGTGAAAACTACAGTTTGGGCAAATGGCAGGGCTCAGAAGTGAAAGAGCAAGATTTGACTTTTTGAATGCAAAATTTGCACTCACTGAACTTATCAAGATGTGTGGTGAGCACCTTGAACACCCAGGTGCTTCACATAAGTTCATAACATTGAGCCGTTAAAATAAAAAAAAATCACATTTTTCTCACAAAAATGTTGAATTAGCCCCAACTTTTTATGTGTGCAAGGTTAACAGAAGAGAATGGACCTCAAAAATTATTGTGCAGTTTGTTAGGGTTTGCGGATCTCACCAAATATAAATTATGAGAAGATGCCATCGCAACCCGGGGTCCACCGTGCAGTGATGGAGGAACCACTGCTAGTTAACAGTGTGAACAGAGTGCAAAGTACCTGCCTCTGTTATTCCACAGAGCAGCATATAAAGAGATAGCACTCTATGTTATGCCTGTTAGACTTCACAGGAGCATAATAGAAAATACACTAGTTAGGGTCCCATTAGAGTTGAGCGATACTTTCCGATATCCTAAAGTATCGGAATCGGAATGGTATCGCCGATATCACTAAAATATCGGCGGATTACCCGATATCGATACCGAAAGTCCCATGTAAGTCTATGGGAACAAAATATTCGAAATTAAAAAAAAACCCATTCTTGCCTTGTTGGTTAATTGTACATGAAGGAAAACAAGAAAAGTAAGTAGAATGTATTGGGGAAGGTTGAGGAGACATTAAAGGCATAGATGTTTAAACCCAATCAAATGGAATAGCATAAATATTTTTTTTTTTAAAGATGTTCGGATTGACGAAGAAATTGACAATGTTACGTTTTTTTATATTTTGGCAAATATGTATTATTACACAACTTCCATGCTCTTCATCTTCACCTTTTTAACTTTTCACACACTTTCCCTTCATAATCTTCTGCAGCATCATCTTTTTCATCAAATTATTCTTCATCTTCACCTTCTTTATTCTCTTCTTAAACTTCTTGCTATTCATCTTTGTTAACATTACTCATATTCTTCTATTAAACTATTATTCTATTTTATTCTGCTTCATCTTCTTCATCATATTCTTATTTGTGACAGAGAATCCTGTACTTGTAATCTGTCAAAGTATGAATTTTCATCCTTCCGTTCTTGCTGTCAAAAAGATTTAAATTACAAAAAGTATTTGTCCGTGTTCAGTTTAGCCTGCAGCAGCAGGCATTTTCCAGGGGAACCACGAGGAGGAACGGACTCACCCCCATACACTGCTTAGTCTTTCTTCTGCTTAGAATTTAGAGCATATATTTTCCTCTTCATTTTGGTCTTATACTTCATGTTCTTCTGCTTTTTAGATCTTCTGCTATTGTTCTTGTGTCTCTTGTTCCGTATCTTGTATTTGTTAGCACAATCTTGTACCAGCGATGTTACTGGGACACGGTTACTAAGCAGGAGGTACCTGTGCTCCAAACACATACCAAGGACCAGCAGACGTTGCTGGAACTCGGATACCAAGATGGAGGCACCTAGGCCAAAGGCACTGCGGAGAACCAGCTGACGGTACTGGAACCCGGAGGGGCAGCAGAAGGAAAAAGAGCCAATGGCACACAACCGAGGACCAGCTGACGTTACTGGGACACGGTTACTAAGCAGGAGGTACCTGTGCTCCAAAGCACTACCAAGGACCAGCAGACGTTGCTGGAACTCGGATACCAAGATGGAGGCACCTAGGCCAAAGGCACTGCGGAGAACCAGCTGACGGTACTGGAACCGGAGGGGCAGCAGAAGGAAAAGAGCCAATGGCACAACCGGGACCAGCTGCGTTACTGAACCCCAGTAACACAGGAGCAAGTGTTGACTGTGCTAACAGCACTTCCGAGCAACAACTGGCGGTTGTTGGAGCCCCAGGGTCAAGGAGGATGTTTAAATACTAGATCAAGTAATTTCCTTGTTACCTGTCAATTTTTAAATGTCTATACTTCAAACAAGAGAAAGATAACCTTTACTACCATAAGATGATGATTTCATTTAAACTAAATCTAGATAAATAAAGAATTGACAAACATAAACACATACATTAACAGTTGAACACAATGCAAACCACAAAATAAATTTAGTTAAGGAATCTGCTATACGGTTGTACATAAAAGCATACAAGTACATATCTGAATCCATTAATGATGGATAAGTAACAGTTTTGTACACCATTTTTATTGTATAGACAATGAATGTCTGACTTCAAAACATCATCAGCATTACAAGTTATCTGTGACATTACTAAAATGTTACATTTGTGAATAATGTCACTAAACAGTTTATACAAAATTATACAATTTTCCATCATGTAATATCATAATATTGGCAATAATCATGTTTTATTAACAAACATAACCTTTTAAAAAGTGATAGTGCATAGTGAAAATTGCTATTTATGCCTGACTGTCGACTTGCAGCATGACAACGGATAGAAAGGTATATATAGATGAGACTGCATAGCCACAGATGTGAAATGGGATGTAATACTGTACCTCAATAAAGTGTGCGTCACTACTACATAATTTTTTTTTATATAGCTTTATAAACAGGGTACGTGGATGTATGCTTGCGCCTTGTTTTGACGCACAGACTTGCCTTCTGGCTGAGACGCGTTGGGTAGTGAACGTTGTGTGCAGTGTTCACTGTAGTCTGAGGTTTTCCTTTTTGGAGTGCAGGATCACGCTCCAGTTAGTTCTTCAACCACTGCTGGTTGTAGTCTGCTGAGCGTGTGTCACTGGCACCATCCTTGAAATTTTTCTCTAATTGTTGCTGCTCCACTCTATTACAAATAAATAAATCTATTAGTGTGACGCGCTTCCATCCGTATACAATACATTGGTTGCAAACACTATAGAGTACACAAGGGGCCTTTCACACCTACTGAACAGTTGTGTGCAGTGTTCACTGCAGTCTCTGCGGAATAAACACACTTAGGCCTTATAACTTTTCAGACTTTCTTTATCAATCTACAAGTGAAGAAGGCAGGGAGTAAGGCACGTGGTCGTGGAGTTTCTTCAGGGAGAGGACGTGGGATCTGTGGCTGCTGCGGCCCCCAGTGACAAGCATCCACCAGTTTTTTCCCCGGGCCGGTGGCGTTCCTTTATGCGCACTTTTGTAGGAGCTCGGAGTACCCCCCTGCTGGGGAAAACCAAATTGAAGCCGTTGTTGTTTGGATCTCAGCCAATGCATCGACTTCAATTGCTTCCACCTCCTCTCAGGACCACAGCACTGTTGGGCAACCATCTGTCTCTCACCGCCTGGCAAATTGCCCGGCAGTCAGAGAGTTCTGTACAGGAGCCAGCTGAGTGTGTCTGCTTCTGTTCTCAGAATCTATTGGCTTGCAAAACAGGGGGCCCAGCCAAGCAGAATTCTGTAATGTGAAGAAGAGGGGAGTATGCAGTGATGCGCAACAGCTGTGTCTCTCTGAATCTGAAGAGGCGGGTGAGACAGTTGCCGATGGTCAGCACACCGCAGAAACGCATCTGATGATGATTATGAGACCCAGGTGCCAGTTTTTTGTTGACATGGGTGCTGGCCAGACCACCCAACAGCAGGTGTTGGAAGAGGGTAGTGGAGATGATGAGGTCCAATACCCAACATGGCATGAGAACAGGAAGGTGGTGGGAGCAGCTCAGAGGAATAATAATAATATTATTTATAAGCCCATCATATTCCGCAGCGCTTTACAGTTTAGCAGTTTCAGAAACACAAGTCATAAGTAACAAAAGTTAACAAACAATAATTTAAGTAAATAAGTCGCCCCTGCTCGTGACAGCTTTACAATGTCAATCAATGGGGGAGATACAAAGTATAGGTGTTTATATACAATGGTGCATTTACAATGATGTTCCACCCATCTTAAGGGACTGAGGGATGGAGATAGTGAATGGGCTTAGAGACACACACACACTTACACAGAATACATAGAATGACTTTGATTAGTGAATGTGAATAGGCCGCTCTGAACAAATGTGTTTTTGAGGGGAGCGCCTGAAACCTGCAAATTGTGGATAGTCCTAAATTTCTTGGGGTACAGCATTCCAGAGGATTGGCGTAGAGCAGGAAAGTCTTGGAGTCGGGAGTGGGAGGGTACGTATTTAGTGCAGAGGTTAGTCGAAAGTCGTTGCAGAGCGCAGCAGTCGGTTAGGCCGATAGATAGAAATGAGGGAGGAGATGTAGGAGGGGTGCTGCACTGTGGAGAGCTTTGTGGGGTGAGAACCAGTACTTTGGTTGAAGCTGGGAGAGGCCTAGAGAAATGGTTAGTGATAGAAGGAAAGATAGAGGAGACATTGCCCCAACGGTACAAACAGGAGGGAGAGTTAGGCTGCAGACTCGGTTGCCTGTAAGCCTCCAGTTTGGCACCTGTTCGGAGCAGTTGTCTTCCAAAAGTCAAAACTGCGCTCCAGGACTTGCACTGCGTGGTCCTTTTTTTCACACACTTGCACATGATATTTGCTATGTGAAATGCAAGCTGTGTAATCAAAAATTAAAAATAGCTTAAAGGTCAGTCACCTCAATACCACAATATGTGGAAACATGTGCGGACAAAGCACGTAGTGAGTTCAAAGACACACTGGAGAATGTAGGCCAACTCGCAGCACTACATCTTCAGGTTGTGTTGAAGCCTCTTCATCGAGCTCACACACAGCTGGTTATGCTTCCTCACAGGATCGCCATGGAAGAACCTCGGCCACTGTTGTCCAGAGACAAACTGTTATTCCACACACAGCAGCAATTTCCCCTGTCACCCTCACACTCCCAGGCCACAAAACAGCCAGCGGTAGCACAGGCATGGGATAAAACACGGCCATACTCCGCAAACCATGCACGAGCACAGGCTCTGAATGCTGGCATTGCAAAACTCCTGTCCTTGAAATGCTGTGATTCAGGCTGGTGGAGACAGACAGTTTCCGTAACTGGAATATCATTGTCAATCCCACAATACAATGTGCCAAGCCGATTTCATTTCAGCAGGCAAGCCGTCCCTGGTCTGCAAAAGCATGTTGAGGGAAAAATTAACATGCGCTACTAAAAGCCCTCAGTAGCAAGTCCACCTGACCACCGATGCGTGGACCAGTACCCATTGTTATGATTGCTACAACCAGTAAGGAAAGAAGGGATTCTGTCCCTACAATACAACTAAGCTGAATCCCTACGATGTAACGGGGGAATCTGATCCTGGGACCAGACCCGCAAAGTCCTCATCTAGTGTGAACGAAGAACCTATAGTTGCGAGGGAGTAATCCCTACAAGATCAGGGACTGGGAGAAAAGGTGGACACCTCCTAACATAAATTGTAGCATGGAAAAATTAACAGAAAAATAAATACTTTGTGATCCTAACATAAGCAAAACTCACAGATTAAGGCACCTAAGCACCCGGCTAGCTTAACAGTAGATAATACAATGAAGTCAAGCAAAGGCCAGAAGGGCGGAGCCAGCTAAATAGGGAAAAAAGGTCTGTGCCAGCAACTGAAAAAAAACCTAACAAGAGGGTTCTAACACCCATGGCCAGGGACAATACCTTTCCCTCACTGGGCCTTTTGGGTCATGTTGTGCAGCCCGGGTACTGATCTTGCGAGTGGCGTGTACGTGTTCTGCCCAACTCCAAGGATTGCAGGAAATCAAGAATCTGTTACACATTGATTTCCTCCTCCTATTCCAGTTCCTCAGAATCATCGCTGCGGAGCCGTCACGGTTCTACCTCCACTGGGACCCGTGAACGTTTACCTGTTGCGACCGTATGAGCACAGCCGTGTCCAAATGTCAACAGGCCATCCTGAAATTAATTTCCATGGGGAATCTTAGCCACACAGCGCAGGGCTCTGTAATGCCATAAAGCAGGAGAGCGACGTGTGGTTTTTGGAAGAGAATCTACAGGCAGGGCTTGGTAGTGTGTGAAAATGGCCGAAACTGGTGTCAGCTCTGGGCCTTGGCAACCTCAGTACATACCATGTCTGTCATATGGCTCTCAACTTGGTCGTGCAGAGTTTTTTGAGGGACTATCCGGATCTTGATGCACTGCTGCACAAGGTCCGCCTAGAGTGCGCTCACTTGCGACGTTCCAGCATGGCCAGATCGCGATTGCAGCTCTGCAACGCAGATTTCACTTCATGAAACATCGCATTTATGTGACGTAACCACCAGGTGGAATTCCTCGTTACATATGTTGGAGCGGTTGTGTGAGCAGCAGCCAACAGTAATGGGTATCAGCTGCATCAGCGCAGTCAACTCGCAATTTGCGGCGTTCACAACTTCAACCACTACTGAGTGGGCCTCTATAATAAGAATAATAATATTATTTATTTATATAGCGCCATAATATTCCGCAGTGCTTTACAGTTTAACAGTTTCAAAACACGAGTCATAAGTAACAACGTTAACAATACAATAATTAAAGCAAAATCAGCCGCCCCTGCTGGTGAAAGCTTACAATCTACAATGAGGTGTGGGAGATACAAAGTACAGGTGTTTATATACAATGGTGTTTTTACAATGATGGTCCAGCCATTTTAAGGAAGTGAGGGATGCATGGAGATAGTGAATGGGCTACACACACAGAATTACACATAGAATGACTTTGATTAGTGAATGTGATAGGCCACTGTGACAAATGTGTTTTGAGGGGAGCGCCTGAAACCATCCAAATTGCGGATAGTCCTAATTTCTTGGGGTAGAGCATTCCAGAGGATTGGCGCAGCGCGGGTGAAGTCTTGGAGTTGGGAGTGGGAGGTACGGATTAGTGCAGAGGTTAGTCGAAGGTCGTTTGCAGAGTGCAGCAGTCGGTTAGGCCGATAAATATAAATAAGGGAGGAGATGTAGGGGGGTGCTGCGCTGTGGAGAGCTATGTTGGTGAGAACCAGTAATTAGAATTGGATCCTATAATGAATGGGCAGCCACTGCCAGTGTAATGAGTGGCGAATAACTCTATGAAGGATATCTGCCACGTTTTGCGTGCGTTTGATGAGTCAACGCGGATGGCGAGTGCAGATGATGCACTAGTCAGCCTGACTGTCCCCCTTATCTGCCTGCTTCAAAAAACACTGCAAGCACTAAGGCATGAGGTTTTGGAAGAGGTGGAGGATGAGGAGTCACAAATTCCATCACCTTCTGGACAGTCAGCGCAACGTGGTTCCTCACAAAGGGCTGGAGGACTTTCAAAGTACCATGCTGTATCAACAATTGAACCTCCAGAGTCGCTGTCTATATTTTCATAACCATTACAAACTTTTAATGTATTTACAAAGCACATAATGTACATTTTTTGTCTATCCTTTTGTAATGCTATTGTGTTTCCATAAACTGATGTTACAGAATTATGATACAAAGTTTTTAAATTTTGAGTTTTAAATTTTGTAAATTTATATGTATTTGAAGGACTTTGTGAGGAGGATGAGGAGGAGTCAATGGAGGAGGAAGACATCGCTCCAGAGGGAGGTAGACAATGCTCTAGTCAGTATGTAGACCAAGGGTGGGGTGATGCACAGCAGGCGGAGATGACGCCTCTTGCAGGGGACAACGTTTCTTGGCCAGTTGGGAGTCTGCAGCACATGGTTGATTTCATGCTGCAGTGGCTGAGAAACGACCGCCGCATCGAACACATTCACACCACGTCTGATTATTGGGTGTACACCCTCCTAGACCCTCGCTACCGGGACAAACTTACAAAGCCTCATCACACCGTTGAACCGGGAGCGTAAAATGCGGAAGTACCAAGACACACTGGTGCAATCCATAATGTTCTCCATTCAGCCGAGAGCACTGCTGCTGCTACTGATTTACAAAGCAGCTCTGTGCGTCGAGGCAGTGGAGACAGCTCTGCAACAAGAGGGAGCACAAGCAGCGCCTCTGCACAGGGCAAGAACAGTATGTTCCAAATGTGTCGAAGTTTTGTGGCAGCGCCACCAATGTCTACACCATCCGAGACGGCTCCAGTCAGCAGGAGGCAAACATTTCCGTAAGATGGTGACAGACTACATGTCTTGCCCTCTCAGTGTACTCCCAGATGGCTCTTCCCCATTCAAGTTTTGTGTCTCTAAGCTGGATACATGGCCAGAGCTTAGCCAGTATGCATTGGAGGTGCTGGCTTGATCTGCTGGCAGTGTATTATCGGAGCGCGTCTTTACTGCTGCAGGTGGTGTACTAACAGACCGTTGCATGCGACTATCCTACGATAATGTAGAACGGCTTTACTTTTCTGAAAATGAACTAGGCATGGATCTCGCCTGAATTTGCCTGTCCGGTTTCAGATTAACTAACTGGTTGACAACGTTTTCCATGTCTCCTGTTATGTTCATCTTTCTACCACCTGAGCTATACTCCCTGGGCTACAACACTGCCAGTTGCTGCTCAGAAGTGTCGTGTCCACAGACCAATACACAAGCTATAGTGATAGTGGGGTTCAGTAACGCCTGCTGTTCCCCTGCTGTGTGTCCGGCAAAAATTACTGCTACCTACCTACACATGTTTAAAAAAACATGACATGTTAAAGTGGCTAGTGCTACACATAGATATCAGGCTACACCCTTATTTCTAAGCTGTAAACAAGTGAAACGTCAAATTTAAAACCATTCAATGATTAGTGTTGGTAACAAATCTGTAACTAAATAATTGTGACATATTATGGCAGATATCCACATGTCTAACACAAATGCTAACACAAAAGCTTACTTATGCTATAGGGTACTGATGGTGAACCTTCTCACTCCATAACTTTGACCAATCCAACTCACATCATGCCTCAAATGCTGCAATGTTGGAAGTGCATAATGTGGGTTGAACTTTGACAACAGCTGCAGTGCGAAGGTTATCCTTCTGTGTTCTTGGCTTTTAAATAAAAGCATACAAGTAAATATAATAATACATTGTTGATTAAGGGACATGATGTACACCTGTAATATTGTGCAAACAATGGATGTAGGACTATTCCTCTTCAACATTACTTATATTTGTGTCATTTGAAAAAAATACATATTTTAGTTAAAAATTAAAAACCCATGTTCAGTAGCTGTGAAAGGCCCGTTTGTGTACTTCTATATTGTTTGCAACCAATGTATTGTATACGGATGGAAGCGCGTCACACTAATAGATTAGATTTATTTTAAATGGAATGTAGCAGAACCAATTGGAGATAAATGAAAAGGATGAGCCACTGAGACACGCTCAGCAGAGTACAAGCAGCAGTGCTTGAACATGTAACTGGAGCGTGATCTGCACTCAAAAAAGTAAAAAACACAGACTGAAGTGAACACTGAAACACAACTGTCCACAATCTGTGAAAAGCTCCTTTCTGTACTTCTATAGTGTTTGCAACCAATGTATTGTATACGGATGGAACGCGGTCACACTAATAGATTAGATTTATTTTAAATGGAATGTAGCAGAACCAATTGGAGATAAATGAAAAGGATGAGCCACTGAGACACGCTCAGCAGAGTACAAGCAGCAGTGCTTGAACATGTAACTGGAGCGTGATCTGCACTCAAAAAGTAAAAAACACAGACTGAAGTGAACACTGAAACACAACTGTCCACAATCTGTGAAAAGCTCCTTTCTGTACTTCTATAGTGTTTGCAACCAATGTATTGTATACGGATGGAAGCGCGTCACACTAATAGATTAGATTTATTTTAAATGGAATGTAGCAGAACCAATTGGAGATAATGAAAAGGATGAGCCACTGAGACACGCTCAGCAGAGTACAAGCAGCAGTGCTTGAACATGTAACTGGAGCGTGATCTGCACTCAAAAAAGTAAAAAACACAGACTGAAGTGAACACTGAAACACAACTGTCCACAATCTGTGAAAAGCTCCTTTCTGTACTTCTATAGTGTTTGCAACCAATGTATTGTATACGGATGGAAGCGCGTCACACTAATAGATTAGATTTATTTTAAATGGAATTTAGCAGAACCAATTGGAGATAAAATGAAAAGGATGAGCCACTGAGACACGCTCAGCAGAGTACAAGCAGCAGTGCTTGAACATGTAACTGGAGCGTGATCTGCACTCAAAAAAGTAAAAAACACAGACTGAAGTGAACACTGAAACACAACTGTCCACAATCTGTGAAAAGCTCCTTTCTGTACTTCTATAGTGTTTGCAACCAATGTATTGTATACGGATGGAAGCACGTCACACTAATAGATTTGATTTTTTTTTCTAATATAATGGAGCTGCACCAATTCCACAAAATAAAAAAAAAAAAAAAAAAAAAAGAGTCAGTGACACGTGCAGATGCCTACAAACAGCGGTGGATGCAGAGCAAACTGCAGCGTCACCTGCACTGTCACACACACACCTTGCACAGAGCTGTTAAAACACACTGGCAAAATGAAGCTTTACACAGCGGTTGGTAAACTAGCCTGCCTCAAGCACAGTAGTACACAAAATCGCAATATCTAACTGTCCCTCAGAGTGAGCAGAGTAGCGTTCTGTCCCTTACTGAGTTCACAGCACAGTGACGCTAAAATGGCGGCGGCGCCTTTTATAGTGCATTCTGACATCATTTCAGCAGCCAATCACAGCCATGCCATTAGTTAAGATGACCGCAGCATTACAGGATGTGCCCACACTTCGTAGGATTCCTCATTGGCTGACTAAAATCACATTGCCTCTCAAAGAATTATGGGAACTTCCGATTCCGGTATACGATATGGAAAAAGTATCGGAATTAAGTATCGGAATTCCGATAACGCGAATATCGGCCGATACCCGATACTTGCGGTATCGGAATGCTCAACACTAGTCCCTATGACTCACCCCCCACTGCGCTGGTGATTGAGCCTGCCCTTTCACACAGTTTGTGAAAAACGCACATGCAACGCCGTTACCCAGTGCAGGTGCTAGGCTCAAGTGGGAGTTCCCACCCTACACTGCCTGTCAAGGTACACACACACAATTGCTAGTAGCAGGACACGTGCACACAGGGTGGTAACGCTTCCACCATCACACCAAACATATGTTATCATAGCACACCGCCAGATGACCTTTTATACGTTCCTGTTCAAGTCCAGTCTAACAGGACGTTGCTCGTGGACCAATCAGGAACTTCCAAGTCATCTGAGCAGCCGACGACCGACTACGAGCATGCTCAGTGGATTGACTTCTGGACTTAGACCCAGGAACGTCTGTTTGCTGCCGCATATTACTAGTTACCATAGCTGTAACTGGAGAGCCAGCAGTAACCAGACGAACAGCATGCTAAGCCTGCTGAGCAGGCTCCACTGCGGTCAAAGAAGAATGGGAGAACACAGAGGGAGACTGTGTTTCACTGAGTATACAGATGCCCCATATGAGGGGAAAAACTACTGTTTGGGCGCTTGGCAGGGCTCAGAAAGGATGGAGTGACGTTCTGGATAGCGGATTTTGATGGAGTGTTTTGCATGTGTGATGTCACAATTGGAGAGTCACTGATATGCCTAAATAGTGAAAAAAAACACAAGTGACCCCATTTTGGAAACTACACCCTCAAAGAATGTATATAGCTGTATGGTAAATCCATCCACAGGTGCTTCACAGAATTTCCCAACGTTGATCTGTGAAAATGAAAAAAATATATATTTTTGCGACAAAAATGTTTTAGCCCCAATTTTTTTTTCATTTTCACAGGAATAACAGTAGAAATTGGACCCCTAATGGACCCCTAAATTTGCTGAGAATTTTTTCCAGAGTACATCAATACCCATATGTGGTCGAAAACTACTTTTGAGGCACAGTGCAAAGCAAAGAAGGAATGAAGCGCCATATTGGAGTTCAGCTTTTGCTGGAATGGTTTGATGGTGCCATGTCACATTGGTAGAGCTCCTGAGGTGCCAGAACAGCAGAAATCACACATAAGTGATCTTATTTTACAAACTACACCTCTCAATTAAATAATCTAGCAGTGCAGTAATCATATTGCCACCACAGGTGTGTCACAGAATTTTATACCATTGGACAGTAAAGAAAAAATAATTAAATTTTTCCCACCAAAATTTTGTTTTAGCCCCAGATTTTTCATTTTCTTACTAGGAAACCAGCTGAATGTAGAAATACCTCATATATGGCTGTACAGTACTGCTTAGTCACACGGCGAGGCTTGGAATGGACGGAGGGCTATTTGCTTTCTAGAACACAGAATATCCCTCAAATGGCCCAATTTTGGAAATTATAACCATGGGAAAATTTATCTATAGGTGTAGTGATGATTTTTACTCCATTTGTGATTTCCAGAAGCAAGCAGAAGGGGATGCTGATGAGTGAAAATTATAAACTGCCATTGTACTGCCCAGTAAATTGTAGTCACCAGTACATTGTAGGCCCAGTGCGCTGTAGTGCCCAACTAATGCTTCTGGAGACATACACCTATAAATTAGGCAGGTTGTAATCGCTATGCCAAACTTGAGGACACTAAACGTGGCACACTCAGGGTTAGAAGGAAGGAGGAATTTAGATTTGGGAATTTATTTTGAGGCAAGGAACTGTAGGAATTTTTGCAGAGTCTTTATAGTACAAGTAATGTGGAGGCCACCTATACTTCCATTAACAGATGACAGACCTGAATGGAGACTTGCTTTTTTTGTGGATTGAGTTGAAGCTTTGATAGATACTCTACTCTGAGCAGAGTTTCCAACTAAATCTACATTGAGCGGAGTTTCCATGTAAATCTCCGAGTGACATGATTCAGATGAAGCCTCTGAAGGAGCCACTCAATATAATGAAGCAGCAGAGTTACTCTGAACCCATCTGGCCTGTGCTCAGTGTTGTTTTTCTTTACAGAAGTGCACAAAACTGTGGAGGATCGCACTTTAATGCACTTCTAAAAACACGGACACCACCAGATTGCAGGTCAGACAGCATCCACAATGACTCCATCTACCTCACTCTTCCTCTTCTGTCGGGGGAAACCCCACTGTAAGCGCTGAGCGTATGTGACAAATGTGAGATGAGCCATACTGAAATCTTTGGGAGGCAGAATTGAAAAATCAACAGTAGGACAAGAATTGGTTTTATTTATTTTTTACGCTGTTCCTCATGCATTATAAGCAATTAGACTATTTTTCAGGTCGGTGTAATTATTGAGATACCAGATTTATATCTTTTTTATGTTTAACTGCTGTCATACAATAAAATACTTTTTATCGCAAAAACAAGTTTTTGCATCCCAATATTAAGATAGCTATAATTTTTACACATTTTGGCCAACAGTCATTGTTTTTTAAGAGACGAGTTGATATTTTTATTGGTACAATTTTGGGGCACATAACATTTTTTGTTTTCTATTCAGATATTTGGGAGGCAGAATAAAAAACTGCAATTCAGGAATTGGATTTTGTTTTTTTATGCCGTTCCACTTGTGGTAAAACTGATAAGGCAGCTTTAATCTTCAGGTCAGTACAATTACAGAGTTGAGATGGGCGGACCCCTGGAGGTTCGGGTCCTGCGGGTTCGGACAAACAATTAAGAAAAGTTTGGGTACCAGAAAACTGTACCAGGACCCGGACCAGAACTTCGACGCTATTCAATTGAATGGGGACTGTGAAAAATCCAGTGTTTTGCCACTCTGTCATGTGCATGATAGGGTGGAAAGCACTGCATCTAATTGGCAGTAATATCATTAGTATCATATTCTGGCATCAGTTGATGCTGCTAATAATAGTGAGCCTGCGCTCTAAATAAATAATTAAAAAAACGGCATCGGTATTTTTGATAACCAGCAAGTCAAAACTGACAACCTTGGGGCTGCAACCCTCAGCAGTCAGTGTTAGCAAGGCGGGTTATCAAGAATAGTAGAGTCCTCATGCTGTGTTTTTAAATATTTAAATAAATTATTTAAAAAATGGCATGGGGTCCCCACCATTTTTAACAACCAGCCTTGCTAAAGCAGACAGCTGGGGGCTGGTATTCTCTGGCTGGTAACATGCCATGGATATTGCTCCAAACCAGCCTAAAAATAGAAACCCACAGCCACCCAGAAAAGGCAAAAGCTCTTCCCTCTTACCCTGTAGCAGTGGCTACCCTGTTTGTCCTTGTAATAATTAAGTCCTCTACCACCATGATCTGTCTGGCCTTTTCTGCGCTCCTATTTCCCTCCTTCCTACAGCAGTAATTTTCTTGGTTACTAGGTGTATCATCCTGCTGTAGTGATCCCAGTCCTGGGCTTGCATTCCTATTAGCCAAACAAGCATATTTACTAGGTTGTGCCAGATCAGGACTGGGCTCCCTGGCACTTTTCCACCTACCACTTCTTCTAACTGTCTCCGAGTAACCTACTTCTTGGGCCTGTTCTTTTCCATCTCCACCCTCCTTCATATCACTGGCCCCAGCCAACGCATGCCCAGTGAGCTCTAATTTCCTCTCCAGGTTTGCAGTGCTACTGAGTGTTGCAGGCTGCTCATTTAGATCAATTATCTGGGCTTCCAAACATGTTACTCACTGACATCGAGTTTAAATATCTTCACCCTCAAACGTCTGTTCAAGACAGTCACATCTCACAAGATGCACACCTGGTAGCATTGTATAGAGCAAATACTAAATAGGGATAAACAGTACAGATAAAAGCAGAAAAAAACTTTGGAAAGCTAGTAAGGAAAACACCAAATTATCCTTTTGTGTTAAACTATGATATTGTGTTTAACTATGCACTTACCTGCCACCTCTGCACTTTATTGCAATCTCCGCTCCACTTAGCACAGATGTGGCTAATAGAAGCTTTTGGAAATACTTGATCACAGACACTTGATCACATGGACTAATCGCAGGCTCCCCTCTTTTTTTTCTTTAAACAAGCTTTTATCCTAAACATGGACAGTTCCTCAACAATAACAATTACACGGTTATCACAAACTATGATATTGTTTTTAACTATGCACTTATCTGCCACCTCCACACTTTAATGCAGCCTCTGCTCAGCAGGCTTACTTACAGTTATTGGAATTTGTAGTTCTCCAGACATCACAGCACTGAAGTGGTTGTCAAAATGTGTGTAAGTCTATCTTTCAGTAACCTTATAGCAGTAATAAACATAAAGACATGTTACTGTTCTCTTTTTATATTTAAGGTTCTTGAGATAAGACAAAAAAATGGTCAAAATGATCTGACTTCAACTTTATATGGTGATTATCACAATGACAAATTATTCATTTATAAATTGTGACACAGAGATAATCGTTATAAAAAATTTTCTTCGGCTTTAGGAATTTCCTGAATTATATTTATTGTTTATTGGAAATGTCCTTAAATGACAAGCCTTCCATAAATCAATATGAAAAAATACGGTAGTAAAAGAAAAAAAGGTGATATGGTCAGAGAAGTGAAAATGATTGTTACAATCACTTATTTTACTGCAAGTTAGTGCATAGTGATTGAGTACTGGCGCAATGCAAGCAATTGCAATTTAACCCCTTGTGGACATAGGACATAATGGTCCATCATATGTTGACTTCCTGTGTTTGATACAGTCACAGTGCATAGCAAAGGAAGAAAGAGGACAGCAGCTCATTAGCAAGTGTTGTTTGGCTGCAGAACGCAAGTGGCGTGTCAATGTCACTGAAGACCTCGCATGTACACTTTAAGAATATTGACGACATAGTAAGCAAGTAGAAGGTGTTTTTGTTTTACATTAGGGAAGGTAGTATTTAAGAAGGGAATGTCTGAGCCATGGACAACCTTTTTAATCCTTTTATTGGCTTTCCCTTCTGAGAACTGAGATGTATCATGTTAAGATTTAGGTTCATTGACTGTGCTTGTTTTGTTAGCGTGATGTACAGGTTGTACACATTTGTTTTCTCCTGTTTCTGGTTCTGCAGGCTCACTTGTGGTGTTTGGGATTGAGCTGACTTAAACTATTTGTGCAGAAATAGTCTGATCTATGAAATCTTCACCAAAAATCAGCAAAAGATGTTGCTGATAGTAACTCTGCTTTGGGGTCAAGGAATCAGCACCCTTTGCAATTGTGACTGTATATGAAAACAATTTCTTCTAAAGTACTATACTCTTTTTTCTTCTGATTTTCAACCTAAACCTCTTATGTGTTCTACACTTGGCTTCTTACCATATGTTCTTTGCTATTGTGGAGAGGAATCTGTTTTGAAAGTAAACTGCTGTCATGGTGGCTTCACTGTTGTGAATGGGTTTGAGATGAGTTCTGAGCAGAGGCTCCCTCTGGTGGTTACAAGCGGTACTAGTGAGGATTGGGAATCAGGTGTTACTGATTGGTCTTATTTAAGGGAATCATTTTCCCATCAGGGTTGCCGGTGATCAATTGTTCTGGTCTGAATCCTTCTTTCCAGTTTCCCTTGTAGCCTGCTGTGTCGTGTCTGCATCTCCTGCTGTCAGATAAGACAATTTCTTATTTTGTGTTTTTGCTATATTTTTGCATTTTGTCCTGCACTTCTGTGGGGGCCTTCTGGGTCCCCTCCGGGGGCTTTTGCCCTCTCAGTTTAGTCCAGCCACTGTGTTTTTTACTTTTGCTTTTTGCAGTTTTTTCAGTGGCTGCTGTTTTTGTTACACCAGAGAACTAATTTAGGTGGTAGAGGTCGTGTGATCTCAGGTGATTTTGAAATTAGTATGTTGGTGTTTTTCAGGGTTTTCTGGGATTGCAGTAAGTACCCTTCCTGTCCTTTTCTATTTAGATAGTTTGGGCCCCAGCGTTTGCTCATACTATTTTCTTTCTGTGTCAGTATTTCCTCTTGTCTAACCGCCATTACATGTTTGGGGGCTTTCTATTATCTTTGGGGTTCTGCTCCGGGGCAGATAGCTTTCCTATTTCTATCTTTAGGTGTAGTTAGTTTCTCAGGCTGTGACGAGGCGTCTAGGACCATCGTAGGAACGCTCCACGGCTGCCTCTAGTTGTGGTGGTTAGTCAGGGTACTGCAATCTCATAGATTCCAACTGCTCTGGTGTATTTCCTTTTTTACCTGCACTCCTCAGCTACCGTAACATAACACTTCACCCCAATATTTTTTAGTTAGTTCAGGAACTCTCAGCTTACAACTGATCATGTCAGTGAGGGTTCTGTTTTTCCGCTACATCACAGGAGTGTGAAGCATTGTCTTTAAGGCTATGTGCGCACTTTGCATATTTGCTCACTGAAATTTCTGCATCTCTTGGCAGCAAAAATGCTGCTAAAAAATACATTGCGCTTTTGGTGCATTTTTGCATGCGTTATTTTCCTGTGCCTTCAATGGGTCAAAAACACAGGCAAAAAAGCAAAAAAGAATTGACATGCTGCAGAAAAAAATGCACTGCAAATACGGACAAAAATTTACTGATCATGTGCACAACACTTCAGAATTGTTATTGAATTACCTTCAATAAGTATTCCATTGTGTTTTTGGACCATTCACGAGTGGAAAAAAAAGCAGCAAAAATGAATAAAAAACATGAGCACATTGTTAGGGTTTGCAGGTCGCACTAAATATAAATTATGATAAAGTGTGATCGAAATCCGTGGGCCACCGTGCAGTGATTGAAAACCGCAGCAAATGAACAATGGCAGAGCAAAGCTGCAAGCAAGCACTATAATCACACCTAGTTAAAGGTCTCTCAATGTGAACAGAGCGCAAAGTAGCTAACTCTGTTACACCGCAGAGAGGTACTATAAAAGAAAGCACTAGAGCTATACCCTGTTAGACGGCACAGGAGTAAAGCAGTATTGATGCTAGTTGGGGTCCCTATTGCTACCCCCCAGGAAAGTCTAGACTGGTGGTTGTGCTTGCTCTGAGACTTTGCTCTTCTAACCACACACAGGATGGGAAACAGATACCAAGCAAAGTGGGAGTTCCCACCCTACACTGCCTGTCTAGATACACACAATGTTCCATTCCATCCAGTCTTACAGGACCTCGCTCGTGGACAATCCGGAACTGCCACCTCACACGAGCAGCTGACGAGCAACCACCAATGAGAGGTCGCCACCTCACGAGCATGCTCAGTAGGGTGATTTCTGTACTTAACCTTTGAAACATCTGTTTGCTGCTGCCTATTGCTAGTTACTATAGCTTTGGGTGGAGAGCCAGCAGTAACCAAGCGAACAGCACGAGTCTGAGCAAGACACTGAGACCGAAATCTTTGCTGAGCAGCTCTCACTGTGGCTGAAGCAGAATGGGAGACCACAGAGGCAGACAATGCTTGGGATCTTCCCCATGCAGTAGGAGAATCCTGGCGCCTAACACACACAGGCTTAATGCTCTATACCAGAGGTCCTCAAACTGCGGGCCACATGCGGCCCACCGAGGACATTTATTCGGCCCCTGGGCTTAGACGACATTGAGCGTCACTACAGTTCAGTGCCGGCAGGCCCTGTAATCACAGGTGGAACTACAATGCAGCGAGGAATGACTTGCGGCTAGTGTTGAGCGATACTGCTCGATATCTAAAAATATCGGATCGGAATGGTATCGCCGATATCACTAAAATATCGGTGATACCCGATACCGATACCGGAAGTCCCATGTAAGTCTATGGGAACCAAATATCGACATTAAAAAAAACCATTCTTACCTTGTTGGTTAATTGTACATGAAGGAAAACAACAAAGAGTAATGTAGAATGTATTGGGGGAGGTTGAGGAGACAATAAAGGCATACATGTTTAACCCAATGCATTGGAATAGCATTAATATATTTTTTTTTGGAAATACGTTTGCATTGACAAACAAATTGACAATGTTGTTAACCTTTTTTCTATTTTGGCAAATATGTATGTTTCACAACTTCCATGCTCTTCACCTTTTTAACTTTTGACACACTTTCTCCTTCATAATCTTCAGCAGCATCATCTTTCTCATCAAATTATTCTTCATCTTCACCTTCTTAATCTTCTTCTTAAACTTCTTGCTATTCATGTTTTTGTTTACATTACTCATATTGTTATTATTAAACTATTAATCTTCTTCATATTCAAATTCTTCATCTTCTTCCTCTTCATCTTCTTCATCATATTCTTATTTGTGACAGAGATTCCTGTACTTGTAATCTGTAAAAGTATGAATTTTTCATTCTTCCGTTCTTGCTGTCACAAAAGATTTAAATTACAACAGTATTTGTCCGTGTTCAGTTTAGCCTGCAGCAGCAGGCATTTTCCAGGGGCACCACGAGGAGGAACGGACTCACCCCCATACACTGCTTAGTCTTCTTCTGCTTAGAATTTAGAGCATATATTTTGCTCTTCATTTTGGTCTTATACTTCATGTTCTTCTGCTTTTTGATCTTCTGCTTATTGTTCTTCTGTCTCTTGTTCTGTATCTTGTAGTTTGTCTTAACCTTCTTTGTCCTGTTGGTGATCTTCTTCTGGGTAATCTTTTATTTTTTCTTTGTGATGGTGTTCAGGCTGGTTGGCTTCATGCTCGTCGTCCTTGTTGTCGTCATCTTCTTCTGGGTGGTCTTTAAGGTCGTCTAATTTCCGAGAACCAGCTGACGTTACTGGAACCCGGACGGGTATCAGATGGAGCAAGAGACAATGGAAGTAACGAGGACCAGCTGACTGTGCTGGAACCCGGAGGGGCAGCAGAAGGAAAAGAGGCAATGTCACAACCGAGTACCAGCTGACGTTACTGTGACACGGTTACTAAGCAGGAGGTACCTGTGCTCCAAAGCACTACCAAGGACCAGCAGACGTTGGTGGAACTCGGATACGGAGATGGAGGCACCTAGGCCAAAGGCACTGGGGAGAACCAGTTGACGGTACTGGACCCCGGACGGGTAGCAGAAGGAAAAGAGGCAATGTCACAACCGAGTACCAGCTGACGTTACTGTGACACGGTTACTAAGCAGGAGGTACCTGTGCTCCAAAGCACTACCAAGGACCAGCAGACGTTGGTGGAACTCGGATACGGAGATGGAGGCACCTAGGCCAAAGGCACTGGGGAGAACCAGTTGACGGTACTGGACCCCAGACGGGTAGCAGAAGGAAAAGAGGCAATATCACAACCGAGTACCAGCTGACGTTACTGTGACACGGTTACTAAGCAGGAGGTACCTGTGCTCCAAAGCACTACCAAGGACCAGCAGACGTTAGTGGAACTCGGATACGGAGATGGAGGCACCTAGGCCAAAGGCACTGGGGAGAACCAGTTGACGGTACTGGACCCCGGACGGGTAGCAGAAGGAAAAGAGGCAATGTCACAACCGAGTACCAGCTGACGTTACTGTGACACGGTTACTAAGCAGGAGGTACCTGTGCTCCAAAGCACTACCAAGGACCAGCAGACGTTAGTTGAACTCGGATACGGAGATGGAGGCACCTAGGCCAAAGGCACTGGGGAGAACCAGTTGACGGTACTGGACCCCGGATGAGTAGCAGAACGCACCCATGAAAATGTAAGTTGACAGGACGCAAGCCGTCCGCAGTTACCGAATCACACAGTCCTACAGTGGGTGCTTGTCCTATTGTCACAATGGAAACATCCTTTATTTACATATCCCACAGCACACATAGGAATCACCTAAACTGCAGGCACCATAGAGTCGGCTAACCCGAATGCAACACGACAGCACAACTTATTGGAGGATAATTGACGTTCACACTGCCAGGAAACAGCTGTCGTGCTGTAACCAGGCTGGCCAGGAGTCAGTACCCCTGCCAATTACTTACGAGCAACAAATGGCGGTGTTGTAGCCCAGGGAGTAGAGTTCAGGTGGTAGAAAGATGAACATAACAGGAGACATGGAAAACGTTGCCAAACAGTTATTTAATCTGAAAACGGACAGGCAAATTCAGGTGAGATCCATGCCTTGTTCATTTTCAGAAAAGTAAGCCGGTCTACATTCTCTGAGGATAGTCGCATGCAATGGTCTGTTACTACACCACCTGCAGCACTAAAGACGCGCTCAGATAATACACTGGCAGCAGGGCAAGCCAGCACCTCCAATGCATACTGGCTAAGCTCTGGCCATGTATCCAACTTAGAGACCCAAAATTTGAAAGGGGAAGAGGCATCTGGGAGTACACTTAGAGGGAAAGCCAAGTAGTCTGTCACCATCTTACGGAAACGTGTCTTCCTGGTGACTGGAGCTGTCTCGGATGGTGTAGACCTTGCTGGCGCTGTCACAAAACTTCGCCACATTTGTAACATACAGCTCTTGCCCTGTGCAGAGGCGCTGCTTGTGCTCCCTCTTGTTGTAGAGGTGTCTACACTGCCTCGACGCACAGAGCTGCTTTGTAAAGCAGTAGCAGCAGCAGCTATCTCGGCTGAAATGTACAACAGTATGGATTGCACCAGTGTGTCTTGGTACTCCTGCATTTTACGGTCCCAGTTCACCGGTGTGATGAGGGTTTGTAAGTTGTCCCGGTAGCGAGGGTCTAGGATGGTGTACACCCAATAATCTGACGTGGTGAGAATGTGGGCGATGCGGCGGTCGTTTCTCAGGCACTGAAGCATGAAATCAACCATGTGCTGCAGACTCCCAACTGGCCAACAAAGCCTGTCCTCTGGAAGAGGCTCATCTCTGCCTCCTCTGCATCACCCCACCCTCGCTCTACATACTGACTAGAGCGTTGTGTACCTCCCTCTGTAGGGATTTCTTCCTCCTCCATTGACTCCTCCTCCTCCTCATCCTCCTCACAAAGTGAGCCCTGCCCAGCCCTTTGTGAGGAACCACGTTGCGCTGACTGTCCTGAAGGTAATTGAATTTGTGACTCCTCATCCTCCACCTCTTCCAAAACCTCTTCCTTTAGTGCTTTCAGTGATTTCTGAAGCAGGCAGATAAGGGGGACAGTCATGCTGACTAGTGCATCATCTGCACTCGCCATCCGCGTTGAGACATCAAACGCACGCAAAACGTCGCAGATGTCCTTCATAGAGGCCCACTCAGTAGTGGTGAAGTGTGAACGGCGCAAATTGCGAGTTGATTGCGCCTGTTGCAGCTGATACTCCATTACTGCTGGTAGTGTTGAGCGATACTGCTCGATATCTAAAAATATCGGATCGGAATGGTATCGCCAATATCACTAAATATTGTCGATATCCGATTCCGATACCGGAAGTCCCATGTAAGTCTATGGGAACAAAATATCGCAACTAAAAAACACTTTCTTTCGTTGTAAACACAAAATATACACACATAGAATACATATATATATATATATACATGTCATTGTGACATATATATATACATATATTTATAGTTTATACACTTCTACATAGTAAAATAGACTCTGATTCAATTGCCGGGTAAAGCCGTGACATACCCCATAGAAGTCGACGGGCTCGGTGCCGAGTACCCCCAAAACCTCTGGCTCTGTGCGACTCAACTTGGGCGTCACGAACAGGATTCTGTAGCTCGCTATAAGCGAGTCCTGTGTGCCTGAATTGAACTGGTTTTGTGCTTGAGAATTGCTAAAATCATCAGAGAATGTATTTGCCATTTTTCCGCCATATCTGCGTCACGACGAGGCACTGGTGAAGAAGAAGGGCGTGCTCTTCGTGGGTGTACTCTCACTCAGTGGCGCGAAAACGATGGCCGAGCACTCTAAATGGTACTGCAATGTAAGATCGTGCCCCACAGCTCTTGAGTTCCGCCTCCTCATCCTCCTCAGTGTGCTGAAACTAACACGAAGGTCCCGCCTCACTACAAAAGAGGGCCCTCTCCAGATGCTAATGACACATGTGACTTGGCAGAGATGGCTAATGGACACGAGCAGAAGTGTGAAGGGATGGAGCAGTCAGAGCTCCCCCCCACGGAAGCGACCCGATCGCCACGGAACCACCGTTGGGCACCCGGCCTGGAAACCCTCCTACGCTGCAAGAAGCGGAGGATACCCTAAGAGGCCTGGCCCGGCACCGGGAGGAGGTCACCAGGATGGAAGCCAGCTGGCGTGCCCTAAAACTAAACTTGGAGCGGCGCCAATCCCTCTTACCTGAAGTGTCTGTACCGGAAGGTGAGGCACCCGTTCTAGTAGAGGAGTCCGTGCGGGCATCCCAGCCCTTGCAATGTGATCCGGTTGACGTTGTCGCAGTGGAGGCACCCGTTCCTGCAAAAAACGCTGCACCGGCAGCACCCCAGATCCCGCTGTCTGCCCCCGTCGCTGAGACAGAAGAAGCGACACCCGTCCTCATGGAGGAGGCCGCGCAGGCACCAGAGGTCTACCTGTCTGTACCGGAGCCCCGACTGTCATCTGTTCCAGAGCCGGCTGCTTCCTCCGCAGGTGAGCGCCGCCAGGACTGTCGGGCGACAGGAGAGCTGCCGCAAACCGGACATCGTAAGCTGCAGTTTGTTGGTGGAGACATGGAGATGCTGGTGGAGGAGAATTACAACCGGCGTCAGGAGGAAGAGTGGAGACGTCGGGAGAGAGAAGCCGAGCGACAAAGGGAGCAGCGCGAATCCCAGAAGCTTCGCCAACGTCACATCAAGAAGGACCGGGCAGATAAGGACCGGATGAGAAAAGATAAAGGAACCCTGAGGGAGCCGCGGCGTAAGGGTGCAGTACGGAGCTTTAAATTGAAAGCTGGTTGGGGCTTCATCCAGGAGCCTGGACTTTATTTAGAAGTGTTTGTGACCCGGCGGGACGTGGAGACTCACCTCCCAGAAGGACACCCGGGAGGGACCTGTTGCCAGGAGACTTGGTAACTTACACCCGACACTGGGGTTACAATGGATGGTATGCCCTAAATGTCACCAGGTGCGACCCCTGGTCCCCAGAGTGTCAGGAACCTGTGAGACCCTCGGAGCCTTCAGCCTCCCACATCCAGGCCTCTGCACAAGTGCCCACCCCACGCCGTAAATCTCCCCAGCCTCCCTCAGTGGTCTCCTCAGCAGCCCCAGCTATGGACATGCTAATGATAGCTGGCCCGTACCCGGCGCCTGTTAGGCCCCCTGGGGTTCGTTCAGTCCGGGACATAGGGCTCCAGACCCGGAGGGAGATGAAAGAGGTGGCCACACAGACACAGATAGCGGGTCACGACTTGACTGTACAGGCCACACGACGTCATCAGGTCCTGGTGGTCCTTGGTGTCTCGGATGTTTGGCAAGCATCAGAAGAGTACCAGGTGGTACCTGGAACACCCCTGCCAAAGAATTATAAATAACCCGGACAGGGTCCCTGTATGTAAATAGTTAAATTGTTGATGTACCCGGACGGGTGAATGTTCATAAAAAAGTTTTTTAATTTAATAAAAAAAAACAACACAGTTTTCATTACTTTTATTACAGTCTCATCCTGCGACGCCATCGATCTCCTGTAAAAAAATGAAAAAAAAAAACAGCAGTATACCACCTGTCCGACGCAGTCCATAGTAACGAGTGTCCCACGGCGATCCAGCTCTGCTACATCAGAATGACATCAGAGGCAGGCAGGCAGGCAGAGCCTGTCATCCCGGCGCAGCACAGCTGATTACCTGCTTCCCCGGCGGTGACGTCATCGGACTGGTTTACGGCCGGGATTACCCTGCAGTCACTGCAGTTATCGCAAAAAACTGCATGTGACCGCCAGGGAGAAGATAATGGCGGCCATCAAGCAGTCCAGGACGTGACCGCCGGAGATCTTCTGCCAGGTAAGTGCCGCTGACTCCTGACAGACCCGACCGACGGACACTCACAGTGACAGTGACAAATCCGATTCCGGTATCCGATATGACGAAAATATCGGTACTCGGAATCGAAAGCCCGATACAGCTAATATCGGCCGATACCCGATATTTGCAGTATCGTATCGCTCAACACTACTGCTGGCTGCTGCTCACACAACCGCTCCAACATATGTAACGTGGAATTCCACCTGGTGGGTACGTCACATATGATGCGATGTTCAGGAAGGCGAAATCTGACTTGCAGAGCTGCAATGCGCGATCTGGCCATGCTGGAACGTCGCAAGTGAGCGCACTCTAGGCGGACCTTGTGCAGCAGTGCATCAAGATCCGGATAATCCCTCAAAAAACTCTGCACGACCAAGTTGAGCACATGTGCCAGACATGGTATGTGAGTGAGGTTGCCAAGGCCCAGAGCTGCCACCAGATTTCGGCCATTGTCACACACTACCAAGCCTGGCTGGAGATTAGCTGACAAAAACCACACGTCGCTCTCCTGCTTGATGGCATCCCAGAGCTCCTGCGCTGTGTGGCTTCGATTCCCCATGGAAATTAATTTCAGGACGGCCTGTTGACGTTTGGCCACGGCTGTGCTCATATCGGTCGCAACAGGTAAGCGTTCACGGGTCCATGTGGAGGTATACCGTGATGGCTCGTGCAGCGATGATTCTGAGGAACTGGAGTAGTAGGAGGAATCAATGTGTACAGACTGGATTCCTGCAATCCTTGGAGTTGGCAGAACACGTACAGCGCCACTGGCAAGATCTGTACCCGGCTCCACAACATTGACCCAATGGGCAGTGAGGGAAAGGTATCGTCCCTGGCCATGGGTACTGGTCCACGCATCGGTGGTCAGGTGGACCCTGCTACTGACGGCGTTTAGTAGCACATGTTTAATGTTTCCCTCGACATGTTTTTGCAGAGCAGGGACGGCTTGCCTGCTGAAATAAAATCGGCTTGGCACATTATATTGTGGGACTGCCAATGCCATTAAGTTCCTGAAACTGTCAGTCTCCACCAGCCTGAATGACAGCATTTCAAGGGACAGGAGTTTTGCAATGCCAGCATTCAGAGCCTGTGCTCGTGGATGGTTTGCTGAGTATGGCCGTCTTTTATCCCATGCCTGTGGTACCGATGGCTGTTTTGTGGTCTGGGAGTGTGACGATGACTGTGAACTTGCTGCTGTGGGTGGAATAACAGTTTGTCTATGGACAACAGTGACCGAGGTTCTTCCATGGAAATCCTATGAGGAAGCCGAACCAGGTGTGTGTGAGCTGGAGGTAGAGGCTCCAACACGACCTGAAGATGTAGGTGCTGCTGTAGGTTGGCCTACATCTCCAGTGTGTCTTTGTAACTCAGCTACGTGCTTTGTCCGTACATGTTTCCACATATTTGTGGTATTCAGGTTACTGATATTTTTACCTCTTTTAACTTTTTGCTTACACAGCTTGCATTGAACATAGCAAATATCATCTACAAGTCTGTCAAAAAAGGACCACGCAGTGCAAGTCATGGGAGCGCCAATTTTGACATTTGTAAGAGAACTGCTCCCAACAGGTGCCAAACTGGAGGCTACAGGCAAGCGAGTCTGCAGCCTACCTCTCCCTCCTCTTTGTACCGTTGGGACAATCTCTTCCTCAGAGCTGCTCCCACCACCTTCCTGTTGCTCACGCCATGTTGGGTCTCGGACTTCATCATCTCCACTACCCTCTTCCAACACATGCTGCTGTTGGATAGTCTGGGCAGCACCATGCTCCACAAAACCTGGCACCTGAGTCTCATCATCATCATGAGATGCGTTCTGCGGTGTGCTGTCCATCGGCACTGGCTCACCCGCCTCTTCAGATTGAGAGAGACACAGCTGTTGCGCATCACTGCATACTCCCTCTTCTTCAAATTGCAGAATGTTGCTTGCCTGTGCCCGTGTTTGCGAGCCAACAGATTCTGAGAACAGAAGCAGAGTGTAATGTATGGTGTACAGTTCATATAGCGTCTTGTGCTTGGGTGCGAGGAAAACACATGAGACACAGGTTTGATATAGAAGGACTTGTATTACTTCATACAAGTGGCAAAAAGGGTCACACAGTTTGCAGGTACAGAAGCAGGAGACACAGCAGGCCAGATTAACTTAAGCTCAGCAATAACTCTCCACAACAGGTTCAGGATCTCTTCTCTGTTACCGTAATTCCATGCAAACGTGGATTTATCAAATAGCAGGTTTCCAGAGTCCACAAGTGTTCCAAAGTTCCTCAGTAGGAAATAGCTGGAGTACAAAGTCTAAGGTTTCCAGGAGTCAGGTCACAGGCTCACTGCAGGCTTGATTCTGAAGCACTGATTGCTCAGCTGAGGCTGCTTAAGAAGCAAGAGGGAGAGAATCAGGGCGGGAACATGAAAGCTGGAAACTCCATATTGACTGAGGGCAAGATAGCTGCAGCAATACAGAAAGCAAAATGGCCGACGGAAAAACTGAGTTTCAAGAAACATGTACAAAGAACCTTACATTACTCCCCCCTTAGGGACAACCTCCGGATGACCTCAGACCAGGCTTGTCTGGGTACCTCTGATGAAACTGGCGGAGCAAGCGAGGAGCATTAACGTTATTGACTGGTTCCCATGAGTTGTCCTCCACTGGGTAGCCCTGCCATTTAATCAAATATTGTAACTGATTTCTGTACAACCTGGAATCTAGAATCCTTTCCACCACAAATACTTCCTGACCATCGACTAGCACTGGGTCAGGGCAAGGAGAAGAACGTCCAGGAAACCTATTGGTGTTGCAGCCTTTAGTAGGGATACATGAAAGACAGGGTGGATTCTCATAGTTCTGGGCAGTTGAAGACGACAAGCAACGGCACTTATAATTTTACTGATTTTATAGGGTCCAATGTACTTATGTCCCAACTTAGACGATGGAATCCTTAACTTAAGATTTCTGGTTGACAGCCAGACCAAGTCTCCTACCTTGAAAGCTGGTGCAGGTTTACGAAATTTATCTGCTGCTTTCTTGTACCTTTCCTGAGCCAATTCCAGATTTTCCTTTAGAAGATCCATATTCTTTTGTAAAGAAGTGATTCTTTCAGCCACTGCTGGCAAGGGCGTTTCTATGGGAAATCGAGGAAGAATGTTAGGATGATAACCTAAATTGGAGTAAAAAGGAGACTGCTTAGTGGAGGCGCTCTGAGAGTTGTTATAAGAGAACTCAGCCAGTGGAAGTTGATCCACCCAATCATCCTGTAGGTGGCAGATAAAGCAGCGGAGATACTGCTCCAGGGTCTGATTGGTTCGTTCTGTCTGTCCATTAGTCTGGGGATGAAAAGCAGAAGAAAGGTTTCCTTTAATGTCCAATGCGGCACAGAAATTTTGCCAAAACCTTGAAGTGAATTGCACCCCTCGATCCGAAATGACCTCATCCGGTACTCCATGTAAGCGAAACACATTCTTAATCATCAAATCTGATGTCTGTTTTGCAGTGGGTAAGCCGACACAAGGGATAAAATGAGCTGCCTTTGTTAAACGATCAACCACCACTAGAATGGTGTTTTCCCTTGAGAGGTTGGTAACTCCACAATGAAGTCCATAGAAATGGATCCCCACGGGCGGGACGGGGTGGGAAGGGGTTGCAACAGACCAGTTGGTGAGGAGCGAGGTGTTTTGCATCTTGCACAGACTTCACATGAAGTGACATAGTTTAAAACATCTTTCCTGTAAGTGGGCCACCAAAAGAAACGAGAAAGAAATTCCTGTGTCTTTAGAATTCCTCTATGCCCAGCTATCTTGGAATCGTGGATGAGTTGCAATACTCTCAATCTGACTGTTTCAGGTATATACAGACATTGTCCCTGAATCCACACACCATTTTTAAAGACAAGACTTACGTCCCTTGGGGGTTGTGCCAACAAGGAATCTGCATGGTATGCTTCCTTGATGTCCTTAAGTAGGTCTTGATTATGAATCACTCCCAGGAATCTAGAGTCAGGAAGAATAGTCTTAGGAGGAGTAAGTGGACGGGTCTCTGCTGAATGAATCCTAGAGAGTGCATCAGCCTTTCCATTGCGCGATCCTGGCCTATAAGAAATTACAAAATTAAATTGGTTTAGGAAAAGATTCCAGCGAGCCTGGCGAGGAGTCAGGCACTTAGCCGACCTGATAAATTCAAGGTTACGATGGTCTGTCAGGACGACTATTTGCTGTGCAGCTCCCTGAAGAAGGTGTCTCCATTCTTTGAAGGCGGCAATAATGGCCAACAACTCTCTATTGCCCACATCGTAGTTCCTCTCAGTCGAAGACAACTGCTGGGAAAAGAAGGCACAGGGATGCAAGACATTCTTCTCACCTGTTCTCTGAGAGAGTATAGCTCCAACGGCACAGTCTGAAGCATCCACCTCTATTATGAAGGCAAGTTCGGGGTTGGGATGTACTAAGATAGGTGCGGTGGTAAATTTATCCTTTAGACGGGAAAATGCTTCCTGGTCTTGGGGGGTCCAGGAGAACCTAGACTCTTTCCGGGTAAGTTGGGTGATAGGTGACACTACCTCAGAGAAATTCCTAATGAAACGTCTATAGAAGTTGGCAAACCCGATGAAGCGCTGCACCTCCTTCACATTTCTAGGAATTGGCCAATCCTTGATGGCTTGGGTCTTGCTTCCATCCATCCTAATCCCTTGTGTAGACAGTACATACCCCAGAAATTGAATTTCGGTCCTATGGAATTCACACTTTTCAAGTTTGATGTAAAGATGGTTTTGTCTTAGACGTTCTAAGACCATTCTCACATGTCCATGATGTTCCTCTGTGGAGTTAGAAAAAATTAGAATATCATCCAGATAAATCACCACGAATGTATCTAGGAGATCCCTGAAGATGTCATTCACCAAGTGTTGGAAAGTGGCTGGGGCGGTACTCAGACCAAAAGGCATAACCAGATATTCAAAGTGTCCATAGCGTGACCTGAATGTAGTCTTCCATTCATCCCCAGGTCTAATACGGACCAAGTTATAGGCCCCACAGAGATCCAGTTTAGAGAAAATTTTGGCATGCCGCACTCTCTCCAATAACTCAGGGATTAAAGGCAATGGATAACGGTTTCTAATAGTAATCTTATTGAGTTCCCTATAGTCTACGCAGGGTCTCAGAGATCCATCTTTCTTCTTCACAAAGAAGATGGGTGCACCTGCAGGAGATGAAGAGGGGCGTATGAAGCCCTTGGCTAGATTTTCGTCTATGTAATCCTTTAAAGCCTTTAGCTCGGGCCCCGCCAGGGGGGAGATCTTACCAAAAGGTATCTCTGCTCCAGGCAATAATTCAATTGGACAATCATATGGACGGTGAGGGGGAAGCTGGTCAGCGTTCTTCTTGTCACATAAATCCACATAGTCCTGGTATACAGCTGGTAGTTCAGGGACTGACATGGTTCATTTAGGAACAGAGCAAGCTGAAACTTCTGGACTCATCTGTTTCTCTGGAAAGTGTAATTCCTTGGTCTCCCAGTTAATGGTAGGGTTCTGAGCCTGCAGCCATGGTAGCCCTAGAATAATGGGAAAGTGGGGAGAAGAGAAAGCATAAAGGACAGTTTCTCTTGATGATCTTTACCCATAAGGACCCTCAAAGGCTCTGTTTCCTGATCCACTGGTCCAGAGGTCAGCAGGGAGCCATCCACAGTCTCCATCTGTACTGGAGTAGTCTTCTTCACTGAACGTATCCCCCGTTTCAGAGCAAAGGAGATATCCATAAAATTTCCACTTGCCCCTGAGTCGATCATAGCAGAGCTAGACACCCAGACTGAGTCAACCCAGAGTTTGATGGAAAGGAAGCAATGAGAATTGTTTTTCTTACAACTCAGCTGGGACACCACTGAGGAAACTTGAAAAATTGCAGCGTTTACACAGTCATCGTCCTCAGAAGTGACAGAGTTTAAGTCAGAGAAATCAATATCTGTTGCTGCAGATCTCTCTGGAGCCTGAGGCTCGGACCTGACAGATCTCCTCTCGCAACACTCACAGTGAATGACTGCTGCAGTAGTCTTACGAGAACGGCTGGGGCAGTTTATAATGAAGTGCCCTGACTTACCACAGTAGAAACATAGATTTTCCTTTAAACGATGTTCTTTGCGTGCATCACTAACCCGTCTTTGTAAAGAGTCCACCTGCATGGGTTCAGGTTCAGGTTCCCGTGTGATCCTACTCAAAGGTTCCTTAGCTGGGGAGGAAGGTAGGAAAAGGTTAGTGCGATTACTTTCGAACCATCTCTCTTGCCTGCGTTCAGTCAGACGAGCATCAATACGGATGCAGTAGTTAATAAAGTCACCTAAAGCAGTGGGAGGGTCGGCACGAGCAAGTTCATCCTTAATCAGTGGAGACAACCCTTTTCGAAAATAGATTTTTTGGTGGAACTGTCCCAAGTGGTATCGAGGGCCCATCTCCTGAAATCCAAGGCATATTCGGCTACTGAGCGCTTACCTTGGCGCAAAGTTAACATGGCTGCTTGAGCTGTTGCACCTCGATTGGGGTCATCAAACACCTGCCCCATGGCTGAAATGAAAGCATCAAGATGATCCAAACATTCATCCTCAGTCTCAATCAGAGGGTTTGCCCACATCAAAGCCTTGTTGGTAAGCAACATGATTATAGTAAGCACTTTAGATCGTTCAGTGGGAAATTGTGAAGCATGTGCAGAAAAAAAAGACTGCATTGGTTAATAAATCCCCTGAATTTCTCACGTTCACCGCCAAAATGAAAAGGGGGTAACTTGGGAATCCCAGAACTCGGGGTTATGGCAGGAGCCTGGACTCGTTCCTCTAGAACCTCAATCCTGGCTCGTAAATCCTGGATAGTTTGTCCAAACACTTGCAAATTGTGATTAGTGAGGTCCTGTAGGTTTGCAAAACGGGTCTTTATAGCCTGTATATCTGCAAGGATTGTATCAGTCACTCCGCAAAGCTCCTTTATGCGAGCCTCCATCTTCCAGATCTTTTAAGACAGGAGTACTGGAAGGAGAAGAGAAAAAAAAAAACAATAGTGTTTACCTGTGGTAACACTGCAGAGTAAAATTAAGGGAATGTGCTCACCTGGAATGGTTGTGAGAAGTCACAACCACTGTCATCACATAAGGTATTAAACGGACATCTGATATCCACAGTCACAGCAGACACGGCTTTCCCAGACCCAGCAGACACTAACGTTTGGCTTCAGAATCTTGTAATGTATGGTGTACAGTTCATATAGCGTCTTGTGCTTGGGTGCGAGGAAAACACATGAGACACAGGTTTGATATAGAAGGACTTGTATTACTTCATACAAGTGGCAAAAAGGGTCACACAGTTTGCAGGTACAGAAGCAGGAGACACAGCAGGCCAGAGTAACTTAAGCTCAGCAATAACTCTCCACAACAGGTTCAGGATCTCTTCTCTGTTACCGTAATTCCATGCAAACGTGGATTTATCAAATAGCAGGTTTCCAGAGTCCACAAGTGTTCCAAAGTTCCTCAGTAGGAAATAGCTGGAGTAAAAAGTCTAAGGTTTCCAGGAGTCAGGTCACAGGCTCACTGCAGGCTTGATTCTGAAGCACTGATTGCTCAGCTGAGGCTGCTTAAGAAGCAAGAGGGAGAGAATCAGGGCGGGAACATGAAAGCTGGAAACTCCATATTGACTGAGGGCAAGATAGCTGCAGCAATACAGAAAGCAAAATGGCCGACGGAAAAACTGAGTTTCAAGAAACATGTACAAAGAACCTTACACAGAGACTCAGCTGGCTCCTGTACAGAACTCTCTGACTGCCTGGCCAATTTGACAGGCGGTGAACAGACAGATGGTTGCTCAACAGTGTTGTGTTCCTGAGAGGAGGTGGAAGGAATTGAAGTCGATGCATTGGCTGCCATCCAACCAACAACGGCTTCAATTTGTTCTTCCCGCAGCAGGGGGGCACGCCGAGCTCCTACCAAAGTGCGCATAAAGGAACGCTCACGGGGATAAATGGTGGATGCTGTGTCACTGAGGGCGGCAGCAGCCACAGAATCCCCACGTCCTCTCCCTGCTGAAACTCCACGCCACGACCACGTGCCTTACTCACTGACTTCTTCATCTTGGTAGATTGATAAAGAAAGTCAGAAAAGTTATAAGGCCTAAGTGTGGTTACTACGCAGAGACTGAAGTGAACACTGAAACACAACTGTTCACAATCTGTGAAAGGCTACTCCTTTGTCTACTTCTATAGTGTTTGCAACCAATGTATTGGATACGGATGGAAGCGCGTCACACTAATAGATTATATTTATTTTAAATTGAATGGAGCAGAACCAATTGGAGAGAAATGAAAAGGATGAGGCACTGAGACACGCTCAGCAGAGTACAAGCAGCAGTGCTTGAACAAGTAACTGGAGCGTGATGTGCACTCAAAAAATAAAAAACACAGACTGAAGTGAACACTGAAACACAACTGTTCACAATCTGTGAAAGGCTACTCCTTTGTCTACTTCTATAGTGTTTGCAACGAATGTATTGGATACGGATGGAAGCGCGTCACACTAAAATTTATATTGCATGGAGCAGCAAGAATTACACTGAGAAAAAAAAAAGAGTCTGAGTGACACGTGCAGATGCCTACAGACAGCGTTGCATGCAGAGCAAACTGCAGCGTCACCTGCACTCACACACACCTTGCAGAGCTGTTAAAACAACACTGCAGGCAAAAGGAAGCTTTACACAGCGGTTGGTGCTAGCCTGCCTAAAGCACACTACACTAAATAGCAATCTCTAACTGTCCCTCAGAGTCAGCACAGCAGCGTTCTGTCCCTAACTGAATTCACAGCACAGTGACGCTAAAATGGCGGCGGCGCCTTTTATAGTGCATTCTGACATCATTTCAGCATCCAATCACAGCCATGCCATTAGTTAACATGACCGTAGCAGTACAGGATGTGCCCACACTTCTTAGGATTCCTCATTGGCTGACTAAAATCACATTGCCTCTCAAAGAATTATGGGAACTTCCGATTCCGGTATACGATATATGGAAAATATCGAAACAAAGTATCGAAAGGCCGATAGAGCTAATATCGGCCGATACCCGATACTTGCGGTATCGTATCGCTCAACACTACTTGCGGCCTTCCATATGCAGCACAGATGACGTGATTGTCATCATGTCACCTGCGCAGCCTGAAGACATCATGCTGCCTGTGCCAGAAGCAGACAGAGTCGAGCGGGTGCCTCTTCAGAGCAACAGGGGACATAGGTGAGTATTGTTTTTTTTTTTTTTTAACACCGGGCCCTGTATATTATGTGGACCTATGCTGCTTATTGGGGACTATGCTGCCTATTGGGGACTATGCTGCCTATTGGGTATTATGCTGCCTATTGGGGATTGTGCTGCCTATTGGGGACTATGCTGCCTATTGGGGACTATGCTGCCTATTGAGGATTATGCTGCCTATTGGATATTGTGCTGTCTTTTGGGGATTGTGCTGCCTATTGGGGATTATGCTGCCTATTGGGGACTATGCTGCCTATTGGGGATTATGCTGCCTATTGGGGATTATGATGCATATTGGGGACAATGCTGCCTATTGGGGATTATGCTGCCTATTGGGGATCATGCTGCCTATTGGGGACTAAGCTGCCTATTGGGGACTATGCTACCTATTGGGCATCTATGCTGCCTATTGGGATATTTACCTGCCTATTAGGGACCAATGCTGCCTGTTGGAAACCTATGCTGCCTATTCAGACATTTACCTGCCTGTTGGGGACCAATGCTGCCTATTGGGACATTTACCTGCCTATTAGGGACTCTCGCACCAAACCAGTCTGAGACCACCTTGACGATGGTTTATGGGCAGTCAGTTTTCTCTTCTGTGTTAGCTTATTGACCGAGCACTCCGCCCATCACCATGTGGTGATTTTAATTACAGCAGGTACCTACTTACCCATAAAGGCAAGTTTTACTAACAGAGGTGTCCATATTCACCCAGGAATTCAGATATCAGCCTAATAGAGGTATGTTCACATAGGCAGGGACCCATAAGTTTTGTTTTGAGACAACCTTGACGATGGTTTATGGGCAGGCATTATTTGGCCAAATTTTGCGCAAAGCATCTCATTCATTTTTTCCTAATATTCAAAATCCATATTGCTATTCATGTTTCATATTTCACATTGACATACTTTGGCACGATAGAGTGCAACCTTTTTTGTATATTGTCTATGGAGGTAGCTGTTCCTGGTATGCACCTAATTAACACTTGTTTGGATGTGACAGTTAGTTTTCTCTTCTGAGCCAGAGGTAAAAGCGGAGTTCCACCAATACGGGCACTGGTTAGGCTGAAATGATATGTACTGGCAAGGCTGTATTGATGGGCACTGATCAGACTGCATTGATGGGCATTGCAGTCTATATGTGTGTGGGCAATTTTATTGCTGGTATATTGTTTTTGTACCGCTGTATATATATATATATATATATATATATATATATATATATATATGAATAGGTATTTACTAATAACAATTTGGAATCCATAGGAAACAATGTCATCAAGAAAGATAACAATTGCTTCAATTTTGCGACTAGCAGTGACAAATATGGAACTGGACATTGACCATCTCATTAGCCAAAAGCAGGCACATATTTCCCATTGAAATACAGGTAAGTTTGTTGATTCAAATTTACTCATTCTTTATTTTAAATATTGTATTTGTTCCTGTTTTATTTTTTCTTACTTCAAAATAAGATATGTGCAGTCAGTGTGCAGAGGAATTTGTTAATCGTTTTTATTTAACCCCTTAGTGACAGAGCCAATTTGATTTAATGACCGTGCCAATTTTTACAGTTCAGACCGCTGTCACTTTATGAGGTTAAAACTCTGGAACGCTTTAATGAATCTCACTGATTCTGAGATTGCTTTTTCGTGGAATATTGTACATCATGTTAGTGGTAATTTTTTTTATATGACTTGCGTTTATTTATGAAAAAAATGGAAATTTGGCGAAAATTTTGAACATTTAGCAATTTTCAAACTTTAAATTTTTATGCCCTAAAATCAGAGAGATATGTCACACAAATTTCTTAATAAATAAAATTTCCTACATGTCTACTTTACATCAGCACAATTTTGGAAACAATTTTTTTTTGTTATGAAGTTGTAAGGGTTAAAAGTTGACCAGCAATTTCTCATTTTTACAACACCATTTTTTTTAGGGACCACATCACATTTGAAGTCACTTTGAGGGGTCTATATGATAGAAAATACACAAAAGTGACACCATTCTAAAAACTGCACCCCTCAAGGTGCTCAAAACCACATTCAAGAAGTTTATTAACCCTTTACGTGCTTCACAGGAACTGAAGCAATGTGGAAGGAAAAAATTAACATTTAACTGTTTTTGCCAAAAATTTACTTCAGAACCAATTTTTCTTATTCTCACAAGTGTTAAAAGAGAAAATGAAACCACAAAATTTGTTGTGCATTTTCTCCTAAATACGCCAATACCCCATATTTTTGGCACATGGCAGAGGTCGCAAGGGAAAGAGCGCCGTGTGACTTTTTCAACGCAGAATTAGCTGGACGCCATGTCGCTTTTGGGAGACCCCTGATGTGCCTAAACAGTGGAAACCCCCAACAACTGACCCCATTTTGGAAACTAGACCCCTTGGGGAACTTATGCAGATGTGTGGTGAGCACTTTGAACCTCCAAGTGCTTCACAGAAGTTTTTAACATAGAGCCGTGAAAATAAAAAAAAATTTTTTTCTCAAAAATTATTTTTTAGCCCGCTATTTTTTATTTTCCCAAGGGTAATAGGAGAAATTGGACCACAAAAGTGGTTGTGTAATTTTTCTCCTGAGTACGCTGATACCCCATATGTGGGGGGAACCACTGCTTGGGTGAATGGGAGAGCTTGGAATGGAAGGAGCGCCATTTTGTAGTGCAGACTTTGATGGAATGTTCTGTGGGCGTCATGTTGTGTTTGCAGAGCCCTTGATGTGCCTAAACAATAGAAACCCCCCACAATTGACATCATTAATGGAAACTAGACCCCCCAAGGAGCTTATCTAGATGTGTGGTGAGCACTTTGAACCCTCAAGTACTTAACAGAAGTTTATAAACGCAGAGCCGTGAAAATAAAAATAATTTTTTTCCTCATAAATGATTTTTTAGCCAGCTATTTTTTATTTTCCCAAGGGTAACAGGAGAAGTTAGAACCCCAAAATTGGTGTGCAATTTGTCCTGAGTACGCTGATACACCATATGTTGGGGTAAACCACTGCTTGAGCGCACGGCAGGGCTCGGAAGGGAGGGAGCACCATTTGACTTTTTGAACATGTCGTATTTGGAGACCACCTGATGTGCCTAAATAGTGGAAACCGCTCAATTCTAGCTCCAACCCTTACCTCAACACACCACTAACCCTAACCCTAATCCTAACCCTAATTCCAACCCTAACCCTAATTCCAACCCTAATTGTAACCCTAACCCTAATTCTAGCCCTAACCCTAATGCTAACCGTATTCCAACCCTAATCCTAATTATAAGCCTAACCCTAACCCTAATGGAAAAATGAAAATAAATTTTCTTTATTTTATTATATTTCCCTAAGAGGGTGATAAAGGGGGGGTTTATTTACTATTTTTTTTTATTTTGATCACTGTGATAGGGTTTATCACAGTGATCAAAATGTATCTTCACTGAATAAATTAATCTGCCGGCTGGCAGATTAGGCGGGCGCACTGCGTATGCACCCGCCATTTTCTTCCCGGACCAAGATGGAGGCGTCCACCGGAGGAGGCAGGAGGGTCTGGGGACTCCAGGAGGTACAGGGGGGGATCAGGGAGCCTATTTCTCTCTACTCTGATGTGCGATCACTTCAGAGGAGAGAGAAAGATAAATCAGAAATGCGGCTTTTTTTTGTGGTCGCCGTTATGTGGCTAATAATGGCAATCGCAAAAGCGAGGTCAGTAAAAACCGACCCGAATCATGTTCTCTGGAGTCTTGGCTACCACCGGTAGCCGAGCTTCCAGAGAAAATCAGACTCTGGGGGCGCTATATACTTTTCCCACAGCGCCGTGAATTCACGGTGCTGTGGTTTAAGTACCCTTAACCACCGCCGTTAAAAGGCATATCGGAAGTCGTTAAAGGGTTAAACTATATTCTGTCTCTCCAATGGTCAGAGGGACTGTGAACTGGCTCCCTGCTTAAAAAGTTTGAGGATCCCTGCTCTGTACTATGTTGACTTAGCCTTCTATTTGGTGTCCGGTAAATCATATCCATTATCACTCAGAAGTATGAGCGGTTTCCATACTTTGTAACAAATTATTTTTGCTTATTCAACACTTAAGTTTCAGGGTTTTTTTTTGGGGGGGTAAGTGACTGTATATTTTGAGAATATTTGGTTAAGTTCACTTTTTACCTGTAGATTCCAGGTGTAAGCAGTTTCATTGGACCAAACACATCACTGTGAATTAGGTAAAGCAGATATGACGTTCTAGTCTGACTTTAATTAGGAATTGGTGCCTTTGAAGTCTTAGGTTTAATGAAGTAATCTTATTATTGCAGTTCTTCACAGCATTTTGGATTTCTGTGGCCTAGGAATCTATGCCATGTGTGGATTCAGTCATTGTGTCCACATGTGCTAAGTCTCAGCATTTTCTTTATTGTGTTGAGATGATATAGATGTGTATCTAACATGGTATTAGCTATCACCAGCTTTCTTTCCAGGATACCTCACTTGTCAAATTGATATTACGCAGTGAGTTCTTTAACTAACAAATGCTTTAAATACAGCAGTTTTCCACCTAAACTGGGGACATGCAAAACGTCTTTTATTGGTATGGCTAAATTCTATCCATTTTCACCAGGAAACGTGAGGACTCCATGTCCACTACCTTTTACATATATTCCGATTTCATTGACAAGATACATTGCTTCCTTGTTATTTAAGTCAAGTTCTGTGTAAAGCTTCTAACATTTGTCATGCGACCCATTTCTCTGGAGACAATGCACTAACCGTGCCTGATTATTTGTCGCTTTAAAGGTGCCATTACAATTATCTGCATATAGATCAGACATTGTAGTTTTGATTTTTTGTCTATTCCTTTTTGAAAACTTTGACATCTGAAACAAGCTTTAGCTTCCTTCTTGCATGACTTTTAATCTATTTATTTAAGAATGATTTCACTGTTACTTACTCTGTGGATCCCATCACAATTTTCTTTTTCTATGGGATTGATCCACTAGTTTCATCTTTATACATTCTAGTGTTTGGTCTTTGTAAGTCCAGCCTCTAGTTCATTAAACAATACACTATGTGTCAGGTAAACCAAATAGCAGCATGGCTGCAATATACAGGTCCTTCTCAAAAAATTAGCATATAGTGCTAAATTTCATTATTTACCATAATGTAATGATTACAATTAAACTTTCATATATTTTAGATTCATTACACACCAAATGAAATTTGTCAGGTCTTTTATTGTTTTAATACTGATGATTTTGGCATACAACTCCTGATAACCCAAAAAACCTGTCTCAAAAAATTAACATATTTCAACCGTCCAATAAAATAAAAGTGTTTTTTCAAAACAAACAAAAAAACATCAAATAATAATGTTCAGTTATGCACTCAATACTTGGTCAGGAATCCTTTTGCAGAAATGACTGCTTCAATGCGGCGTGGCATGGAGGCAATCAGCCTGTGACACTGCTGAGGTGTTATGGAGGCCCAGGATGCTTCGATAGCGGCCTTAAGCTCATCCAGAGTGTTGGGTCTTGCGCCTCTCAACTTTCTCTTCACAATATCCCACAGATTCTCTATGGGGTTCAGGTCAGGAGAGTTGGCAGGCCAATTGAGCACAGTAATACCATGGTGAGTAAATCTTCATCTCCATAAAGCATTTCAGCCGATGGAAGCATGAAGTGCTCCAAAATCTCCTGATAGCTAGCTGCATTGACCCTGCCCTTGATGAAACACAGTGGACCAACACCAGCAGCTGACATGGCATCCCACACCATCACTGACTGTGGGTACTTGACACTGGACTTCAGGCATTTTGGCATTTCCTTCTCCCCAGTCTTCCTCCAGACTCTGGCACCTTGATTTCCGAATGACATGCAAAATTTGCTTTCATCAGAAAAAAGGACTTGGGACCACTTAACAACAGTCCAGTGCTGCTTCTCTGTAGCCCAGGTCAGGCGCTTCTGCCGCTGTTTATGGTTCAAAAGTGGCTTTACCTGGGGAATGCGGCACCTGTAGCCCATTTCCTGCACACGCCTGTGCACGGTGGCTCTGGATGTTTCTACACCAGACTCAGTCCACTGCTTCCTCAGGTCACCCAAGGTCTGGAATCGGTCCTTCTCCACAATCTTCCTCAGGGTCCGGTCACCTCTTCTCGTTGTACAGCGTTTTCTGCTACATTGTTTCCTTCCAACAGACTTCCCATTGAGGTGCCTTGATACAGCACTCTGGGAACAGCCTATTTGTTGAGAAATTTCTTTCTGGGTCTTACCCTCTTGCTTGAGGGTGTCAATGATGGCCTTCTTGACATCAGTCAGGTCGCTAGTCTTACCCATGATGGGGGTTTTGAGTAATGAACCAGGCAGGGAGTTTTTAATAGCCTCAGGAATCTTTTGCATGTGTTTAGAGTTAATTAGTTGATTCAGAAGATTAGGGTAATAGGTCGTTTAGAGAACCTTTTCTTGATATGCTAATTTTTTGAGACAGGTTTTTTGGGTTATCAGGAGTTGTATGCCAAAATCATCAGTATTAAAACAATAAAAGACCTGACAAATTTCATTTGGTGTGTAATGAATCTAAAATACCGTATATACTCGTGTATAAGCCGAGATTTTCAGCACCTTTTTTCGTGCTGAAAATGCCCCCTCGGCTTACACACGAGTCATAGGGCAGAAACCAGCGGGGGAGGGGATGCCGTGGCAGGAGCCGGTGGCTGGGATCATACTCACCCCTCCCCGTGCCATTGCTGAGCGTCCCTGCAATCCTGCGTTCTCCCCATCTTCCAGCAGCTCTTCAGCACTGAGCGGTGATGTAATACCCGCTCATTAAGGTCATGTAATATGGACGCGACGCCACTCCCATGGGCGTGGCCTCCATATTCATGGCCTTAATGAGCGGTATTACATCACCGCTCAGTGCTGAAGAGCTGCTGGAAGACGGGGAGAACGCAGGATTGCAGGGACGCTCAGCGATGGCACGGGGAGGGGTGAGTATGATGGAGGAGAGGACAAGGAGCACGGAACAGGACGGGGGGAGAACGGTGGACAGGGGAAGCATAGAGGAGGACGGGGGAAGCTGGAGCAGGACGGGAGAAGCATGGAGGAGGACGGGGGAGAACGGAGGACGGGGGAAGCATGGAGGAGGACGGGGGAGAACGGTGGGCGGGGGAAGCATAGAGGAGGACGGGGGAAGCTGGAGCAGGACGGGGGAAGCATGGAGGAGGACGGGGAAAGCATGGAGCAGGACAGGGGGGAGATCGGTGGACGGGGGAAGCGTGGAGGAGGACGGGGGAAGCATGGAGCAGGACAGGGGAGGATGGAGGGCACAGAGGAGCACGGAGCAGGACGGGGGCACAGGAGGACGAGAGAGGAATAGGGGAGCACAGCGGAGGACGGAGCAGGAGGGGGGAGTGCAGAGGAGAATGGGGAGCACAGAGCTGGATGGGGGGCAAGGAGCAGGACGGGGGCAGCACAGAGCAGGAGGGCAGTTTATACACCCGGCTTATACACGAGTCAATAATTTTTCCCAGTTTTTTGTGGCAAAATTAGGGGGGTCGGCTTATACACGGGTCGGCTTATACACGAGTATATACGGTATATGAAAGTTTAATTGTAATCATTACATTATGGTAAATAATGAAATTTAGCACTATATGCTAATTTTTTGAGAAGGACCTGTAGCTATCTGTTATACCCTCACCCATTTACATCAGTTGTGCAATCACTCTCAGTATTTTCTTTATATGCTTTTTAATGCTCTTGCATACCTTTTCTTTGTTGAATCTCATTTTTACAGTCTCCTATAAAATTTCTGTTCAGACTGGATTAATATGGTAATACTTCAGGCCTGGAGGCAATAAACCTGAGTATTTATTATTATAAATAATAATAATAATAATAATTTTATTTCTACAGCGCGATTATATTCCACAGCACTTTAGAATGGGCTTATTACATTACAGAATAATCATAATCACATCAATCATCTGATATCAAGAGGAATGAGGGCCCTGCTCGCAAGCTTACAATCTATGAGAAAACAAGGGATACACGAAAGGTGGATGGCAACAATTGCTTATATTGTATGGTCCAACCATTAATTTAATAAATAGGGTGTTCATGTAATGCTGCATGGACCAGTCACAAACCAGTATGTGTAAAAGTATAGACACAGAGGGCTATTACATGCATAAAGTGTGTGAGAACAGGTGATACGAGGGTCCTGGTTTTGACGAAAATGTTACATAGGCAAAAAAGGGATAGTTAGATAAATATGTTGAGTCAGTAGACCAGTCTGAAGAAATGTGTTTTTAGGGCACGCTTAAAATTGTGGGTATTGGGGATTAACGGATTAATTGAATTGTCCTGGATAATGTATTGCAAAGTATTGGCGCACCACGCTCATGTATCTAATGCACTGAATGTTGGAGCAGGAGCGTCACTGTCGATCACAATTAGAGTGCCAACCTCCGCTGTTAAGCCCCCGTCACACACAGCGATCTTCGCTGCTGAGTCACTAGTTTTGTGACGCAACAGCGATCTCCCCAGCGATATCGCTATGTGTGACATTCAGTGACGATCAGCCCCCTGCTGTTATGTTTTGGTAGCTGAGGAGAAAAAACAAAAACGGCAATACACCAGAGAGGCTGGAACCTATTGGATTGCAGTAACCTGAACTAACCACACAACTAGAGGTAGCCGTGGAGTGTTCCCACGTTGACTCTAGATGCCTTGTCACAGCCTGAGAGATAACTACATCTAAAGGCAGAAAGAGGAAAGCTATCTGCCCGGAGCAGATCCCCAAAGAAAATAGGAAGCCCCTAAACATGTAAGGCAGTTAGACAAGAAGAAGCACGGACACAGACAGAAAATAGAATGAGCAAACGCTGGGGCCAAATCTGTCTACACAGAAAAGTACAGGAAAGGATTCTTACTGCAATCCAAAAAAACCCCTAAAAATACCAACTCTTCTGATTGCAAAAACACCTGAGATCACACAATCTCACCACCTAAATCAGAACTCTGGTGTAACAAAACTAAGCCGCAGCCACTGAAAAAACAGGAAAAAACAAATGAACAAATAACAGTGGCTACAGATAAACTCAGAGGAGCACAGGCCCCAGAAGGGGACCTGGCTGACCTCCACAAAAGTGCAGAGAACTATGCAAAAAGCAAGCACAAAAATAAAAGCAGAAAATATCTTATCTGAAAGCAGAAGATGCAGGCAAGACTCAGCAAACTTCCAAATGAACCAGGAACCACAACTGAGACAAGAACAATTGATCACCGGCAACCATCATGGGAGGGAACCTCCCTTATATCAGACCAGTCAGCGATCCCAGATTGCCATTCCTCGCTGAAAGGTTCAGTACTGTCTGTAACCACCAGAGGGAGCCTCTGCTCAGAAACCATCTCTAGCACATTCATAACACCCTGCTGGGTATTGCTGATCGTCGCTGAATGTCCTGGACATTTTTTTGATCGTTGGTCTCCTGCTGGCCAGCACACATCGCTGCGTGTGGCAGGCGAGAGATCAGTGATCAGCTGGTAATCAAAGTACGCATCGAGTTTCTAGGCGCCAGGCGGTGCCTAGAAACCTGATGTGTATGTTAGATACCAGCGCCTGCTGCAGGGGGGCTGGTAACCAAGGTACACATCAGGTTTCCAGGTGCCGCGCAGCGCCTGGAAACCCGATGTGTACCTTGGTTACCAGCTCCCTGCACCCGGCGGGCTGGTATCCAATGCACACTGCGGGTAACTAAGCGACGTTACCCGCAGTGTCACTGTCCTGATCGCTGCCTGAGCTGCCTGTTTGGCAGCTCAGCAGTGATCATGTAGCGACTCACCAGCGATCCTGACAAGTGCATACCGTTGTTGGATCGCTGGTGTGTCGCTATGTGTGACAGGGCCCTTAGGCAGTGACAGGCCAGGAGGTTTATAGGGCAAACTAGATTTACCTTGCTATACAGCTCAGTATGACCCATATGATCTGTTGGATTTGTGTTTGTAAAGGTGTGACTAGATTGTGTACAATTGGGCAGATAGCTTCATGTCTGCTTTTAATGTTATTGAATAAAATTTGTTATTTTAGGGGTATATGTTATACTAAATTTGTAGCAAAGCAACATAAAAAAAGACAAAATGTTTTTGGGCAAGAGACTTATTTTAAAAAAAATTAAAGCAGAGTCAAATAGTAACAAATGATAAAGTGACAACTGTTTAGATTGTTTTCCAAACAGTGAAAGGTTAATAATACCTATTATTACATTTATAAATAAATTTGACTGGAGATGTAGCCCAAAGCGCTCATATGTTGATGCTGTCATTTACTTTTTACTTGTGCTTATTATGTTAAATTATGTAATAGATTGATTGTCACTTAATTTTAACAATACATTAGGGAACAAACTGAGTCAGTTCTGACTGAGTAAATTACATTTCATTTTTAGTTCAAGTAAGTTATATTTTACCTATAAATACATGATTAAATATAATGATAACAAATGTTATAAATAACAGTGACAAAATAGTTGTGATTCTCTGGATGAACAGCATTATAACAAAGAACAAAGTGACAGCACTGTTAAAGATTTTTAAATTGAAGATGTCTCAGTTGGTAAGGGATTTGACCAGCCTGAGTTGAACGACTTTTGCACAAGATTTGAGACTATCAAAAAAGTATTCACAACTCCTAGCATCAAGACTGCAAAAGAAAAATTTGCTTGAAAAAGGAGTAAAAGTATCCTACTTTTGATCCAGAGAAATAGCATTTCTGCAATACTTTAGAAGTGACAGTGGATTTGTGAATTTGCCATAACACACGTGGCTTAATTAAGGAATTGAACATTTCAATCTATAACTCAAATGAATGATGACTGTTGATTGACAGATGAAAGCAGAGCTTAAATTGTGTCCTCCTTCACAATGTCAATTTATTTGGTGTAGTCCCTTTTGGCTATTCATTTTCTCTTTGTGAACAATACAGAGACATAAAGAGAGTTATTAAGAATTATTGAGCTGTTGCAATATCATAAACACAATTGGATCATCTGTCTTGAACTTAAAATGACATGCTTACTAGTCAACAACTCGTACGCACCAAGTATCCTTGTTTTCTGTACATTTGGGACAGCAGAGTTTGTGAGAATCATTAGGTGGACTCAAAGATCTGTCGTCAAACCTGGTGATCGAAACATTCTATATAAGACACTTATTGACAAAAAGAATATTAAGTTCCCACCTCTGCACATGAAAATGTCTCATGAAAAAATTCGTTAAAGCTTTGCCAACTGAAGGAGACTGCTTCAAATAACTAATTTTGGCATTTCCTAGCTTGTCATTTAAAAAACTAAAGGCCGTGTGCTTTATGGTCACACAGACCACAGATTCGGCAGCTCATTAAAGATGAACATTTCATTGGGGCAATGTAAAAACTCCAAAACAATGCTTGGCTATCATTCAAAGACCTTGTCAAGGACTTTCTTGGAAATATGTGTGCCTTCAATTACTCCAAATTTGTCCAGAAACTCTTGGATAGCTAAAAATATTGAGTTGCAACATGAGCATGAAGGTGCATTTTCTGCAAAGCCATCTTGCTAACTTCCCTGAAAACCTAAGTGCAGTCAATGAGAGCAAGGTAAAAGATTCCACCTAGATCGAATAACATGGAGGAATGGTATCAGGGTAGAAGGGATGTGCATATGATGGCTGACTATTATTGGAGCCCGAGGCAAGATTGTCCATAGATTGAAAATTCCAAGGAAAAGCTATAATTGTAAATTTTTACCTTAACTGCTGCTCAACTTTACTACTTGCACACAATTTGACTTACAATAACAATAAATCATTTGTGTGAAAAAAATAGCTTTAAATAAATATTACATGCAGGTAATTATTTGCATTGTTTATTTTTACATTTTATGTACTTTTATATAGTTTTGGAGACAAAGGGAGGGCATCCTGTAGCTCTTAAAAATTGTTGTGATAGAGAAAAACTGAGGTCACTTTGAGATTCAAAAAGCAAAAGTTAGTCACAGACAAGCAAAGACTGTGTTCCCCAGTGCTATGAATGAAAATCAATTTTATTCTAAACTCATAAGATGGTTAGGATGCCTACATTGAGTTAACATAAACAATATATAGTTGCAATTTTAATTCCTGGGTTCCCAAACCTATATCTATCTCTGAACTAGACTATAAATTTATCAAGGGCAGAGCAAAGCACTGTATGCATTGGAAAAAGTCCAAAGAGTGCCAGCGCATGCGCACTGCAGTACTTTACTCTGCCCTCGACAGGGCAAAGTGCAGAGAAGTACGCCTGCATAGGAGCGCGATATGAAACATTGCGTGGATGACATAGAATGCTTCTGCAACGGGCTGGGTGTGGGAAACACTGTGAAAAGGCCCAAGGAAAGCCTGGAGGGCCATAACAAACCAAATATGACCTCGGAATACAAGATGCAGGCAGGCACTATAGGAACACTGGAACCACGGATTCAGACTGGACCGGCTGATGTACAGATGAGCAAAGGCAGGTGCAAACTGGACTGGCTGATGTACAGATGCGCAGTGGCAGGTGCTTGCAGGACTGGCTGGTGAACAGATGAGCATTAGCAGGTGCGGACTGGACCGGCTGATATAGAGATGAGCACTGGTAGGTGTGTGTAGGACCGGCTAATGTATGGAAGGACACTGGCAGGTGCGGACTAGATTGACTGATGTAGAGGTGAGCACTGGTAGGTGTGTGCAGGACCGGCTGATGTACAGAAGTTCACTGGCAGTGGTGAACTGGACCGGCTGATGTACAGATAGACTAGCAAGGCAGATAGACTGGCAGGTGGGCATGGCTCATAGACAGGCAGGCACAGCTGATAGACAGGCCAGTATAAAGAAATACAAACACTGGGACCTGAGAACTAACAAGAGTGTTTAAGAATAACCTTACTACATTTTACAGGCTCCTACCTTCAGGTTGAAATGCCTAAAATAATAAGCATCTCCAAGCCATTGGCTGGAGACACTTTAGGATGGTGCCTCTTTAAGGCGATGGGGCCACATGTGCACCCTAAGCACAGTGCCCGGAGATCTGAGCTCAATGCAATCACCCCGGACATCAGCAGACTGAGCTGGTAGTATGGGATGGAGGCCATGGCAATGAGTAATTCGGCGTCTCTGCCTGGGAGCAACAGCATCAACCACACGAAGCAGGAAATAAGGACATTGATTGCAAGACCAAAGACACCCATCAGACCGAACAGCCCTGTAGGTGAGTATAATAAAATGTCTTTTTCTTCTCTTGCACACTGGATTGGGGGCTTATATACAGCCTATTAGAATGCTGTATATGAGCTCTTACAGATACTGGACTTACCTCATATGGGAAAATCCTGGTGACAGGTTGCCTTTCAAAAGGGTTTTATTGCTAGATTTCACAATATTCATTTATTTATTATGCTTTGCTTATATAGCGCTGTCATATTCCACCGCATTTTACATACATTATCATCACTTTTCCCAATGTGGCTAATAAGCTAAATTCTCTATCAGTATGTCTTTGGAGTGTGGGAGGAAACCCACGCAAACACAGGAAGAACATACAAACTCCAGTCAGATGTTGTACATGGTGGAATTTGAACCCAGGACCCCAGAACTGCAATGCTAACCACTCAGCAACCACGCTGTCCAGAATACAAACTGCATGTATATTGAAGAGATCTTTTAGAACTGATTAGTCTGGTACATTTACTTTGAGAAGCCATGTAAGAATGACAATATTATAATTTCTGAAAGTTTATCCCCTTGAACTTTCACAGGCTTAGAACTGTACCATTAACCATTTGATATAGCAATTGCAAATCATCGCCTTTGCAAACTTTGGACATGTACCATTTTTCTAACATGAAACATTATTCAAACAGAAGAAATCAATAAAAGATAAGTATATAGCAACATTTCCTTCTAATTACTCGGCATATTACATGCAGGAGTCTAATTTAATTACATTGTAGACAGTTTGGTAAGTGCCAGATTCTTTGATGTTACAATTTTATATGGAATTCAGTAGATAAGTGCATTTCCAACTGTGCCCTACTGTCTAGCTGCTGATAGTCGGTTCTCATCACCTTAGCCCACACACATACAGTATGTAACAATACCTAATTTAACCTGCATTTTAACATTGACAACAGGCACTTTATACACAGCTTGAATACCCTGCTAGCACTTCCTAGAAGTAACCACCACATACTTTAAAGATTTTAACTACGTTGAAAACTTATCTTTTCTTTTATACAGGATTTTTTGTCTTTTGTCTCCCACGGTCTTTCTCCTCCCATTGTTGTTCCTGTTTCACTCTCTCTCATTGTATTGCAGTTATTCCTGTCACCTTCTGCTGATATGCATTGTGACAATATTTTAAAGCAGTCTAATTGGCATTTTTCATGGTTCAGTAAAAAGGAATTTTCTGCAAAACTTAACTATATGTAATTTCTTATATGAACAATGAAGGCAATGCTGTCATGTTACTACACTGCAATATATTTATAACCAGTAAAATTATAACTTTGGTGGAATTCAATGTTTGAAATGTCTTGTTTTCTATAGCTCTAACTGGTATTCTGTATGAATCAAGTTTCTAAGCTGATCTAGTATGTAACATAGAGGACATAAGCCTGATATGAAAAACATAATTTTCTCATTTCTTTGTTATGTACAATGAGAGCTTTAAGTTTATACATTGTAATTAGTGTTGAGCGATACTGCTCGATATCTAAAAATATCGGATCGGAATGGTATCGCCGATATCACTAAATATCGTCGATATCTGATTCCGATACCGGAAGTCCCATGTAAGTCTATGGGAACAAAATATCGCAACTAAAAAACACTTTCTTTCGTTGTAAACACAAAATATACACACATAGAATACATATATATATATATATATTTATATATATATATATATACATGTCATTGTGACATATATATATACATATATTTATAGTTTATACACTTCTACATAGTAAAATAGACTCTGATTCAATTGCCGGGTAAAGCCGTGACATACCCCATAGAAGTTGACGGGCTCGGTGCCGAGTACCCCCAAAACCTCTGGCTCTGTGCGACTCAACTTGGGCGTCACGAACAGGATTCTGTAGCTCGCTATAAGCGAGTCCTGTGTGCCTGAATTGAACTGGTTTTGTGCTTGAGAATTGCTAAAATCATCAGAAATTATTTGCCATTTTTCAGCCATATCTGCGTCACGACGAGGCACTGGTGAAGAAGAAGGGCGTGCTTTTCGTGGGTGTACACTCACTCAGTGGCGCGAAAACGATGGCCGACCACTCTAAATGGTACTGCAATGTAAGATCGTGCCCCACAGCTCTTGAGTTCCGCCTCCTCATCCTCCTCAGTGTGCGGAAACTAACACAAAGGTCCCGCCTCACTACAAAAGAGGGGCCCTTTCCAGATGCTAATGACACATGTGACTTGGCAGAGATGGCTAATGGACACGAGCAGAAGTGTGAAGGGATGGAGCAGTCAGAGCTCTCCCCCCACGGAAGCGACCCGATCGCCACGGAACCACCGTTGGGCACCCGGCCTGGAAACCCTCCTACGCTGCAAGAAGCGGAGGATACCCTAAGAGGCCTGGCCTGGCACCGGAAGGAGGTCGCCAGGATGGAAGCCAGCTGGCATGCCCTAAAACTAAACTTGGAGCGGCGCCAATCCCTCTTACCTGAAGTGTCTGTACCGGAAGGTGAGGCACCCGTTCTAGTAGAGGAGTCCGTGCGGGCATCCCAGCTCTTGCAATGTGATCCGGTTGACGTTGTCGCAGTGGAGGCACCCGTTCTAGTAGAGGAGTCCGTGCGGGCATCCCAGCCCTTGCAATGTGATCCGGTTGACGTTGTCGCAGTGGAGGCACCCGTTCCTGCAGAAAACGCTGCACCAGCAGCACCCCAGATCCCGCTGTCTGCCCCCGTCGCTGAGACAGAAGAAGCGACACCCGTCCTCATGGAGGAGGCCGCGCAGGCACCAGAGGTCTACCTGTCTGTACCGGAGCCCCGAATGTCATCTGTTCCAGAGCCGGCTGCTTCCTCCGCAGGTGAGCGCCGCCAGGACTGTCGGGCGCCAGGAGAGCTGCCGCAAACCGGACATCGTAAGCTGCAGTTTGATGGTGGAGACATGGAGATGCTGGTGGAGGAGAATTACAACCGGCGTCAGGAGGAAGAGTGGAGACGTTGGGAGAGAGAAGCCGAGCGACAAAGGGAGCAGCGCGAATCCCAGAAGCTTCGCCAACGTCACATCGACAAGGACCGGGCAGATAAGGACCGGATGAGAAAAGATAAAGGAACCCTGAGGGAGCCGCGGTGTAAGGGTGCAGTACGGAGCTTTAAATTGAAAGCTGGTTGGGGCTTCATCCAGGAGCCTGGACTTTATTTAGAAGTGTTTGTGACCCGGCGGGACGTGGAGAATCACTTCCCAGAAGGACACCCGGGGAGGGACTTGTTGCCAGGAGACTTGGTAACTTACACCCGACACTGGGGTTACAATGGATGGTATGCCCTAAATGTCACCAGGTGCGACCCTGGTCCCCAGAGTGTCAGGAACCTGTGAGACCCTCGGAGCCTTCAGCCTCCCACATCCAGGCCTCTGCACAAGTGCCCACCCCACGCCGTAAATCTCCCCAGCCTCCCTCAGTGGTCTCCTCAGCAGCCCCAGCTATGGAGATGCTAATGATAGCTGGCCCGTACCCGGCGCCTGTTAGGCCCCCTGGGGTTCATTCAGTCCGGGACATAGGGCTCCAGACCCGGAGGGAGATGAAAGAGGTGGCCACACAGACACAGATAGCGGGTCACGACTTGACTGTACAGGCCACACGACGTCATCAGGTCCTGGTGGTCCTTGGTGTCTCGGATGTTTGGCAAGCATCAGAAGAGTACCAGGTGGTACCTGGAACACCCCTGCCAAAGAATTATAAATAACCCGGACAGGGTCCCTGTATGTAAATAGTTAAATTGTTGATGTACCCAGGACGGGTGAATGTTCATAAAAAGTTTTTTAATTTAAAATAAAAAAAACAACACAGTTTTCATTACTTTTATTACAGTCTCATCCTGCGACGCCATCGATCTCCTGTAAAAAAATGAAAAAAAAAAACAGCAGTATACCACCTGTCCGACGCAGTCCATAGTAACGAGGGTCCCACGACGATCCAGCTCTGCTACATCGCAATGACAGGCAGAACCTGTCATCCCGGCGCAGCACAGCTGATTACCTGCTTCCCCGGCGGTGACGTCATCGGACTGACTGCTTTACGGCTGGGATTACCCAGCAGTCACTGCAGTTATCGCGAAAAAACTGCATGTGACCGCCAGGGAGAAGATAATGGCGGCCATCAAGCAGTCCAGGACGTGACCGCCGGAGATCTTCTGCCAGGTAAGTGCCGCTGACTCCTGACAGACCCGACCGACGGACACTCACAGTGACAGTGACAAATCCGATTCCGGTATCCGATATGACGAAAATATTGGTACTCGGAATCGAAAGCCCGATACAGCTAATATGGCCGATACCCGATATTTGCAGTATCGTATCGCTCAACACTAATTATAATATTTAAAACATATCAAACATTTTGGAACCTGTATTTAAAGTTTTATTTTCTCTTGATTTTAAATAAGATAATTATTGTTCCCTAAAGCCCCCGTCACACTAAGCGAGATTGCTAGTGAGATCCCTGCTGAGTCACAAGTTTTGTGATGCAACAGCGACTTCAGCAGCGATCTCGCTATGTTTGACAGGTAGCAGTGACCAGGCCCTGCTGTGAGATCGCTGGTCGTGTCGGAATGACCTGGACCTTTTTTTGATCGTTGAGGACCAGCTGGGTAGCATGCATCGGTGTGTTTGACACCTTACCAACGACCTCAGAACCGAGACACATAGGCGACACATCGTTAAACAGGTCGCTACGGGTCGCCATATCATTGCTGCTTCATTGGGAAAATCTGACTCTTTGGCATCTCACCAGCAACCACATAGCGACACAGCAACAATCCCTGCCAGGTCGTATCGTTGTCGGGATCACTGTAGCGTCACTAAGTGTGATTGTACCCTTATATTAAAGGGAATCTGTCACCCTAAATTGGCGGGATATTTAAATGATGGCAGTCAGGTCAGATGGGCGGTGTTTTGGGTACTTGCCTTAACATGTTGTTCGCCGCTGTCTCCATTATTTCTGGGAATTGTAGTCGTTGCCCTCCATATAACGCGCCTGCACATTGCAATCTTGAATTGTGCACGCGCAGTATGCTTTGCCCGCAGATTGCAATGCGCAGGTGCGTTATATGGAGGGCAACGACTACAATTCCCAGAAATAATGGAGACAGCGGCGAACAACATGTTAAGGCAAGTACCCAAAACACCGCCATCTGACCTGACTGCCATCATTTAAATATCCCGCCAATTTAGGGTGACAGATTCCCTTTAAAGAAAAATGCACACGTGGTGTGGATTTTCTGTGTAGATTTTTATGTGGAAAATATATAGTGTAATACAGTACCAGCTAAGTAAAATAACTTTAACCCCTTAGTGACAGAGCCAATTTGGTACTTAATGATCAAGCCAATTTTTACAATTTTAACCACTGTCACTTTATGAAGGTATAGCTCTAGAACACTTCAACGTATCCCATTATGAGAAACTTTTTCCGTGACATATTGTACTTCTTGTTAGTGGTAAAATTTATTCAATATAACTTGCGTTTATTTATGAAAAAAAATGGAAATTTGTCAAAAATTTTGAACATTTTGCAATTTTCAATCTTTTAATTTTTGTACCCTTAAATCAGAGAATGGTGTCACAAAAAATAGTTAACAATTAACATTTCCCACATGTCAACTTTACATCAGCAAAATTTTGAAACATATTTTTTTTGTTAGGATGTTATAAGGGTTAAAAGTTGACCAGCAAATTTTCATTTTTCCAACAAAATTTACAAAACCATTTTTTATGGACCACCTCACATTTGAAGTGAGTTTGGGGGTCAATGTAACAGAAAATACCCAAAAGTGACACCATTCTAAAAACTGCAACCCTCAAAGTGTGCAAAACCACATTCAAAAAGTTCATTAACCCTTCAGGTGCTTCACGAGAACTAAAGCAATGTGGAAGGAAAAAATGAACATGTTACTTTTTTCACAAAAAAGATTACTTTGGAACCAATTTTTTTATTTTATCAAGAGTATCAGGAGAAAATTGACCACAAAATTTGTTGTGCAATTTCTACTGAGTACGCCAATACCCTATATGTGGGGGAAACCAACTGTTTGGGCGCAGGACAGGGCTCAGAAGGAAGGGAGCACTGTTTGATTTTTGAATGCAAAATTGGCTGGAATCAATAGTGGCACCATGTTGCATTTGGAGAACCCCTGATGTACCTAAACAGTGGAACCCCCCAATTCTAACTCCAACCCTAACCCCAACACACCCCTAACCTTAATCCTAACCATAACCATAACAAAAAACCTAACCCTAACACACCACTAACCCTAATCCCAAACCTAACCGTAATCCCAACCATAATCACAACCTTAACCCAACCCTAACTTTAGCCCAGCCCTAACTTTAGCCCAACCCTAACCCTAGCCCCAACCCTAACTTTAGCACATCCCTAAATTTATCTCAACCCTAACCCTAGCCCAATCCTATCCCTAACTTTAGCCCAACACTAACTTTAGCCCCACACTAACTTTTGCCCAACTCTAACTTTAGCCCAATTCTAACCCTAATGGAACAATGGAAATAAACAATTTTTTTAATTTTTGTTATTTTTACCTAACTAAGGAGGTGATAAAGGTGGGTTTGTTTTACTTTTTTTTTTTTGATCACTTTGATAGGGTCACAGTGAACTAATAGGAAAAAATTCCTATTGTTGCAGGGTGCCGGCTGGCAGATCTCGGTAGGCGCACTGCACATGCGCCTTCCATTTACTTCCTGGAAGAATATGCCGCAGGCAGGGGAACTTCACGGGGAAATGCAAGGACACTAGAGAAACCGGGGGGATCGGGGAAACCCATTTCTCTCTCCTCTGATGCGCAATCACATCAGAGGACAGAGAAATTAAATGAGAAATCTGACTTTTTTTGCTTTTTTGCGGTTGCCATTATTCCATTAATAACGGCGATCGCAACACTGGGGTCAGTAAAAACCAAACTGAATCATGTTCTCTGGGGTCTCAGCTATCCCGGTATCTGAGACCCTGGAGAAATTCCAACACTGGGGGGCACTATACACTTATTTCTCAGCGCTGTTAAAAAGCAGCACAGAGGCATAAAAACTGTTAATTGCCACCATCAAAAGGCGTGTCGGCGGTCGTTAAAGTGTTAAAACTTTTTATCCTCAGGTTACAGTAAATTTTCTTGCATATATTAACCTGCAATGCATATTTCATTGCAATCATGTGTGTGGAATTCATTGTAGAGTTTACTCGTTTTATCAGCAATGCAAAGGATGAAATTTTCTATCAATTCCATAAACAATTCCATAATAAAATGTGTTACATGTGGATTTTGATGGAAAAATGAAGAGAAAATGCAGATATGCTACAGATATGTCGTGGATACGTTGCATCTAATCCGTAATGTGTGCATTAACCCCTTCTCCAAGATCCTATGCCAATATGCAGTAGGTGTAATAATAGTATTAGTAAATACCTTAGAAATGTAGTATAGTTACTCTAATTAGCCATGTCGCTTACCCCATGTTTAAGGCATTGCAATATCTTAGGTATTCATGGTTACGACCAGTAACAACATAACAGATACAATGTGAGTGATGATAACCATGGATTTCTAAGCTACTGCATTGCCCTACACAAGAGGTCAGTGACATAGCGAATCAGAAGAACTATACCACATTTCTAACTGGAGGTATTTGCTAATATTATTATTAGTGCACTTACTACATATTGGGATAGGATCTTGGAGATGCGAATACACTTTAAAGATTGCACAAGTCTATGCTTCTCAGGAACACACTCCTCCCGATTAGCTGACTTTCTGACATGAGTGACCGCTAAGGCCAGGTGCATCGCTTCTACACTAACATAAAATATACATTCCCATTGCTGCTGTATGAGAAAACTCTGCCTCTGCAGCATCTCGATGAAGCAGAAAATGGATGGAATTAGGAGCTAAAAGCTTACTTCAGTAATCACGGACAGCCTCTAGACAGTGCTTACAAGCTCACTAAGAAAGAGCTTGTAAGCACTGCTCATGTTTGGCCACTGCTGCTAGGCTATGGCAGTGGTTGTTCTGGCTTGGCAAGAAGCAGTAAAAAAGATACATATTACAATTGCACTAAAGAGAGAATGAGGTAAAATTTTAAAATAAAGCTACATGCAAACTTGCAACTTTAACAAATATGGCTAATAATAACAAATAGTACTCGCGCTAAAAACAGACACACTACCAGTACTGATTGCGACACATACCTTAGTTTGCAAGGGATTCTATGAATGAATGTTCGAATGATGGAACAGCGATGAACTTATTGTAATAAGTAAACCCTTTCGTGGATACTAGAGAAAGAAAAAGATGTGTGTGAACAGCTCTAAAAAATATCATAATAATCCATTCTTGGATAAAGAAAAAGGTGCAAAGAAGAATATGTGAATATAAATGTGCTTATATAAATGCAACTTGGTTATAAAAATGCCGTGCTTAAACTGCAGTATAATAAAACCGCAGAAGTAACCATGCGGTTTTCAAAGTGCAAAGTATCCTAACAACCAGCATAAAACAATATACAATTGCCCATTTACTTGGTGAAAAAAGTAAAGTGATTATTAAACCATGAAGTCCTGAATCCTAAGTGGCAAAAAAATTATGAAACCAGTGATACAAAACAGATACTCTGGCGGTACCTTATATGAAAAAACAATTGCCCGGTAATCTATCCAGAAATGGTAGTACTTAGCTTGAGATGTTAATTCCAGAACGGTCCAATAAATGGGAAAAAAATAAGTAGAAATCCTAGAGAGCTGCCCCGGCCGGTGGCAAACTCTCCTCCTCACTGTCGCCTCTGCACGGCTGCAAGCAGGGAGATGTAAATAATCCTCAAGCGACGGTGCTGGCGTGCGACGGTGGTAACAAAGCGGCTGCAATGTCCGGGTGCTAACACGTGATGGATCACGTGATGGCTAGTAAAAACTACGGTGTGCAGATAGAGCCACAATAATTCCTACGCGTTTCGGAGAGCTTTCGGCCTCCTTCATCAGGGATGGCTCTGTCTGCACTTGGCTCATATAAATAGGTTCTAGATCTGTATTGGTTAATTAAAGGCAAATAGTTCCACATCATTATTTAGTCCTTTAGGTCTTAAAGTGTCCAGTTCAAAAATCCATCTAGTTTCTTCCCTAGACATTTGCTTGATAAAATCTCCATTTCGCCAGTCTTTCTTAACCACTTTAATACCGATAACCTTTGTGCCCTCAACGGATCCTTTGTGTACCAGTTTAAAATATCTGGATAAAGGATGTGTATCCACGTTATTTCTTATATTACACAGATGTTCTCCGATTCGTCTGCATAAAGGGCGTATTGTACGTCCGATATACAATTTTTTGCATGGACATTCAATAGCATAAATTACTCCTGTTGTTTTGCATGTTATAAAGTCCATAATTTCGAATTTAGTTCCGCTTTGAGAAGAAATGGTAACTTGTTTAGTAAGATGCAATGTTTTGCAAGTTATACATTTTTTACAGGGATGAAAACCTTTTAAAATTGTTTTGAAAGGACCGACACACGTATCTAGTGGTTTTTCCAAATTACGTACAGTTGGAGCAATTAAATAATTAAGATTCTTCGCTTTTCTAAAGATGAAGCTCGGATTTTCAGTAATTTTGTCTCCAATGATTTTGTCATCTCTCAGGAGTCCCCAATGTTTTAAAACTATTTTTTTAAAAAGATATACATTAGAATTATATTGTGTTATTAAGGGGACAGATATTACATCTGGAGATTCAGATAGAATGTCCTTCCTAAGTTTAGTATTATATAGAATTTCCTCCCTAGGGATTTTTTTAACATTTTCTTTAGTATCGGATAGAAATTCTTCCTTATAGCCTTTGCTCAAAAATTTGGTAATAAGTGTGTCGGCTTCTTTCACATAATCCACTGTATTGGAACAATTACGATGTAATCTTAAAAATTGGCTACGTGGAACATTTAGCAACCATTTTGGAAGATGGCAGCTATTAGTGGCAATAAAACAATTTGAATCCGTGGGTTTCATAAAAGTGCATGTATTAATGGTCCCATCTTTAATAGAAATATCTAAATCTAAAAAGTGTACACTTTCCGTACTAATGGTGGCATTAAATTCAAGATAAAACTGATTTTTATTTAAACCATTTAAAAACATATTGAGTGAGTCCCTCCCCCCTTTCCAAATAAAAAAGACATCGTCAATAAAACGGAGCCATAGGGCCAGGTCTGCGCGTAGACTACCATCTTGGTAAATGTACGTATCTTCCCATCTACCTACATATAAATTTGCGTAGCTAGGCGCGAACCTGGTCCCCATGGCTGTACCCCATTGCTGGGTGTAGTAGTTCTTTTCATGTTTAAAATAATTGTGCGTTAATATAAAATAAGAACATTCCTTAATAAAATCAATCATTTCTTGGGAAATATTTTCTGATTTGTTTAAAAAATATTCTAGAGCTTCAGTGCCCTTATCATGCTGAATGGCAGTATACAATGATGTAATATCTAGTGTCCCTAATATGAAATTATTGTCCCATTCAAATTGATTTAAAATTTGGAGAATATGCTTACTATCTTTCAGGTATGCAGGTAAATTCGAGACTAACTTTTGTAAGTGGCAATCTACATAATGGGACAAATTTGAAGTCAGATTGCCAATACCTGAAATAATAGGACGACCCGGGGGATTAGTCTGGTTCTTGTGAATTTTTGGTAAATAATAAAATACCGCTATTCTAGGATGTAATGTTTCAATGTATTCAGCTTCCTCTTTGCTTAGTAATGCATTGTTGCGGCCTTTGGTCACCAGATTTTTAAGTTCTAATACGAATTGATCAGTAGGATCTTTATCCAGTTTTTTATAAGTTTTTTGGTCACTTAGAATCGTTGAGATTCCGTTTCATATTGTACGTAGTCCAAAATTACAATACTTCCCCCCTTATCTGCAGGTCTAATTACAATGTCCTTCCTTCTTTGTAATTCCCGGATAGCGTAGCGTTCCTTGCTGGTTAAATTTTGTTTAAAATTAGAGCATTTTTTCATACTAATTTTTCTGAGATCCCGGATTACATTATTTTGAAAAGCTTCGAAAGCCTCCGAATACTCGTTAATTGGATTAAATTTGGATTTTGGTTTTAAATTAGTTAAATTTGGTGGTTGGCAGTCCTCCTGTTGTGAAGGGATATGTGATGCTGCTATAGTTTTTTTTAAAAAATATTTTTTCAAAGCTAGCTTGCGCATGAACTGTTTCACTCCAATAAAAGCTTGAAATTTATTAAATTTTACTGCCGGAGCAAATTTAAGTCCTTTTCTCAATAGAGATTGTTCACTATCTTTTAATGAGTATTTGCTCAAGTTGAAAATCTTCTGGCCTTCACTATTCACTTTTTTAGAGAACTTCTTTTTTTGGGTGAGTTTCCCTCCCCTACAACCTCTGTGGCGTTTCTTCTGTGTTCTACCCGAAAAAAAGAACTAATTGTTTTAGATTGATTTTTTTCCCTCTGAGGCTTTCTTGCTTGAATAGAACCATTTAAGTTCGTTGAAGTACTTGCTATTGGGTCTTTTTACTTGCTATATCCAAGAATGGATTATTATGATATTTTTTAGAGCTGTTCACACACATCTTTTTCTTTCTCTAGTATCCACGAAAGTGTTTACTTATTACAATAAGTTCATCGCTGTTCCATCATTCGAACATTCATTCATAGAATCCCTTGCAAACTAAGGTATGTGTCGCAATCAGTACTGGTAGTGTGTTTGTTTTTAGCGCGAGTACTATTTGTTATTATTAGTCTAATTTCCTTTTTCTCCTTGTGGTTTGGAGTCTTGTACTTGCTGCTGATCTGGCACATATACACCTGCGCCGCTACACACTTTTTAATTTAATTTAACAAATATGGGCAGCATGGTGGCTCAGTGATTAGCACTGTTGCTTTGCAGTGTTTGGGTCCTGGGCTCACATCCCACTAAATTCAACATCTGTAAGGAATTTGTTTTCCCTGCGTTTTTGTGGGTTTTCTCCCACACACCAAAATGCTGTCCAAACAGTATTGTGAGCCCCAAAGGGGACAGAGATCATAAAATCTGTAAAGTGCTGCTGAATCAGTGACAGTATATAAGTATGTAAAATGAACAAACTTGTAACTTTGTAAATACAATACGTTATTTATCTAGTTTCAAATTTCTGCAGTTTTAGAGCGAAAATTTACCAGCAGTCCTTTCTGGTTCAGTGCTTGCCAAGTTCTTTTAATGGTAATTTGCATTCTGGGAACTGTAGTCTTAGTAACAGCCAAACATTGTAATCTGATGTAGGAAAATAAACTGATACCCTACATTATAGGAACCCAGCTATGATAACGGGCTTGTTGACTGTTTCTGATTGTAACCAGCAAAATTGTCAATACAGCTGTTCACTCTGTAGAACATAAATTTAAAAAGCCACATTATATTTACAGTGGCATGTAATAGTTTGGGCACCACTGGTCAAAATTACTGTTATTGTGAACAGTTAAGCAAGTTGAAGATGAAATGATCTCTGAAAGGTCTAAAGTTAAAGATTACTCATTTCATTTGTATTTTATGTATATATATATATATATATATATATATAATATTTATACAATGTTCAAAAAAATAAAGGGAACACTAACACAACACAATGTAACTCTAAGTCAAATCACACTTCTGTGAAATCTACCTCTCCAGTAGCAAAGCAACACCAATTATGAATCAATTTCTCCTGCTATTGTGCAAATGGAACAGAGAACAGGTAGAAATGATCAGCAATTAGCAAGACACCCCCTATAAAGGAGTTGTTCTGCAAGTGGTGACCGCAGACCATTTCTCCATTCTCATCTGTTTTGGCTGTTTTGGTCACTTTTGCATTTTATCATTGCCCTCGCACATAGAGGTACTGTACAGTAGCATGAGGTGGTGTTTACAACCAACAGAAGTTGGTCAGGTAGTGCAGCTCATCCAGGATGGCACATCAATGCGAGCTGTGGCAATAAGGGTAGCTGTGTCTGTCAGCACAGTGTCCAGAGCATGGAGCAGATACCAGGAAAAAGGCCTGTATACAAGGAGATGTGGAAGGGACTGTGGGAGGGCAACAACCCAGCACCAGGACCGCAACCTCCTCCTTTGTGCAAGGAGGAACAGGAGGAGCAGTGCCAGAGCTCTGCAAAATGACCTCCACCAGGCCACTAACAGCCATGTGTCTGCTCAAACTGGCAGAAACAGACTCCATGATAGTGGTATGAGCGCCCGACGTCTACAAGTGGGTGTTGAGCTTCCAGCCCAACATCATGCAGGGCAATTGGCATTTGTCAGAGAGCACCAAGATTGGCAGATTTGACATTGGCACCCTGTTCTCTTCACGGATGAGAGCAGGTTCACACTGAGCACATGTGACAGACGTGACAGAGTCTGGAGATGCTGTGAACAACGTTCTGCTGCCTACAACATCCTACAGAATGATGGGTTTGGCAGTGGGTCAGTAATGGTGTGGGGAAGCATTTCTTTGGAAGGCCACACAGCCCTCCATGTGCTAGCCAGAGCTACCCTGACTGCCATTAGGTAGTTGGATGAGATTCTCAAACTCGTAGTGAGACTATATGCAGGTGGAGTGGGACTTCGGTTCCTTCTGATTCATGTGGCTGGTGTGTCAGCAGTTCCTGCATGATGAAAGCAATGATGCTATGGACTGGCTTGCCTGTTCCTCAGACCTGAATCCAATCAAGCACATCTGGGACATCATGTCTTGTTTCATCCACCAATGCAAAATGGCACCACAGACTGTCCAGTAGTTGACTGATGCTTTAATCCATGTCTGGGAAGAGATCCCTCAGAAGAACATCCTCCGCCTCAACAGGAGAATTGCCCAAGCGTTATAGGGAGGTCATATACGTCCATGAAGACCACACACACTTCTGAGAATCATTTCCTTGTCTTGAGGCATTTCCACTGAAGTTGGATCAGCCTGTAATTTGATTTTCCACTTTGATTTTGAGCATCATTCCAAATTCAGACCTCCATGGGATATTAATTTTAATTTACATTGATCATTTTTATGTTTTATTGTTCCCACCGCATTCCACTATGTAATGAATAAAGATTTGCAACTGGAATATTTAATTCAATGATACCTCGGATGTGGGATTTTAGTGTTCCCTTTATTTTTGAGCAGTATATATATACATACATATAGCCATCTTATACATTTGAAAAATTGCAAAAAGTAAAATGTGCTGATGCAAATGTTTGGGTACCTCTGCAAGGGTAAGTACTAAGTAGCACCCCCTTTTGATAGTCTTTTGAAAGTATCACAGCTTGTAAATGCTTTTATAGCCAACCAAGAGTCTTTCAATTCTTGTTTGAGGGATTTTCATTCATTCTTCCTTCAAAAATTCTTCTAGTTCTGTGAGATTCCTGGGTCGTCATGCATGCACTGCTATTTTGAGGTCTAGCCACAGATTTTCAATGATGTTCAGATCAGGGGACTGTTAACGACAATTTAAAACCTTCAGCTTGCGCCTTTTAAAGTAGTCTGTTGTTGATATATGACATGTTTTTAACATCTTTATCTATTTGTAGAAGTCATCCTCTTTTCAACTTCAGCTTTTTTTTACAAGAATTTGTTGAAATTTAATTGAATCCATTCTTCCCTCTACCTGTAAAATGTTCCCCATGCCATTGGCTTTAACACAACTCAAAGCATGATTCTTCCACTCCCATGCTTAATGGTTGGCTATAAGATAAATACAGGCCAAAAAAGGAACCATTAATGCAAGTCTACCAAGCACGCTACGTACCATATGGAGAAGTCGTGAGCAAAATATTTACAAAAAGACACTCCAAAACAGAATATGTTTAAAACAACAGAAAAATATGGAGCTTAATTACAAAAATAGTAAAAGGGTATAAATTTATTCCATAGAATCTCATAATAACATACATTTTAGTACATATGAAATACAGCTCTAGCAAAAATTTAGAGACCCCCACATCATAATCCTGTCATGGGCAGCCCATTCTTCAGACCTGAAACCCATTGAAAACCTCTGGAATGTAATCAAGAGGATGATGGATAGTCACAAACTATCAAACAAAGAACTGCTTAAATTTTTGCATCAGAAGCACTGTGAAAAACAGCTTTCATGCATGCCAAGATGCATGAAAGCTGTTTTTAAAAATCATGGTTATTCCACAAAATATTGATTTCAGAACTCTTCCTGAGTTAAAACGTTAGTACTGTTGTTTCTAAATGATTATGAACTTGTTTTCTTTGCATTATTTCAGGTCAGAAAGCACTGTTTTTTTTAATTTTGACAATTTTTCTTTGTCAGGAAAAAATGCAAAATTTAGTGCTTGGAAATTCGGAGACATGTTGTCAGAAATTTATAGACTAAAAGAATAATTTACATTTTACTCAAAAATATGCCTATAAAGAGACAAATCAGACAAACTGAACATTTGAAAGTGGTCTTTTAATTTTTGCCAGAGCTGTATAGTAGAGCAACAGTACAAGAGACATGTTCAGGAGAGAAATCAGGTAGATAGCGGCATGTAAACCAGATTGTACCACATCATTTATATGAAGAAAGTGCTTAGTGCAGTCCCATTATGTGAAGGGAAAGAATAAGGCAATAGGGTGTTAAGTCGCGATAGTAATTGTGCCTAGAGCAAAAGTGCCCTGTACATATAAGACCATCCCATAGCCTATAGTTCCTTACCCATCTTGTGGTATACAGAGACCCACGCCGTGCAGCCCCAGTGCACATTTTGCATTGGCTTTGTCATGGGACAATGCCCATATCTTGACTTCCAATGTTCCTGTTAATTGTCATTTCTTAATTACATTTCAAACTGAGGAAAGATCAACTTGAAAACGCTGTGCTATCTTCTTAAAGCCTTCTCTTGCTTTATGGGCCTCTACCATTTCATTTTCATAGTGCTAGGTAGCTGCTTAGAAGAACCCATGGCTGCTGTTTTATGGCACAAGGTTAAGAGGAGGCTGCGCTTTTATCAAGCTGGGAAAATTTCATCACCTGCCTTCCCTAATGATGATAGTGAACAAGCTATCAAAAATACAGGAGCACCCCACATCATTTTTGAAAAAGTATTTTGTTTATTGATTTATAGCACTGGTAACGCTGATGTATACTGATGTGAGTTGTCTTCTTCAGCACAAACAGTACCGCTGATTCCCAGGAACCGTTAAATGTCACATTGATGACACAGGGATGTCATCCGTGTGTCATCAGTGTGCATGTGTGCGGGAAATTTTGCAACCCGTTCTGCTACCATAAACACTGACGTCTGAAAGAGCCCTTAGCGAACTTGGTCATTTATAGAACTTTGGAAATAAGCTTGGGAATCCGAACATCAGGGCCGGCTCCAGGTTTTTATGGGCCCCGGGCGAAAGAGCCTCAGTGGGCCCCTTTAACACAGACCATGATTCATGATGCACAGATACAGCAGAGAAATATGGGTATAGCACAATGCCAAACACTTCTCTTCTTCCATTACATGAGTGATATCTATTGTAAATTGTACAATAGCTCAAAAACCGCGAAATCCTCACAGCGCACAGAACAGACTGGACAGTACAGTCCTCCATACAATATTATGGGCACCACAGTTCCCCCTCATCACCCATATAATACCCCATGCAGGATGTCATCCCCCATATAATGCTCCATACAGAATACTGGACCCAAAAAAAAAGCTCCATACAGGATACTGGACCCAATATAATGCTCCATACAGGATACTGGTCCCCATATAATGCTCCATACAAAATATGGAGCTCTCCTCTGCGCTGTACTGCGTTCTGCACTGTTACGGCTCAGGAAAAGGCGCTGTGGACTCCTCATCATCATCATTGAGTCCTTAACATCATCATTGCCTGCCCATCATCATCATCGCCTCCCCATCATCATCAATGCCTCCCCATTATCATCAATGCCTGCCCATCATCATCATCGCCTCCTCATCATCATCAATGCCTGCCCATCATCATCAATGCCTGCCCATCATCATCCTCTCCCCATCATCAATGCCTGCCCATTATCATCAATACCTGCCCATTATCATCATCTTCTCCCCATCATCATCAATGCCTGCCCATCATCATCTTCTCCCCATCATCAATGCCTGCCCATTATCATCATCTTCTCCCCATCATCATCAATGCCTCCCCATTATCAGCAATGCCTGCCCTGGGCTGCCCATCATCACACACAGACAGCACATAAGCACTCTCTCACACACACACACACACACACAAAGCACCGCACTACATAGACACAGACACACACAGAGACACGTCTTACCTGTCCAGCGTCCCCGCTCTCTGTCACAGCCGGCCGCTGAATGATGACGTCATTCAGCGGCGCTGCTGTGAGAGGAAGCGCCGACACCCCCTGGAGCCCGGAGCTGCAGCAGCGGAGGCACGGGAGAGGTAAGTATTGGGCCAGCTGATGCCGGGGCCCTGAGCAGGCGGGGGCGGGGGCGGGTGGCGGCGCTGACACCGCTCTCCTCCGCTAACGGGCGGGGGGGTGCCAGACTGCGAGTGGGCCCCCCAGCCTGCTCAGGGCCCCAGCACTTGCCCGGGTGTGCCGGGTGCTGACGCCGGCCCTGCCGAACATGAATCTTAATGTGCAACTTTCGCGCTTAATTTTAGATTGGGGAACATTTTCCGAACAAGTTTGCTCATCTCTAATTAACGTCTATTCATTCATATTTTTAGCAGTACATTACCATGATAGAAATTTCAGGTTTTTACAAAGACTAGCTTATTAAATAAGGCGAAAAAGGTGGAATATCCCTATAAATGAAGTTTCTGAACCATAAAAATAGATTATAATGAACTTAACCAGCTGAGTACTGAAGTTAAATCATTGCAGAAAAAAATACTGCAACACCCTGAGAATTGCGACAGAGTCCATATAGTGCTGGCTAATACATCATTGCCTTGTTTTGTAAGGCAGTTTTAGATCATGATGAGGAGCACTGTAAAAATGGCAAATTCATAGGTAAGTATGTTAGAGTTTTTTTTACACTTATTGAAATCTATTAGAGGTCAGAAACCCTTTTTACCAACTCTATATAGTAAATGGAGATATTCATAAATACCTGGACTTGAATGTTTCTATTATGCAAAAATAAATCTAATTGCTGTAGAAACAAGTGGATCAATGTACAGAGGATCGAATATAAGGCAAATTTCCTGAAATTCACAGTTTTGTAAGAATTCCAACACTTTTCAATTCGATTCGCGCTCTGCCAAAAAAAAAACTAGGCCTACATAATTTCCTTCACTGCTGAATCATCATAGAGTGAATTTGTGCTTTTTTTGTGTAGATACGAGTGCTTCCCATAATTGCCGAGCAGCTATTGACATCTTACATATTATCATAGCTTATACAGTGGTGGACAGTACCTAGGTCACCTAAGATCAGTGTTTCCCAAGCAGAGCATAGTTAGAACAGCAGAGTCATTTTTCATATATAGAATATCTATGGATACATTTCTCTCTCCAGTAGAGTGTAACCTCTTATGGTCAAATTGGTCTCTCTCTTTTTTTGTAGAGTTTGACCTCCTATTATCAGAGGCGCCTCTCTCTCTTTCTACTTTACAGCTCTTATAATTAGCATGTTCCTTTCTCTTTTGCGGTTTGTAAGTCCTTATGATCAGTGAGGTTTTCTCTCTCCTTTCCTCCATTCTTTTTATTTGAGAAATTTCAAGCTTGAGATTTGTGCAAGTTTATTTATGGTAAATCGCATTTTTGAGGGAAAATTAGTCAAAGTTGGCAAATTCAAATTTCAAAAGGAGCTCTCATCTCTAGAAACAAGTTCACATGCTAAGTTTTAACCAAAAGGTTATTTTTTTAACAAATTGGAACGTCAGCAAAAACTTTCCAAAGGCGTGTTGATTTTGCAGCATAATACCCCTACTCACAAGTTACATATTCACAAGTCACATATACAAAAACTCAATGAAAGCAACTCTGAAATTGTTGATCATCCATGTTATTCTCCAGATTTGGAGATTCCAGATTTGGCCCCAGATGATTACTATTGCTTTTTGGAAACTCAAAAAATCATTGAAGTGATTAAAATTTTTGACAAACAAAATGATAATTGATGCTGTGGAGTTGTGGCTTGCAGAACAGGATAACAATGCATTTTCTAACAATTGAAATGACCTTTTGATCCACACATTAAATGAAAAGCAATAAAAGGTGATTAAGTTGAATAAAATAGTATTTTGAAAATACACCGTATATACACAAGGATAAGCCGACCCGAGGATAAGCCGAGGCCCCTAATTTTGTCACAAAAAACTGGCAAAACTTATTGACTCGAGTATAAGCCGAGGGTGGGATATGCAGCAGCTACTGGTAAATTTCAAAAATAAAAATAGATACGTGTTATGAATGTGCTAGAGATGGTTTCTGAGCAGAGGCTCCCTCTGGTGGTTACAGACAGTACTGAACCTTTCAGCGAGGAATGGCTATCTGGGTTCACTGACTGGTCTGATATAAGGGAGGTTCCCTCCTATGATGGTTGCCAGTGATCAATTGTTCTTGTCTCAATTGTGGTTCCTGGTTCATTTGGAAGTTTGCTGAGTCTTGCCTGCATCTTCTGCTATCAGATAAGATATTTTCTGCTTTTATTTTTGTGCTTGCTTTTTGCATTGTTCCCTGCACTTCTGTGGAGGTCAGCCAGGTCCCCTCCTGGGGCCTGAGCTCCTCACAGTTTTTCTGCAGCCACAGTTATTTGCTCATTTGCTTTTTCCTGTTTTTTCAGCAGCTGCGGCTTGGTTTTGTTCACACTGAGATCTGATTTAGCGGGTGGCGAGAGCGTGTGATCTCAGTATTTTTGTAATCAGAATTGTTGGATTTTTGCAGGGTTTTCTGGGTTGCAGAAAGTAATCTCTCCTGTCCTATCCTATTTAGTCAGCTTGTGGCCCAAGCGTTTGCTCATTCTATTTTCTGTCTGTGTTAGTGCTTTCTTCTTGTCTAACCGCCATTACATGTTTGGGGGCTTCCTATTTTCGTTGGAGATTTGCTCCGGGGCAGATAGCTTTCATCTTTCTGCCTTTAGGTGTAGTTATCTCTCAGGCTGTGACGAGGCGTCTAGGATCAACGTAGGAAAACTCCACGGCTACCTCTAGTTGAGTGGTTAGTTTAGGAATCTGCAACCCATTAGTTACCAACATCTCAGGTGTTCGGCTGCCCGGCTGTTGTTCCTGTCCTCCTCAGCTACCTAACATAACAGATACGAATAAAAGCAAAATGGTGGCCCCATAAGATGCTCCATATTAAAATACGCCCCATATAATGCTGCAGAAAGGCTAATGGTGGCCCCATAACATGCTCCATATTAATATATGCCCCATATAATGCTGCACAAAGGTTAATGGTGGCCCCATAACATGCTCCATATTAATATACGCCCCATATAATGCTGCACAAAGGTTAATGGTGGCCCCATAACATGCGCCATATTAATATATGCCCCATATAATGCTGCACAAAGGTTAATGGTGGCCCCATAACATGCTCGATATTAATATATGCCCCATATAATGCTGCACAAAGGTTAATGGTGGCCCCATAACATAAATTTTGCAATTTTCAAATTTTGAATTTTTATTCTGTTAAACCAGAGAGTTATGAGACAAAAAATAGTTAATAAATAACATTTATCACATGTCTACTTTACGTCAGCACAATTTTAAGCTACTCAAAACTGCATTCAATAAGAATATTAACCCTTCAGGTGCTTCACAGGAACTAAAGCAACGTGGAAGGAAAAAATGGACATTTTAATTTTTCCAACAAAAAAATTTTTTAACATCAATTTTTTCATTTTTGCATGGGCAACAGGATAAAAAGGATCCAAAAATGTGTTGGTCAATTTCTCCTTAGTACACCGATACCTCATATGTGGTCATAAACCACTGTTTGGGCGCACGGCAGGGCTCAGAAGGGAAATAGCGCCATTTGACTTTTTGAATGGAAAATATGCTGAAATATTTAGTGGTTGCCATGTCGCATTTGGAGAGTCCCAGTGTGCCTCAGCATTGGAGCTCCCCTACAAGTGACCCCATTTTGGAAACTCTACCCCCCAAGGAACTTATCTAGATGCATAGCGAAAACTTTGAACCCCCAGGTGCTTCACAAATTGATCCGTAAAAAAAGAAAGTACTTTTTTTCACAAAAGTGTTCTTTTAGCATCAATTTTTTCATTTTCACATGGGCAACATGGCAATAAAATGGATTCTAAAATTTGTTGGGCAATTTCTCCTGAGTACACCGATATGTCATATGTGGTCATAAATCACTGTTTGGGTGCACGGCAGGGCCCAGAAGGAAAGGAGCGCCATTTCACTTTTTGAATGGAAAATTAGCTCCAATTGTTAGCGGACACATGACGCGTTTGGAGGGCCCCTGTGTGTCTAAACATTAAAAAAAAAAAAAAACATGTGACACCATTTTGGAAACTAGACCCCTTAAGGAACCTATCTATATGTGTTGTGAGCACTCTGAACCCCCAAGTGCTTCACAGAAGTTTATAACGCAGAGCAGTGAAAATAAAAAAATCATTTTTTTCCTCAAAAATGATTTTTTAGCCCGCTATTTTTTATTTTTACAATGCTAACAAGAGAAATTGGAACACAAAAGTTTTGGTGCAATTTTTCCTGAGTGCATCGATACCCCATATGTGGGGTTAACCACTGTTTTGGCGCATGGGAGAGTTCAGAAGTGAAGGAGCGCCATTTTGGAATGCAGACTTGATGGAATGTTCTGCGGGCTTCATGTTGCGTTTGCAGAGCCCCTGATGTGCCTAAACAGTAGAAATCCCCACAAGTGACCCCATTTTGGAAATTAGACCCCCCAAGGAGCTTATCTAGATGTGTAGTGAGCACTTTGAACCCCCAAGTGCTTCACAGAAGTTTATAAACACAGAGCAGTGAAAATAAAAAAATCTTTTTGCTTCTTCAAAAATGATTTTTTAGCCTACTATTTTTTATTTTCCCAAGGGTAACAGGATAAATTGGACCACAAAAGTTGTTGACCAGTTTTTTCTGAGTATGCTGTTACCCCATATGTGGGGGGAACCACTGTTTGGGCGCTCGGCAGGGATCAGAAGGGAAGGAGCACTGTTATGTTTTGGTAGCTGAGGAGAGCAGGCAAAAACGGCAATACACCAGAGAGGTTGGAATCTACTGGATTGCAGTACCCTGACTAACCACCACAACTAACGGCAGCCGTGGAGCGTACCTACGTTGGTCTAGACGCCTCGTCACAGCCTGAGAAGCTAACTACACCTAAAGATAGAAAGAGGAAAACTATCTGCCCCGGAGCAGATCCCCAAAGAACATAGGAAGCCCCCAAACAAGTAATGGCGGTTAGACAAGAGGAAATACAGACACAGACAGAAAATAGTATGAGCAAACGTTGGGGCCCAAACTTCCTAGACAGAAAAGGATAGGAAGGACACTTACTGCAATCCCAAAAAACCCTAAAAAGTACCAACTCTACTAATTACAAAAACACCTGAGATCACACGACCTCAACCACCTAAATTAGTTCTCTGGTGTAACAAAACTAAGCCGCAGCCACTGAAAAAACTGGAAAAGGCAAAAGAACAAATAACAGAGGCTCAGATAAACTGAGAGGAGCACAAGCCCCAGGAGGGGACCTGGCTGACCTCCACAAGAGTGCAGGAAACAATGCAAAAAGCAAGCACAAAAATAAAAGCAGAAAATATCTTATCTGAGAGCAGGAGAAGAGGCAAGATTCAGCAGGCTTCCAAGTGAACCAGGAACAACAGCAGTTAGACAAGAACAATTGATCACCGGCAACCCTGATGGGAGGGAACCTCCCTTATATAGGACCAGTCTGTAACTCCTGATTGCCAATCTTCACTAACTGGTTCAGCACTGTCTGCAACCACCAGAGGGAGCTTTGTTATGTTACGGTAGCTGAGGAGTGCAGGTAAAAAAGGAAATACACCAGAGCAGTTGGAATCTATGGGATTTGCAGTACCCTGACTAACCACCACAACTAGAGGCAGCCGTGGAGCGTTCCTACGTTGGTCCTAGACGCCTCGTCACAGCCTGAGAAAACTAACTAATACCTAAAGATAGAAATAGGAAAGCTATCTGCCCCGGAGCAGAACCCAAAAGATAATAGAAAGCCCCAAACATGTAATGGCGGTTAGACAAGAGGAAATACTGACACAGAAAGAAAATAGTATGAGCAAACGCTGGGGCCCAAACTATCTAAATAGAAAAGGACAGGAAGGGTACTTACTGCAATCCCAGAAAACCCTGAAAAACACCAACTCTACTAATTTCAAAATCACCTGAGATCACACGACCTCTACCACCTAAATTAGTTCTCTGGTGTAACAAAAACAGCAGCCACTGAAAAAACTGCAAAAGCAAAAGTACAAAACACAGTGGCTGGACTAAACTGAGAAGGCAGAAGCCCCCGGAGGGGACCCTGAAGGCCCCCAAAGAAGTGCAGGACAAAATGCAAAAATATAGCAAAAACACAAAATAAGAAATTGTCTTATCTGATAGCAGGAGATGCAGACACGACACAGCAGGCTACAAGGGAAACTGGAAAGAAGGATTCAGACCAGAACAATTGATCACCGGCAACCCTGATGGGAAAATGATTCCCTTAAATAAGACCAATCAGTAACACCTGATTCCCAATCCTCACTAGTACCGCTTGTAACCACCAGAGGGAGCCTCTGCTCAGAACTCATCTCAAACCCATTCACAACAGTACCCCCCCTTGAGGAGGGGTCACCGAACCCTCATTTGAGCAACCAGGTCGGTCAGGATGAGTTCTATGATACGCACGGATAAGTCTCCTAGCATGGATGTCCGAAGCAAACACCCAAGAATTGTCTTCCTGACCATAACCTCTCATTTAACCAAATACTGGAGTCTTCGTCTAGAAAAACAGAGAATCCAATATTTTCTCAACCACATACTCCAGATTGCCCTCAACCAAAACAGGGTCAGGAGGCACAGCAGCAGGAACCACTGGCTCAACAAACCTCTTCAACAAGGACTTGTGGAACACGTTATGGATCTTAAATGTCCCTGGAAGAAGCAAACGAAAAGAAACAGGATTAATAATCTCCATGATCTTATAAGGTCCAATGAACCTAGGCTTAAATTTAGGAGATGCTACTCTCATAGGAATATTCTTTGAGGACAACCAGACCAAGTCCCCACTTTAAACCGAGGACCATCAGTCCTATGCCGGTTAGCAAACCGCTGGGCCTTCTCCTGAGAGAGGGACAACTCTCCACTACCTGGTCCCAAATCTGCTGCATACGCTCAACAACAGAGTCAACACCTGGACAGACAGAAGCCTCCGTCTGTCCTGAAGAAAATCGAGGGTGAAACCCAGAATTACAGAAAAACGGAGACATTCAAGTGGCAGAGCTAGCCCTATTATTAAGAGCAAACTCAGCCAAAGGCAAAAAAGGACCCAGTCATCCTGATCAGCAGACACAAAGCATCTTAGATAAGTCTCCAATGTCTGGTTTGTTCTTCAGTTGACCATTGGTCTGAGGATGAAATGCGAGGAGAAAGACAATTGAACACCCAGTTTAGAACAAAAGTCCTCCAAAATCTGGAAACAAACTGGACTCCTCTGTCGACACAATGTTCTCAGGATGCCGTGTAAACGAACCACGTGCTGAAGGAACAACGGCACCAATTAGAGGAGGAAGGCAACTTAGGTAATGGCACAAGATTTATCTTTTTGGAAAACCTATCACAAATTACCAGATGGTGGTCATTCTGAGAAACAGAAGATGGGAAAATGAAATCCATAGAGATATGGGTCCATGGTCTCTTGGGCCAGGCAATGGCATCAACAAACCACTAGAGCGAGAGCAAGGCTTGGAGCGAGAGCAAGTCCCGCAGGATGCACAAATTCCCTGACATTGCGAGACAAGGTAGGCCACCAAAGGACCGATAACCAAGTCTCTGGTTACCAAAAATTCCGGGATGCCCAGCCAATGCGGACAATGAATCTCAGACATCACACTCTTTTTCCATTGGTCGGGACAAACAATTTTTCCAAAGGGCAGCGCTCGGGCCTATCCTCTGCACCCTCCAGAGCAAGTCTCAAATTAGGCGAGATGGCGGAAAGAATAACAACCACCCTTCAAAATAACAGAGGGATCAGATAGTCAGGAGAGTCCGCAAGGAAACTCCTCGAGAGGGCATCCGCCTTAACATTCTTTGTGCAGGAAGAAAGGAAACCCCCAAAATTAAAACGTTTGAAAAACAAGGCCCACTGGCCTGTCTAGGATTGAGTCGCTTGGCAGATTCAGATAGACCAGATTCTTATGGTCCGTAAGGACCCCACCTGATGTTTGGCTCCCTCCAGCCAATGTCTCCACTCTTCAAATGCCCACTTCATGGCCAATAACTCCCGATTACCCACGTCATAATTACGTTCAGTAGGAGAAAATTTTGAGGAGAAAAAGGCACAAGGGTTACTTTTAGAGGTCTTGGATCTTTTTGGGACAAAACGGCACCTGCCCAATTTCAGAGGCATCAACCTCCACTGAAATGGAGAAAAACCCTCAGGCTGCCGTTTAGAACAGGAGCAAAAGGGTGAATCTTGCTTAAGTTCCTGAAACGCAGAGACTGCCTCAGGAGGCCAATTCACCACATCAGAACCCTTTTTGGTCAAATCAGTTAATGGTTTAACAATAACAGAGAAATTACCAATTAAATTTCGATAAAATTGGCAAACCCAAAAATCTCTGAAGAGCCTTTAATGAAGTAGGTTGGACCAATCACAGATGGCTGAACCTTGACGGGGCCATTTCAATAACAGTGGGGACAAAATGAATCCCAGAAATGAGATCTTCTTCGCCCAAAAAGACACTTTGATCCCTTCACATACAGAGCATTCTTCTCAAAATTGGAATACAGTTCGAACATGTTTCACATGAGAGTCCAGTCATTAGAAAAAATCAAGAATCATCCAAATAAACAATCAGAAACTTGTCCACAAAATCCCTGAAAATGTCATTCATGAGGACTGGAAACGGAAGGAGCATTAGTGAGCCCAAAGGGCATCACAGGTATAAAATGCCCTTCAGGGGTGTTAAATGCCGTCTTCCTTCATCCCCGTGCTTAATGGAATAAGGTTATACGCCCCCCTGAGGTCAAGCTTGGTAACCAAGTAGCGTTTTTCACCTGGAAAACAGGTCAGGAAATCAAGGGTAAGGGTATTGATATTTCACAGTAATATTGTTCAAGAGACGATAATCAATACACGGCCTTAATGAACATCTTTTTTGGCCAAAAGAAAAAACCGGCACCTAAGGGTGAAGAGGATGGTCTGATATGACCTTCTCCAATGATTCCTTGATATAAGACCGCATAGCGTCATGTTCAGGTACAGACAAGTTAAAAAGGCGACCCTTAGGGAATTACTACTGGCACTAATTCATAGCGCAGTCATAGCTCCTATGGGGAGGTAAGGATGCAGATTTACTTTGCTAAACACATCAGAAAAATCAAACAAAAGTCAGGAACATCCTCAGCTGGGGGAAGGCAGAAAAAACAGGGTGATGGTATTAACACATTGGCAGCCCCAACTGGTTACAGACAAGATTTCCAATCCAAAACAAGGATTATGAGACTGTAAACCAAGGGAAACCAGCACGATAATGTCATGCAGATTATATAGAACCAAAAATTTGCAGCACTCTGGTGATCAGGTTCAACCCTCATTATACCTGAGTAGAAAACTGGGTTTATTCTCAGCCAAAGGGGTTTAGAATCGATCCCCCGTAGGGGAATAGGACTTCTGTGGGGTATTTAAGGGAATCCACAACGTTTAGCAAATATAATCCATCGGTTAATAGCTGCTCCAGAATAACGAAAGCCTGAGAGAAAATGAGGAAGAGAGCATATCAGAGTGAGTTAATAAAACTTTGTTGAACACTACCAAGACAATGAGCATGCAAAACGTTTCCCGCTTAGGGCAGACTGAAAAGCATGAGGGCATCACCACAGTAGAAACATAACCCATTGCGCTTTCGAAATCATGACGCTGTGCCCCAGACACCCTCCATCACACTGCATGGGCTCGCAGCTGGCTACAAGCAACACACTCACGCATATTCTCGCTCCGCAAACGTCTGTCAATTTGAAATCGCTAATGACATAGAATCTTTGGACGAGGGGAACAGGGAATCCACCATAATCCTTTACATTATCGACAGCCCTTCGGAAAAGGGCCGCCAAAGCGTCGTCATTCCATTTGGTAGGATGCCACTAAGGAATCTCTGACAGTATAACTCAGGTCATCAAGCCCCGATTTAATGCCAACAAGGCTTTTTCAGCTTGATCAGTGAATTTAGGCTCATGGTACAATAACCCAACGCCTGAAAAATGCATCACATCACTCAAAACAGGATCCCCAGGTATCAGGGAAAAAGCCCAATCCTGAGGTCGCGCGCGGGGAGATGACGATTTGAACCTGCTGGCTGGTTTCCTGAGGGACTTAGATTTTAAGGAAAAACAATTTACAATTATTTTTTGAAATTTGAAAACTTGCTCGTCCCCTGAACAAAACAAATTGGCTGGGGATCCTAGGTTCCCAAAAGGCAACCTAGCAAGAATGCGCAATACTCCGAACCTCAGTGGCAAGTGATCCAACGGCCGACAACGTGCAAACCCATTGGGAGAAAAGACTCCCAGCACCCAGAGATACGAGGGAAAAAAAAAATGCAACAAAAGAAAAATATCTCTGACAACTTTTTTCCTTCAAAATATTTTTTTCCCTTCTGTGAGTACCATACAATTTTTTATGGCGGTGTACTGTTATTTTTACGGTAGCTGGGGGTGCAGGTAAAAAAGGAAAACCCCAGAGCGTTGGAATCTAGGTTGCAGCCTGATAACCCCCAAATGGGCAGCCGGGAGGTTCTCGTTGGTTTTAGACGCCTCGTCACGCCTAGAAACTAACTATACCCTAAAATAGAAAAGGAAGTATCTGGGAGCAAAACCCAAAAAGATAATAAACCCCCCCAAACATGTAATGGGGTTAGACAAGAGGAAATACTGACAAGAAAGAAAATAGTATGGCAAAGCTGGGGCCCAAACTATCTAAATAGAAAAGGACGGGGGTATTAGCAACCAGAAAACCCCTAAAAAAACACCAACTCTACTATTTCAAAATCCCTGAGATCACACGACCTCTACCACCAAATTAGTTCTTGGTGTAACAAAAACAGCAGCCCTGAAAAAACTGCAAAAAGCAAAAGTAAAAAAACAGTGGGGTAAACTGAGAAGGCGAAGCCCCGGGGGGACCCTGAAGGCCCCAAAGAAGTGAGGACAAATGCAAAAAATGAAAAAAAACAAAATAAGAAATTGTCTTACTGAAGCAGGAGATGCGACCGACACAGCAGGTAAAGGGAAAGGAAGAAGGATTCAGACCAAAAATTGTCACCGCAACCCTGATGGGGAAAAGGATTCCCTTAAATAAGACCAATCGTAACCCTGATTCCCATCCTCATAGTAGCTTGTAACCCCAGAGGGAGCCTCTGCTCAGAACTCATCTCAAACCTTTCAAAACAGGTTCGCTCGAACTCATTTCTAAACTTACAACAGTACCCCCCCTAGGAGGGTTCCCGAACCCTCATTGGGAACCAGGTCGGTCAGGAGAGCTTGTGTTTACGCAGGACGTCTCTAGCATAGTGTCCGAAGCAAACCCAAGAATTGTCCTCCTGCCATAACCTCCCACTTAACAAATACTGGAGTTTCCGTTAGAAAAAGAGAATCCAATATTTTCTCAACCACTATTTCCGATTGCCCTCCCAAAACGGGTAGGAGGCACAGCCATAATACCCCTGGCTCGACAAACCTCTTCAATAAGGACTTTGGAACACGTTATGGATTTAAATGTCCTGGAAGAAAGTAAACGAAAGGAAACAGGATTAAGAATCTCCATGTCTTAAGGTCTAAGAATCTCGGCTTAAACTTAGGAGATGCAATCCATAGGGTATTTCTTGAGGGACAACCAGAAAATCCCCCACTTCAAACGGGACCATCAGTCTATGCCGGTAGGCAAACCGCTGGGCCCTTTCCTGAGGAGGGAAAAACCTCTCCCTACTTGTTCCCAAATTTGCTACGTCCACAACAGAGTCAACACCCGGACGAAGAAAACCTCCATCTGTCCTGAAGAAAATCGGGTTGAAAAACCCAAAATTGCAGAAAAGGGCACAAAGGGCAGGCTAGCCCTATTTTTTTAAGAGCAAAATCAGCCAAAGGAAAAAAGAGACCAGTCTCTGATTAGCGACACAAAGCATCTCAGATAAGTCTCCAAGTTGGTTGTTCTCTCAGTTTGTCAATTGGTCTGGGATGAAAAGCGAGGAGAAGACATTTTAACACCAAGTTTAAAAAAAAAAGTCTCCAAAATCTGGAAACAAATTGGATCTTTGTCGCACAATGTTTCAGGAATGCCGTGTAACCGAACCACGTGATGAAGGAACAAAAGGCACCAATTCAGAGGAGGAAGGCAACTTAGGTAATGGGCACAAGAGGTATTTTGGAAAAAACCTATCCAATTCCCCAATAACGGTTTCTCTGGAAACAGGAGGTCGGAAATTAAACCTTAGAGATATGGGTCCATGGTCTTTGGGCACAGGCAAGGAAAAACAAACCCCTAGGCGAGGAAGATTGGAGCGAGGCAAGTCCCGCAGGACTGCACAAAAATTTCCCTGACGTCCGAGACAAAGTGGCCACCAAAAGGACCGATAACCAAGTCTCTGGTACAAAATTCCGGGAGACCGGCCAAGCGGAAAAAATGAATCTCAGAATCACCCCTTTTTTCCACCGGTTGGGAAAAAATTTCCAATAGGGAGGCTGGGTTTATCCTCCTGACACCCTTCAGAGCCAGTCTCAATTGGGCGGATGGCGGAAAGAATACACCCCCTTTTTAAAATACGCAGGATCAGAACTCAGGAGGTCCACAAGGAAACCTTGATAGGGAATCCCCCTTAAATTTTGTGCCAGGAAGAAAGAAAACCACAAAATTTAAAACTGTGAAAAATAAGGCCCCTGGTGTTAGGATTAGTCGCTTGGTGACTCCAGTTAAACCGATTCTTATGGTCCGTGAGGACCACCACTGATGTTTGCTCCTCAGCCAATGTCTCCATCTTCAAAGGCCCCTTCATGGCCAATAACTCCCGATAACCCACGTATAATTACGTTCGTTGGGAAAATTTTCGAGAGAAAAGGCCAAGGGTTACTTTTGAGGTCTTGGATTCTTGGACCCCGGACCTGCCCCAATTTCAGGGCATCAACCTCCGAAATGGAAAGAAACATCAGGCTGCCTAGAACAGAAAGCAGAAGTGAATCTTGTTAAGTTCCGAAACGCAGAGATGCCTCAGGAGGCCAATTCACCATCAGAACCCTTTTTGTTTAAATCAGTCAATGGTTTAACAATAACAGAGAAATAACCAAAAATTTACGTAAAATTGGCAAAACCAAAGAATCTTGAGGGGCTTTAATAAAAGTGGTTGGCCAATCCGTGGCCTGAACCTTGACCGGGTCCATTAAAATAAACAGATCGGGACAAAATGAATCCCAGTAATGAATCCTTTTTACGCCAAAAAGACACTTTGCCTTCACATCAGAGCATTCTTTCAAAATTGGAACACGTCCGAACTGTTTCACATGAGAGTCCCGTCTTGGAAAAATCAAGTATCATCCAAATAAAAAATCGGGGAAATTTATCCACAAAATCCCTGAAAATGGTATTCATGAAGGACTGGAAGACAGAAGGACTTAGGGCCCAAAGGGCATCACGGTATCAAAATGCCCTTGGGTATTAATGCCGTCTTCCTTTCCCTCCCCGTGCTTAATGCGAATAAGGTTATATGCCCCCTGAGGTCAGTTGGTAAACAAGTAGACTTTTCTCCTGGAAAACAGGGTCAGAAATCAAGGGTAAACGGATATTGATATTCACAGTGATATGTCAAGAGCGATAATCAAACAGGCCTTAATGAATCATCTTTTTGGGCCACAAAGAAAAAAACCGGCACCCAAGGGTGAAGAGGATGGTTGATATGACCTTTCAATGACTCCTTTGATATAAGACCACATGCGTATGTTAGGTAAGACAAGTTAAAAAGGTGACTTTAGGGAATTTTACCAGGCATATTAATAGCGCAGTCATAGCTCTATGGGGGGGCAAGGATGCAGATTTATTTCGTAAAACACATCAGAAAAATTCAGTAAAAAAAGAAGGAAATCTTGAGCCTGGGGGAGAGGCAGAAAAAACAGGAGTGTTGGCTTTAACACATTGGCGCCCCAACTGGTTACGACACAGATTTTCCAATCCAAAAGGATTTTGAGACTGCAACCAAGGGAAACCAGTACCACAATGTCTGCAGTTATCAGCACCAAAAATTTGCAACTCTCCTGAGGGATCAGGTTCAACCGCTTATCACCTGGTAGAGAACTGGGTTTATTCTCAGCCAAAGGGGAGAATCAATCCCCCGTGGGGAATAGACTTCCGTAGGGTTCAAGGGAAACCCACAACGTTTGCAAAATCAAAATCCAAAGGTTAATAGTGCTCCCGAATCAACAAAAGCCGAGAGAAAATGTGGACGGGAGCAAATCGGGTAACAGTCAACGAAATTTTGTCTGAACAATACCAAGAAAACTGGCGTGAAAACGTCTTCCCCCTTAGGGGCAGAATGAAATAGCATGAGGGGTCCCCAGTGAAACTAACCCATTGATTTTCGAAACTCTGCGTGTCCCAAGAAATCCACTTATCACATGCATGGGTTCAGAAGTGGTTCAAAGGCAACACATTCCCGCATACTTACGTACGAAAAGTCTGTCAATTTGAATCGTAATGACATAGTTCATTGAGACCAGAGGGGCAGGGATACCACCTAACATTTTTAATTCTTGAAGCCCTTCGAAAAAGGGTGCAAAGCATCATCATTCCATTTGGTCAGGACTGCCCCTTCGAAATTTCTGACAGTATAACCCGATCCTCAATCCCCGATTTAATGCCAACAAGGTTTTTCAGCTTGTCGTAAAAAAGGTTTTCGAAAAAAAACCCAGGCCAGAAAAAATTCACGACATTACTCAAAACGGGCCCCCGGGTCAGGGAAAAACCCCCAAACCTGGGATCGCCGGCAGGGGAGAGATGACAATTTGAACCTGCTGCGCTGGCCCCCGAGGACTTAGGTTTTAGGGAAAAAAAAACTTTCAGTTATTTTTAAAATTTAAAAATTTGCTCGCCCCCAAAAAAAAATGGGGGGGGAATCCGGTTCCACAACAGGAAACCCTGCAAGATGATAGCAATACTGAATTCAGGGCAAGTGATCCCATGGCCCCCGAAACTGTGCAAGTCCTTTTTGAAAAAAAAAAAATCCCCTCCATCAGAGAAACGGGGGAAAAAAAAAAAATTTGAAATTTTTTTTTTTTCCCCAATATTTTTTCCTTCTGGAGTCCATATAATTTTCGTTTCCGGTGATACGTTATGTTTTGGTAGCTGAGGAGAGAGGAAAAACGGAAAAACCCAGGGGTTTTGGAATTATGGATTGTGTCCCCCGACTAACCACCAAAATAAGGCACCGTGGAGCGTCCTCGTTGGTCCCAGACGCTCGTACAGCCTGAGAAACTAATACACCAAAGATAAAAAAGGGAAAAAAATCTGCCGAAGCAAACCCAAAGAACTGGAAACCCCCAAAATGTAAGGGGGGTTGACGGAGGAAATACAGAACAACAGAAAATAGTATGAGCAAACGTTGGGCCCCCAAACTTCTAGGCAAAAAGGTTGGGAAAGGGCATTACTGCAATCCCAAAAACCCCAAAAGTCCAACTCTACAAAATTCAAAACACTGAGATCCCCCGCTCCCCACTAAATTGTTCTTGGTGTAACAAAACTAAGCCGCAGCCCTGAAAAAACGGAAAAAAGGGAAAAAAAAAAATAAAGAGGTCAGAAAAACTGAGAGGGCAAAACCCCCCAGGGGGGGGCCCTGGTTTGCCCTCCAAAAAGGTGAGGAAAAAAATAAAAAAAAGCAAGCACAAAAAAAAAAGCAGAAAATATCTTATTGAGAGCGGGAAGAGGCAAGTTCGCAGGTTCGGGAAACCCAGGAACAACAGCTTTAAACAAAAAACCAATTGACACGGCAAACCCCGATGGGGGGAACCCCCCCTTTATGGACAGTCGTAACTCCGATTTCCCAAATTTTACTAAATGGTTCGACTGTCTGCAACAAGGGAGCTTCGCCAGAATCATTTCTACACATTCACACAGGCCCATTTGCTTTTTTTTTGGAAAATTAGCTCCCCAAACGTTAGGGACTTTATGTCGTGTTTGGAGAGCCCCCGTGGCTAAAATTTGGGCTCCCCCAATGACCCATTTTGGAAACTAGACCCCCTAAAGGAATTTTAGATGCACAGTGAGCACTTGGGGGCCCCCCGGTGCTTCAAAAAAGTTTAAAGCGGGGGGAAAAAAAAAAAATATTTTTTTTTCCCCAAAAATGATTTTTTTAGCCCCCTTTTTTTATTTTACAATGGTTACAGGAGAAAAAGGCCCCAAAATTGTTTTCCCAAAAGTCCTGAGTCCTGGTTCCCCCTTGTGGGGGGAAACACTGTTTGGGCCCGTGGGCTCGGAAGGGTTTTGTGAGCTTTGAAAAGCCGACTTGGGTGGGAAATGGTTGCGTCATCTGTTCCCTTTGCGAGCCCCGGATGTCCAAACAGTAAAAAAAAACACAAGGGACCCATTTTTGAAATAGAACCCCCGGAACTTTCCCGATGTGTGGTGAAACCCCTTGAACCCCCGTGCTTACAAAAGTTTATAATGCGAGCCCTGAAAAAAAAAATCTTTTTTTTTTTCAAAAAATGATTTTGCTGTATTTTTTTATTTTCACAAGGGTAAAGGGAAAATTTTACCCCAAAAATTGTTGTAAGTTTTTCTGAGTACATGGACCCATATGTGGGGGGAAAACCATGTTCGGGCAAAGTCGGGGTCGGAATGGAAAAAGTAGTGGTTTTGAAATGC